>JAVRXN010000008.1:21291767-21981767 GCA_033556935.1 Timema podura
TAGAAATAAAAATAAAAATGAGTGTCATTAATAGTGAATAGTTCAGATTAACAGTACCTTGCAAGTAATAAACCAACAAAAACCGTTAAATATAGACCCTTCATAGTAAAATTTGTTTGGAGAATAGTTAACAATTTTTAAATTAACGAAAAGATGTTATGTTATTAGTTTATTGTTTACTTTATACTAGCGGTGGCTCGTGTGTATGAGCACATGTGCAAATGAACAGTCTATATTTAGATTAAAATAAGACTGTTTTAGTTTTAAATCATTAATTATGGTATTCTAGCTAAATCTGTGTAACTTAATTGTTTGATACCCTACACAATTAAACTTTTCTATTGTGATTAACACCTTTTTAGTGTGATGTTTGACAAAGGTATCATGTGCAAGTGCCGAAGATAAGTTCTTGTATGCAGTTTGACAACACAGTGTGTGTTTGAAAAAATGTGTTACGTTTCCGGCACTAATGGGCATGTGCATGAGTTAATTAGGCCTACATTGCTATTATGGGGGAATTAACATGTCAAGTGTGCACATTCATTGCTGCGAACATTTGTGTTTTGACTTGCTGATATCTCCTTCCCTTTATCACAACCCTTGAGAGTCAAGCCATTCAAGCTGATCCAAACTGGGACGTTTGTGACCCTCACGAGTCCATTCACTATTCAGTCGAGAATAATAGACCAGTTTGAACTAATAATTTAAGTAACCGGATTTCTTTGGATTGGTAAACTGAGAGTGAAGTTTAAGAAATAAAATACTTTGTTTAAAACTTGTATATATTGAATATATTTATTTATATTATACATCTGATATTAGGCTTGTTGAATGTCTAAATAGCAAAACATATTTTTTTTTGTTTTTTATGTTTCTTGAAAGAATAAACAAGGTGCAATATCATATGTATGTAGGCAGGCAGGTGTGTGTAGGCAGGCAGGCGTGTGCAGGCAGGCAGGTATGTATGTATGTATGATATGTATGTATGTATGTATGTATGTATGTTTACCTATATATCTGCTATGTTGGCTTAGTTAAAATTTATGGAGGGGCCCATATCTCTATTTTAGATATAGTTGGCCTTGACCTGATCAAGATAGTATAATATACTGTAGGGCCTGCTTTAAGCCCGATATAAATTGAATCAACTGAATATTCAATTTAGGCAAGTTGAATTTAACAAAACCAATAATAACGGTATGGTAATTTAAGTGATTGGTAAGGTTGATGAAGGTAGCTTCCATGTAGAAATAAACTCAAATTAGCATAAGTATGAATGAGGGTAAATCATATGTGATAAGCCACCCTCAGTATATCCTGTTTTAAACTAATGGCCAGTTTCATAGTCAGATTGAGTACACCTCAAATGTGGTGGTCTTATGTAAAACTGGCCCATTCCATTCTGAGCTCGGTAGGTGTCGGTCTGTATTTATTTAGTGTAGCGCCACACTTGAAGCATACTCAATCTTAATATGAAACTAAGTCTTGACCTCCCTATAAATGGTGGCAAAAGTACTATGAGTCTAATGCCTTAGTTAGACAGCTCAGACAACAATGCAGGTCAAATTAATATCCTGCTGGAAATTAAAGGTAAGCATAAAATCATTTTTACATAAATTATATATGTGTTTGACTATAGTTTCAAAATAAAACCTGGATAAATAATAGATTTATTTTATCATTTATTCCACAGTGTCTCTTGACTTGTTTAGGTAATACACTTCATTATTAATTATGCTAATGAAGTAGGAATGTAGAAAGTTGAGAAAATGTAGGCCTACCAGAATTTGCAGAGGAAAGAGTGGAAAACAATTGTCATTGTATGTGTACCACCCACATTTAGTTATTAAATTGAATAGTTTATTTTGTTATTTCCATGACATCAGCAATATTATATCTCAAAAGGTTTACACTTCTAAATTTAGTTGTTATGGATATTTGTGATCTACATCAAGCCAAATTGCTTGAAGAAGTTAAATTTACTACGAAGTCAAGTAAATTGTGGTTGTAGAGTTGTAGACTTCGTATAGACGGCAAATTCTGTTTGGGGCATAATGTGATGTGTCCAAATTGTTCTAAAATGACCTAAAGATAGCTCATCGCTTAGGTGAGTGGAACTTTACTTTATTTTATTTAAGAGTTTACTTCTTTTCATTTTTTTTTTTTTTTCAAATTGATTCCACATACAATGTCAGGCCCTATGACTAATGTGGCTAATATCAATATGCCTACTATGGATATTTTAAGAAATGGCTCATAATGGGATGGATAAGGTGTACTATAGACCTACCCTAATTTTCATTTAATTACTTTATCCACATTGAATTTGTTTTGAAAAAATTATTAGGTTTAGCCCTAAGGCATAGATGCTATAGACTTTAATATCTCATAATACCCTGTGAAATTAGAACGTCAAGAAATGTTTTCTATATTCCTAAGTAAATAGGGCCCAAATTAGTTGGTATAAGGACGGCTGATTTTTTTTGTCTAGTATTAATTAGGCTATAACAATCTTAAGTAAAGAAAATAAATATTTATAATAATAGCCTAATTTTTATTCCTTTTTTATTAAAGACATTGTAAACATTCTTGACCCCTTCATTCCTTTACAATTTATCTTGCATGCAATAAAGTTATGCTTACCACCAACGTATTGGTGTGACCAATAATGAACCCACAAATGGCATTGCCATAAGATCCGAAACCTCCATGCTAGGCACACGCAGATATGAGGAGTGTAATTATACATCAAAACAATGGACAAAATGCTCAAGATAGTTATGATGATGGGTTTCATATGTCTACTTATTTGACTTCCAATCCTTTCAGAAATATCATCAATGATTGTGATAGGTGTCATAATAACTCCAACCAGCAGTGGTGAGCGAGATTTCTCCAAATTGTGAATCCAAGTTTGTAGTGTACCAGCTAAGGATCTCTTGAAAGGATGCAAAGCTGATCCACATAATAAAGCCCATACTAATGGCTTTATGAATGGCTCGAGTATTATGAATGAAGCCCAGCCGGCAGCACTGCATATAACTAGTAGAAATAACGCCAAAGCGTTATAAAAAGCGTGTTTCAGAGCTTTTTCATGCCCGTGTGGTAAACCTCCGATGAAATTAATAACATTTTCGAAGGGTGACTTTATAGTTTCTGCAGATGGTGTGGACATAGTTGTACGTAAATTAAAATATTGAAAGGTATATATTAATCATTATTTATCAGATACAAAAAATTTACAATCAACCAGACCCAACAACAACTTTTGGTTTGGATTTCTCTTAACTGATAAGTTTGTAGTTTGCACTTTGCAGACAATAAACAGAAATAAAAGTCGAAGGAAACTTTACCTTCTACCATTTCAAATCCATTTTATTAGCGCTAGCAAAGTCAATGAAGGCGTTCCTTGATTATTTTATTAAATAAGGAAGTTATGTCAAGTTTATTGTTCCGAACTGGGTTGTAACAAACTCTCAATGGAATATTATAAGGAGTATACAATTTAGCAGACCAATTTTAAACGAATTTTACAAAGTTAAGTCATATTCTTTTAAAATGTGTGAAGTTATAGTGTTTAAAATGAAACGATGTTATTATGTGACACATTAATAACTAAAAATATGTTGAATTAAATGTATTGAAAGGTTAAAGTTAAATTTTAAATAACATTATCAATAATTTGGATTCAAAGCATTTAAAGCAGAATAAAAATCTAAATAAGATACATTTTAAGCCTAGAACAATTTAAAATTATTATAAGCTATGTTTTACAAATAAAGTAGCTGTTACATAAAATATAATTTTCTATTAAAGTGACGTGAAAAATTATAATTAAACCTTATCCTTAGCTTTTTTAATCTATTGCTCCTTAAAGTATTTATAAGGATTAAAGCAGCGTTTCCCAAACTGGAGTTCGCCAAATATTTCTGTAGTGGCAGATTTTTTCAGCACTTTGTGAGGAAATGGGAAGCATTAACTTTTGTTTATTTTCTCACATTGAAGTAAGGTAATTATCTAGAGGTATAACTCTTACAATTGTTTGAACTTAAACACTAAATTTTCATTTTTCTTACCAACAATCCCTTTATCAAAGCAAAGCGCATGCAAGGTCAAATGTCGCTCCAGGCTTTGGTCTACTTGGCAAACATTTTTCCAAAAATGAAGTTTAAACCTATCTCTTCGGTGGTCAAATATTAACATTTTTACTGTACAAGCATGTATCGAATGGGTCATAAAAAATTAAGTTTTGGGGAAGATGTTTGATTAGCAATCAAACTGAGTGCTTTGACCTTTGCTTTGAGACCTCATGAATTTATTGTAATGGGTTCCTGAAGAGTACAGATCCTTCTTTGAAAACATTCCACATGGGTAAAAAGAAGGGAAACTTCCTGAGGATGACTCAACCTCTCTAGATTAGTAATTTTGGTTATAATCTGCAGCTTTTTCAGTCTTTAAAACCATAACACCTTTTGATATATACACTTTTTGTACAGATTTATTTGAATATTAAAAATATTGTTACAATGATTGCTGAGTACTGTTTATTAACACACCTTGTCATAGTGCTAAGTCCTAAACCTGGTTTTATAAGTACAGCCAATATAACGCAAGTCCAGTTTTAAGTCCTAAAACGATTTTGTAAGTACAGCCAAAAAAACGTAAGTACAGCCAAAAAAACGTAAGTACAGCCAAAAAACGTAAGTACAGCCAAAAAAACGTAAGTCCAGTCCTGACTAAATAAGGCGTTGATTCTAAAGGAAATACACATAAATGGGTTAAGTACATACAATTTTAATAATGTCAATACTTATTTGCTGGTTAATTCAAGTGTTAGCTCTACAGCCAGACATAGAGTTCATTTTTTACAGTTTTTGTGCTCTCCTGAAAAGTTGGCCTAGTATGACTTACGTTAGTCTGGTTCCGAGGTACAGATATATGCCATATACACAAGTGCTATCTCTATTATGACAGATTAAAGTGCTTACATTATTTTATTATTTATTATAGTGAGGTTTTATAAGTAGTAAGAATCTAAGTAAAGACTTAAAAAATTGAAATAAATACTTTTACACTATCACAACACACAAATTCCAATATAATATAATTTTAAAATATAACGTCTGCATTAGTATACTGTAGGACCTGTTACTACAGATAAAATATTTGCATATACACAATAAGAAAATAGTCTATAATATTTTTCGCCTTGATTTCTGCTGAGCGAACTGGTCAATTATGCCAGACAAATCCCTTTTATCTAATCAGTGACCTTCAATTAAGACGATTGTCAGTGAATTAAGGCGATACTCTGTCATGTTGGTACGCAAATACAACAAACCACAACAATCACACCCACACACGATGAAGTCATAAAATTATTTTAACTGACAGAAAAAGATATGTATTTTTTTTAGTCATTCAAACTTTGCCACCCCTAAAATCTGCCACCGCACTAGGCCTATGCGTAAATCCGCCCCTGTATGTATCAAGTATAATTTTATGTGTATAATTGTATATTTTATATTCCATGTTATTAAACTAGTTAGTTATAGAATAGACAACATATCTTTATTATTTAAATGTGTGCATGTGCTCTCATTCTTTACGAACTGGCGACCGGTCATAACAGTATTATTCAAAACGTTTGTTTTTTATTTTATTTCTATAAGTTGGTCTAACCAATTTGCTCTAGTTTGATAAAAATATTTAAATATACCTTTTTTTAAGATTTTAAAATTAATATAACACAGGTGGTGGTGTATTACCTATTAATTCGAATTTGATTTTTATTTAGCTATAAAATTATTATTGTCATTAATATAAAGAAAGACTTTTTTTCAATAACAGAATCAAATATGTAATTTATTTTTCTAGTAGGTACCGCATCTTATTACCCGTTTGGGTTATACGCTTATGTACTATATACTCAAATGGTTTTAGGGTGTAAAACGATTATATTTAAAGGAAGTGTACCCACATGTGTGTGGAGGGAAAGTGGAAAACAATTTTAGCGAACCAACATCGGCAAACCCGCCCGGAACTCGAATTTTGATCATTCCGTCATCGGCAGTCTAGTCTACAACGGTGAAAATAATGCCTTAGATCATGTGGCCACCGAAGCAGGTAAATATATAATATATCACCTTTATTTTCAATTGTATTAACATTTGTAGCTATTGACGCAAAATAAAATAATTCAAAAACAACAAATAAGTAAAAGGAATTCAAAATATAAAGTTTGCACCCCCTCTTAGTCTTTTACAACATCTAACTAGTGTTAAATGTTGGCGCCAAAAATATTGCGTCAATGGCCTCCAACTTATTTCTAATCTACCGCAAGATTGTCCTCGGATAGCTTCACTTGCGGTGCGAAATCTCCTCTCATCGGGACTATTAGGAGGGTGGTGTTGATAATTCTAGTGTATTATTATGATTTATAAATATTGTTTTACTCTATTTGTTAGTTGTGGTTCACCTTTCAGCTCAAACCAAGAACTTATCGGATAGGATTAAGTTTTGGTATTGCTTGGTTTTATGTTTAGTAATTTACCGTATATGTTGATGTGATGTAATAATGTATTCATCATTACCATAATCAGTCTTAAGTAGTTAGAAAATCACACTGCGGGTCAAAATAAATGTCATGTTCCCTTTATGAAACCTATAGTTTATTTATTGAGATGTCAATGTAAGGTAATCACTCTTCTCACGTATATACGCTTCTGTGTGTTGATTTCAAACTTAAAAAAAATAATTATTTGGCCACTTTAGTTTTCTTAGCGATCCAATAAAAAAAAAGATCCGTGCCTTTACATAATTTTTGTGCTCAATGATACCTAGACAAAAAATAATGTTGTTTGTATTACTTTTAGTTCTTTCAATATCAATAATATTATGTATTATCTCTTCTTGTTTCTCATTGTAATGGCCCATCATTTATTAACTATTTATTTCAATAATATCTTGAGTGAAATATGATAAAGAGTGTGTTGGCTTGTTGGATCAAGTAGCGAAGGCCATGTTATTATTCAAGAACAATAAAACATAAAACAAGTGGACGATCGCGCTGCGTACTTGGCGTTGGCCGACTGCTTAAAAATCGCTAGTTCGCTACAGATGTGAAAGAGGATTTGGCAGTTGGTGATGTTGAACGAAGAACTGAGATATTTGTTGTGCAGTAATACCGCCTTTTAGTGTTTACAATTTATTATGTGAAGTTGTGTTTAGATTAGCATAGTTTTAAAAATAATTTGCACTTATCTAATATGTCTAAAACCGTGGAAAAAGTGAATACTGTTATTGAATCTGAAGGAGGTGGTAAACAAAATGACGTAGATTGTAAACCACAGCCATGTCTACAAGTGCCATCTGCGGACGTGCAAGACAACATGAACGAAAACATGAGTGGGAGTGGCGATACGCCTGCGGACGATACGAGTAATCGAAAGCGAAGAAAGACGCGCCGCGGTAAATCCAAACGTCCCAAAATGAGACCTTATGGTAAATTATCTTGGAAGCAAAGGAGAGCTCAAGAAGACAAAGATTCGAAACGTGCCGATTTCAAGAGAGCGAAAATGTTTGCCCACGGACAACCGGTAGCTCCGTACAACACCACACAATTTTTGATGGAGGATCATAATGATGTCAAAAATTTGGATGTTAAGCTTCAGGCAGTGACTACAAATGCAGAAAGGACACTTTCTACCGATAATCAAAAATCTCGTATCCGCGATTCAAGTTTTAGTCTCGATTCCGATGAGGATTATTTTTATTCTTCACCAGAAGATGAAGGGGAGTTTTTGACGAAAGAGTTTTCCAACACTTATCGAGATTTGCATGCAGAGAGGTTAAATAACATGACAAAGTCACAGCTCATTCAGGAATATTTACAGTTGGAACAGAGGGTTGATGTATTACAGAAGAATCTTATGATGTCAACATCTGCCAAGGAGATTGATGACTCAAACGAAAACATGGAAAGGTGCGATGAGCATTTGGGGTCTGGGGGTGGTGAAGAAATGTGTACTTTTCAACAAAGGGTCAACACGCTTCTTGTTGAAAATGAACGTTTGCGTATAGAAAACGAACACTTGCGTTGTTCTATGAATAAGACTTCGTCAGTGTCGTCATCCATCGACTCTGAGAGCGATAGTTCTTCATCGGCATCCTGCAGTTCAGCAGTCAGTTCCTGCAGTGAAAGCGATAACGATATCGCCAAGATGGAGGATATCACTTCCACAAATGATGCTGATCACATTGATTCCCAACAGATGCTTAGGCCTACCAGCAATGATGACAAGATTGAAATTGAAAAGTAAGAACACTATTTTGAACGAAAATATAATATGAACTCCATCCTTTAAATCACATCAGAAGTAGACTTATAATATGCGACCAAACTTTCATGGAGTTGCATGTATTTTAGTTATAAATATTTGTGTTTTTAAAAATTTTCTGTAGACTATAATATTCATGTATCACCTATTATATTATAAGATTGCTTTAAATTACTCATTTGAATTAATATTTTTTCCTCAAGCTCTCTTCGCTTCATATTTTATTTATATTATAAATTACACCTATAGAGATATAGGCTACATATGGTAAGTTAAGTTGTAAATGAACAAAATATATTGATTTACAGATTTAAATAATAATAGTCATGCATAAGATTGGAAATATATATTTGTAATCAAGCTTAGATTGAATTTTGGTTGAAGAGGCATTCAATTTGGAATAATCAAATTTTTTATATTTAAAAACAAAGTGTAATTACATTTATCACTAACAACTCATTGAAATGGGTACATAAATGTGCACAGCAATTTAGACTAACTTATATATTTTTAAATTGGCCTATAGTTTATTTTGTGTAGGCCTAGTTAAATAAAATTGTACTCTACACTTAAAATAACATCTAGTCAAACTTTGAAAGAAATTCACATAAGTTAAAAAGTTTTATTTCCTTAACTTTATGAACAAGATAATATTTTACCTCTTTTTTGAAGTTAAACATTTTAAAATTAGTCAACAGGCCCCCTAGTTTATTCACACTTCAACATTTTTAAATAAAAAAATTATTCTAGGTATTAACACTGCATTTTCTCTTAAAAATAAAATGTCTGATTTAATGTAGACCTATTTTTGTTTGAGATTAATGTTGATTGGAAGGATCAGCTTGATTGCCCAAACATTTAATAAAGGGACATCAAACAAAAATAAATTAACGAGGTATAGTAAGATTTTTGTAGGAAGAACCTTTTAGATAATCTGTTCAATATTGATAACATTTTACTATATTAATAGTATTATTACTAATACTATTATTATTATTATTAATTGATACTATTCATCAAAATGGAATCTGCAGATTAAGTTACATGATTTGACATGAATATCTAAAAAAAAAAAAATTAATAACTTTTGAAACTATCAAAAAAAGTTTAATTATGGATCAAACTTTAATTTTGTGATATAGTCAGGGTTGTTGTAATTTTACCCAGCCCAAAAAAAAAAACCTTATATTTTGGATACAAATCATTCATCTAATTTTTGAAAATGTTTAGTCATTCTATTAAAAAACTTTTGGTTCAAACCTAATAGTAATAATAATAACAACAATAATAATTTGATTTGTATTGGGTGTTATACACAATTTTTGAAATCACAGATTTTATACAATATAGTAAGCTATAAAATATGTTTTAATTGGTTGAACAAAATAATATGTTCAACTAGCAACTTAGTTGGGATAGTATAATTTTAAGCTACCTACACTGTATTAATGCTAGGCCCTAGAAATAATACTTTTTCAAAAAAGCAAATGAGATAACAACAGTTCTTACCTTTAATCTTAAACTAAAGAAAGCAACAAATCAATTCTGCAGCTGGCTTGCCAGTAATTTGATGCATGGTCTCCCCTCCCCCTTCTTTATATTCCTTCTACACAAAACAGTTTTTTTTTCAACCTGCTAGCTTATACAGTATTGTTGCCAAGAATTACATTGTTGCATTATTGTTTTCCTTTATTATGTCTCTTATTATCTTATTAGGTGTTCCTTTCCTTACTATATTAAAATTAAAATATGTTTTTCTGGATTCTGAATAATTAATATATTTGAATTATTGGTTTAATCAGACAACATACATCATGTCTTCAATTAAACCATAAAAAACTAATAAAACCCCAAAAAAAAACCCAATATAACCCAACTGGGTTGGTTTTTTTCAACCCTGAATATAGTAGCATATATTTTATAGACCTGACATTCTTTAAGTACTGTGACTAGATTTCAAAATGTTAATCCTAGTAAAATCTATCCTACTTAATGACAGGAAAATGCAAAAACGGAGAATGTTATGGAAAAGTGATAAGTTAGCAAGTACTGGAACCTAGGTTTACATTAAGTAAAAAGGGCTTTAGATTACTTATTTATTTAATTAATAAGTACGATAGCAGAAAAGATTAGGCTATAACTAAAATAGTTTTGACTACTAAAATATTACTAATACTAGAATGATCCTGTCCCCTGAATTTCAAATATATACTTTGATTTAAAATTATATGGCACTATGGTGCCATCTTGGGGTATGGCGGCACTTAAGTTTTGTATCAAACTGAAATGTGACCGGTGCTTTGGCTGTGTGCGGAAATGCTTGAGCTGTGTAATAGACTTGTTAAATCTGACTTTTTTTCCCCACTATAAGTGTAGTTGTGAGATATGTAAGTTATGTGTAGAGGACTATTTTTTTATTGATGTAACTTTCCATTCAAATATTTTGTTCTGCTAAATCAATAATGTGTGCATAATTTTTAATTTATTTTGTTGTCACTTTTGACATAAATGTTAAAAATATATTTCTAATAAACTATGTTCTTGATTACAACACAGCATTTAAAAACTAATGTGTCTTCGTCAAGGTTATGCACCTATTTGCCTCTACATTCTAATGCTCTAATAACCAATCAACATGTTGATACTCATCAATGTCTAAAAGCATGCATATGCATGGTACTTTTGAATCTGATGATTCTTGCCCAAACACACACAGATATATATTTTGTCCAACAGAGCTGTTTCTCATACTCTTTTCCTTGGGAAAATGCTGGCCCATTTCCCAAAAATTCACCAACGGGTCAGTCCACCAATGCACAAAATCTTGATAGCATGGATATTCTTTTTTGGTATGTTCGTAAATCACCACAAATTGAACCTAAATTTTTTGACCACCCGTTTTTGAGTTTTTGATTTTTCTAAGTGTCAAAAAGCTCAAAAATCATTGGCCCATGATAACTTTAAAAGTCATTTTCTTGGGATCTATGAAAGCTACAGACCTGTGCAAGGCATCATTTTAAAAATTATTAGAGGTCCTTTCATTTGATGGCTAACATGATATATTTTGGAAAGAAAAAAAACTAAGCATATTTTCTAAATTTCAATTTGAAAATTTAAAAAAAAAATTGATTTTTTAAAAATCTGAAAAAAATCACATTTGCTTTTACATTGTTTCTGAACATGTAGTCAAATTTAAAGGTGGTATCTTTATGGCAACATGTAAAACTTTAATGTTTTTTTGTAGGTGTTACAACCTTTAACTAGTTTGTAGTTCATAATTACATTTTGATACTTTCTTAGGGTAATACGTTAAGAATTGTGTAATAGAATGAGGTAGTGGAACTCATGTTGTAAATGTATGTACAACACACCAGAATGTGAAACTAATGATTGCTGGAGCTAATGTGATTCTGCAAGGAGATGAGAAACCTTTAAAACATACCAAGACTGGCGAAAATTATGTGTAACTCTCCAGGACAGAGCTGTTACTTAGATGAGTGTGATTTATGTCCCAGCATCACTGATTTCAAGGAAGCTTTACTGAAGTCTTGAAGAAGAAATTATAGAAAATATAAGATGCGTAGTAAGACGCTGTAAATAATAATAATAATAATAATAATAATAATAATAATAATAATAATAATAATAATAATAATAATAATAATAATAAAAATATTATTAATAATAATAATTAATACAAGCAGTGGGCTTCAGTTGATCGGTGTACTTTTGAAACTCTTTGTAAATCTACACAGGACTTCGTTGAGTTTTAAAGCCAGTTAAAAACTATGAAAAGACTAATTTATTGCCAAGCAGCAATCAGCATTTTTTTCAGATAGTAAAAGTACAATGAGTTTAAATGAATCTGTAGTGACATTTGACTTTACAAAAAACTTATTTTGTTTTGTAAGACGAGGCACATTCTTTTCATTACAATAACTTGAAGGCCACTGTTCACCCATTTGTTGTTTACTACAAGGAAAATGATGAAGGGACAAGAGTTTTGTTTTCATTTCAGAATGTTTAAAACATGATACAATTTTAGTGCATGCATTTCAAAGGACATTTCTCCATTTTTTGAAAGAAGAGATGCTTCCAAACTTTACCAATATTTTCTATTTTTCTGACGGGTCTACCACCCAACACAAAAATGGAAAAAAAAACCTTTTTAAATCTGTGCAACCACAGTACTGATTTTCATGGCATCCTTGCAGAGTGGCATTTTTATGCCACTGCGCATGGCAAAGGAGTATGTGATGGTGTTGGTAGCACCGTTTAAAGGTTTGCAGCAAAAGCTAGTCTTCAAAACCCCCTTTCAAACCAAATCATGACGCCTAAACAGTTGTTTGACTGGGGAAGGAAGAATATCACTGCAACAACTTTTTTTCTATATAACTAATGATGAATACCTAGAGGAAGAGAAAATATTAGAAAAGCGATTTAATGAAGCTGTAGCTGTAACAGTAACTCTTGAAATTTCATGCTTTTCTCCCTGTGTCTGAAGAAAAAATAAAAACTAGTGTGTTTTCAGCCTCCGAAAACAACTATTTACTTTGTGTAAGAGTTTGCGCAGAAGTAGATGATGTTCCACTTGAACAAATAATCGGTTTTGTGGCATATGCTTACGATAACTCTAGGTGGACAGGATGTGTATTATCAACTGATGAAGTGGAACGTGAAGTAACAATCTCTTTTCTGCAACCATCTGGACCCACAACTTCATTCTCATACCCTAGTAGGCCAGATGTACTTACTGTTCCAGTAAACTTCGTACTTTGCAATGTTGACCCAACAAATGTAACAAGAAGAACCTACACATTAACTAAAAAGCAGATGGAAAAGGCATATAATATATTAGCCAAGACACAGAAGGCTCTTTACATGTAGGTATGTATTTGAGTTTAAATAAAAACAAAATAGACCTAAAAAAGACTGGTTTAGGGCTGTACAAAGCCTACCACAAACATAAGTTTTTTATGTTGCCAAAAAGATACCACCTTGAAATTTGGACTGCATGTTCAGAAATAATGTACAAGCAAATGTGATTTTTTTTCAGATTTTTAAAAAATCTAGTTTTTTTAAAATTGTCAAATTGAAATTTTGAAAATATGCTTGATTATATATCTTTTTTAAATATATTATGTTGCATATCAAATGAAAGCTCATATAATAAGCTTTAAAACGACACCTTGCACAGGTCTGTAGCCCTCATAGATCCCAAGAAAAAGGTTTTTAAATTTATCATGGGCCAATAAGTTTTAAGCTTTTTGACACTAAAAAAACTCAAAAACGCGATCCGAAAAATAAAAAATAAATAATTTAGGTTCATTTTGCGATGAGTTACAAACATACCATACCAAAAAAGAACAATATCCATGATATCAAATCCTAAAACTATTTTTCTATTGGTTGATTTGACATGGACTGACCCCAATCCTCCTTACATCCATTTTACATGGATCAGATGACTTACTATCAAATATTTCACCAAACCCAGGATATGTACGTATTTGGCTTAGTGTACCAATGCTCTACCCCTTATGTATACAGGCCTAACTCACAGAATCTTTAATTAATATTAAGAGAGAAGTTGTATGCATAAAATACTGGGCTATCAAATTATTTATAGTGCTTATATGAGGGCTATTCCAAAATCAACATCTGATTGGTTATAAAAAAAAGTAAAAAATAGAGAAAAAATCTTACTACTTACAACACTTATATGTACATATTTGTAATAGAATTCAATTTTTAGTCAGGTTGTACAAATTGTGTTAATTTAGCATGAAAAACATAGATATATGATGTAATATAATAATAATGGCACTATAATTTGATTCATATATGAAAAGATTGGTAATAATAATTACAAATTATGATATCTTATAATGACAAATATGATACAATCATTGAAATTATAACAAACATCTAAAAAGTTTGATACATATTAAAAATTGTGGACTTTTGAGTCAAATTGCATCAAAACAATGTGTTATACATCCCTTCGACTCGGGGGGTAACTGGTTGATGTCACGACGTCGCTGACGTCGTGGTCAGACACGCGTGGGAAGGAGTGCGAGTGTGTTCCGACAACGATAGTCGCGGTGGAACGGAAGGATGTTCCGGCAACGCTAGTTGCAGTAGAACGGAAGGAAGTTCCGGCAACGTGAGTCGCGGTGGGAGGTATGGTGAGGGTGGAGAAAGAGAGGGTTAAACAAATTGCTCTTTCATAACCTAAGACAATTTAATAAGCTCTTTCGTATGGGTGGTGCACCTATGTGGGTCACCATTGATTGGCTGAGTCTGACTGCCTTGAGACCAAGGAATCACCGTGTTAAATACCCTCCACTGCTGCCTGGTCTTGTCCAATGGGAGGAACAGGGGCTTCCCATTGGTGCGTGCAAATTGGAGGGATAGTACCCATCACCCGAGCCAATAGAGGCAGGAGTTGTCTTTGGCGCTGAGTATAGAGGTGAGCTCGTCACGGACGGCTTCGAGGACATGGACTGTGGAGCGGTCCAGGCAGTAGAAAGGGTGGGTGGCGCGGCCTATGCAAGTGCAGAGGAAAGAGACAAGGGCCGACTGAACAGTGAGGCACAACAAATGTTATGATAGGATGATGTAATCATGCATATATTATATGTCTTGTATTATAATGATAATTAAACAGAATTAGTTGTGACTATTTATAAAATATAAAGAATGAAAAATTGAATTCCTTCCTTATCTGTAATTCCCTGTTCCTTGGATACTGCTGCAATCCTTGCAACGTTTTTAGAGCTTCGACATGTTTCGATGCTACGACGAAATCATCCTCAGGTCTAATGAAAAAAGAAAACACACCAAATGAAATTATGGTTGAAACACACTGCGTTAGCCAATGTGACATAACCTGTGAATTTAATGAAAGTTAATAAGTTGTAATATCAAGAGTTGATAATAATGAAATAGCATATTTACCAGAGTTAAAAGTTATGTAGTTGAGTTGAGTAGAGTAGTTGAGATGTATTAAACTTTTTAGATTTTTGTTAAAATTTCAATGATTGTATCATATTTGTCATTGTAAGATATCTTAACTTGTAATTATTATTACCAATCTTTTCATATATGAATCAAATTATAGTGCCTATATATTATTATATTACACCATATATCTATGTTTTTCATGCTAAATTAACACAATTTGTACAACTTTACTAAAAATTGAATTCTATTACAAATAATCTTAATCGTTCCTTTTTAAACTATTGAAACGTTTAAAAAAACTTATATGTACATAGTCGCCACCCAAATTAAAGCATTTGTCATATCATGGCACCAGGTTTTGCCATCCTTCTTCAAGGAATGGCGCTGCCAGGGTACCCAACCAGTTGTTGACTCCATACTGAGCTCCTTGTTAGTTTCCCAGACCATCTTTCTGAAGAGATGGTAATTGCTTGGCACCAAGCCTAGGCTGTAAAGGGGGGGGGGGGGGGGGGAAGGGGTCAAAATCTCCTGGCTAAACTTTTAGAGTAAATCCTTTGTGCAAGCTGCGATGTGGGGATGTGCGTGTTCATGCAGGAGAACAACGCCCTGGATGAGGATTCTATGCCTTTTGTTTTGATCCACCTCCAAAGCTTCTTCAGCGTTTTACAATAGGCCTAACATCAGAGGTTTATTTTGACACACTGAAGATGTTTCGAAGCTCAAAAATCAAATGTTTTCTTGAAAAACATAATTCTCAGTATTTTCTTTAAATTAGACCATTTTGTAGCCATTTACTTATAGGTACAGCCTAAATGCTATTATTAATAAAAACATTTCAAATAGTATTGAAAATGACACGTTGGCATCGAAATGACCTGCAAAGGCAGTTTTTGTTTCCGATTTTGTCTAGTTACTAGGAAAACTTGTTGCTACCAAATTTTTTGAAGCTTTTCTGTAAAATTTTTATTGTTTCTAGTCTACGTTAACCACATTTATAATAGAAGATTCCTTTAAACAAGGCATAAATCTAGTCTTCAACTATCGAGCAGGTGGATGGAATGATAATGGAGTTCACCTTTTTATTCATCAGCTTTACTCTTTCCACTTTCTGGACCAATAAATTACATTAGCACACAACTTAATTTTAGAACAGAACAAGCTTTTCACTGAGGAAAGGATGAAAACTAATTTCAGCCATGCTAGATTTTTGTAGTTTTTTAAGGGTTCAGTTTTTTGTGTGAGTTATCACCATTTCTTTTTCGTCACAAATAACCTTTTATGTTACTACTTCATACCCTGTTGGGAATTGTGATCTCTTATATTCCCCCCAATCCTCCATTATTGTTGGGTGGCATATTTTATTACTTTACAGATGTTAATAGTTGGATAGTAGAAGTGCTATTGTTAGAAATAATTATTCCACATAATTATTTTTGTACATTTTTAAAATTTTACTGAACTGCACCTAAGTTAGTGCAAAAAATTATAGAAAAAGCATAGAAGAGCAGACTCTGACAGTTACTAAAGTTACGTTCACATTCATGTCAAGTCATGTGATCATCAACTTTCATATTGCATAGATTAATCAATACCAATAAACATTTTATCAATGGGCATGAGGCTAAGATCTAAAGCTCATCTAGTGTGGTTTACCAATGACTGAAAGCTGTTTCACACGAGGCAACTATTACCCGTCAACTATCTGTTGATTAACATAGAGGTAGATTGGAGGTTTCACACGAAGCAACAGAGTTGCTCGCCCGTCAACAGTCGCTAATAAGTTGCCCACTATTGGCGATTTGTTGACTAGTTAGTTACCTGTCAGGACAACTATCACCCACCTGGCGACTTCTTGGTTAATCATGTGTTTATATGATGTCATTCACACAGGGCAACAATCGCCGGCCAGTACGCCTAGTAGTGCCAACATCCAAACACCTGTTGAATTTCATTCGTGGTATAGAGGGTTATCTGGTTATCTATTGTCGGTTTGTTTTTGACTACGTAGTTTTTAATAAATATTTATAATTATTACATACTTCACTAGAAATTTATTTAAGTTAATCATAAGTAATGTAAAGTGATTAGGGGCTCTAGACTTTTTTCAAGGATATTTTCTTCTTCTTTTACTATTATTATTAAACATCTAGATTTAATTGTTTTATATTAAGGCTTGAAAGTGCCATCAATTCCAATGAAAGAACATTCTGATGATTAATGTGTAGTTAAAATTATATGGTTCAACACCATAGCTCAGTCGCTACCATGTCTGTCACTGAGCCAAGGGGTCCTGGATTCGATTCCTGGCATGGCCAAAAAAATTATCATTGGTGAAATGTGGATGTCCCCTTTCACAGTGATGAATTGGCGGCCGGGTGTGTGTCTGTTATAGATTTAAGGCGCCACAGAAAAGAACCTCGTCCTCCGAATCCATAATAACTGACCTATTTTTTGTGTACTCTGGTTAAGTTGGTATGGATTCTTCTTTACAGAGTGAAAGTTTAACAGTAATTGTTGCCGGGCGATAGTTGCCTCGTGTGAAACGACTCTTAATGTCAGAGTTTGAATTTTGGCTAGGTGTATCAAGGGTATTTTTTTCTTTTCTAAATGGTTTCACACAAATGTGAATACATTTTTTCTAAATTATACCTTCCTCATCCTTACAACATTACTGTAATTAAATGCAAATAGCCTGATCAATGCTGAATGCATATAAAAAGTTTGTATTTTTTACATCACCCTTTCTACTGTGTTCCTACTAACCTATACTGATACTGGCTACACTTTTCATTGTAACCAGTTGGTACAGACAAATTATTCCATAGTTCACAGTATGTTCTTTTGTTCATCACTAGAGATCTGAGATAGATGATAAATTTCTCATTGATTTAAATGGAAAGAATGCAATCAGAATATCCCCAGTTAGAATATCTACACTTCAGTCTAATTTCTTCTAAGAATGTTTACATCAAAAACATTATCAAGAGTTAGAGAAAGCAATAACAAATCTCGATAAGGAAAACCTCTATTCGCTTTATGAGGCAATTGCATTATATTTGGCGGCAATGTAAAGTGTGAACTGTGTTCTTTTCATTGTAAAAGCCATATTGTGTTCGTCCCTTTTATGTTTTTATATCCACCTTTCCTGTACCTTCTTCCAAATAAAAAGCAAAAAAGCAATTCCAGTTCTCTTCTCACACTCAGGTATTGACCACAGTGCTTTTTGGTTGATTGTGTCTACTCTAAGCTAGAATCAAAGCATTTACTGATATATCTCCTTTCCCTAATGAAATGTTTGACAGTTTTACAGGTAAATTTTCATCGCTATACATTGCCTTAATAAAATATCTTTGTTAACATTATGTTTGCCTAGTGCTTGAGAATTACCTCAAAAGATAATAGTTTTGCTATAATTAAATCATAACAACATAACACTAACCATTCACCACCAAGTATACAACAAAAACAAATATTTTATTTTCCCACCGTGTTTCCTTACTCATTTGATTCATATGGATACAGATATTTAATTTTGTACACTGGGTCTTAGTATCCATCGAGGATATTCACATATTGCCACTAATAGAATAGGAATTAATGAGATAGAAATTTGAGGAAATGTGCCTGCACTTCCATGGAGAGAGAATGAGAAATATTTTAGGAAATATCACTTTCATTATACCTGGCTGTGAGTTGAACCCTAGCCTCTCTATTACTGGTAAACCAAACTAAATAATCCTGGCATTTTAAACTGTGTGACCACAAGTGCAGGCAAAAATAAACAACAAACACTAATCTACTAATGGACATGCAGCGTGAATGGGAGAATCTAGAATCGTGTTCAGGGTATGGATAAGCAAACCCAATAGGAAGACCTAGATGCAGATGGAAAGATAACATTAGAATGGACTAGAAAGAGATAGGGCATAATGAGGTGGATTGTATATAACTACCTCAAGATAGGGATAGATGGCGTACTTTTGTAAGTGCGGAAATGAACTTTTGAGTTCCTAATGCCATAGAGTTAATAAGGTGGTAAGGGGCTGCCTATATTGCAAAGATAATACTGCTCAGATGTTTAGTTTTGGTTAAATGTTGATAAAACTGTATAGTCATTAGTAGAATACAAAACTATCAATACTTAATGGGCGTGTGGACAAAGTTTGAAATATTTACTTAGAATACTGTAGTTAAAAAAATACAATAATAAAATTTGGTTGCTCGATAAGACCTAAATACCTGATAAACTTTTAAGATTACTGGTATACATGAGTATAATGGTTATTTGTGACTTGAATAATATAACTTAATGAGGGGAGCAGATACATTTTATTGGCATTTGTATTTTCCTTTGAGGTAGCAACTGGCACATTTTCTTGTGCAGTAATTCCATTACTCAACCAACTTGGAATGTTGGAGTTGGTTGATGGGGAAGGGAAAGAGGGGACAGAAAGAGTGGACTCGTGTACTCATCAGGTTAATCTTTCTCTCTCTCTTGGTCTACTTCTTCCAGTTGCATGGCTGGTTCAGTATATCCTGTACAAGTTTGTGGCACACTTTATTTAAGAACACTCGAAATATATTCATCCATAGACAATTTGATCATTTTGACAAAACCTTAGTGAGTGCCTTGTTGAAAGATAAAAAAAAAAAAGCTCAAGTCACTATGAAAAAAAACAACCCACATTAGATCAGACACGAAGGAAGAAACTATGCATTGTTTGTGCTAAATAAGTTCATTATTTAGCTCTATCACATTTAGCTAAAGTTAATCAGCTAATCATTAAAACAACTTTATTATACTTTATAGTTTTTGACCACATACAAACTAACTTATTATAATTCTTTGTGCCTAGTTCTACACTTACACAGCTGAGCATCAATAGTTCATAATGGAAAACAAGAATACATTCTTATACAAATAGAAAATATTTGCTAAAATCAGCTGGAATTGAACCGGGTCCTCCAGATTTGGGATCAACCACTTTAAGCAGAAATGGGTATGCAATAAATATACCTGTATATTATTACGTTTAGGATCATGGTTAGCAACGACATAATTTATGGGGGTGGTGATATGGAGGTAGTTTAAAGGTAATGTAACTGCAATGGCATTGAGCAAGGATGGGTAAACAACAGTGATAACAATATTTGAAAACCACCCCCAGTGCATTGAGCTAAGATTACCTCTCCGTCAACTGCAATAAAAATCTGTAACGAGGCTGATACATTAAAATGTATGACCATCGATGGAGGTATTTGTAATTCTATTATATATCATTGAGAAAAGACGAGAAAATACTTAGCAGAAACAAAAAAGCACATTCCTTTTGTTGCTTTTATTTTGTACTATGATTTATACAAAACTATTTTAGGTATATAGTATAGCTATATTTATTCATGCAAAGTGGTGCTTTATTGCCAAACTAATTTTTTTAACTTAACAAAAAATAACATTATCAGTGAATCTATGTATGAATGTGTATGAACTAAACTTTACGATGGAATGTGTGTTTTAATATTTTATCTTTTAAGAATGTGCAGGGAAAAAAAAACTTTACATATTTCCACAATTGTTAACATTTCATGTTCAACACGCTGGAAAGACGACTGCATCAGAATCATATGAAAATTATTCTAAACAAAATACTTTTAGTGATAGGCACATTAATATAAATATGCTATTATATTCTTGCTAATTACTTTTTTATTGTTTCTTGGCATTTTAACTACAATTGGAATCTTTTGAATTACACCATTTTAGATGTACAAACTACAATATGGTATATTTTGGTTTCAAACCCTGATCACATCATCACTGCGTAACTTTATCTTCAACTCTAAAAACACAAATGACCATCTTATATTAAATTTTATGAATAATACACAATTCTGGAGTTCTTTGAAAACAGAAATGCTATTTGGTGGAGTGTTTCTACAACCATATATATTATTTCGTTTCACAAATATTATGAGTTTTTACAATTGATTTATATGTCTCTATTACAATGTTTGCCTAGTTTTGACTTGCTTTTTTTTCTTAAGTCAAAATTTATTTTAGAAAACTGTTAATCGGTTTATTTGTAAATATTGAAACTCAATCAACGGTATACTTTAAAAAAAACCTGTTTTACATTTTATAAATGATTTAGAAATTACTCAGAAAATGAAGGTTTTTAAGAGAAAATTTACTATTATTTAATTGGAGAGAAGAAAACACCTCAGGAAAATAATTACAATACATAAAATAGACATTTAGTGAATTTAAGAGAGCTTTAAACCCCAACCTTTCTTGCAACAACAACTAAGTACAATGCTAATCTAGGGCTCAGGTCATCACATTAGTATTACTTTCTATTACAATCATAAAACTTTTTCACAAAGTGTATTATAACTTTGAACAAAATTTTCAAAAATAGGTTTTCAATAAACTATCCTTAAGAAGTTTTCCTAGGAAAAACAAAAACATCATCTCCCGAACCTATCAAGAAAGAGGGAGGAAGTAGGAATACAATCCGATCTTTTATAAGTAGGGTACCAAGCTCGAATGAGCACTCATATAAAAAATAAATAGTAGTTTCACAAAGGGGGAGGTGTTGAACCCCAAAAAGAGCCTTCACCCCCTCTCTCCTCTCTCGGTATGGCCCTGTGTGGCATTGCAAGGTTGGTAGGTGTGTCTTAACAAGGTGCTGCATGATAAAATGTAAAGGAAAACGTAGATTCTGTGCCACAAATGTTCTCTGAGTCGCCCTTTAAGTAGAGTTGGAGCTTGGGGTGAAACAGTCGATGACCTGAAGCCTAATGAGTTGAAGTGTTGCCTCTTGACTCCAGTCCTTGACCATAAAGTTGCGGGGGCTGGGGTGGGGGATGGACACGACCTGGGAGCACACAACATAAGATAGGTCAGGGTTGGTTGCACTGTATGTGTGCACCACATCTCACTACCTGTTCTTGCTACGTGCATATTTACTGATAGAAATAGAATTTAGAAGAAATGTACCTTCATTTGCATGGAGGAGTGTAGGAAACCCATTTAGGGAAGATTGCCCTCAATTTAACCATCCGAGATTCAAACACCGATCTAATCACCAGCAATCTAGTCTAATGCAAGGGTGACATCTTATGCCATACAAAAGCAGGGTGTCCAGTGACCTGGAAAACAGGGAAAAGTCTGGGAATTTAATCGAATTACTGGAGTTTTAACACTTAAAAAAACAAACAACAACTTTTATTTACAACAGTCAAAATAATATTTTCTTTACAGTTAATACAGACCGTGAATATATTTTAACTCGGTTGTCCCAGCTGAGCATGCTAATATCAATTTTCAAGGTCAAAAAGTAATTTTCAACTTGTCTTTTCACCCCCCTACGACACAAAGGCACCTTTTGAGCCAAGTTGAGTCGTTATGCACATGTGTGAGAATTGATTACATTATAGGAAGAAGAAACAAAAAAGGAATGTGTCTCACAACAATTATTTTAAGCTGTACTGGTGTAAAGCGATATTTTAATGTCTCAATATGATCTCACTGAAATCTAACTTAGCTCGATCGCACTACCCAATAGTCCATCCCTTTAAGTTGGTAAATTTTAACACCTGCATAGAGTGACATAATTTCAGAATGTATATGTGTTTAAATATATTATTGCATTAAATTGTGATCTTAGAAAAATAATGTTTGAATATTTAGTAACTGGAAAATTGGCTCTGGAAAAGTCAAGGAATTTTAAAATATAGTTTGGCTGGACACCCTGAAAAGTATATAGGCGTTAAAATAAAACACCCTTTTTATATTAAATTTTCTCTGCTCACTTCTGAAAGCAGGAAGGGCAACACTTCAGTTTTGCACATGTAAAGATTGATGTGGGTTGGAATAATCTTAATCTTTGACCTAGCATTGCTGAGGGGTTTCCAGGTGGAATTTGGATTAAGACCTTTATATGATCCGACACCTTAGCTCAGTCGGTAGTGTATCTATCCACTGAGCTAATGGTCCCAGGTTAGATTCCTGGCATGGCCAAAAAATGTCACTGGTGAAATGTGAGTTTCCTTCTTCACAGAGGTGAATTGGCGGCTAGGGGGCTGGATGCTAAGACTATTATAGCTTTAAGTTAGTTTATAAGTTGTGTGCTGATATAATCAGTTGTTTCAGAAAGTGCACGTTAAATACCTCAAATAAATTTAAAAATCCCTCACCTTTATATGTAGAACTATCAGGTGGTTCAGAGTACATTAAAATAATGAGGATACATAAGGTAATAGGGATTGTTATGTTCCTGTTCAACTCAAAGTAACCCACTTCGATGGTTGCGTCATCTAACGCGCTACTTTCGTGTTAAATTAGACTGCCAAAGACGAGGAAATTGAGGTTTGATTCCAGTCAGGTGCACTTAGGTTGATGTCTCCTAAATGGTTTTCCATTATTCCCCCACGTCAATGCAAGTCCACTTCCTCTAAAATTAAAACCTTTCTAATCCCTAACTCATTAGAGTAATTAGTACATAGGTGTATAACCCTAACAGGTAGTAAGATGTTGTGGTAAACAAAAACAAACTCAACTATCCATATGGGAATATGTTAGTTGTAATATTCTTGCTTCTTGCAATGAATGCCAACTCAACACTCCACAGTGGCCATAGCCACCCTACTACAATTCCCTTAGATACCATGGTTTACGGCCACCAAAGCAGGTGATGGCATAATTAATATGATAAAAGGGATGAGGTGAGTAGATTAAATGTACCCACATTATTATGGATATGGGATAGAAAACTATCACAATGTTCATCTGGCTGATAGTCGAACCTCCCTGTCATTGACAATCTGGGTATTGATTCTGTAAGGAAACATTGGTGTCATCAAAGGAACTAGTTACAATACTGTTGCTAATTAATAATCATGCTGATTTACTAAGACTTAAGGTCACTTGGTATTTTTAAGTTAACACCTTCGCTACCACGTGTAGGGTCCTTTGATGTCATTACAAAAAAGTATGTTTTAACAATATGGAAACTGTTTTGGGCATAAGGAACTTTGTGAGAAATTGACAAAGGTAGATGAAATGGCTTAGAAAACAAATTTAGAACACAATGGATTATCTTCACATTTGTAAATACATTATAAAGTATATTCTTTAAATTGAAAAATTGACACCTGGACATGGGAATCGAACCCGGGGCCTTTAGCTTAGTTTGCCAATGCTCTTTCCACTGAGCTATCCAGGAATTGTCATGTTCCCAGGGTCATTCTTCACTCATTTTAAGCCAGAGTCTCTAATGGATGTGTAGAAATCGTCAGTTACATATGAGTGATCAATTATGATCGCAAACTATCAGATAACGCAGCCACTATTGACTTGGGAGGGATTTTGCTGCCAATGGGTACAATGACAACTATACAAATATCATGATGGATTAAATACTCAAGATATTATAGTTGTTAATAGCTTTTATTATGTTGTTTGGCAGCATAGAGCCCTCCCAAGTTGAAAATGGTTGTGTTACCTGGCTGTGAACACCTATGGTAGTGCATGTGTAGTGACATATGACCACTACTAGCCTACCTCATTGTGGGCTACGCTGTAGTTGCGAGCAAGTTTAACAAATTTAAACCCGCCTCGGTGGCATAGTTGGCTAACGCGCCAGTCGTGTTGAGCCAGACCATCGAGGACGGGGAGATCGAGGTTCGAATCTCGGTCGAGTGAACTGGGGCTGGTTTTTCCTAAATGGTTTTCCACTTTCCCTCCATGCAAATGCTGGTTCACTTTCTCTAAATTCAACCCTCCCAATTCCTAATCCATTAGTGTAATTAGTACTTAAGCATATAACCCGAATGGGTAGTAGGACGCGATGCTAAATAATAATAATAAAAAAATAATTAAGATTTGAACAAATAAAATAAACGGGAAAGAAAACTTTATTTTGACTTTTTTTTTCTGTACATCTATATAAATAAAATCAAAATTTTGTTCCTAAAACAGATTGTGATTATTTAAATCACAGCTCAAAATATTTATTCACCCTAAAAAGAAGATCGTAAGCAAGATTAGACATTATTTATGTTTGCCCAAAAGTTTTTTTTTTAAATAAATTGATTCAAACAAAATTTATATGTAACTATCTTCTTTTTTTGAAATACCGTTCTAAAATTTGGGTGTGGCTTGGATTCGAATTAATACAGTATTTCATTGGGAAATATTGAGAGGGACAGTCCCAACTTTTTTTTTGTGGGGGACATGTCCTCCTTTTCCTTACACTAGGCACACACATGACAAATGCAAATAATTAATAAAAAGCCATGCAAAATCATAAACCAAACATTATGTAGCAAAACATGTTTCTGCATGAACAAAGCTACAAATAGTTAGGACACGATATTAATTTGAGACATCGACATAACTTCTTGCTTATTGAACAATATGCTTGCAGTTAGCCTCAGTATTGCAGAGGACTAAAAAAACAACTAGTTTTTTAAATTTTAATGTTTTGTTAATTGATGAAAAAAATTGGTATAATCTTTCAAAATAGTTACATCTCATTTTCAAATTAATAGCTAAAACACTTTTTTCCTATTCATATTTCCAAATGAAAAAACATACAAATTGAATTAGCTAATGTTACTATTTTGTAAAGATAATGAAAGTGTGAAAATGATTTTAGTAGATTTGTTTGTAAAAAAAGATAAAATTTTTCTTTCAGTTGTGTAGATATTTCATTTATTTTTCTTTAAAATAAAAAATTAGTACATTTATGTGTGTTTATTACTTGATATTTAATAATACTAAAAGGGTTTCATAATATGATTTTACTTTTACTATATGAGCACTAAGTGATTCTTTATATTTAGGCCAATGCAGTTTTGTTTGGATGAAAAATATTAAATGTTATATTTTTCAATTTGTACATTTTAGTTTAACATCCTTAAAAAATATAATTTAAATTTAAGGGAGGGGTTTAGAATCAGGTTTCGCATGGGGGCCTCTAACTGCTTGATCCACCACTGGCTGTTGCCAAATATCTTTAAAGTCAGTTAAGTTAATTTATAGGTATCCTTAAAATATTAACGCGTGTTATAGATTTTGATATTAAGGTTAGCAACACAACCCATAACAGCATTTCCTCACAGAATTGACACCCTGGTCTATTGTAAGCCTGATGCCTTATACTACACTATCACAGGTGTGGGTAACACGTTTGTTTACTTGTATGTTGTCCAGCTGATACTCTTTGATTGCAAGGCTGGCCCTCTTTTCAGCAAACTTGCCCAACCCGATGATCATCTGGACTTGCAGCAGAGTGATGATCTTGCAAAGAGCTTCATCACAAATCTGGTTCATCAGCTTCCTCTCGTCTGCCTGGGGCAAACATAATTACTGGGTGTCTACATCGAGATTCTAAA
Organism: Timema podura; assembly: GCA_033556935.1. NCBI lineage: Eukaryota > Metazoa > Arthropoda > Insecta > Phasmatodea > Timematidae > Timema > Timema podura. Next base: position 21,318,473 of record JAVRXN010000008.1, read on the forward strand.
CAAGGATTCCCAAATACGCACATAGCCGAGGGAGAGGTAGGAAGAAGAAACTGGTTCTGGGCCACCGTTCCTTAATAAAACATCAATAATAGTTTATTAACATCAAAATACATCTTTAAACTAACAAAAATTAAAACTATAAAACCCGACATATCTGAAATGTCTAGCTGCATTTTTGTTTGCATATTTTTTTCAGTAGCTGAGCTGCCAAATAAAGGGTTTTATGTTGGTAAAACCTTTATTTGTTAAGATGTACACATCATATACAGTAATCATTGTAATTTAAACTTTATTGTAACATTGAAAATAGGAAAACCAGTTCACATTTAATGATAATATTAGAAGCTGGATGTGCTTGGAATGAGTAAGACAAAGTAGAGAGGGAGAAGAGTGATGGACTTAAGAAAAGGAAATATTATGCTACAATGCACAGGGAATGACAAAGGGAAGATAAATGGGGTTGTGTTTGTAGTTAGGATAGGATAGGATGAAAAAGGAAGGGTAATGGAGAGGGGGAGGAGATCAAGAAGCTGTGGAATCATATTTTGATTGTTGAACCCTGAGGGAGAAGGAGTGGTATGGGAGAAAGAAGAAGAGGAGAAAATGGACAAAGAGATGGAGGAGGAAGTAGCAGAGTTAACCTGGAAGGAAGTAGAAGAGCCCTTGAAAAGGATGAAGAAGAGAAAAGCACCAGACGTGGACAAACTCACAGTGGAAATGATAATGGCAGCAAGAAATGTGGGTCTACAATGGTGGCATAGAGTAGTAAGGGCAGTAAGGAAGGAGAAGAAAGTGCCAGAGGATTGGACAAAAGTTACCAATATTTAAGAAAGGGGATAAGAAGAGGTTCAAAAATTATAGAGGCATAACAATGATGTGTCAATGCATGGAAATGTACAAAAAGATTCTGGAAAGAAGAATGAGGAAAAGCGCAAAGGAAGGATGGAGAGAGGAGTAATACGTGTTCAAAGAGAAGAGTTCAACAATAAATTTAATATTTGGAACTAGACATGTAACAAGCTACATTATAACAGTTCAATCAAATGGCGTAACACTCACTCTCCGACGCATTGGACTCCAACTCACGCTTGGCCGCACCTCCTCCTTCTAACTATCTGTCTGACTGATGGGCAGGACTCGGCGCGGTGCAAAAAGAAAAAGGCTACGTTGCGCGCCTTGTTGTTACTTCCTCCGCTTGACTTGTCCAAGCGCATGTTCTGTTGTCGTCGTACCAATGAAGCTTCGATAAGCTTCCACAAGCTTCTATACACTTCGAGGTCTTGCCCCTTCCACTCCCCTATCCCCCTTGGTCTCCCCTACTCTTTGAGGACATATGGTCTGGTGAGCTTGCTATATATGGCTGTTTTATGTAGACATCGTCACTCATTGTATCATAGGCTTACCAAAGGTGAAAGCGGAAAATTAAGCTGAGACTTAATTCTATTCTTCAAGATTCTTGGCTAAGTGTGTGAGATTATATTCAAAATTATTGATTTGATCTTATAAATTAAAATTTTTAATCATAGGGTGGGTTTTTTTGGTATTAGCCTGGTTAATTTGCAACCACGGTCTTATTTTATATGTACTTTCTGTTTTCGCCGCCAGGTGGCTAGCTTTTGATTGCGCTCTTATGACTTTAGGATTAATTGTTGGTGTTGTTCACTGGAGTACGAATTTTAGAATAAAATAACTTTGATAGCACCTATTAATATTTATTATTATGTGGGAAACATACACTTAATTGTCTATAATATAATAGTAACTTCAATAGCTTTGGACTGCCTTAAGTGGTTAAAGGGGAAGTTGATCGACCTTGATTAGTATAATACTTTATGACTGTATCTCTTTGAGATTTGTTGCTAGGCAGGACACTTATATTTAATACTGTACAGTTAATATTAGATGCGCACAAACTTATTTGTTGTTGTAAGTAATCTTCCAAATCCCTTCTTTATATCACGTGTCTTTGTTACGTCATTGGACGTATTATTAGCACGGGAGGCGGGGGAACTTTATATATTGGATTTGCTTAGTAATCTTGGAATCTAAAATTATTGTAATGTCCAGAATATTGATGGCATAATTGGCGAGCTTGTTTAATATTTGAGTCTTCCACTCTAGTTGCTCTAGTCAATATTTAAATATTTATTAAATGTTCTTATTTAATTTTTGAGTCTTCCACTCTGGTTGCTCTAGTCAATATTTATATATTTATGAAATATTCTTGTTTAATATTAAAGTCTTCGACTTTGGACACTCTCGCCAATATTTATATATTTATGAATTGTTATTGTATATCAACTGTTTCTTTGATTTCCAATAAAGTATACTGTTGTTCTCTTGTAACTCCCTGACTATCATTTCTCAAAAAAGGTGGCTAGGAGAGTAATATGTATGATAATAATGTGAGTTGTGTAAAGAGGGAAAAAGGTTGGACGAAGTGGTTCTAATTAAAAAAATAGAGTCAAGCAAGGGAGTGCTCTCTCACCATTACTATTTGTATTGGTGATGAAAATGATCATGAATAGAGTGGTAAGGAATTTGGGTGAGGAAAAAATGAAAGCAATGATGTTTGCCGATGACTTGATCTTGGTAGTGTGAATGAGGCAAAAGGGGGCAGCAGGAAAATTATAGTGAGATGAGGGGAGAGGTTTTCTACAGGTGTGTAAGCGACCTACAATGGAAAAGAGAAGTGCCCTTGAAATGTTGTACTGAGTTTACTTCATCTCCATAATTATGTATGCAGTGGAAACTTCGACTTAGGATATAAGAGAAACGAGGAAAGTGGAGGCCATGGGTATGACGTTTTTGAGAAGCATGCTAGCTGTCACCAGAAGATATAGGATTAAGAATGAAGATGTATGGTCAATAGTTGAGTACGGGGGTACATGAGATAGTTGAGGAAGCAAGGATGATATGGTATGGACAAGTAATGATGATTTAAGGGGAGAGGATTCCAAGAAGATTAATGGATATGAAGTATGTAGGGAAGAGACTACAAGGGAGACCAAGGAGGAATGGGAGGAACAGATAGCAGCAAGTGTTCAAGTGTGAGGAGGAAAGTAGAAGAGAGTGCGGGAGGAAGAATGGTGGAAGAAATGAGGGAGATGGAAGTATTTTACTAAACGGACCCGGCCACAGGATGGAAAATGTTCATGATGATGATGATGATGATTAAACTGTATAGTAGTGCTGTATATATTTTGCTAAGCAAGTTTTAGGAATGCGGGTGAGGTTAATAGCACATTCTGTTGTCGGCAGCCAACTAATCACTTCCCTGCCTATGCTGTGATTCATCCATGAGTTAATTGGCAAGTCTTCGGCCAATATTGCTGTTGAAAAAAGATGAAAAAAATCAAAAGAAAGTTTCAGTCTTTTTAAAGAAGAAATTATATATTTAGTTTTGGTGTGTATTTAACTTTGTTATATTGAATATTAATTTATTTTAATACTGTATGTACACACACATACAAAACATACTTTTCTGTAACTATGTTATCATCATCATCATCAAATGTTTCCAGCCTGTGGCTGGGTCATCTTCCTCTATCTTTCCACCCCGCTTCCTCTGTTAAAAACTGTAATTATGTATGTTATGTAATTTATATATTTTTTTACTTTTTAACTCTTCAAAGGGGTATTAATTTCATATCCAAAAATTGTTTATTCGAAATGGGTTCAGTCTCCTTTATTTCATTTATCAGAGGTTTTACTGTACCTACATTAATTTAGTCATAAGTTATAATAATTATAATATCTAGGAAACGGATAGTAAGACGCGGCACTATTTTTTTTATCTATGAATCATTGTAATCAATGGTATGTGAAATGTAAGCAGTAGTCCTGAGTCATTTATAATAATACAAGTGTTTGTGTGTTGGCTGAGGTTGGCTATTTTCTTGGCCTAAAAAATCACAAATCATACTGTATGGACTTGTTGATTTTAGTTCTACAAGCCAACAGTAAAAAAGTTGTGATTGAATAGGTTAGTCCCCATCCCTAGCCAACCAAATAGCCATCTTACTGCATTCCCCTACCTCACCAAAATTGAATTCCAGATATTATATGTCTTCTCTCAGAGGTGTTTGAACATAATCCAAGAACAGGTATTTCGAATATTTTGACCGTAACTAAGGTATGAAAGTGTATAAATCTATGAGTTTAAGGGCCCAAAGTTGACTCTTTAAACGAAAAAAAAAGTATTATTAGTGAAATTAGGGACTCCAATTTCATGCTGATCAATTTACTGCCAAGGAATTGGATGTTGTATCTATTCTATAGTTGAGTTGGTTTGTAAATCTTGTGCTGATATGCTCACTTCATAGAGTAAATGTTAAAACACATCCAAAATGAAAACAACACATAAGAGAACTCATTTAACACTTAGCTGCCTGCATTGTTTATCAAACAAATAAAGAAGTAAAGCTAGCAAGGCCAAGGTTCAAATCTCAGCCAGCAACATTAGGGGTGGTTTTACATATACGATTTACAAATATGGTTTTCTCATACCCTTATTAAGCTATTAAGGGTCAAAGTTTAAACTTCACTGTGAAATGTGTGTACACCCTGTTGAATATATACCTTGAACTCTGCCGGTGTGATGTTCTTCCCTGAACTAGACAGGAATGCTAGAGGGCAGTAGTTGTAGACGAAGGCGTGCCGAAAGAAGTGTTGAGGCTCTTTGCATAGTTCCTGAAAGAGGCCCCAAAACTTTCGTCCGCTGATCTCACTGCGGTGACATGCCAGTCCAAGCACAGGTCTACTCGGGTGTTCCTTGATGGGGTGTCCCACCTCCCCCGAAAGTCTCATCCAGTCTCTAACTACCTTCACCTCACCGAATGGGACCTGCACCGCAGAACAAATGATATTCTTCCAGAATTGGTATGATACAATACCTTAGCTCGGTTACTCTAGTGTCTGCCTTTTGTTATAGTTTACCAGACTTGATTCCCAAAGAGGACCATAAATGAACAACTATGAAATTTGGTTTGTTCTTTTTGATAGGCCCATGTTGTAAAATATCTCTGCAGTTTGGAAGATAATTAAAAGGCATTAAATTAAGTTAACGTTTATATAAAATATAGTTATTAAATGTGTATATAAAATTTGTGATAAAGTTTTTTTTTCTTAGAATTAAATTAGGGGTATTTTAATGTGCATTTTCAGAACCAACTGATAATATCAGTACATGACTTACAAACTAATAACTATAGAACAGACACAACACCTTGTATTTTGACCATCAATTCATCACTGTTACAGGGGAATCCCCAATTTTACCAATTATATGTTTTTCAGCCAGTTTTTCAGAATCAAACTTAGGACTCTTAACTAAACAGGCAGACATATTAGCTGACACCTGGATATAAAAATATATATTGAATAAAAATCCCAAATGCAGGTTGTCATCAGTCATAAAATTTCTGGCCTTTATTGTAAGTCAGGTATGCTAATATTGCCATTAGAACTCTCCAGATACTAGTCTTGTTACATACCCCTGTCTGTGACATACCCCTGTCTGTGACATACCCCATGGTCCTGGGTTCATACCCAGGAACAGAATCTTCTTGGCCGACTGGCAGAACTTGCGTGTAAACTGTGAGTGCAAATTGTAAGCATATTCCACAGGATCATAGATGTACGCTACATGTTGGTTGTATCGTAGTGCCTTCATTTGGGTAGACAGCTGAAGTTCTATTGCGAGTAACTGGTCCGACAAAGATATCTCATTGCTTGGAGCGAAGGACATCACTGTTTAGTTTTTATTTATATTAAAAAAAAAAGTTGATACCATTTAATACTGAGCATAATTTTTACTGTTCAAATTAATTCATTAGTCATCAAATAAGTCATCCCTTATTTTATCTGAAAAATAAAAAACAAAACTTTTTTGAGATAATTGGCAGCCAAAGAATGAGCTACTACTATTAATACCCACATCAACGGGTGCACAATTCTAAGGCATTAGAATCACAATAGACTGGATTGCTGGTGACGAGGCCAGGGATCAAATCCCAGCTGGTTGTTCTAAGGTTTTTTTTTTTTTTGTAAATGGCTTTCTCCAAGCAATTGCAGTTATATTTTCTATAAAATTCTACCTTTCTTATCTCTCTCCCAATAATGTAATTAAATACCGATAGCGTGAACGGATAAAAAGATGTAGGTAGTGGAAAAAAAAAAGTATTAATAGTTATTAGTTAACACAAGATCTAATAAAGATTTTATTTATGGTGTAAGGATGAGGAGAGTAACTAAGGAATTGCACTTACATTAGCATGGAAATGAGATTAAGTACTTACGAGCTCATGTTGCAAGAAATGTACGAAATAAACTTGTTTGCTATGGTTTGATCAATAATATAAAGTTAATTGGGAGTCCAACCTAAGTTCATTATTCAAATAAATATCTCATGTGGTGGATATAAAAACAAAATTTCTTCCCGATTTTAAGAGGATTGCCTACAGTGTCCGAAAACTCGGAGGCATCACAGATGTTCAGAAATCCCATTATAGTAGGTCTACTTATTTATGAACTGATTTGTTTTCAAAATATGGGTTACACCAAAATAAAGGTGGATAGTATATTCATGTTTCTAAATGATTAAAATCACATTATATGTTTTATATTTTAAAAAAATTGTATGAAAAGGTAAAACTAGCGCATTTTTAAGAATATTTTACGCAACAAGTATAAGTTTTGATATCAAAGTTATTGGTTAGAAACATAGATACAACCTTCCTCACACAAATATAATCACTTTTTAACTTGGTCATATCAAAATATTCAACGATAATTGAGGATTGTTTTAGTGATTTTAAAGTTTACCTTAAATTAGGTGGCAGGTACCTTTTTTTAAATTATATTATCACTGTGTCTTATTACCTATTCAGGTTGTTTGTATATATACTAATTACTCTAATGGATTAGGGATGAGAAAGAAAGCATTTTAGAGGTAATTTACCAGCACTTGCATGAAAGGAGAGTGGGAAACCATTTAGGAAAAACAACTTTCAGTAGACCTAACCGGGATTAAAACCCTGATCTCTCCATCATCAGCAGGCCAGTCGAACACTATAGTGACACCTTAGAACATTTGAATACTGAAGCTGGTGGCAGTCACCCTTAGAGCGCGAATGTACCACAACACTGATATACACACACTTTCAATGTTCCAAAATATAAATTTAAGCCCATATCAATTTGAACTATTATTAGGTGTATAGCCCAAATGGGTGGTAAGACGCGATTCTAAAAAAAAAACTATTACCGGTAAGTTACCTACCTCAGTGGCCTCATGGTATAAGATGTCTCGCTCACAAAAGACCGGACTGCCAATGACTGGGAGATCAGGGTTTGAATCCCGGTTGGGTGTGGCCTACTTAAGGTGGCTTTCCTAAATGATTTTCCACAATCCCCTCACACAAAAGCAGATACACTTACTATAAATTTGACCATCCTCATCCTTAACACCTTAGCATAATCAGTACATATCCGTATGTCCCAAACTGGTAGTAAGACGCGATGCTAAAAAATAAAATATGATTGGTATTTTGTTCTTTTCATTTTATATTCATGGTCAAACTTGGCCATCATTGTGATAAGCACTTGCTGCATTCTATTGTACTGAATAAATAATCAGAATTTGAACTCAGCCAGGACCACACATTGGTGGAAGGGGGTGTTCTTTTGGGGGGTGGTTCAAACCCCTCCCTAAAGTATTAATAAAAGGTAGGTTAGTAGCTTATTGGAAACTTATACATTTCATAACAATCACAATTTGATTGTCCTTTTTTGTTTCCTTGGATTGTTCCTTCTTCCCTCATTCCAGCTTGTAGATAGTAATTGTATTATGTTTGTGAACTTCTGTGTGTTTCTGCGTACACATGCCTAGTATGGCAAGATGTGCGGCTCTTTTGTTTGTGAGTTTGCTTGATATTTGCATGTGTTTTATTATTAGTATTGAAAGAACCTTAATGTGAGCAGTTGTATGATATGTGGGGCCTTGACCCAAGTTATGAATGTATTACTGGAGCTGCTGAACTATGTTCAGTAGTATTATATTTCACAGTTTAGTGGAACACAGTGCTGTTGAACCTGATGGGATAGTAGATCATTCAAGCTCAGTGGTAAGTTGCCTGGTGTCCCCCCCTTTCCTTGTTAACCAAACAGTCCATATTAATTAATCAGAGGTGTGGGCAGCAATCACCATTGTTGATCACTGGAATTTACACATCCAGATAATCGATTTATTGTTGGCACACCCACATTTAATGTTAATAGAACTTTAAGATTGTTTCAAGATCAATTGATTGTAAAAAAAAATCTTGCATATCCTGTTGGGACTTACCAGTGAACCATTGCAAGTAAAACACCTTTCAAAACAGATTTCTAGGCAAAGCCCTGAAAATCATTTTTAAGTCCCTTGAGCTTCTATTGATTATGATTAGCAGAAGTTGCAGAAAAGAGGGGCAAAGACAATAAAATGAACAAACACAAAATGGCTTTTACAATGACACGAGGACCACAGTTACCACTTTCCACCACTGCTAATGGAAAAGTAATGGCCACATCTTAAAGAAAATTGATGGTTACTTCCCAATCCCTCAACATAGGTTTCATTACATCAGAATTCTTCAGGCGCGGTTATAAAATGTACACTGCGCTCCATTCTGAGAAGTCTAAATGTGACAAAACCTAGGTAAAGTTTCTTTAAGAGGTAACCACTATTCGTTTGTCCAGTTGTAGCAGAGTAAAGTGTGTTACTCTTTGTTCAGTAGCAGCAGTGCAAAGTGTGGACTTTGTTCATATTTGTCAGAGACTGCAATGCAAAGTGTGGACTGTATTCGTCTCTGTCCATTAACTGCAGTGCAAAGTGTGAACTATGTCTTTGTCCAGAGACAGCAGTGTAAATAACTTTGCTATTTTTTTAGTTGTGTAAGCCATTTTGTATTTGTTGAGTACCTACGCTACTTTTGTTTCTATAGGGTTATAATTTCTTCCATATAGGCCTATATTATATTACTATGGTGCCTCGAAGCTATAAAAAAAATCAGTTTTCCTTGAAAAGTAATTAAAAATGAAACTAAAGATATAAGCCTAGTGTAAATTCATCGGAATTACACAATATTACCTCTATTCAAATGTTATTTTATCTGGATAGGCCTTATTATATTTGAATACTACAACTCTTCTTAATTTTGAAACTTCAAAATTTGTTTTTTAAACTAGTTGAGCTGGGATTTAAATAAGTAATTTGCTATGTTTCTGACACCAATGCTCTTGTTTAACATTTGACCATAATCTACCATGTTAAAGCCCTTTGCGAGAACAAAGGATAACCCTATAAGTTTAATTTGCTATATCTGTTTTGTTAGATAAGTTTTGCCTTTTCACTAAGAACTCCTCTTAAGATCATATTTGAATAGGTAACCAAGGATCTTTTCATTAATGATCCAATCAAACTAATTTTTGCAATGGTAGAGCAAAGCTTTACTTTTCTACTTTACATTTTTCACATCTAGAGTATCCAGTGTTTTTATTTTGAATATTTTATCTGATCTGAGAATAGCTCCTTGCAAGAAATACCTGCATTGTTAGACATGCACAAACATGTTACAACATTGAATAATGCAACAATGAAGTGGACCAAAATAATTATACAATAATTGAATGTGCTTAATCATCATCGTGAAATAAAAATTAAAAATAGGGGAACTGCAATTATTTTTATTACATTAATAAATCACTTTGTAGTGTGTGGAAAATAAAATACTATTTAGGGAGGAGTGGTAGCTACATCTGGTAAAGCCAAACTTGCAAACAAATTCCAAATGTTGAAATAAATTAAATTTGATTATAAATTAAAATATTATATCACATAATAATACATGTACATAATTTTGTTTGCCTATAGAAAACATTTAATATAAAGAGTACGTGTATAAGACTTATATAATTAAAATAAATTAATGGCCTTCTCTATTTCAGAAACGTCCCTGCTCCCTGTCTAACCAACATACCCATTTTATTACCAATAATTTAAGAAATGTTGAACAGATTGTTTGCTGTTAGAATCAAACAAAATGTTTAAAATAAATAATATTAGTATGTGATGCTTCTCTATCACTCTAATCGATCACTAAGCCCGAAGTATTATTAAAATTGCAAAACAATGTACTCCAAAAACAAAAACCCTGACTTTTGTCACAATGAAAAAAATCCCATTCTTTGGGTTAAAAAAATGTAAAAAAATAGTGCGCTCATTGGTTAACTTTCATTGTTGTGTTGAGAGTGTACATTTGTAATGTCAAATTAAATTTTAAATAAATAATTAGTAAGATTAAAATAAATTCGTTTGAAATGTGTTCAAAACAAGGTAGACTTCTTATTAATCAAAACATTTTTTTGTGGACCTCATTTTAGCCTATGCACTTTTTCGACTAAACATTAATAATTCCAATGATTGAGCTAATTAAATTTTAATTTCTATCGATTAGTTTTGCATTTATTTTAAACATGTATTTTCTTACACATTAATTTGTTTACATACATATTTAAACAACAAAATAAACACTTTCTTCTCTACATTAGTAGTGGATTCGTACGCGGCTGCCATTTTGATATGAATATCTGGCAATTGTTCTCTAGTCTTCTCAAAATTGTGCATTAAATTATAGTCAAATTCTCCTAATAAACCTCTTACTTGTAAGAGAAAAATACTTTATTCAATTAAATCCAACTTAAGAAAAACCCATTAATACGTGCACTCTTTACCGTTCCAGTACTATCAACCAAATACACCAGGACCAATATTAGGTTATGTTTGTTCAATTTGTTTTACTAGATATCTGATGCAAGTAAGTACTTTAAATAAAATATAAAGATAGTTGATAGGTTCTATATCATTATTATTTTGATCTTTATGTTAAATTATCTATGTTGAATTGGTTGAATTGCCAAACGAATGTAATAGTAAAACCAATTCCTCTCTTGTCACTCCATTTGTTTTTATAGTATTTTGATTAATTTCACGGTTACACCAATAACATTATTTTGTCTAGTAGCCCCTAACAGTAGAGTTGTCATTTTAATCTAGTGTTTCATCGTTGGTTACCACTCTTTATGTTAGCACTAGATAACACACTGGGTTGGCTGATGATTTCTTTTGTAAAATCAAATTAGTATTAACCATGTTACGGGCATTTTTAATAAGAATTGACTTAATTAAAATGTTAAAGGCTAGTAAAATAATCACGAAAGTATTAATAAGTAGGCTAGACCTATTTATTTGCATAACAAAATAGGGAATTTAGGCCTACCCTAATGATACCAAGGCTATGTTTGGCCTTTGTCCAATGCTTGGCCTAATTGTTTGAAAGCTTAACATTCAATTTTATATTACATGTAGTACCTATGTTAGTCTAATCCTCACCACAATTAAAGTATCAACCTAACTTGATTTTTTTATTCATGGTGTATTTAACATGTATTTTCTTAATCGACTGATTATATCATCACATGACTTACAAAAAACTCATTCCTAGGCCTATTTTTAACAGACACAACAACCGGTTTTCTGGCATTTAATTAATGATTGTGAAAAAGGAAGCTAAAATTTCACCAATATAATTATTTTGGTCCTACTGAAAATCAGACTCAATGCTTAAATCTTAGTAGGCAGACACACTAAAATGTTGTTGTTTTGTTGTTATTATTATTATTGTCTTTATTTACATGGCGAAATTAAGGCATAAGCCTTCTCTTAGGCTGTATCCGAATAGTCAAGTACACTTGACTTGATAAATTTACACTTTACACGCACTTGAGATCGAAGACTGCAACAGACGTTTTGAATGGCAAATGATCCTTTATACGCCCTTGAGTCCGCAGTGCTGCTTCCTACCAATGATATTAGAAAATATTTTAAATGCCATCTATCAGCAAGTAATGAAAACGAATACAACGTTTTAATATCCATTCCCGCTTCTTTTCACTAGACATTTCCAACACAACACAAAAACACTACAACTAAAGCAGTACCGGTATAGTTAAAATACTTTCTCACAGATAACAGATCACACATCACAGATCACATTACTCTAGCAGACAAAAAATTAAACAGTTGCCAGTCAAACTCCGTATCGACGGCGTGTCAAGGGTAACTTGCCGTCACCCTTGGTCTCAAGAGCTTGTGCGGGGTGCATCGTGACTATTCGGACGGTTCTACACTTGATCACGTGATTGCCAAAGCAACTTTTGAGTGAGCGTCAAGGGTCGATGGCGTGTGAAGTAGACTATTCTGATACAGTCTTACATTTAACCATGTCTTAAGCCGACACTACATTACATTTATCAATTATTCTCATTAAATAAAACACAGGATACAAGTATTTGAGGAAAACACTAAAATAACAGTCTAGGGATAAATATTTTAACCAAGCCCTAAACAAATGACTAAAATAAAATAGCAAAATCTTCACATATAGGCTAAAGGATTTTGAACATGTATTTCGAGAATTTAGGGGAATGTGGTGTAACCAGCTCATCATAATATACCGTATTTCACTTAAGAAACCAAATAATTAAAAATTTAATATAATCATTACCTTTTAGTATACTCACAAGAAAATGGTGAATCCAATGATACCATAGCCTAATTAGCCTATATTTATTTGAAACGGTTTTATTTTTAAAACATTTAGACAACTCAATGAAAGTCCAAACGTAATCATGCTAGACCAACACATTGTTTGATCTTGATCCCTTATTATATTACACCATCTTATAGTACCTACAAAAGTAAGTTAAACTAGTTTATTTTGAGAATATTGAGATTTTAATTTATTAGCAAATGGAGCGGTAGCAAGATTAGATCAAGTCAGCTGAGTAATTAGGTACCTACCATGATGAAGGTTAGGCTAAACTAGGTTGAAAAGAAATCTTAATAATATATTTAAATACATTATTTAGCCTTAAAATATATATTATTACTTTATTTAATATTTGACTTTCAGTGGATGAATTCTGTTTGGTTTAGTCGCTCATAGGCCTATATTTTTATGTTTTTATTTCACTTCTAATGTAGATGTATATGAGTTTGCTGGATGTAAAATCATTAGCAGATGTGCAAGAGTATTTTTGTTTGACTAAGAAAAGATGAATTCTACTGTTTTCAAAAATTTGTCTGTTGCAAAAGCGAGCAAAGTGTGGTCTCAGCAGAAGATTATTGCACATTAATTGGCTCTATAGTAATAGTAAAGCTAAATGGTCATGCAAATTTTACAGATATTTCAACGATATTGGTTTCTGCATCAATTAGTTGAGTTTGGTTTTGACTTATTCACTATAACAATTTTTTTTAATAATCTTTAATTTAGTACAGGGTTCTTACGGTCTGGAAAGTCAGGGAAAAAATATCAGTCAGGGAAAGTCAGGGAAGCTTAAGAAAAGTCAGGGAAATTACAATTCATGTCGCACTTCAGTTTCATCGAAAATTGTAAAGCTGCAAAAGGAAGGTGTTGCAAAAAGTGAAAGTAGTGTAGTGGCTCGAAGAAACCCTAACACTTTTGTTATGAAAGATAATATAAATAAGGCGGAAGTCATTTGGGCTTTGCAAGTTGTTGACAATAAAATGTATTTCAATTCGTGCAATAATTTAAGGACAATTTTTCAGTTTATGTTTTCCGAGTGTTCCATTGCCAGTGCCTTTACTCTTGTGGAGACAAGGCTGCATATTTCATTGTGCATGGCTTGGCTTCATTCTTTCATAACAATTTACTGGACCGCCTAAAATCATGTTACAACTTTGTAATTTGTTTTGATGAGGCATTGAATAAAGTTATTCAATGAGGGCAAATGGACATTGTATCAGATTCTGGGACAAGGAAAGTCATAAAGTCGCCAGTCATTGCTTGAACAGTGTTTTTTTTCGATAGAAGCATCGCTGAAGAATTACTGAAGCATTTCTTGGATCATATTTCTCCTCTTCCTTTCTCTAAGTTGATACAAGTGTCAATGGCTGGCCCAAATGTCAATCTAAAGTTTATAACATTTCTTCAGGAACACATCAAATCAGTCACAGACAATGAAGTATGTATTTTGATAAATCTGGGGACATGTGAGCCTAAGGAATCTGTTGCAAGAAATGTAGGTCTACATTTTACTAGAGGCCAGCAGGGAACTATGTCTAGGAAGGTAATGCTGAGAAGACAAAGTACATGACTACACAGACCCCATATTGACAGTGACGGCTAAGAGCTAACTGTGAGCAACATATAATTTGGTAGGGTTAATGAGTTCATCCATATATTTAGGAACAAATTTAACTAGCAATAACTATATTAGAGTGTAAATTAGGAATAAGAATAGATTTGAGAAAGGCATGCTATTATTCTATTAGAAATTTGTTGGCATCTGGCCCACTGTCAAGGGATGTAAATCTCAGAATATACAAAACATTAGATTTACTGGTTGTTCTTTATGGTTGTGAAATATGGGCTCTTATCTTAGACCTTCATGGCAAGAAGAAATTTAATGTACTCGGAAACAAAGTATTTTAGAAAATATTTGGCCCCAAATGAGACGAAGATAGTGGAGAAGGCTATGTAATGAAGAGTCACGTGCCCTGTACTCATCACCAGCCATTGTTAGCAGGGCTGTGGAGTCAAGGTACGCCAAACCTTCGACTCAGATTTCTCTATTTAGCTATAGTCCAACACCAACTTCTTCAGAAATGGCTAATATATACAAATTAGTAATAATAAATTAACTCCAATAAAATGCTTTAATGCAGATTTCTTCATGGGAGCTTCTCTGGCATTGTGATTTTATATTAATTTGAATAAATTTGTCAAACAAAAAATAAATAAGTAAACAGTCTAAAATTATATATTTACCATATTGTTATAGTATTGTAAGTTTTATTTTGAAGCCGGAGGCATGTTCGGTATATTTTTAACCGACTTTTACTTTACCCAAAATTGCTTACATCTCCGACTCCATGATTGTTATCATGGTGATAAAATCTCACGCATTATGGTGAGCAGAACATGCAGTTGGAATGGAAGAAACTGGACCTATTTTATAGGTAGAGCTTATTGACTGGTAAATCTAACGGGAAAAAACCAGTGGGAAGACCTAAACACAGATGGGAGGGTAACATTTGAATGAACCTGAAAGAGATAGGGTGTAATGAGGTGGACTTGATAGAACTAACTCAAGATGGGAATAGGTGGTGTACTCTTGTAAGTGTTGCAATGAACTTTCGAGTTTATAATTCTTTAGAGTAAGTAGTTAAGTGAGGTAACTAAACATTAACATTAGGATAAAATTAGAGTGATTTGGTAACTTGCATGTATGAAAACCACCTTCCCTGTTCTCTTCTGGAATTTGAACCCCATTTTCCCCATCAATGGTAAAACAATCAAACAGGAAATCATAAACACCTTGGACTTCACAACGATCTATGGGGGTAGGATAGATTAACCTACCTACTGTACTTATGCTTCTGAATAGGTTGTATTAGAAAAACATCACTAACTTAAAATGGTGGTTTAGGGGTAAGGTGTCGGACTTCTGTGCTGGGATCCAGGGCTCAATCCTCGGTCACGGCCCAGATTTATCTGATTGCCAAACCCTTCCTTCACCTCTGACAAGACGTGTATTAATCACAACTTGTGAATGTGTGGCCTCCACCGTGGTTCGGATCCCACTTTAAACTGTAGGTCCTCCATTTCATCTCACAATCATCCTACCATTACACATTAGCTTAAGTGCGTATAACCCGAACGAGTAGTGAGAAGCGGTGCTAATAATAATAATAATAATAACAACTTAAAATGTATTGTTATAGACATTTAGTGCAGTTTTTTTTATTGTTTCTATTGAAATTACAATCTAGCCGGGGTCTATTCTTCATACAATAATTAAGTTAACTCAGATTAGAGTTAATAAACTAGCCTTTTGAGTCATTAACAAGGCCTTAAATAATATTTGGTTGAAAAAAAGTATAAAATGAAAACATGTAGGGATGCTATAATTATATGTTTAAAATAGGCAAAGATTTGATTAAAATTTAAATATGTGTTTATTAATTGGTTTTATAAAAATAATAATATTTTAAGAATAAATCAAAATAACAAAAAAAATTACAAAATACTGTATGAGACTTTGTGTGGTTAAATGTCCACACACCTAACACTATGCAAGTGAAAAAAGGTCTAGGCAGCTTAGTATGATTTTGATAAGAAAGGATTCTATTAGGAGGCATCCCCCCAACCAATAATCTTGATTAGTATTTTTTATTTGGGTAAAAAACTAGCCTATATAATTTGCACTAAAACTAACAAAATACGTTTCTATAATAAATAAAAATAAAAATATATTTATTAACTAAAAATATGATAATATTTTATTGCAGGTTTGTGTAAAAATATTAAAAACTACATACACAATTTGTGTAGACACATTCATCGACATGTATTTTTAAGAAAAGTTAAACAATTTAAAGACAATTTCATAAAAGTTAAATCCAAGCCCTGCTCATTATAATATAATGGAATGTTTTTATTTTACTGCTCAATGTTGGCAAATGTGTTTTTGTAATAATAAATATGGGTTGTACCACTCCAGATAACATGGGACACTTACAATAAAACACAAGTTTACACAAAACATTGGATTTATTGTTGCCCAAATGAGCTAGAGTGGTCGGTACTGATTTGCACCACCAGTCGGGGGGGGGGTGTCAATTCACCATCTTCACTTAACAAAACAATTCTGACTGCTCATGTACACCATATTAGGTCCTTACGTCAACTACCCAAACTACTTTTCCCCCGCGGGAAAAAAATCTTGGCACAGGTTTAAAATGACACATGGACATGGAAATAAAACCCCAGGACCCTTGATTTTACAGGCCAATGTTCTACCATTGAGCTATCCAGGAATCATCCCGTCTTCAGAGCCGTTCTTCACTCATAGTTTGAGGCACAGTCTGTGATCAGGGTTGCCACACACCTGGAAAGTCAGGAGAGCAAATGGAAGAAAAAGTGAACTTAAAAATTAAGCACGCTTGTTCAGACACACATCTCATATCCCCTTCTACCTCCTTTTCCCCCCTCAAACGCTGAACTGTAAAACATAATAAATTTCCCCATCAAAATAAAACCATCTTGCCGATAACATCATTTCAAAGTAGTATATAACATTTTGTTCTTCTAAGCTACTATCTAAACTAAAATGTCTGGCAAAATGTGAAAGTCATGTCACAAACCTGAAAAAACACAAATTTTACATTAAAAAACTAGTGACAACCCTTGTGATGGACATTTGAAATTAGAAACACAGCCACTGGTAACTAGGAGTCATTTAAATATGAATATAGCTGAATGGTAGAGCATTGGCGCTCAAAAGTAAAGGGTCCTGGGTTTTATTCCCTATGAAGTGCTGTTGAATCATGATCGTATGGATAATAATTTCCACCAAAGGTAATTTTTACTTCACTTGATCTAAAACTTATGATTTTTATTGCTTACCTGAATTTAGGTTAACTTTTAGGACACAACCTACATGGCACACCAAAAATGTATTACTCTGCCTACTTGATTTGATACACAAAAAATGTATGACACATTGTCTCAATAAAAACACAAATGAGCTAGTTGCATTCAACAACACCTTTTTTTAAAAAATCTTTGGTAAAGTTATGTTTCTACAACCTAACTGAAAGCAGTGTTGCTAGTAACTAAGCATGTTAAAACTTAGTCTTTTGTTGCTGTGAATGAAAACTGTTTTGGTCAGTATTTATTTTTAAATTTAGACTATTTGAAATTGAATACCTGTAAATCTTCTATATTAATAAAATGAGTTTGTCTATCTCTCTGTCATGAGCATTGCGCGACATCTACCACAGGCAGAGGGCTCATATTTTAAAACCAATAACCCATGCATACCCTGAAGTTGGAATTTTAAATTTTTTATCAAAGTTTTTTAAATTCATTAAAAACTCGCTCAGAAGGAATAAAATGAAGAGATTTTTTTGTCTGATTGAAGCAAAGAAAAGCATTGCCCTGGGTAGTTTGTGGTTACCTCGGACAATGCCGGGTACTCCTAGTATGATATGGAGTTTTACCAATTTCTGTCTTGTCTGGTATAGTTGGGAGAAGGTATAGAAAAGGTGAATAGAAAACATTTATATAAACCTCAAAAAGTGAAAAGAGGTTTTCCTTAAAGAGATGTCTTGTCTTTTATTAATTCTTACTCATCTGCTTTGGTGGCTGTATGCTCTAACATGCTACTCTCATGTTAAACTAGACTGCTGAAGACAGGGAGATCGAGGTTCGATCCTGGTTGGCTGCACTGAGGGTGGTTTTCCCTAAATGTTTTTCCACTCTCCCTCCACACAAATGTGGGTGCACTTCCTATAAATTAAACCTTACTAATCCCTAACACTAGTTTAATTAGTACATAGGCGTGCAACCCGAACGGGTAGTAAGAGGCGGTGCATAAAAAACTCGCCATGGACTGGGGATCGGTGCAATTTTACAGCCTTCATTAAGATTATATTATCCAATCAGGGGGCACACAGATTAACTATCAAGCTCACCTAGTTTAATTTACCAATAATTGGAAGTCTGGGATAGGAGTCCTGTTTGAGTGTTCGGGTATTCTAAAGGTGTTTTTTTTCTAAATGTTTTCCCACTCTTCCTCTTCAAAAGTAAGTATATTTTCTCTATATTCAACCTTTTTCATCCCTATCTCACCAATGTAATTAATGTAGATAGCCAGGATGGGTAATGAAATGCAAAGCATGTAAAAAAGAAAAAAAAAGGAATGGGTCAGATAATGGCTTGAACTACACATTAGGAAGACTGTTCGTTCCATCAGGTAGTAAGATGTGATAAAAAATAAATTTAATCTATCAACTTGGACCTCTCGATTACTAGTGGGCTTTCAAAGAAGGCTCTTTTAAATAATTTGTCCACCAGACATAATATTATGACTAAGAAAAGCTTATAAAAACTAAAACAATTATTACTTGGATCATTGAGCCTTTTTACTTATGGGCTAAAGCATTTTTTTAAATGATTGGAACAAGCAGGTTTGTTTTAAAGGAAATATGCCCACATTAGCATGAAACTGGGATTAGAAAACCACATGATAAATCATACGTTGAAAACCACCTCCAGACCATCTTACCAAGATTTGAACCTTGATTTCCCCACCTATGACATTATTTTGCAAAACTAGTATTAACGTCTTAGGGCCGTATGTAAGAACTTGACTAAGTGGACGCTTTGTCGACACTAACGTAGGCTTGCTTGCGTCATCACAGGTTAAAAGGTGGAGTGATAGTGTTCTCAGCCCCCCATTGATAAAGAATATTTCTCAACGATTGGTTTATTGCACCTTTTTGGAATTACAGCCCATGGCCATTTGATCAGCAAGCAGACTACTGACTAGGATACATTTGTCACCCCTTCTGACTATCTAAACTTTGACCTTTTTACCATGGTATGTATAATTTTTGCTGTCCTAAACCCGGTTCAGGCTATCTACAATTCATTGCAATAATTAGGCAGGGATGAGGGAGATAGAATTTAGAGGAGGGGCATCCCTGATTACAAAAAGAGAATGAGTTGAAAACCACACCTGGCCAAAATTCTAACTCTTATTTTTTTCACAATTGTAGAAGTTCTTTTCCCAATTAATATTAGCCACTAAGCAAGCCAATATTTGTGGTTGTTACAGACAGGGAAAACCTGTAAAAGTCAGGTAATTTTCTAATGTTAGGTAATTAAAAAAAAAGAAGTAAAAGTTAGGGAATTTTATTACTTGACTAATTATGCACCTAAACGCTAAAATAAAAGAGGAGATTTGTTTTCTCAATGTTAACAACATGGATTACCTATAAACATTATTCAAACATGAGATGGCTGTACACTGTTTCATAACACATTTACATAGGGGAGACAAATAATATCCAAGACATTAAACACTGGAAAAATAACCTATAATAATGTTTATCTTTAGTAGCCGTTGGGGTTGTTCTTGAAAATATGTAATCAATGCAATAAATGAAAAAATTGCCGGCCATCAAGGAAAATTATTAAAAAAAAGGGCTAATCTAGGATTAAAAAAAAGTTTTGGAAAATCTGGAAAAGTCAGGGCTTTTTATAATAAAGTTTTTGTAGCCACCCTGAAAATTTAATAATGATCCATCTAAACGGGTAATGAGGTATGGTGTCAAAAAATAAATGATCCTCCAAGCAAGTACAGTAAAAGTCCGATAACCCGGCACTCAATGATTCAGCACACCTGGTAGTCCAGTACATGTCACCCCCACCCCCCACCCCCCCGCCACCCTTGTATTTTGGGCTCCTAGTGTCATTTGTCAGGCTTTGTTTACATTTGTGAGAGTGTGCTTCATTCTATATCACATAGTTGGTTCATAATTGTGTATCTAGTTCTTTAAAATGTTTCCTAAAATTTAATTTTTGTAAAATTGTTGGTTGATACACCTAAAGGAATGAAATGGAAACATTTGACACTAACAATACGCCAAAAACTGGATATTGTAAGTTTACTAAAAAAGAGAGAGCAGAAACAATATTATGCATTAATTTAATATTGGATTATCTTCTATTTATGAATAAAAACAGAAAGAAGAACTTAAAAGTTTCTTTTCTCAATTTGATACTTCTGAAAGTATCAATATTCGAAGAACATGATGGTGGCTACAGACAGGGAAAACGGAAAACCTGGAAAAGTCAGGGATATTTTTGGATGACAGGGAAAACAGGAAATGTCAGGAATTTAACTAAAAATAAGGAAAAGTCGGGGAATTAAAAATTATGTCTAAAATATCCCATTAATTTTGTAACTAAACACTAAAACAAATGCTAATAATACCTAAATAAAATAACATTTCCATTTTTAAAATAACTGATAAAACTGTTTATGTTTAGTAGATACAAACTTTTTTTAATATGTGATCAATAATAAATAAAACAAGTCATCATCCACCATTAAAACTGGAAAAAGTAGTCAGGGAAAATTGAAAAATGTTGCCTGGAAAACCTGGAAAAGTCAGGGAATTTTGTAAAATATGTTCTGTAGCCACCCTGAACATTGAGCGTTTTAAAAGTTATTTCCCTAGTTTTTACCACGTTACACAGATTTTGTCTGATGATCCTGCATATTTGGTAATCATGCACTGCCAAAGTCCCGAGCATGGTAGATTATCTGACTTTTACTGGACTATTTGAAACAAGTTTGTTCTAAATCTAAAGGTAAATTATTTTTTTAATTAGACATTTTTGGTTTACAAGGACCATAGAATCATATATTAATTATGTTATTATTTAAGCAACTTATTATATGCAGGTTTTCTCTTTTTGACATTTATAACTTTATTTATTTTCAATAATCTTTTTTAAAATTAAGTTTTAGGGAAAATATTGCTACTATTCAATTGGCTACAAAATTTGCAAAATTTTCTTTAATAAAGGCCTTAATGCATCCATATTCATATTTTTGACTAAACCTTAAAAGGTCCTCGCGAAACTTGTGTTATCAATTTTTACTATTTAAGCCTATATGTTTTTCTTAATGACGATCTAGATTTTTCTCTGCTTTCAAGAAAATATGCAAAATTTGAAAGATTATAGGCTCATTTTTGTCAGTCACGACTTTTAAGTTTATGCTATTACTATTTTTTTTTCTTTTTTACAAATTATAGCATTGTGTACATACATAAGTTATATATTTATCAAAATGGGTGTCAAGAACCCTTAAATCAAGCCAGAGTTGATACACATCTGGAAAACAGGGAAAACCACTGGAAAATTCAGTGAATTTGATAGAACTGCAAAGCTTTTAAAACTTTGAATTTGCTTTGAAAAAAAAAACCAGTATTCGACAACTGAACAATGATATATATTAAAAATATATGTCTTTTTGACAAAAATCTTCAATAATTATATTGCATGTTGAAATATTACTTAATTCATCAGCTTAAGCCAAAATATGCTAAACATTTTTGCAATTAGCCAATTTTAAGATTGATTCAGTGTCAACATCTATGTAAATATGCTTAATATATTTTTTTTATAACACATCTCAACTTTAATATGGCTTTAGGAATATTTCATATAATTTAATTTGAATCGAAAAAATTGGATTTCTCACACTCCTAGAACTTGGTATACCAGTAACTGAGTGAAATCAATGACATTTTATAAAGTCATTGAAATCTTTAGATATTTTTGTAATCATTTTCTGAATATTAATTAGAAGAGCATACATTAATGTAAACAATTAGTTCTAGCTCCAATTCATATGAGTTTTTGAGGAGCACTGATATATTTGTTTAGTTATAATTAATAAAAAACAAAAATAATGAGATATTCTATTTATAGCTTTTGTCACGACCTACCCCGTAGGCTTGGTCTGTCAGAATAGCTTGCGGGAGGGGTATGGTCGCATGCAAGGTAATTTTGTGGGTTTGAAATAATATGTAGGTTTACGAATGTTGGGTTAATATTAGTTACTAAAAGATAATACAAAATGTGATGTTAGATGAAAGATAAAGAAATAAAGAGACTAGACGCCCGCGCTCGTGGAAGAACTGGCTTAACTTGTGGAAACTTAGACCGATATAATTAACTGTCACTGTGCGTGACCTGTACTGAGCTCAATCTCGGGACCCAGGGCTCGACAAATTCCCCCTAAGTACAAGTGCTACTATTGACCCAAAGATGTAGTCAGATATGGTACGGCGTCAGGCAGCATAACTGTCTGCGATATCGCTGCCATTGTGACAGACTCGATGCCAAAAAATAAAAGTCTTTTATACCCCGCAATGGCCCCTTTCCTGGCCAACTAGTTGAATTATTGTTATGAATCATGCGTCCACTCGAGTTATGTAAATCAAAACAAACATTCAAACATTGTTCCATGGTTATGACACTTTCAATACTAAACTATGGGAAGATGCATGTTTTTGGTCTAGAAAAACTCAAAAAATCTGGTGATTTTATACCTTACCAAGTGTATCAAACCTAAAAACACTGTGAAGGTTTTTTATAGTAAAATTAAAACAAGAATGATTCTTTTTAGGTATGGAGTTGTACAAGTGTGTGCTATTGAAATCAAAATACAAAGACTGTACCCTAAATTCCTTCATTAATTCATCAGGGGAGGTGTTAGTCCAAAGAAGATAATGAATAATTGGAAGGTCAGTAATAGTTTCACATAAAAAATAAAAATAATTCAATTATTAACTGTACTACTGTAAATTATGTTCTTCATGGTACATTTGTACAAAACTTTAAACCAAGGGATTTATTTTTAGCCATGATAAAATCCCAATGTAAGATAAATTTTGAATTTTAAAATATGTTTACCAAAGTTTGGTGTTTAAATAATTTTTTACTCAATTTTATATTTAATTTTGACCCCCTCGGTGGCGTAGTTGGCTAACGTGCTAGTCGTGTTGAGCTCGACCACTGAGGACGGGGAGATCGAGGTTCGAATCTTGGTCGGGTGAACTAGGTGTGGTTTTTCCTAAATAGTTTTCCACTCTTCCCTTCACACAAATGTGGGTTCACTTCCTCTAACTTCAACCCTCCCAATTCCTAATCCATTAGCGTAATTAGTACTTAAGCGTATAACCCGAACGGGTAGTAAGACGCGGTACTAAATTATATTATTATTATTATTATTATTATTATTATTTATTATTATTATTTTAATTTATTTTAAAGCTTCTGGCTCACACCAAGGTCTGCATAGTCCACGTGACACATTTACAATAAATTGTACTTTTGCGGATTTGAAGGTCAAAGTTGAAATCTTGGCCGGATGACCTGGGAATGGTATTTTTATTATAACCTCTCCATGCTAGTTAGGTTTATTTCCTCTAATTACCTTCCTTATTCTTACTCTATAAATTGAGATATTAATCTAACCTCATGCTAAAATGTATAACTTAAATTTAAAATAAAGCATTTAAAGGACCTAAGCCAAATGTGTTCTGGAGCACTGGCAGGATTGATAAGCACCTGGAAAAGTCAGGGAATCTAGTGTGACAAGAATAGCTCAGAGATATTTAATAAAGTTGGTGGAATTTTCATATAGTATATATATATATATATTTTTTTTTCTATCTTCGTGTCTTACTACCTGTTGAGGCTATACACATATGATAATTACTCTAACGGAGTAGGGATGAGGAAACAAGGTTTTTTAATAGGTAATCTACCTGTATTTGCGTGCAAGGCGAGTGGGAAACAATTTTAGTACAGGGTGGTTAGCAAAAAAAAAAAAAAAAAAAAAAGGCTGAACCTAGACAAAATTAATAACAAAATAAAACCCATTGGAATATATTTAGTATGTGTCCCTCTACATTCTCTGAAAACTCCCAAGTTTTCCCACTCCAGGAAAATCCGCCATCTTGGAACCCCCATGTGATTGTAAGGTTTCACTAAAAATTAAATATCTCACGAGAGTCGTTAGTCATACAGAGGCATAATTTATGTCAACATATCCCTATTGAGCACCTTTATAATAAAAATATATATGTTATAGTGTTTTAAGTATATGAATAAGCTAAATAATAATAAAATATGTGTCTTAAAAAAGAGACATGCTAAAGTTCAAATTTTACTTTTTTTTATTTTGTAGAGTTATTTGTGCTCTTATAAAAATTTTACTTGAGATAAAAGTTGTAGAGTGTACGATGGTGTGTCAAAATCATATTTGTTAATTGTATATATATGTTAAAAACAACGCCTACATCAAGCTCGAACGTCATCTATGTCCCCACCAGGTGGTGCGGAGCGGGCACGATGTGTGGCGCCCGCTACATAACAGCAGCCCCTCAGTTCATAATACACGTTATTTAATTGGGGCTATGTGATGTAACTGAACATATATTTGAATTTATTGCTCCAATATTTCCACACTTACTTCAATAATCTTCTAACTGAAATAAAATAAGTGCCAGTTGCTCTTCATATTCAGAATAAAACCTGCAGTTACCTCTCAAGTTTCTGAGTGAATAACTATAAAATAAAATGCATTATTTTTTATAAATCAATCGCAATTATTTTTATTAATACAATAATACAATATTAATTGCAACAATAATAGAAGAAGAATATTTTGTCATTTAATATAAATGAGAATTTCCGCTCCTTCAAATCAGGGAAATGTTGTCTTGATGTGGCTTTTATGGTCCTGAAACAATGGTCTAACTTCTGTAAAAAATATAAGTTAATTTTTGATTATTTTAAAATTAAATATGACTAATATGTATGTGCCTACATAAAAATAAATATTATATTTATGTCTTGTTTATTATATATTTTTATATGTTTGTTATATTTAGGAATATACCGGTATGCAATTTTATGTGACCTTTAAACATTTTTAATGGCATTTACTTTTATATATTTATTAATACCACTTTCATCATTGTTAAATTGCTTAAAGCATCAATCTCGCAATAAACTGGATTGATGGTGATAGGGTCGAGCTCTTATCCTTGTTGAGTGTACTAAAGGTAGTCTCCTAAAAGGCTTCTCACTCTTCCTTCATACAAATGTGGGTACATTTATTAGAAACTCTTTCTTCTTCACCCTACCTTATTTGTGTAAAAATGCAGATATCTAATATGGGTAATAAAGACACGCTGGACAAAAAAAAAAAAAAAAAGACCAACAGGTGTTTTTGTTGTTGCCACGTTATGAGATGTTGGGGACTTGCTTTTGTACTCGGGGCTGCCATTAATGGGAAGGTCAAGGTTTGAATCCTACTTGGTAGCACCGAGAGAAGATTTCACTTTTTTTTTCTCTACCTCTTGGACTAAACTGTTAATAACCATCAAATTGAATGTAGAAATTTAAAAAAAAAATCACCTGCATTCATAGGCTTGTGGACTAATTTTTAACTCATCTTGTCTGATTTTCCAGTGACAAGGAGTTTAGTGTTTTAATCTTAATAAGGTGTACTAAGGTGGTTTTTCCTCAAATGATTTGCAACTCTCAATAAAAAGACAAGCACACTTTGTCTAAAATACTTCTCATTCTTACTCCATGATGTAGATGCCATTAGAAGTAAAATAGAAGCCTGGGTGAGGAGGGGGTAACATTCTAGTCCATTATGTGTACATTTGATCATACAGTGTTAAAATGGGACCTTTCTCAGTTGTTATGATTACATTCTAAACTTCACAGTTTCTGGTAAATAATACAAGGAGAGGCAAAATAAATCACCACCCCTTAAACTGGACTTTTCAGTACCCAACTGCATATTTGTGTGGTGGTTCTTAGTTCCGTTTTCAGCAAATCACATCTTCTCCTTGTAGGCTTTTTGTTAAATGTAATGTATTCCTGTGAACTTATAGGTAAATGTTTTAGGAAGATGGAAAGTATCCATTTAATGTCAACTGTGAAAGGTGTCTCGACAGCCCCGCATGGAACTGACGCGTCTGGTGTGAGTGCACCGCAAGTCAGGGCCAGACTACCATCATATCAAGACCTAAATGATGTTTCATAATGATAAGGAGATGTTTAGCTTGGATCTTGGAGGAAACGCAAGGTGATTAAAAAAAATGCTGAAGCATGATTCACTGTTCACCGAATATAATGAGTGTAAACTGATTGATTGGTGTATTAATCATTTCACACAATTACTGAAATGTATGTAGACCCATGATACTATGCAACACAAACTAGAAATGAACAATTATTTACATATTTTGTTTTTGAGGGGATCAACAGGTATTTTTGGTTACTGTTGCTATGGGTGTTTTTCAATAAGTTTTTAATTAGGCCTACCTCAAAACTGTTTTATAGTGCTTCACTATTTAACATTCTTGACATAGCTATTGATCTGGATCTTGTTACACAGCATGTATGTGCACTGAATATTCTGTTGGTTTTGAGTGTTGATATGCTCTTAAAAGCAAAGAGCGAAAAAATACGAAATGACTTCAACTTGTGCTGAGTGGAAATTTTGGGACTGTTTTAGAGCATGTCATGTAGACCACATTTTTGTTGTGCTCTTTAGATTTTTGTCAAGTTTGAACCCAGGTTTATTTCGTATTTATTAATAATATATTTCAGAAGGGACAGCTGCAGATCACAAGATTCAGATTTGAGATCAATAAGTTTTAACTCGCAGAGTAGGGTGTTGATCCATCTTTGCATAGTATATTTGTGTATTAGGCCCCAAATATTGTTTCGTAAAACTTAATTCTACTGTCAGTCTTTAAACGTTTATGTTTTAAAATAATATGTGTATTTAATGGTGTGTTATCTATTCTACTTGTTTTTAGGTATTACAATGGCCACATTCAATTGGCCACCTCAACTCTACCAAAGAAAGAAAGCAAGACTAAGAAGGGGAAAGCGGTCACAAAGAGGGACCATTACCCTTCAACGTCCTCCGCAGAAAGGAGGCTGAAGTTTTCAGACAAACTGAAGGCCCTGCTCAAGACAGGGGCCACTAACGTCAATGAGAATGGAATGGATGCCGATGACCCTTATGCTTTCAGTGAGCCAGAACCTCAAGTCCTCCGCTTGCACCAGAATTCAACCCCCAACAACACATACTCAAGAACACGAGTCGCATTGACCTCCAAGTCGGGCCAGGTACCGCAAAAGAAGAACGCAAAATTTTTGATTCACACCCCTGTTGACAGCAATGTTAGAGCTGACAGTACAGTCGTTCACAACATGGGTGTACATCCAAAAACCCCAACCTCCACGGGGGCTTCCATCACATCCAAGGTGGGCATCATTTCCTACTTGACAGGCTCAAACCTTTTGCCAAGCGAGACAAAGCTTTCTGATGATGAGAGTTCCAAGACTATGAACAGATTACAGGCTAAGATAGCCCGTAACAAAGTGATAGGTAAGCACAAGAAAGTTAGGTCTGGCAGTCGGAGTCCAGACTTCACTCCCCCGTCTTCTTCATCGTCAAAGGTGACAGCAGTATCCTCGCTGTGGCCACTCCACCGGGAGAGAAGTCTTTTGGAAGAACAGTTGCTCGGCCTGAAGCAAGAGAGTGTTGCAGTGAAGAAAGAGCCCAAAAGCCCTCCTATCACAATGTCACCCAAGTCGTCAAGGGCTGCCCGCCTCGCTAGTCCCCCTCCTGCAACAGTGTTGACCCTACCTCCCAAGAGGCGACGGAGCAGAGTTGCATATAGACAGACGGTGGCTTCTCGGCATGAGGCTTTACAAAGGATACAGCAATTACAGGCGGTGCAACTCGACTACAAGCAAGACTTGTTCCCTCTTGGTAATTCCGCTTACTTACTAAAATAGAATGTCAATTGAAACTATGTTGTAAATTTCATAGTTATTGAAAACAGGGTTTGTGAGAAAATATCTTTAAAAATTCCTGCTTTGTCAACCATTTGTCCTGACCATGAAAACTTATCAACAGTATTTTTCCTAATCTCCCTTTATGTTTCCAACTCTTCCTCATAATACTATTTTTACTCTTCCTACTTTTCTAGCTCATCCTTTTCCTAGCACATCCTTTTTCTTCCTTTTCTAGCACTCACTTTACTTTTCTATCTCTTTCAGTTTCTTTACTTTACTAGCTCTTCCTCTTTTTTACTTTTCCTACTTTCCTTTTTTTCTCTATATATTTCTTACTTGTCCCTTAATTTTCTAAATCCATCTTTTTATTTCATTCTTGTTAGCTATATACACCTTTGTTTACCAACCCTTCCTTCTCTACCTCATCTCCCTCTACCATTCCAGTTTATTTAGTTTCTCTTTTTCCTCTTCTTTCAAATGTTTTCCTTTCTTTATACTACACACACTCACACAGAATAAACACCTTTTTCAACTTATACATTTCTTGTATCTAATAACACGCAACATAATTATTTAAAACACATATAAACATGTATAAACATCTTCTCAGGTCTGGAGACATAATTATTTAAAACACATATAAACATGTATAAACATCTTCTCAGGTCTGGAGACATCTTCTAGTGAAGAGGAGAGTGACAGTGAAGATGTTGGTACATACCAACGCCACTGGTTCTCCAGCTGGACTGAGCCAGGCATGTACGTGGAGGGTCACCGCAGCGGCAAGCTGAGCGTGGTGCGTGCGGAGTTGCGGCGAAGGCTAGGGCAGATGTGTGAGGGTCTAGTGGGGCAACGTGAATGCACGTGGCTGGGCGCCCTGCTGGACGCTGCTAATGCCCACCCCATGCAGGCAGCACTCTTTCTCAGTCAATCAATACAGCAACGGAGGAAGGGAGAAAGGAACAGGTTGCGGCCTGTCTCGCAAAACAGGTGATCCAACCGACAAACACATCAGTGATAGTATTTATTTTTACAATCATTTAATAGGTACAGAAGTAAGCAAGGGGACAGAGGTGTCATACTTGTCAAATTTTGTTTGCCTTTGACTGGGAGCTTTGGGTTTGAATCGCAGATGACTGTATTAAAGTGTTTTTTTTCTATAGCTTTTACTGCTATCTCTCCTGCAAATTTTGGTACACTTACTTTTAGCTCTGCCTTCCTCATTCACACTAAATTATTATAATTATGTGGCTAGTATACACAAGAAGTGACACACATAACATGTAAAAATCAACAAAGGACGAGTGTTGGTGCATTCTTCTTTTCATTTTAAAAGCAATTTTGTGTTCATTCCCTTTTATGTTTCGATCCATCTTTCTTATGCCTTTTTCCAAATATAACAGTGTTGGTAAGTAAAATTAATTTGTTGCAATAAATTAATGTTATTAAAAGCTTTTTATGGATTAGAAACACCTTAAATTAAGATTTGTCTTTTTGTTGCTCTGAGGTATTGGGCATGAGAATTTTTATTTTTATTCAGCAGAGAATTTTTATTTAACTAAGAACTTGTATTTTTACTGGCTAAAAGCAGTTTGTCAGAGGACTTTTCAATTTACAATATAGCAATATACAATATATAGTCAGCTGTGGACAGTCAACCTTGCAGTTCAACCAAGCATCAGTCTACTCTCTTGGCCTGATGAAGCTGTCTGTGACAGTGAAAGCTTGTCCTTAAAAATGTGTTTGTGTGTTTTATAGTGTTCTATCTAAACAATTTCTACTCCAGTATCACCAAGGTAAGTGTGCTGGCTATCCCTCCTAATTTAAACCATGATTTAGCCTAGTGCTCTATTCCAAATAACCAATTTACAATATAGAAACTTTTGTCTTTTTTGGGATAAGAAGCTTTTGTTTGAAGACTTGTCCTAATTTTGCAGGTCAAAATCGACTCTACTTGATAAAAAGCGTTGCAGTTACACAGCAGGAGAGGGTTGCACCAATACGGCTCTTCCCTCCACACAACATTGTATCCAGCATGTCATGTACAATGTGGACCAACTGTTGTTTGAACACTGCACTGCCAAGTTCTCAGACAACACTCAGTGTTGTGTTCCCGTGTTCGACATCTGCCACGAGCTACCGTTGTGCCTTGAGCACGCCAGGAAAAGGGTCAGTTCTTAAATTCAAACTAGTGATGGGGCCCTTGAATCTTTAAATTCCTTAATTTTTCAAATCCAAAATCATCTTTGAATTCCATAATTTTCAAATCCATTGAATATTTTAATTCCATAAATCTATTAATCCCATATAATCTACAAAACCCATAGAATCTTTGAATCCCTTGAAGATTTGTATCCTATACATTCATCGAATCCCTTAAATCTCTAAAGGCCATTTAACACTGGCATCCGCGGTGTTCACGATAATATGAATGGATATGCCAATTTACACTGCAACCAAATGTCCGTGGACATTTTTGATGCCTACAAACTTGAGTTGCTATACTGTAATGTAGTGTAGTGTAGGTGAGCATGTGCTCCTCAAAACGCCACTGTGCATTCTCAGTCCAAAACATCCATGTGAACGCCCTACTGATCGCTCAGAGAATAATCTAAAAACATCCGTACCACGGACACCTCACTTGTTCTGTGACACCGTGGGCGTCAGTGTGAGTTGCCCCATTTTAGAAGCTGGGAAGCTATTTCTACAAAAGTCCAACCACGGTGTCCATGATAATCATGGACAAAATAAATGTCCATGGACATGCCAATTCACACTGCAGCCATTCATCGAGGTGAACTGGGGAAAAGTTCTTTTCACATTTTCTATTTGCTTGTTTTTTTACATTATTTGCACAGTGTCACAAATAATATCTAAACCATTTAAAACTAAAAAACATATTAAATTGTAATGTTTAAGCTTGGATATTTTTTTAAAACGATAGACCTATGTGATTGATGTAATAAATGTTAAAATCGCCATTCATCGAGGTGAAGTGTGGAAAAGTGATTTTCACCTTCTCTATTTGCTTGTTTTTTCTACAATATCTGCACAGTGTCACAAATAATAACTTAAACATTTAAAACTAAAAAACTTGTTAAATTGTTATGTTTAAGCTTGAAAATTTGGCCTTTCTGATTGATGTGATAAATGTAAAAATCGCCATTCATCGAGGTGAAGTGGGGAAAAAGAAGTCAGGGAAATTTAGACAAAAATATCTGGAAAACCTAGAAAAGTCAGGGAATTTTATAATAGAATTTCTATAGCCACCCTGCTTACAGCTTTATATCCCTGGTAGTGAGGGATGTGTTAATATTTTCGAGCATAATTTCTTAATTTTTCAGATTTAAACTTAAAATATTTAAACATTAAATTTTGAATTATTTACTCATCTTTGAATTCAACAGAAATTGGTTGATTTGATTTCACCACAGAATTTTATATTTTATGCAATTTTCATTTGAAGTGATGTGTATTTATTTAAGTTTATTTTTAATATTCACATTACTTTATATATTTTGTTTTTACTAAAACCTAATAAAAATCTCTTTTGTCAAGAGATTTATTATCACGGTACTTCAGCCAGACAGCTACCACTGTTGATTGTTTATTTTACGTTTGTGGAATATAAACGCTGCCCCACTCATTTCTGTGCTTAGAGTAGATATATATCTCTGTCTTTCTCCAAACATTTCAAGCATTCACACTTGCTGGACCTAACAGATAACTGTTGATAAATAAAGCACAGTGAGTCACTTCATCACTATGTGAATTTCTAAATTTAAAATCCCCTCCACCCTTTTCTCTCAAAGTTTGTTACGGAACAAAGAAGAGATTAAGCATGATGAGTCAGCAGTAGCTTCTAGAACATGAAGCATGCTTTATTTCCTGCCTGACACTTTTTAGGAAATAGCCAATCCCATCTGACTTATAGGAATTTCTGGATACATTTCTGGACTTTTCTTGAGCGTTCGGGATCCGGTGCACTCATAATTTCGTTTTGTTATTTTTAACAGACTATTTACAAAAATTTAATATTTTTTTTTCTCTAAATATAACCATTTAGTTGGTGAAACTTAGTTAATATTTATTTTTATACATAATAACCTAGAAAGTGATATTTAAACAAAAAAATGCTAATAATGGCTAACATTGACTAATAATTTTTTTCTCTCAATGAACATTATGAATTTAAATGAGAATAGCTTTCATATAACTATATTCACATTGTGTTGAACACATTTAAAATATGTATACCATATAGTAATACCTCTTTTCCCCTTGATTTTAATAACTATTTGAATTTATTTCAAAATTTTCACTATTCAATTCAAAAAATATGTGCAGCAAAAAATTCACAATTTGCACAGACCTCTTATCTCTGGAACCCTCAAATCTCTCACATTAATGAATATATCTTCAAATCGCCTTCATCCTTGAATCCTATAAAATCTTCAAATCGCCTTCATCCTTGAATTCTATAAAATCTTCATATCCATCACATCCTTGAATCCTATAAAATCTTCAAATCTATCACAGCCTTGAATCCTGTAAAATTTTCAAATCCCTCTCATTCTTGAATCCTTTAGAATTTTCAAATTCAAATTCACATTCTTGCACCCTGTATAATCATCAAATTTATAGTATTTTATAGAATCCCTGTTTTTTACTTTTGTTTTCTTGATACAATAATTGCACAATCCTTGACCTTATTTTCACCTCATATTTTAAATTCAATACAGCCATTTGCTATATATTCAGTGTGGCCACAATTTGAGAAAATATGGAAAACCATGAAAAGAGAAGAAATTTAAAATTTCCAAGAAAATTGGAAACCTATCTGGGAATTTTGTAGTTGATCAGGGCATATTGTATATTCAGTTGTCTGGGAAGTAAAAATATCTTAGTTGCATCATGTTCAAACACGATTTTTATCAAAATCAATCTCTATCAGAGAATAGACCCTATTTAAAAAATAATAATTCGTAACAAACTGGCTATTTTGATTGTTTTTTTTAACCTTTTTATAAACATGGGCTTTATTCAGGGAAATCGAGATCTTTGGATCAGGAATTCAATTTTTGCGATTTTGTAGCTGCCCTGCTATTGTTTCATTAGTTATATGAGTTTTATTAAAACAATTGTTTTTTTTAAATTCTTTTCTCTTAAGGCTATGCTTATTATTAAACAGGCTCAATGGATAAATGATTATACATAAATGAGAATAGATAAAAATAGATTAGTGTTTTCATTCTGTTTTTCTTCTATCTCTACTTCTTTTTTGATAAAGCCGCTGATTTTGAAACATAAAAACTTTGTGTTTCAATGGGTGTGTAATGTTTTTCTATCATAGAAGCAAGAGTAAAGGAAGATGTCATCACATTTTTTCAGCTTTCCCAACAAAATTTTTACATAACTATTATATATATATATTTTTTTAAATTTGTATTACCAGGACAACTATGACAAGATGTGTGCCGAAACAAAGCCCAAAAAAGTACGCAGGAAGGCAAAACCAACACGACCGAGCAAGCGCAGCAAGAAGAAGAGAAGAACGCAGAGGCTGGTGGAAACTGCGCCCCCTGCCTTGTCTCGGGAACATAGAAGCCGAGTGGCCAATAATCTCGGTAAGCTCACTTTCATCAGTTCTGATGTTCCCATGATCTCTTCTGTGTTTTGAAGATAGAGCCAGTCCTTTTGGCATTCACTGTAAGATTCACTTTGATCCAAATGATTATATTAACAGTAGTAGAGATTACAGGGGTGTTAAGCTAAAGGACATTTAAGGGTGGTCAATTTTACACTACATTTAAGGACCATAAAACAGAAGTTTTAAGGGGTGTAAAACCTAGAGAATATTTAAGGGGTTTAAAAAACCAGGGAACATTTAAAGGGTACCTAACATCTATAGAACATTTAAGTGGTTTCAAACCTAAAGACTATTCAAGGGGTATCAAACCTAGAGAAATTTAAGAGATTTCAAACCTATAGAACCTTTAAGGCGCATCAAAGCTAAAGAACATTAAGTGGTTTCAAACTTAGAGGACATTTAAGAAGGGTAAAAGGGTAGTGATGATGTTGATTGACATGCCAAGTACTGGTGACTAATCATTGTTAAGCTTGGCAGACATCCTTATCCTTTGTTCTGTTGCTATTAGGGGGATGGGAAAGATGGGAGGGGGGCTGGTTTAAGAATTGAAAGGTCAGTGAGGGAGAAAAAAGCTATATTGTAGCTTGTGAGTAGGGAGGGATTATCTTTTCTAGGTCATCCACAAGGTCGGCTAGCAAATAGATGTTTGAACAAAAATAGGAAGGTTCAAGGGATGGTTAAACTAAAGAACTATTGGAGGATTTGAAACTTGTCGTAGTCTGGAATATACACATAACATTATCTTACCCCACAGAGGGCTTTATCTATTATGCCTTAGAACGCCTCTTATATTTTTATTCTATTAATAGATCCCCGAGGACGGTGGCAATTATCGTAACACGTAAATGGCGTCTTATACTTTGCCTTACGAAGGGCGGAAATTGTTGTGCTTAAGAATATCTCTGTAACTATTTATTGAAATGAATGCCCCGCGATTGGATAACATTTGTGGAAGCTTGGAATCGTTGTCTATTAATATTCAAACCCATGTTGGGTGTCGATTGTCATAGCCTTGAATATATGCCTAGCACCACTGGAGGAGACCATTTGCTATGCGCCAGAATGTATTCTTATACTTTTATTCTTTTATTAGATGTTCCGCGATTAGGCAACAGTTATCATGTTATGGAAATCTCATCATATATTGCTCCTTCAAGGGTGGCAATTGTGTAAACCCGTAAATGGCTCCTTATAACTTACCCCACGCTGGGTGACAATTGCTATGCTCCGGAATAAGTATTTATTGAAATGAATTCCCCGTGATTGGGCAACATCTGTGGAAGCTAGAAACTTACTTAAAATCCCAGCAGAGTGCGGCAATCTGAAGAGAGTTGTTTATTTTCTTGGGTTCTTGTCGTATTTAGCACCTGAAAGAGAAGGGATTATTTAAAGTTAACTCAGCTAGCTTTAAAATATTTGGGCAATATTTATATTAACCACTGAATGAAATAAAAAGAAATTGAATACATTATTTTTGGATGCCTTATCTTACTATTCAATCTAGTTGCATAGTAATTTTGATGATTATTTTTACATTGGCTAGTATTATAAATATTGTTCTTCACACAAGCATGTGTGTCACATATTACGTTCAATCCTAGAGTAGCTTGGTGTTAGAAAACCCACTTCTGCCTCATGGCCCTTCTCCCTCCACTAAATTATTACCAAACCAAGCACTTATTCAACCAAACACTTGACTCCAAAATAGTCACATGACTTATATATAAAAAAAAGAGATGTGGGTGGCCGCGTATAAAACTGTTTAGGAGTAGGG
Source organism: Timema podura (assembly GCA_033556935.1). Taxonomy (NCBI): domain Eukaryota; kingdom Metazoa; phylum Arthropoda; class Insecta; order Phasmatodea; family Timematidae; genus Timema; species Timema podura. The sequence goes on from JAVRXN010000008.1 coordinate 21,354,228, forward strand.
GTAGCCTACCAGGTCAGCTCCAAGACTTACTGGTGCGGAAGATAATAAAATAAAACGAAGCTGTCTCTCATATCCGTTTACATGGGAGGGTTTAAGTAAAAGACTTCCAACAAGTCAAAAAATATGGAATCAAAGTAAAATATGTAATGTTAATTAAGAAACAAATGAGCATAAAAAACGGGGATATTACAAACTACATCATAGATTCAGGACTTATCTTTATTTCAATACTTAAACTTATTATTCAATTTATACTTATTAAATTATTTTAAATCTAACTGTTCTTATTTAAATGCCAAGAAAATTAATTCACAGATTTCAATATAAAATTCCTATACAAAAATATTACAAACTTAACTATGAGAAATGAGTCGGTTTGACCAAATCTTTATTTAAAATATGGTAGGGCCAATGATAAAGGGAATTATATTTAAACTAACTCTAATTTGAATTTAAACTTAGAGAAGAGAGCCTACAATACTGAGAAAAAAAGGGGCCCATATGAACAGTTGATTTTTAGTATTATTATCTTTGTAATAAAAAATTTAAATAAACCAAATGATTAGCATCAGTGATTGGCCTAGTTGGTAACAAATAATTCCTTGAATTTTACCCAGTTTTAACTTTTCTTGACTCTTCCCCAGTTTTGGCTTACCTTGAATCTTCCTCGCTTTTAGTTTCATTTAAATCTTCCTCTCTTGGTTATAATGTCCACAGCTACTAGTTAAACTAGTGATTGACCTCACCAGCTACAAAAGTTTCTTTCTCACTCATTCTCAACACCCCTACCCTTATTCTTTCCCATCCCATTGTTATTGATGAAAAAGTAGTAGTTAATTATTTCATCACTAGCAACCACCCCACCCCCCTGTAGCAACAGAACAAAGAACAAGACTATCTGCCAAGAACTTAACAATGATGAGTCACCAGTACCTAACATGTGTGGGCCTTTAACAAAATATGGTTAGAAGAATTAGTGAGCAGAATGCTGAATCACCTTAGTGATTGTGCCATAGTTGGTGATTGTCAGAGGGATTGATAATTAATCAGCACCGATCCAGCCCTACTATTTTTTCATTGAAAATGTTGGCAAGAAAAGAATAAAGAAGTATGGGAGTTGGTTCTCTGGAGTTTTTAAGGTGGAATTTAACTATCTTTCGGGAATGCTTTTGTAATAATTCTTTGAGAAATTGAATAAATATTGGTAACTTATAGGGAAAAAAAACACAAAATAATATAATCACAATAATAAATGGGTATATTTTGCTTCCCACCTGAAACTTTTTAGAAATAGCAATTCTGTGCAGTTCTTAGAAATGGAAATTTTCTCATTTTTCTTCTGGGCATTCAAAAACCTGTCCACTTCTAATTAACACTCTACACCACTGATACACACATTAGTTGTTATGTGGACACATATCAAGCTCATCTAGGTTGGTTTGCTAATGATGGGAAGTGTAGGGCTTAAATCTCGACCAGGTGTACTGAGGGTAGTTTTTCCTAAATGGTTTCACACTCACTCATAATGCAAATGTGGGTACATTATGATGCAAAAAACACCTCCCTGTTGTTCTATCTGATAGATGTAGTAGCTAAGCCCCATATCAGAATTATTTCTAGCTCACACTTCAGGATGGGACTAGTGCTCTTGGCCATGTAAGACTCTAAATGTTGACCTTGTTTGTTTTACCAGAGCGTAACGAGGTCCTTAATGGTCACATTAAGGGAGAGGAGGTGGATACCAAAGACGATTGCGCGGATCTGCCGCTTCCTCCTTCGCGTGTTGTGCGGGCTAACCCCATGGAAATCATCAGAGTGAGTGAAGCAGCCAAGTCCCATGCCCTCAACACTATGGAACCGTTCCATTTCCGCCCTGTGGGGCCTCACTCTTCACAGCTTAAGCGCCCTCATCAGCACCTGGAAGCATCGAGGCCCCCCTCTGTCTTGACAAGACTCGCTGCACTGGAGAGCAGAAGAGCTTCCTTGCTGAGGGCGAGTGATGGTTTGCAGATGGATCCGTGTGACACTGTCAATCTTGAGAATGTCCAGCCATCCTTTCTGCAAAATGTTTCAGCATTCTCTGTGGAGAGTGTTCACACACATAAAGAGGGAGTGGCCCCCAAGGGGGAAAGTCTAACGGAGGTTCAACTGGCAGTCAAACAAATTGCTCTCCCTGATGACCAGTGTAAGTGTGAATGCATTTTGAGATGATTAGGGGTCCTTTGATTCCTCAATCTTATGATTCAAGAGATCAGAGATTTGAGAAAATCACAAAAAAATAAAAGTAAAAAAAAATACAAAGATAATTCAATTTGAAGCCATTGATTGTATGAAAGCACAATTTTACCAAACTTTTTTAATCTTATTAAAGCTAAAAAAAAATAGCAAAATTAATACAAATACTTATAACAATAATTAAAAATTGATTTTCCCATTAAGTATAGCATAAAAAAAAACTCATGATTCACTTTTGCTAAAACTATCAAGAAATTTGATTTGTGTTTGATGCTAAGTCCTTAATTAAAATAGAGTTTAATTTTTCTCTTATCACTTTTAGCAAAATTGTGAATTTTAAAGAATTGTAAATTTGAAAGAACATGCTAGATTCCGTTTTGAGAGAAATTGGAAATCCATCTGATTATTTTAATTTCTAGAGGTGTGTGAATTACACTTTTTTGGAACAAAGCCAAATAGAATAAGTGGAATTTCCAAAAATCCTAATTGAAGTCTGATTTTCTTATTGTTCTATGTTGAAAAACAAATTATACTGTGTATAATTATATAGCTTTAGCTACTAAATATTATTTGAAAAATATTTTAGTACTAAAATGATTTATTTATTTTGGAAAGCTTTTAAATCAAATTATTGCAACATGCAATTCAATTACCATATCTACTCTCAAAAAACTAACCCTTAAATATATTATTTCTCAATGTGAAATTAAGGAAATACAGTTTCTGCATTAGGGGTTTGCTAGATCTAGTCTTAGTTATATTAATAAAAAACAAATATTTATAATTAATTTTTTGAATGAAATAACGAGACATATTTAAAATAAAATATATTTTAAACTTGCTTTTAAATAGTTAAAAAATCAAGCCATTGTAAATGATAAAATTAACTCTTAAAAATACTGTGATAGTAACAGAAACATTAATTTTGATACAAATCAATATCGGCTAGAGTACAGATGTTCACTTGGGGCTGACCTACCAGAAGAGCAGTAATGATTTTTAAAATGTACATAGTACACTTTTGAATTACGTTGTACTTGATACAATCTTGCACTGAGCTTATTTGTGTTCTAACACCCAACTGAGATACACCTTTCCTATTTCTTCTATATCTACTTTTCATATCTTCCCTACTCACCAGCCAGTTTACGCACTTGTTAACTTTGACATTCCAATGGCAAACTGCACAATACCTTTTTTGTTGGGTTCTTCTCACACTCTACCCTTACTGCCCTCCCACTCGCCACCTCCTCCTTATAACTGCGTTATTTCACAAACCACATCCCCAACAAGTTGAGAGAAGAGTAAACATCGGTCATTCATCACACACAATCCATAATGCAAGGAAAATAAATAACCTATTTCCAAGAAGCTTGAAATTGCAATCCCATAAATCTGTTGATTTCGATCCCAAGCTCAGGTTTCCCTACTCTTCATACATCTTGCAAGAGTTTCTGATGCAAACATAAATATACTATAGTCTGGCAATTTGTCAAGTATCTTCATTGTTTTCAGCAGCACAGGGCTACTTTCACTTCCCTCCTACTGGAATTTCCATGTAATGCTAGGGACGATAGGGAAAGTATTGTACTAGTGGTAAATACTTCCCTTCTGCCTACCACAACACTGATTTCTGTTCAGGTCAAGTGTTATTTTGACCTTGCTATTGTCAGACAGAGGCTGCTCATCTGGAATGATTTTTTGTCTGTGTCAGTGAGCTATATCTGCATCTGCCATGAATATTATTGTATTTAATTATATTTAGAGATAAGTTGTGAACTACAAACACTCCTGCTCGTATAATTTTTTTCGGACCAATATTTATGCATATGTTTCACAGTCATACAATCTTGAAATTAGCAATAATTTTTAAGTAAAATTAACACAACCATTATTCACATCGAACTATATTTTAATCACGTTCAATACAAGAAACTATACAAACGCTGCAGTGACCAAATCACTTTTCTACTTTTGCCCTGGTAAAATTATTACAATTTATCTAAGAGCCCAGACCTGGTGAAATCGGCTCATTCGAATCCACTATTTTACAAATTTGATCTTCATTTTTTACCTTTGAATCCCAAATCTCAAATTCATATTCGAATCTTGGAAAAAATGATGAAAAAACGAGAAAATATAAATATAACACATTAGTAAAAAATTTAATTTGTAACTATGTTAAACATTTTTGCTACAATGCATTCACTATAACATTTATACATTCATTGTTCATGTTTCTGCTGCATATGTGACAATAGGTACAAAGTAAGCCCTTACAACTCTTCCTTACACTTCAAGGTGACTTCTCTTCTCCATAGCAGGTCTCTTACATTACTATAGAACAACTCTCCCTGCTGTCCTCCTCTCATTAAATCCTCTCTACTTCCACCTTTCTCCTCAATCATGCTTTCAAGATATTTTACGTTCTGTACTTTTCTCAGCTCTACTCCATCCAACTTTACATCTTTACTAGGCCCTACCCTCTTCCTTGTCATTACCATCACTTCACACTTTGTCATGCTAAATTTCATTCAACACTCTTTCACTTCCTCTACCAAGTCTTTCCCATATACATACCTTCTTTCCAGCAGCTGTCGTATAGCAAAGATTAAGTCTATTATAGACCTCTGTTCCACAAATCCATGCTGTCTCTCTCTCCAACTTCCTTTCATTTTATTTCTTTATCCCATATAATTTGTACACCTCTTCCTGTCTCCTTCCAAATCACTCTCAGCACCCTATATAATCATTATATACCTACTTCACCTCCTGCTCTAATATAATTTCCACAGTCAGTTTGTCCACACCGGTTACTTTTCCTTGATTCATTCTCTTTATTGCGTCCTCCACCTCCTTCCATGTGGGACCTCTTTCCTCCTCTTCTACTATTTCTTCCTTCTCCTCTGTTTCACTCTTATCCCTTTCCTTTTTCGGGTTGAACATTTTCTCAAAATATCTCATCCATAGTTCCTTTTCTTCCTCTCCTGTCTTCACCATTATTCCTTCTTCATCTATCATTTTAACTTATTGTCGTTTCTCTCTCCTGTTGTTTCTTACTTGGCTAAAGAACACCTTCTTACTTGCTTCCACGTCCCGTTCCAGTATTTCCATCCATAGTTTCATCCAATCCTTCCTGGCTTCCCGTACAACTCGTTTCGCTAATTTCTTATTCTCCCTATATTCTTCCTCTTGTTTCCTCATTCCTTTTCTTAAAACTCCTGAATACTTTATTATTATTCTCCTTTGCTTCCTTCACCCTATCGTTCCACCAGGGTGTCTTCTTCCTCTTCTGCAGCTCCCAATAAAATTGTTCTTAAACCTTTCCCATTCAACCTCTACACTTTGCAGCTCATCTTTAGGCACTAAGCTTCTTTCTTGCCTTTCTTTCCTCTTCATTTCTTAGCCTCCACATCCTTATTCTTCTTGTCTTACAACCTTTCTACTACATTCCCATCCCTTTATGTCTGCCACCAACAACTAAGGACACACTTGGTATTACCTTGATGTTTACGGTCTTCCTTTACATCCCTTCGCTCGCTCTTATTAATTCAGCTTAGTTTAAATGTTTAGTTGTGAAAGAATTTATTAAAATTCATGCCATGGACTTTTTTTTTTGTTACTATTCATAAAATCTATCTTTAAAATTTATTTATATTCATAGAAAAAAAAAAGCTTGAATAAAGAATACACAGTTACATAATTTTTGTATTAGACCTATGATGTTTGTTTAACCTTAGAAATCTTAATCGGCAGTTGTTAGACAAAATATCTGTTGTATTTTATTTGGAAAATATTTTAGTTTACTATTTTTTTTCATATCAAAAATTCTACAAGATTATGAAATTTAAATTTAAATTACTGTACAGACTCATAACCAAAATCGAATAAGAATTGTTGTGCCTTCTCTCAATTCCTTAATATCCAATTCAAAAATATTTTGACAAATTGCCATAAGATTCCAAATTTATCATCAAATTATTATAAGTTTATTGTTTAATTGAAATAAATATGAAGTAGAATTTTGGACCTAATAAAAATCTTTGTTATACATATAAAGCCTGAATTAGAAAATTGTTTTAAAATTTTCCTAGTTTCCATTTCTGTGGGAAATTGTTATTTTTGGGAATTGGTTATTTCCCGACCAAAAATTTCCTAAAGTCAAAATGTAATACCCGCACAGACCCTTATCCTTGATATATTTTTTAAACTAAATAATTTTTTGTGGCACCTCCACAGTGATCCTGAAATCCTTTGGAACTCTAATGATGCATCGATGTGTGTGCACAGACTCTTGAATGCTGTGTATTCGTTTCTCCCCATTCGTCATCCCAACCATTCTTCCTTCTTTATTCCTTCATGACATCCCTGCCACCTTGCAGTCTTTTGAGGTATTTCCCCTTTTATGTTATTGATCACTTTGGAATAATAATATATTATATAGTTCGCACTGCTCATTATTATCCTTCAGGAAATCTGCATTTAATTACACTGTTGGGGGTAGTGAGAAGGAAGGTAGAGTTGGGTAGAATATACTCATTATGTGCAAGGAGGGTGGGGAACTGTTAAAAAAACAAAAACCCCTTAGTACACTCTTACGGGATTCAAAACATGGCTGCCTGTCCTTGGCAAATGAGGTATGACGAACTTGATGTTCATTTTCTGGACTCATTTGTGTGGGTGTATTAACTCATGCTACACAACATAAGATGGGCTGTGTTCCTTCATCTCCTTCCCTGGAATTTAGGCTTGTATTCATTTCTATCCAAGAAAAAATAGTTGTATATCCATTGAATATATTTCCCCACCTAACTCAAATCATTTTATTTACACACTGATCACATTACTTCACAAATTTTATAAAAAATGAAATTTTGTTCCTTTATAGTTGTCTGGTAAACCTAGAACTTAGTAGTTATAAAATAGTTATGACCCATGTCTAAACTTGCCGTTGTTTTCAGATGATGTCCAAGAGGAGGTGCTGGGTATGACGGAAGGACTCCCTCTAGACACTGTGGACCTGGCCCAGCAAGCTACGCGGCTACTTGAGGAGCACGACCTCACAAATGTACTCAACCAGATTCCCGCAGACGCTTTTAATGACCTTTTCACTGGTATGTACACACATGGTTTGAAAGATGACAGGGTTCTACGGTCTGGAAAGTCAGGGAAACAAATAACAGTCAGGGAAATAACAATTCATGTCACACTTTTGTTTCATCGGAAATTTTAAAGCCGCAGAAGGAAGTTGTTGCCAAAAGTGAAAGTAGTGTAGTGCCTCGAAGAAACCCTAACACTTTTGTTATTAAAGATGTAATAACTAGGGTGGAAGTCATTTGGGCTTTGCAAGTTGTTGACAATAAAATGTATTTCAATTCGTGCAATAATTTAAGTACAACTTTTCAGTTGATGTTTCCCGAATGTTCCATTGACAGTGCCTTTACTCTTGGTGGAGACAAGGCTGCATATTTCATTGTGCATGGCTTGGCTTCATTCTTTCAGAGCAATTTACTGGACCGCCTAAATCATGTAACAGCTTTGTAATTTGTTTTGATGAGGCATTGAATAAAGTTATTCAACGAGGGAAAATGAACATTGTATTCACATTCTGGGACAAGGAAAATCATAACGTCGCCAGTCATTGCTTGAACAATGTTTTTTTTTTATAGAAGCACCGCTGAAGAATTACTGAAGCATTTCTTGGATGGTATTTATCCTCTTCCACTCTCTAAGTTGATACAAGTGTTAATGAATGGCCCAAATGTCAATCTAAAGTTTATAACACTTCTTCAGGAACACATAAAATCTGTCAGACAATGAAGTATGTATTTTGTTAAATCTGGGGACATGTGAGCTTCATGTAGTTCATGGTTCCTTGAGAACAGGAGTGGAACCTGTCAATTGGGATATAAATTGCTTATTGCATCACATTTACTACCTGTTCACTCTTTACAGTTCATCGAGCATTGTTTACCCAGTTGACAGGGTGTACAACTTTTCCTTTGAAGTTCTGTGGTGTGCTGTGGTTAGAGAATGCAATGTGCTTTCAAAAGGCATTACAAATTTGGAACCATGTTGTTAAGTTTATCAAAGAAGAAAAACTTCCTAAAACAAAACCTGTAGGGATACTGAAAAGAGCAGCCTGTGATCCATTCTTGAAGTGTATACTAGCTTTCTGCAAAACAATTCCCCGAACTGATTGGCAAGACGTCTGCGTTCTTATTCTTCCATGAGAGGTGAAGCAAGGTCGGCTGTAGGGGAGGAGGAGGCCGAAATAAATGTAATTAAATTACTATTTCCACTTGAATAGTAACATAAAATTATATTGGAAATGTTGTGAGAATTTGGTCAGGGAACTTGGGAAAATAGTTAGGGAAAAGACAGGGAGAATTTTTTTACAAATACTGTAGGAACCTTGCATTATGAAGCATCTAGATAACTTTAGGGAGATATTTATTGAATGTAGCTGACATGGTAATTGAACCCAGGAGCTTTAACTTAGCTCACCAATGACCTAGCATTGGGCTATCCAGGATTTGCTCATGCCAAGGGTCATTCATCACAGTCAAATCTTTAAGTTAAATATAACAATTATTTTCTTAATAAGTTTAGGCTTTCCTATCCAAGGGAACAAGATAAAGAAGAATTTTAAATATTTAGTTTAGTGATAAATAAAATGATAGAATATTAGGAAAATGGGAGAGCACAAATAAAAGTAACAACACTGACACATATTTACACACACTTCAATATTTTGATGCTATGTACAGTCTAATTCCTGAGGAAGATGCTACAATAGCATCGAAATATTGAAGTGTGTGTAAATATGTGTCAGTGTTGTTACTTTTATTTGTGCTCTACCATTTTCCTAATATTCTATCATTTTATTTATCACTAAATGTTTTTGCTCAATGCACTTTTTTCATACATAAAATATTTAGTTTAGTATTGATTTCTCTTGATTGACAAATTGTAGATTTAGACCTTTTTTCTTTTAAAATAAATATGATTAATTTCCAAATTTAAGAAATCTGATCATAGAATTAATTCATCAAAGGTGTTGTTTTTAGTTTGGTTAACTTTTATATTTGATTTGTGTTTTATTTTGGATGACCATCACTGTTTTGGCTAATGTAAGCTGCTTTTTTCTTCAATAGTAGGCCCATTTTTGTATAATTGCATTAAAGGGATTTTTACTATTACTTTTTCACAGAGGACAAGAATGGTCAGTATGTGCCAACGCGGGAAGAAACAGAAGAGCTGGAGCGAGCTCTCGAAGCTGTGGACAAGGACGTCAAGTCTCTGGAGAAGTTGTCTCAGACCCAAGGTCTTCTCGAGACACTCATCGATGACCCGACACTGGTCCAGACCCTGGCACAGCTGCCAGAGGTGTCGTCACTTTCTGTATCTGGCGGTGTGTATGCCAACTACCACCATAACGGCTATGTGGTAGCCAATGCTGCCGTGCACCACGATGTCATGGCCGCACTGCCTCAGATCAAAAACTTTGCCCAGCACTCTGTGGTTGACCTTGGCCCCAGCATATCCATACAAACTCAGACTGACACCATGCCCTCTTAGCCTCTGTTGGTCGTGAAAGCCTTAGAACAATAATACTAGGGATGTCAAACTTGATTCTTCAATATCCTCAATTCTTACTGGTATCGAAAGAATCAATATTAAGATCACAATTTTTGATACCATGATTCTTAGCTTTTAAATCCCAGTAAGTGAAAGTACTGGAATTGAAATGAAATGTCAAAATTTGGTAATTTTTTCTTTGTGTTTATTATTGGCTCTTTTGCTATTTAATTTCAGCTATGGAAAATTGTAAATGTATTCAACCAAACTTTTATTTTCTTGTAATTTTGTACATATAATAATATATGGCCCTTTAGTTTTGGGCATTTCTTTTTTTATTATTTACACGTTTCAGATTTTTAGCAAATACATTACAATACAATTTATAAATAAATAGCATATCTTTTTGATTTGAGATTATATGTAAAAGATGAAAATTGTGAATGTTGAAAAATTGAGGATCAAAAAATTAAATTGAAAATTTAAGAATCAGAACCGAGAAAACTAAGAATCGGGACATCTCTAAACATTACTAATTAACTAACCAATGATTCCTTTTTTTTCTTCTTTGTTTGTACTGGCGTCCTTGTTACTATAAAGCCCAGACGCCCCACAATTCGTCTCAGACAATTTTAATAAGGAGTTGGCAAGTTAGTCCTTTTGGTCTTAGTAGATTAGTTTTGGTGCGTCGTCTTTAAGCGCTGGTGGATTGCTCGCGAGTGTGTTAGTTAGTGCAGTGACTGTCGTTTGCTTTAAGTGTGAGCAAACAGATTGTAAGTGTTGGTAGAAATAGTTATTCATATAATTGTCGTTGACAAACCAAACTCATCTTATCCATCTTGCCGCGACTTGGTGAGATCCCCCCAATCTGCTGTAACGTGTGCAAATATTCTCGCTTTAATGTTGAAATGTATCAAGGTAAGGTAGAACTATGTTGTTGCATTTATTTAAGAAGCGCCACTAGAAAACTGATTTGTTTTTCTTCAGTTGTGTAAGTTTTCTTTTACAATATTTTGTGTATAGTTAGTTTGTGCTAACTTTGCCACTTGTTTTACAGCTCAAAATTTATTCAAAGGTAATTCTGTTTTCATTCGTCTCTCAAATACCTTTTATTGATTTGACAAGCAAAGTAAAAATTAGAAAAGTTTTTGAAATTTGATGATCCAAAAAAAAAATATTAAATTCAGGATTAAAAACATAATGTATTCGAATTGTAATTGGTTTTTTTATCCTCTTTGCTGAGTATGTATTCCAACATATTTATGAGGAACAAACCTAACAGCTAGAACCCAGACCTTTAATTGAACATTTAACTGTGTACATGATTGGTAAAAAAATAAATAAAATTAGCTACTATTTCTATTTTCCATATTAGCTTAAGATTGAATGTGTACAAAATCATAATAATGAAAGGGATAAAAATTATACATTTGGGGAAAATTTAATAACTTGTTATATTTATTGTATTTTCTAATATTCAGATTCAATTTTGAGATAAAGGTGTCTTAGGTGAAATCATTATTTAAATTTGAAAAAGGTTTGATTAGACCCTTTTCAAGTCAAAGTTTAAAACATATTTGAGAGGTAAAGGAATTCAGAGCCGCTTTTAGGTACTTCAGCTGTCAGACAAGGCCAAAACTACCATAGACTAGACTATATTTGTAGTAGGTTACTTTTGAAGGTCGAAAGGATTTTCATACTTATGATATCTCTTGTGTGTACTATCTGTAGAGTCTTTTGGTCACGATATAAGTCTGAATGAATTGTAGTTACTGTGATACTTTTTGATGGAACAATATGACGTATTAGGATTTTAAGAATTCTTGTTTTAAGGTGTACAATTTTTTCCTTCCTCAGGCATGCTTCTTTTTACTTGTGACGAATCTAATTTTTTTTGGCTCATATATAGATATAGATTTTTTTTTGTAATTCTGATTATTTATACAAGTACAAACTATGTGAGTTTCCAGGAAAATTCTAACAAACAATGATTTTTTTATAATAAACAAACCTAAACAAATATATTTTACCATTTTATAGCAATAAATATAATAATTTAATAAAACAGCCCAATGCCTGTAATAGATATAAAACGTGTTATGAAAATTATAAATCAAACACTGATTGGAAAACCTAACAAGTCCATAGAAACACACCACAGTCTTCTTTCTGGCAATAGCAAGATAGAAATATTGTCATTTCCTTTATTATTGGTTTATCCTAACCTGAGACCGGAAGTAAACAAACATTCCGATATCACTACGCGGAGGACATACATATGTTTAACAAGATTTTAAATAGGCGCGACCATGTATAGTCAGTATCATAGCAAAGTAGGTCACTATGAATTTTTGTATCCTTTAATGCCTTTAAATTTCCTGTCTTATGTTTAACAAAATTCGGGCTGGCTCAGCAAATGCCATAAATAGAAGGGAAGCACTCAACACTCACAACAGTCACTTAACGTTACCGAGATGAACTGTCGACTGACCGTTGCTGACTTGATTAACATGTGATAAGGACTGTACCATGGGGGTTCTTCAACGCTGGGTCAGGAGTTTGTTGGTATTCGAATAGCGGTTTCAAAGCTTAAAGTATAATTTCTAAATCAAATGAAGGGATAATTTTAGTTATAATAATTGTCTAATGGTTTTTTAAAACAAGTTTAATACAAAAACATAGGTGGGATTATTTATGAAAGGATAACATTGAAGTTCGCTAATTAGTAAATCAGAGCATAGACTTCCACGTGGCTTTGTTTACATCAGGTCTCAGCTTAGGGGGGAATCATAATAGTGTGCAAACTTTAATATGTTGATAAGAGATGATTTCTTTAAATCTTATTAAGGATAGTTAAAAGAGACGGGTCTTTGAATCCTTTAAATCCTTAAGGAGATTTTGAGAGAATTTTGGATTAAAAAAATAATTCGATAATTTTTTTAGAGCTTTTAACTGGTTATTGGTAGCTCAGAACCAATTATAATTCTTGGACAGAGTAATGATCGAAAGACACACTATACATTAATTATTCTTGGCACAGATTTACTGTGTGATCATCAATACAGCGTTCAGCTGGAACATGACTAACTGTTCATTGGTTGAAAAAGGTTTAAGACCAAGGTCAGGCGACATCCATCGGTGCTATAGGGAATTACAGATGTAAACAAACATAAACGTTTTGGCTGTAATAATTGAACTCCAATAATAATTATAGGACGAACTTAACAACCAGACACCAGATCGGTAATTTAACACTTAATCGATAGATGATTGATGTACTGAATGGATTACAAGAAAGAATGCTAACATTTAGTTACTATCTATATTTTCTATTCTATTATTTTTATATTTCTTCTCATGTTTATAATATTTTCCGAGATTCAGATTTTTGATCCGAAGGTAAATTTGAGACTCAGATTTGAAATTTGGATTACTAAAATAATGGCTTTGACACAACTCTGATTGTTAAGATTCAAGTAAGCCGTATGAGCCTTCCAAAATTCAAATTCAATCCGAATCTTACTAAGGTTTGGATTTGATTTGAAATTTAGAATTTTAATACTGGAAAGATTCAGATTAGGATTTGAAATTTAGAATCTTAATATTGGAAAGATTCGGATTAGATTTGAGATTTCAGATTCAGATTCGATTGAGCCAGTTATCCAAGGTTTGTATTTGATTCAAAATTGAAAATTATGAATTTGCAAAGACTTATATTTAAGGATTAAAGAAAAATTAAATTAATATTATTGGGAGAGAGTGAAATGCATAACCCAACTTTCAAAAAAAAGAAACCAAAAAAACACAAAAGGGAGAAAAGGGTAATTTGTAAATAATTATAGGACACTTAGGTAGGAACATGTAAAAGGCATAACATTAAGGACTAACACAGGAAATTGAAGAAAATGTGAATATATAATGTATCTACATAAGGAAAACCACTTTTCACTGTATGAGGTAAATGTATCACTCAAATCAGTTACTGTAGATTTTTGTCAAGTGAACATCAGTTTGTAAAATACATAAAACATAATAATATTTGAACATAAATATGTATTCTAACTATCAACTTTAGGGGTGTGCCAGTAGACATTTTTCACTTCGAGCTTGAATGAAAATATTTGAGTTATATTCAAGTATTTGAATTTTGGGGAAAAAATTGAGTTGGATCAACTACTAAAATTATCGAGTACTTGAACACTCTTAATCAATTTTGTTTGCTGACAAAACTTTATATTTTCAAAGTAAGAAGTTTATTTTAGTGAAGTTGAGGCTGATAAATATTCAAAGCGAAGTCAAAGCTTTCAAAGCTCCCTACCCTGCCCTTGTGGTGAAGTTAACTTGATAGGTGGATTTGACACATTTCTAATTTAAAACTATTATACATTAATTATACATCCATTACTGTTTCCAGCCTATTGCCTGGGTCAATTTTTTTTATTAAAATCATATTTTTCCACTACTGGCTTGCTAGGCCTGTCATAGCATCCTGTGCTTTATTAGAGCCATGTAAAAATGGTTTTTTTCAGTTAAATTTTGTTTTTTAAATCGCAATTTTCGGTATTATTTCGTGTTTATTCAAAATTACATGTTATCTGATGTGTTTAAATTTATATATTGTGATAATGTATACAAAATTAAAATTTATCATTGAGACCTTATATATTTGCTTAAAATTCTTTGTCAAGTTTGTCTGCATATTTCACAATTTTTGTAGCCTAAAGTTAGCTTACAATACAACAAAATACTCATCAAATTACAGCACGGTCAAATTTCTGCTTAATTTCTTCTTAATTTTATGTTTATTTAAAGATATTTTTCTAAAAGCGTGTTATTTTGTTTTATTTTGCTCTTCAAAACATTGTAAATTATATCTAAAAACTATCAAAGGAAAAAGTACTTGATTCCATCTTTGTCTGGCACTCGCTTTATCGCGTTTCAGCATTTTTACGGGCTCTACTTATAATCTATCTTAAGACTAGGACAGGCACAACATCCACTCCCCGGCCGTCAATTCATCAATGTGAAAGGTTAACTCATATTTTCATCAATGATAAATTTTCGGCCATGAAGGGAATCAAACCCAGGATCCTTAGCTCAGTAGGCAGACATGCTACCAACTGAGCTAAGGTGTCGGACTTTATAATTTAAAAGTGGGCTAAATATCACACCTACCTCGTAATTTTCAGTAGATATGGATGAGATAAAACACTAACACATTTTTAGGCTGTTCCACTCTTAAATTGTAGTACAGGTCTTAAGGTAGGATTCCCTCGGCGTGTCTTGCATCTGCTGACTGGAGACGTGGGTGGTGAGTCGCAGACACAGTATACAGTGTTTTCCTAGATCATCTCTTGGTCGCCAGTTGGGGGTAATTTTATGTGCAGTACAAATTGTTTTATCATTTATCAGAGTTTTTCATTGTGTTTTTTATAATGTTAAGTGTTATTTTTTTTTTTGGAATTGTGTGGATAAAAAAAACTAACTTGATCGATCCAACTATTCCTGAGATCTCTTTCCATGTGTTGGCCTTTAAATGTTGGTCCTAGTACACTGGCGAAGATATGTCAAAAATTGATGGGTACTTTTCCACCTCTTCAATTAAATTTTCATCCTCTTTTATGGAGAAATATTGGACCATTTTCAAAACCAGCCCATTCAAACATAAAACTGTGACACGGATGAGAACCCCCACCCCCTTAATATTTAAATGTCCCTAAATTGTAAGCACCACCTTAATTATTATCACTGTAAGCTTAGACCGACTGAGACCTAAGATTTCCTCGAACAGCGCGGTTTCTTTGAACCACTTTTTTTTCGAGTGTTTGTTTTAAACAACTTCTACTTTATTACCTGAGTCGGCAAGCAACTATGACAAAACTAAATACAACTCTACTAAAACACAGGTTTGCTCGATGCTGAGGTACGTCTGCATCCACACTGCTTCGAAAGCAGTTTGGACGCAGATGCAATGTAGAGATGCTGGATGCGCACTCAGGTCTGCTGTCGCCTCTAAGGAACTGGCCACATAACAAAATATGGAAACCATTCTAGTCGCAGACGCAAGATGCGAGACGCGCCGAGGGAATTGTACCTTTATGGAGCGCGCAGTTTCCAGATTTTATCCGCTTGAGACAGATTGACATTTTTTATATTAGAAACTTATAAAGTTATACAAAGTGTATACACACTATGAAAATACACTTGAAGTTTGATTTATGTCAATAATTTTGTATTATTATGCTTATTATTATATCAAAACCACTTTAAATTGATACTCAACAAAATCACCTGAAATTAGTAGGTTTGGGCTCGAATTTTGGTTTGTTGAACTGAAGATGGTTTTCACAAACCGGTTAAAACACATTTTCTTCTCCTCAATCCATGTGAACGTGTGTGCACTTTATTAAACCAGTAATTAACTCATTCATACATTTAAACCAATAATTAACTCATTCATACATTATTAAATTGATTATAGTGTAAGTTATTTGTAACCTTATTTTTATTTGATAACTACACAATAAAATCCATGTGGGCCTGCACTAAAGTAATGTCTGACTCACAACACCAATAGCTTATCACTGGTAGACAACACTTTTTAAATACATTTTCAAACAACTGAGTTTGTTCATTCCAAGAGGACACTAGTTCACATTTCCAACTGTTATCAATAGGGGGATTCATTGAGTAAATATAAATATAGCCCTGCTGAGCTTAGCATAAAAGTGCTATGTCAGGCGCTTGTGCTTAAGCTATAAGCAACTTATACTCATTTAAATACAAAATATGAGGTTTTTAACGATAAGGAAAGTTGCGAAGAAGAAGTGCACCCGTATTTTCCTGTAACTTCTATAATTTCTTTCACATAATATACCCATTTAAAATCAAAAGGAAAAAAGTTTTAGACAAGACAACCTTTTCATGTTTAACTTTAAATATTTCTAGAAGTATAATGTTTAATTTTTTTTTTAAACCTTGTGTTAAGAATATCAATTTCAATTACAGTCACTATAAAATTATTGGCTTTTCCACACACTTGGAACAAGACTTATGACATGATATATTTGAAAACTTGTGAAACTGAGACATAATGCTCTTTTCCATATTTTGTAAAAAATAAGTAGTTTAAAAATTTGTTTGGTGGTTTATATTGCTTTCAATAGTTGCATCAATGAATTTTTTATAGTATGACTTGCTTATTTATTAGAAATAGTTATATTAATTTGCAAGCTACAAAATGGCAACTTCGCTGGCTAGAAAAAGGACCGCTTATGGGGAAACCAATAGGTTAGGAATGAAATACTAAGTGTCCACAAGAACCTACCCGTACTGCAATTTAAGAGTGGAACGGCTTATAGACACCAACTTTCAACAGCGATCTTCCTCAGAAAATAATAAACTTATAGTTTAAAGTATTGATTCTAATAGGGACCTTACAACCTCAACTATTAATGGGCCTAGATTCAATCTTAGAAAACTTGAACCATATCATTATTTTCAACAGTCAATCGATTCTGGTTTTTTGAAAAATTCGTGAATATTTTGTGAAAGCTAGTGCTTTAAATTAGTTTTGTGCCTATTAGTATTTCATCTCAAGCATTTCCAGATTCTCCCTCTTTCCATGGATAACCGAGTTCTTCTTTTCATTGTAAAATCTATACGAGTGAAGAATAACCCTGGGCACAGAACAATTCCTGGATATCTCGGTGGTTAGAGCATTGGCCAACTAAGACAAAGGTCCCAGGTTCAATTCTCCTGTTCATTTGTCATTTTTCAATCCAAAGAATATGATATTTATAACCGTAACTATAAAATATAATAGCTTTGCTATTTAAACCTTTATATGTTTCTATCCACCTTTCCTGTACCTTCTTCCAAATATAATTACGTGAATAATTTGTAACTTAGGTAGGTAATGCAGCTCGAACTAGGCATTGCATCTTAGTGCAGCTTTCTCTAGTCTTTATTAGATAGTAGTGAAGTTAAGACAGTAAAACCATTGTACTGTATTAAAATAAATTTAAAAAAATTAAAGATAATTATTTTCAAATGAAAAACCTATTTTACTGATCCCTATTCGCTTTTGCCAAGTGAAGAATGCAGTAAACTGTAACCCGCTTTGGTGGCCACATAGTCTAAGGCATCACTCTTACAATAGACTAGACTGCTGATTATGGGGAGATTTGATCCTGGTGGGGTGTACTGAAGAGTAGTTTTTCCTAAATGGTTTTACACTCCCACCACACAAATGTGGGTACACTTACTCTAAACTCAACCTTCCTCATTGCTAACACATTAGAGTAATTAGTACATATGCATACAACCTAAACAGGTTAAAGCTGCTCAAATATATAAAATAAACTCTACTTTGATGCAATTTCTGGTTTGAGTGTAATCTGTGTCTAATATAACTGTTAATCTTTCATATGATAGACAGGCTCTTAAGCTGCCTCCTCATGACCAAAAACACTGGACTTCAAATAATACTTTTTAGAGGTGGTTTGGTGCTTAGTAGTGGCTTATTCTAACATAAATTTTATCTCAAATTTTTTTATCATATTTTAAATTAGTCTACCTCTTAAATGAATGGAGATGATGCATTGAAGTGCCAAGTTGATGTGAATTTCCATTACATTAATGAACGTTTAGGTATGATTTAATTGATGTAAATAAAATAAAAATTGGAAGGCATACCTCAGCAAGAAAGTCAAACTTTTAAAACTTAGCATTATTTCTAAAATTTAGATTCAAGATTTGTAAATAAAAGGAATATTCAAATTTGAAGAGGAATTTGATCACCCTTTAATTTTTATGGTACCTACTATGTCCGCTAGTAATAAGGCATGCAGGCTTTGTCTTAACTTAGTTTGTTATTTAATTCCCTATTAAATATTTAGATTATTCTTAGTTGTTTAGTTTATACTCTATTTTGAGCACGTTTATAAAATAGTTGGTTTTATATGTAGTATTAATGCTTTAGTTGCATTTTGAAAATGAGAACATGCATTCAAAATTCTGAAACTTTTTTTTCCGTTAAATTACAAATATTTAATTATGAACTTATACCAATAAAAAATAGTCATGTCCTGCAAACCTTTTTTGATTATTTCCATTTTAATTTAATCTAACTTAGATAGGAACATGTAAAAGGGAGAACATAAAGGAAAAACACAGGAAACGGACATGGATGCAAATATATAATATATCTCTTTAAAGAAAACAAAATCACAAAAAAGGACAAAACTAATAATACAATTAATATGCCAATAAAAGTGTTCTCTTTGTGGTTTCTAACATAATGTAACAAACAAAATATATTTTGTCAGTGGCACCAAGCCTTAATTAACATTTTTTAAATTAAATTTTAAATGTTTTTACTTTAACTAAAATTGTACACTCTTAAGGATTCAAACATTGATTCAAGATTCGAAAGAAAATTTAAAATTTGGATTTGAGAAATATAGCATTCGACCCATCTGTACTTTTTAACTTTAGTGCAATCTAAACTTGAACAACCTTCTGTGCGCTTAATAAAGTAGAAAAAATAAACGAAACTAAAACTGAACAAACAAATATGTAAATACTTAAGAATCTAAAACAGCAGTATAGAAAAAATATATTCTCTGAGAGATAGGGTGGGTGTTTTTTTAATATGAAAAATATTATTTATTTATGAATAAAGTTTTTGACAAAATATTACATTTTAAGTGGACCATTATATTACTATCAATCCTGTAAGTTATTCAATTTCTAATTTTTTTTTTTGGTCCTCAACAATTACAAAGAGCACATTAAGTGGTGTAGCAAAGAACTGCTATAAAAGTATTTCTTTCTTTATTTCTTGCTACCGTTCAGGTTATATACGCTATTTACTCTAATGGTTTTAGGAAATAGGAAGGTTATATTTCATGAAAGTGTGTCCACATTTTCATAGAGGGAGATGAAAAATCATTTTGGGAAAAAAAAAACACCCTCTCTAAACCCGATTAAGATTCAAACCTCGATCTCTCTGTCACTGGCAGTCAAGTGGTTGTGAGAGAAGTGTGTTAGACTATGAGGCCATCAAAGCGATTGCTATAGAAATTTACAGTCCATATGGTAGTGAGCATAAATATTTCTAAATATTTTCGAACGTTAAAACACAAATATGAAATGAACATAGTGAAACCAAATCAGTTGACTTAGCAAAAATATAAAACATTTTTAGTTTCTGAAAGGTTATAGAAAGTGTTTGAACGCCACAAAAAAACACCAAAAAAAAACCCCACTGATTTGAACATTTAAACTAGCAAGTAGAACCAGTAGAAAATCTCACAAAGGCAAAAAAGTAGTCTCTTATTTATACATTTTCAAATCTACTCACTTTCTCCATATAAACTTTCTTCCCCAGTTGTTAATAGTTCCCCCACCATGTTATCTTTTAAATGATCAATCTAGCTGTTAGAATTTCTCATCTACTTTAAAAATAAAACTGCCCACTTATCAGAAAATTGTAGGTCCAAAATGGCCAAATAGAGCAGAACATTATCCGGACTTAATCTTTTAGACCTACATTTCTCTAATAGATGTGTAGGCGCAGTCATTTTATCTATTGCCTACTTAAAAACTCATTGTTTTGGGTCTTTCGAAACTCTAGATTTGTATTGTATGAATAAGCAACTTTTACTAAGAGGTAAGCTTCATCTGTAAATAAAAAAAAGTGGTGTATTGATATTAATAGAGGTGACAACCTTATATCTTCTATATTATTAAAAAAAGTTTGTGAATCTTTGTGTTTGTATGTCATGAGATTGCACAATATTTATCACAAAAATTAGTAGCCCCTGTGCAGATCATGTGCACCTCAAAGCCAGAATTTTAAAATCTGGATTGGATTTTTTTTAATTAATTAAAAACTGGGCTGAAATAAATAAAATGAGATTTTTTTCTGTCTGTTTGAAGCAAGTAAAGCTTTATCATGGGCAACCACGCAATTCATTATATGGTTACCACGAGCACCGCCAAGTACTTCTGCTAGTTATTAATAATTGACCAACTAACAATAAAAATGCACATATAATGCAGTTAATTTCTTAAAATGCATTGATAATACAAGTTAATCTATTGCTACACAATATTACTGATAACTTGGCAACGTAAATAAAACTGAACATCATTTAATTAATGAATTGTGATATTTGAAGATATGCCCTCCTGTGAAGTTAATCAGAACTAAAATGTTTGAACTTATTTAATTGTCTTAAAGCATATTACATTTTTTTGTTGGATTTTTTTTTACTAAATGATTGTGTGAAGAACAATTTCTTATATGTTTAAAGCGCTTAGTATGTTAGTAATTTGAGAAACCATGTTTTACTACTTAGTTTTTTAATGCCCATTTTTATCTGGTAAACTATAGACCCCTTTTAAATGGTAAACAGCACATTGAGGAAATATTTTGAGGTTCTTGTCACTATCCCCACTTGGAGGTGCAAAGACCTATTTCAGTGGCCACATGGTCCAAGGCATCACTCTTGTGTTAGACTAGACTGCCAATGACAGGGAGATCCTGGTCAGGTGTACTGAAAATGTCTTTTCCCAATCTCCCTCCACTCAAATATGGGTACACTTCTTCCAAATATATCCATCATCATCCCTAACTCATTTGCATAATTAGTACCTATGCGTATAACCTGAACAGGTAGTAAGACACAGTGCTAAAAAAAAAAGGAGCAAGAATATGCTAGGCTGACCTCCATAATATACACTTAATATTGTATGCAATGATGCAATGATTACAATTATTATTGGGTAGATTAAGGTGTCCTACACAGCATTCACCTTGTAATTGGATGATAAGTGTTATCGCTCTCATCTAGATTCTAAAGCACCTTTCTTCAGTTTAACACAGAAAAAATTGTGATGGATATCATTATAGACTTCATTTGAGACATAAACATCAGTCACGTGATGTTATGGAAAATCCCTCTACTAGGAAACTATTGACACAGTAACAGAGTACAGTTGATTTCCACTCTTGATTTTGTTGCAACTCTAAGAAACATGCCGTGCATTTGCGGTGTTACAAAATGTACACAGGTGTGCAGTTTGTTAACCTCATAGTCACACACATCTGATATATCAAAACTGAGTGCTTTCAAATCATCCATTTGCTTCATCCTGCTCGGAGATACCTTTCTAAATCTGCTTCGCGATCCTGTCATGCAAGTCAATTAGGGCCAACACCTTGTCTCTCTCTAATACCCATCAGGTGGGCAGCCACTCCCTCCCCACCCCCTTGTCCTTGTAAAAGTACAAGTAACCGCATACCGTATATTGTATTCTAGGTAAAATGTGAAAAAAAGATTTCAAGTTGTTCAACACACAAACAGCTACTCACATTTGAAACCAAAGTGTAAAAAAAAAAAAAAAATCCTTATTTTTTTATTTTATTGTACATATTATCCTGTTTTTCTTTCATATTTGTTTAGTTTAAAGTGCATCTTTATGGGGTGACCTGGCGGTCTAGGGGTAAGGTGTCGGACTTCTGTGCTGGGGGTCCAAGGTTCAATCCTTGGTCCCGGCACAGATTTATCTGATTGCCAAACCCTTCCTTCACCTCTGACAAGATGTGTATTAATCACAATTTGTGAATGCGAGGAATGCCAGGCCTCCACCGTGGTTCGGATTCCACGTTAAACTGTAGGTCCTCCATTTCATCTCACAATCACCCTACCATCACACATTAGCGTAAGTGCATATAAACCGAACGGGTAGTAAGACGCGGTGCTAATAATAATAATAATAAGTGCATCTTTGCATGCATATTTTACAAGATTTTAGTACATATAAATCCGCAGCCTAATCCTAAAGATAGCAAATCATCACAAAATGAACATTTCAACACCAGAGAGTGTAACATACAAAAGAATCATACTTCAAACTATCTATTTTAAAATAGGTATCAAATAAATAATTCATCTGTTAATAACGTTACATTACATTGGAGTGCCAGATGTAGATGAAAGTGATCAGCCCAAAGTATTTGGCTGTTGGATCTATAACTAACTTTTTAGGAAGAAGCGTCTCTAAGAAAATAATGACCATGGACCTAAGCCTAAGAGTCAAAATGTCAGGAAATATCAGTACCAAATTACTACGATTAATTTAATATACTGTATTTTCTCGGATAATTGATGCTTGGTATATTTACATAATTTTGTCGACCACGTTAATTTAGTAGGTGACAACACACTTTTTCACCATAGAATAAGAGCTGCGTAGAATGTAACCTTGGAAAAGGTTGATCAAAGCTGTCCCACAAGTAAATACATGTAGCGTCTTTATGAAGCAAGAATACCAATGTAACACTTAACTGTTTGAACAAACCTGAATCCATTGTTTAAACATTGCACATTTTACAATTTTGTCTTCTGGCATATTTGAATGTGTAATTCATAACTCAATTAAATACAATTGAAATTTTTTTAAAAAAAACCTTGTAAAACAGCAAATATATCTTACAAAGAGACAAAAATGAATTTATAACAAAATTAACAATCTATAAACACGCCCAAAGAAAGGCAAACACGAACACAGTCGCTCCTGAACTTAATAGACGATTATGTTGTTTGCAACGCACTACAATTAAGGGGAGGTGAGATGTATGATGTGGCCTTGGTAAGGGAGGGGGAGGATAGAGGATGTGACTTCGAGAAGAGAGTGGGAGGACGTATGGCATGGCTTCGTAAAGGGAGGGGAAATGTATTATTATTATTAGCACTGCGTCTTACTACCCGCTCGGTTATACGCACTTACGCTAATGTGCAATGGTAGGGTGATTGTGAGATGAAATGGAGGACCTACAGTTTAACGTGGGATCCGAACCACGGTGAGGCCTGGCATTCCTCACATTCACAAGTTGTGATTAACACACGTCTTGTCAGAGGTGAAGGAAGGGTTTGGTATTCAGATAAATCTGTGCCGGGACTGAGGATTGAACCCCGGACCCTCAGCAAGGAAGTCTGACACCTACCCTAGACCACCAGGTCACCGACCAGAGGGGAAGGGGAAATGTAATACGTGGCCTACATTACTCCATTTTTCTTGAGAATTGAAGAAATTTTATTTTAAATTGTCCAAAAACCCTGTATTTATGCATAAATATGCATATTCCCCCAAATTATGCACTAAAATATGAAATAAGCTATAATATGCATGATAAAACCGGGTAGATTTGTTAGATGTGACAAAATACTCTTTGTAAAGCTGGCGTATCAATATTATCAAAGGAAAGAAACGTGCATGTATGTAAAATCTGCAACCTATTTATGATTTGCGGCCACCCTAATGTTGTATCCTATTCACTTTTGGTGGAAAATTTTGGTGTTTTAACAAAAACTTTATGATTAATAATTTGAAATCACTGTTTTTTTGTATGTTTTTGGCATCGTGTCTTACTACCTGTTTGGGTTGTATGCTTATGTACTACTTACGCTAATGGCTTTAGGGATATGGAAGCTTATATTTTTAGAAAGTGTGTCCACGTTTGCTTGGGAGAGTGTAAAACTATTTGGAAAAATCACCTTTAGTATACCTGACCGAGATTAGAACCTCGGTCTCCCTGTCATCGGCAGTCTAGTCTACTGCAAGAGTGGTGTCTTAGACCATGCGGACACTAAAGCAGGTGAAGTCGCTGTTTCTTCCACTGAAGTAACATCTTATCAACGAATACAAATTGAAACCCAACAAAGCCTTCATGCTGCAGATTAATGAATGTCTTGGATCACCACTTAAAGCTAGTACTCTCCTTGGCCACTTATGGGTGCTTTGCAACGCAGAGGAGCCATTTATTGCTTACCATTTGTTGTTCTTGATTCAACCCCCTGAGAAATGCGACACATTTGTAATGCCTCTGAATTTTTAATACAAGAGACGGCGTTTCTGTCATTAAATATGTTTTTTGCTTGTACCAATACCAAATGTCTTCATTTTTTGTCCAGCTGATTATGTATTTTTTTAATAAATATTATTTTATTATTTTCTTTATCTGGTGGCTCATAATATGATAAGACTATATAGGAGGATTCATAATATTGTATATTTTTGCTATCAATCCTAGCAATTATTGTTATGAATGACTGTCAAACCTAGTTTTAATTTATTTAGGATTAACGGACGTATCCGGCGTTGCCTGGGCTAACCGCGCAACGGATTGTGTGTTCGACCATGACAATGCTTTTCTTTGCTTCAACAGAAAAAAAAAAAAAAATCTTCATTTTATTTCTTCTGAACTGTTTTTAATTTAAAAAAAAATCAAATCCAAATATTTAAATCCCGGCTTTCGAGGTGCACATCTCCATGCATAGGGGCTACTAATTTTTAAATTCAAGACCTCTGCCTGCAATAGGTATCACACACTGCTCATGACAGACAAACACACACACAAACTCTTCATTTTATTAATATAGATATCTAACTTGTAGGATGTAACTTTCCAAACACAAGAACAATGGTTAATCCTATAGTAATGGCTAAAATAAAACTCTTTATCACTGATCACCTTTCTATCCTACCCATATGAGCTATACAAATTTAGCTACATTATGGAATGTGGATCAAGAAAGTAAAAGAACTGTACCTTGTACCTGCCTTTGCTGATATTTGAACCAAGCTCCAAGCATATTAAACTAGATGAGCTAGACATTTAGCCTTTGTGCCCACAGATGAGGGGTATTAAATTAGTAATTTTTGTAAAACTGTTTTAATGTATGAACCTTGTCAAGGGTCAGTTCATTTAACAAGTTTGTTACCTATGAACTATGGATCACAACAGTGATCATTACCCGCATCGGTGGTTGCATCACTCTCACATCAGACTGGATTGCTGGTGACAAGATCTGGGTTCAAATCCTGGGTGGATTTTACTAAATGGCTTTCCTCTTTTCCTCTACATAAATTTGGCTACATTTTCTTTAAATCTACCTTACTCATCCCAAACCCATTAGTGTAAATATATAAAATAGCCAGAACAATTAGTAAGACTTTAAAAAAAAAATAGCAAGAATATTATGGGGGAAAAAAAATTGTATATCTGAACTCAAATATTTCTAAATGAGGCATAAACATGACATAGTTTTTAAGACCAGATTTTTTTGGTAATATTAAATCAAATCTAATATTGTTATTTTAAGTTAGTAAATTAGATAATATTGTGTTATTTGATTATATTAATTAGCTGGTGAAAATGTCCAGGTTCTCTGAGTCCATTTAGTGACACTGTCATTATATAATTAATTATAATTTATGTACAGTCTGTTAAAATTTATCTTTTAAATGTTATTTTGCATCACGAGAGTGATTATAGTGGAATGTTATTATTTTCTGTGTTGGGTTTATCTTTATTTGCATTATTTCTTTCTGCTTATAGTTCTAGCACAACAAAAAAAGGAGTAAACAGATTTATATGGCCACACTATTTGCAAATACTGGCACTATCATCGCTAACGGCAGCAACCGCTCGGCTGGTATAGCTCCCTTGTAGGCTCATGTCATGGAGTTCTTTTTCAAATAAAAATAAATTGGAACTGACTTGTAATAATGATATACGTACAATTGATGTAGAAAAAAATATAAACTATTTCAACATCTCAACATGTGTTTGGCATGCATCTGTAGCCATGTTGACAAAGGTGTCAGTTTCTGCTCATTTGATCTAGTTTGACAGTGACAACGTCAAGGCTCGAATCCCAGACGGGAGTAGTGAAAGGTTTCTTCCTAAATAGTTTATTTTTTCCCTATGCAAATGTGGGTACATTTCCTCATATGCATTCATCCTTATTCCTATTTACTAGTTTCATTAATTGGATAAACTGGGCAAATTATAGAGAAAAAAAGCTTTTTTGAATCAACAATTGCAATTCACTATCAAAATAGTTAATATGTGTAAGGTGTATCAAAATTATGTCATTGTCTTTATATATGTGTTAATAATGTTCCCAAACATTACTCAGCAATCATACAGGACTATAAGCTTGGCTCTTAATTAATCCAACTTCTTGTAAACAGTAGTATTTTATATTCAAGTTAACACATTAGTCAAGTTGATGTAACCCCCTCACTAGAATGTGCAACTTTAGGTTAAAAGGTCCCACAAGATATTTTTGTTTAGTGGAATGTCTTAACACAATAAATATGCACTATTGAAAAGATAGGGAGTTTGCTGTGACAAGGAAAAGTTGCTAGAAATGTAAAATAATTTTGAAATTTAATTTCCTAAATATGATGTAGAAGAGCATAGTCCAGTGCGATACATTAAATGTATCTACAATTCATGTGATTTTACAAAGTACTCTGACACATTTTTATCATATATTTTTATAACCTTGCATGAAACCCTTGAAAAGTAAGGAAATCTCAAAACTTTATAATAGGTGTATCGACCTTGATATAACTTCATTAGCATTGCTATCAACCCTCTTACTTTTTGTGAAATGTACACAAAACATTAAATGCTGTTTTCAAAATGTGTGTTAGGTCTAAGGCTCAACATGTTTACCACATGGTTTGCTGGTGATTACTATGACTCATCTCACAAACCAAACATTTTATACTTAGCACACTGCGATCAAAGCTTTTTTTTCTCATGGCATTTAAGAACATGTTTGGTCGAAATGCATTCACTAATTATAATAGTAAGATAGTGATAAGGAAGGTAGAATTTTAGAGGTAATATACCCACATTTTTGTAGAGGGATAGTGGGAATCAATTTGGAAAAAAAAAAAAAAAAAAAACTTATCTCATCCACCTTATTAAAATTCGAACCCCAATATCTCTGTCACCTGTGATCCAGTCTAAAGCGATAGTGATGTGTTAGATCATGCAACCACTGATGTGGAGGTTAGTAGATAGTGGTCCTCACACAATGGAGGTGAATAGATTACACGTAATTGCAGTGTATACATTAGACTGTAGGATACAACAGAAAGAAAATAAACTGGTTCACCCATTGAACGGTGCGTGGCTTACTGCTGGTGTGTTTCATTTTATATTTAATCAATTAAGGAAGCACACATCTACATTTTTCAATTATTTCAACTATATATCTCATATATTCTTCACAACTTATGTGCCACAAAACTGGACGTGCATTCACTTCACAAATCAAAGTCTCTGTATCAAATTCCAGTTTTTAGCCTCCAAGGGCAAGAAGTTAGTGGACGAAGACTCGGACATAATCTTGCATGACACAGAACAACATAACAACTGATTATATGGCGTTCGAATCAACCCAATCACATTAAAGCAATGTATTTTGACAAAACACTCAGTAGACTTTGTGCGTTTTAAAAACGGCTGGGTGAAACGGCACTAAGTAAAATTCATTCTTTATACACCCGGCTAGGTTTCAAACTCCAACCTCCCTTTCACTAATAAACAAGACTAGACAAGTTTGGCTGACGTTAAGTTCACAAACCCACTATTTGGGTCATAGGGTCATAGAATGTTAATAAATTCTTCAAAAGTGTAAATTACTCAAAAACCAAAATATTAGGTATTTACATTCTTATACACAAGAGTGTTCATTACACATGGACTTAAGTCTTGTCGCTAGGAATATATTATAAACATTCAAGTACCTGTGGCCTAAGGCGTTAAAGAGCGCTATAATTCTTCAATTCATTTGTACAGTTATATTAATGTTTTGCATCTCCATCCCCCCCAGGTGTTTTAGTAACTTATGAATGTTCTTAGTTTTAGTTAATAATGCACTCACAATTCAAGAGAAGCAAAAGACTGATGTTAAATTCTTAGGGCACTTCTCAAGGGTGCAAAAGAAGATAACAAGCATGAAGAGGAGTAAGCCTGTACAAAGCTTTAATGTTATAAATCCAAATCTAACTAAGATTCGTATTTTAATCAAATTACTAGATCTTAATATATAAAGATTCAAATAAGATTTGTAATTTAAAATTCAAATAGATTCTAGATTTGAATTTATTTAATTAAATTTGAAATTTGAATCTAAAATCTAATAGTCAAACTTTTTAATTAACTTCTTATAGAAACTAGTATTAATCCTTTATTAGAATATAAAAATTCCATCATAATAGGTTAATTATATGGGTATATTTACTTATTATTTTATTGGATCAACTCACAATGTTTGAATATAGTTTTTATGGCTTTAATTTATTTTATATGGCTAATTTAAAAAAGATATTTAATCTACTTCCTTAATGAGTTTGATTTGATTACAAAATATTCCTTGATATAATATTAATTTCATATTATATTTGAAACATTTTCATTATAAAATCTTTGATTTTGATTAGATTCGAAAGTATAAAATCTTGTATTTGCACAGGTTTATAAAGTGGTGGTATAAGGAACGTTTGATTCGTTCACTGGGTATTTTTTTAAAGTTAGTTTAGGTACTATGTAACTTAATATAGGTATTTAACTTATTTTCTCTCAAAATTTTCAAATAATAGTATTTGTCTGCTACTAAAATAACTTGTATTTAATGTTTTATTGTCTGTTCTTAATCATTTAAACTTAAAAAAAAAATTATTGTACCTATCTTATGTTGTGCCTGCTTAAGGTTAATTGTGTTTATATTGTAGACCCATTGTAAAAAATGTAGGACCTTGGAATGGAATGTGGTTAGACGAAAATGGCACGAGCCAACAAAAAAAAAAGTTTAAAATAGGTATGCTTACAATATTTAGCCTATAACTCTCAAGGAAAACCTCAAGTTGTTCTTTGAGGTACATAAACTTGGACAAAGGAACATGAAAGAGGGATTGAAACAAATTAATGTTTTAGGAAGTTGGTTGTACACTTTACACTCCTTCCTGAAGAGCTAAGATAGAATGAAACCTTAAGTTTAGGGATTTGGTAGCATGTAAAGTGTGAGCTGTATTCCTCTTTACATGGGAGGAACCATATTTTGTTAATTCCTTTTATTGGTTCTTATCCCTATTTCCTGTAGCTTCTCCCACATGTGATACGATTTGTAGCCAGTAATATTACTGAATTAAATACCATGATATGCATAGAGGCTTTTCTTGCCTGCAAATAATTTTCAACGGGTTATTTTACTTGTAGTTTTATCCGTTTGCACGCAAGATATAGGAACTGTACTAATTATATTGTGTCTCAAGGAACACAATATATTTTGGTTCTTAATACAGTAGAGTCTCGGAAACTCGACCTAATGTGGACTGAGATGGTGTCGAGTTATTGAAATGTTGAGTTTTACGAATGAACTTGCGGACGATGCATGTTTACTATGTCAGGTTTACTAAACAAGGATGAATCACAGTACAGTATTGAATATTATTATAGGTACAGTTGTACTGTACTGTAGTATTGTACGGTACAGTAACAGTAACATACAAACAGTACAACATATTACTTGTTAATATAATAGTGTATATACATACGTGTAATATACAGAAATGCTGTACAGTTTTGTATATATAATATTGTATTGATTTGAATAACATGTTACTGAATTGGAAAACTAACAAACACAGCACTTGTAAAAACATCACAGAATAACTGTTCCACTTGAGTTACACAAACAAAGAGGTTATATAGTTGAATGACCTTGGATTGAAATGACTGTCGCCAACAACTGTGTGCACATCCACTGTGTCGAGTTATCTAGTGTCGATTTTCCGAGACTCTACTGTAGTTAATTAGTGTCAACTTCAGTGGTGTTAGGGTAAAGCTTTTGCTTCAGGACTCAAATAAGTTAATTAGTAATATAACTGATCCTAACACGCTTTGATGGCCGTGTGTCTAACACACTACTCTCGCAGTAGATTAGACTTCCAATGACAGGGAGATTGAGGTTCGAATCTCGGTTAGGTGTACTGAGGGTTGCTTTTCTAAAATGGTTTTCCACTCTCACGAAATTTGGGGTTCACGTCCTTTAAATATAACTTTTTAATCCCTAAAACCACTAGTGTATTAGTACATAAGCATACAACCCAAACGGGTAGTAAGACGTGTGCTGAAATAAAATACTGGCAGAGTTAGATCTAATCTACACATGTTTGGTATTGGTCCAGAGTTTTTGGTTCAATAGCTTACAGGGAGCACGGAGATTTCCCCCAACCTTCCTCTTCTATGAGGAATATTGTGATTGCAAAAGATTATGACATTGATCAGCCAAGCTTGTCAAGTCTTGTTTGGTGGTGACGAAGAAGCTAATACCAGGTTTTGAAACCTAGCTAGGTCCACTATTAGAGCGGTTTCAACTAAATAGCACCCACTTTCGTTTCTGAATGTCTAAGGCGCTACTCTAGCAAAAGACTAGACTGCCAATGACAGGTAGATCATGGTTCAATTCCTGTCAGGTGTGATTGCAGGGTGGTTTCAACTAAATAGCTTCCCTCTCTCTCTTCACACAAAAACAAGTATATTTCATTTAGATTCTAATATCCTCATCCTTATCTTTTAGCATTATCAAATATAACAAGGCCATCTGGGTTGTTGAGTGCCATTCAATTTCTCACTTTCCTTGGTTCAAATCTGTGGCTGGTCATTTCTCGTGTGTTACATAGGCTCCAATACACTTTCAATATATTTTTTTTAAATATTGTATATTTTATTATTAAACAATTTTTACATTTCTCATAACATTACCGATTATGACCCGATCAACACTATTTTGGTCACACTCAAATATTATTTGAAAGTATTTTATATATTTGTGAGTTTAGAAGGTTTAAAGATGGACTTTTAATGATGTGATGCAATCGACTAAAAATCTTGGTGAGATCGACCAGGTATTCAGATTTAATAGGGCACCGTATTTGCTTTAATTCAAAAAGTGTTTGCCAAAACAAAACGATAAAAAAATGTAATGTATTAACATATTTTGATAAAACGGGCTGATATTGGGTTGTACCCGGTATCACCCATCTCGTGGTCAAGGAATTATGGTTGCAACACTTGTTAAAAGGTGCCAGGGGTTTAAAGTGTGTGTGGAGGAATATAATTAGAGGTGAAAAAAGAAGAGAAAAGTAGAGAACCCATCCTAAATAGCTTCTTGAGATGTTAAATGTTAAAAAAAATTGCTGAAGGAGGGGCATTAGATTCACTTTGTTTCTTAAGGGTGGTAGTATCTGGACACTGAAGGGGTACACTTGCAACACCAGTTTGTTTTAGTGTCATTGGCTGTGCCTATTCGTTAAACCACATTGTCTTTCCACTGTCTGACACTTAGGAATACTTTGACTTTAAATGTGTTTATTGTTAAAGTAAGTGAATTTTCACAACATTGTTAAATAAAATTAATTATTCGATAATTTTAAATCTCAATTTATGTTAAATAAAATGAATGAGTTGGTAATTTTAGATGTAAATTTATTTTTATTATTATTATATAAAATATTCACACTTTGTAGCTAATAGTGATGAAGGACTGTCACTAGATTCAATCTTGTGTGTGTTTGTCCACATCTATTTATGAAGATTGTGCATTTTTGGTGAAATGTTGCTGTGTAAATGTTCCTGTAAATCCAAACCTTTACCCCAAATTGAATATATTTTAAATTATACTTTTTTTACTCTTTGCTTTAAAATAACATAAACTTTATATTTTCAAGACACGAAAATGGTTGAAGATTCGTGTTAGTGAAAAAAAAAATTGGTCATTTGTTTTATTTTTTATAAGATATTTATTATAACTTAATGGTTTTAAAATTAGAGATGGGTCTTATATCCTTCAAATCCTTAGGAGATTCAAGATTCAAGGATTTAAAAAATCCATTTAAATATAATTTCTTTTTGTCATATTTTGAATCAAATCTTTTATTACAGCTATTATGATGTTTACCAGTGGCTTACCCAACATAATTATAGGACAAATCTAACAATCAGACCTCACACCCTAAACTTACCACTTTACGAAATGTGAGCTTAAATTAAAACAAAATTATCATTTAATTATGATTCTTATTTTCTATGTTAGCTAAAGAATTGAACTAAACAAAATCAAAATTAAAGAAAATAAATCATACAAATGTGTGAAAATTAGCTTCTCAATCTCATAATGTTTTCTAAAATTTAGACTCTAATTCAAGATCTGGAATTAATATTTATTTATATTTGAGAAAAAGTAGATTCGACTCATCTCTAAAACCAATATTTAAATGTTATATCACAAGACATTCAGCTATTGATCTTGTGTTTAAATTATATTTGTCAATCGGTGGGGGATAAAATCAATGTATACCATTTCTTTGGGTTGAAGTGAAATTGACTTGTGAAGCTACAACTTCCCAATTCACTACCAAGCGTGTTCTTGTTGATATGAGTTGTGTCATAATTTCGTCTAAAATATGGGGGGAAATTGGCAGAACTAGGTTCATGTAAGTAGAGTTGACCTTGACCTTAAAAACTAAGAATCGGTCCATGGTAATAAAAAAGCTGGTTTACCGTCATTTAGTTTTCCATTACTCAGAAGAACCCTGATGCATTTCTTTAAAACTGACTTTTCAAATCTTATTTTATTATATTACATTGCATTACATTGAAAATTCATCTCTAACAACCAGCATTAATAAAAACTACAGACAAAATTAAAAGAATATATTAAATTTTTTAAATATATTTAAATTTTTTAATCAATACTTTTAAGTGCTTATCTGTTGGTTTTGGTGAATTACTAATCTAAGGAAGAATGAATATGATTAAATTTAAGAATCAATTTCACCCTACGGTTAATGTATAACTTAGATCGATAATACAACTAGTCCCAAGTGTCGCATCTTTTTGTGTTATTTAGAACACAGTTGAATTGATCTTTAAAAGATTACAGTAATAAATTTAAACAAAAAAACAACTTATTTTTCTCATACCAGTTTCCTTTTATCAGGTGAATAATGCGGGAACATCTGTGGTTTTTTGCTCTATGGTTTCATTCTTGCAATAAATTGTACTTTTGATAATGGGGATATTGGGGTTTGTATCGCTGCTAAATGTACTAAAGGTGGGTTTTTTTCCCTAATTAATTTTGCGCGCACACAACACACACACACACACCACACACACACACTCCACACAAATGTGTGTACACTTTCTTTTAATTCTGCCTTTCTCATTCTTAATCCATTAGTCTAAATGTGTATATTTCAAATGGGTAGTAAGACTGCAACTCTATAATTTTTTTCATAAAATAAGACTTTGATGTGATTTCTGGTTTAAATAATTGTTGATCTAATCTCTCAGTTACTTATCCAGGATTGCCACAAATCAGGAAAACTGGACATTATGCTTGAATTTTGTGCATCGGGGAAAAACATTAGGGGGGGGGGGGGATGAGTGCTTGAATTTTCCTGTCTTTCGGGAATTTAAAGGCAAGAAACATTTAAATAGCTTCTAGAGGCATCTAATTCTTTAAAAAAAAAAATTCGGGCGAGGACCACTCTAAATAGCTTATAGGGGTATCCAAATTTTGAAAATTTTCAGGGGTTTATACTAACAATACTTGCTTAAGTGGTAAAATCGGTAAATTATGCTGGAATTTTATTCTCAAGTATGAGGAGCCACCTTGTCATCGTGAGGTGTTCCACAAGGGAAATGCACCATCATTCACCAGTTGAGCGGATGCAAAACTTCATTGACACTTTTTCAGATATTTTTCTTTTTGTTCAAAGAATTTAATATAAATGCAAGTGCATGCAACATCTATAGATCCTGATATTGATTGGCATCCTAGATTAAAGTTACTTTGTTTGTGTGTGTGTGTGTGTTGCTATAAGAAGCTTAAGTTTTAAAAATTACATTCTTCATCTTTGTATATGCGTGTTAAAATATGGATACACACATAAATACATATATTCCACTATCCTGTAAAAAAAAAAAAAGTGTGACACAGCTAATATTAATAAAAAAAAATTATGGTTTTAAAATTAAATATAAAATACATTAGTAGAATATAAGCTTGCCGATAACCATAGCATTCAAAAACCGCTCCACTTTAGATGATAATATCTGAGCCAAATCAGAAAAAAAAAAAAAAAAAAATCTCTTACTAAAGATGTTTTTTTATATAAAATGCTTCAATTTATTTTATTTCCAGTAAGTATTTTCAAGTAAAATAATATTGTAACGGTCAGAAGTCAAAAAAGCAATATTTGCTCCTATGATTTTGACTCTTTCGACCTCTACTCAAGTGTGGTTGTGAGACAGTTGATAGGATTGTTGCTTATCCATAGAACGTGACATATTGTGCAAGTTACAAGTCGTTTTTAAAGTGTGAAGCGAATATCAGTGAAATAAATCGACAAAACCATCATGAATAGTGACGAGACTATGAATGGGACATATTCACACCTGTACACTTGTGTAGACATAATATAACACACGGGTTCTCAAAATACACAAAAACGAAAAACGAGACAAAGAAATAAAAAATATTTAATAAAATAATGTTTACGAATCACCAATATGAGTGTTTTAAAATTTGTTTGGAAGTGACATCAGGACATGGGAACTAGTTATGGAAATGTTCTGCTAGTGTGTCATTGTTGTGCCACGGAGCTACCCTGATCTGTTCCATTTTCAAGAAAATTCTTCACTCATTTAATCACTCGAAAGTGTTCTATTTACCAACGTATACTGAATAGCCGTAGTAAATATTCCAATATACAAGTGTCCAAGAACATTGTAAGATAAAATAAATATTTAAATTTAAATAGTACAAAAGGGTTGAGTTAATTGAAAGTTTAAATAAGAGTACACATACTTTTGTATCAAATTGCCTTCAATGTAATTTCCATTCACATTAACAATTTATTAAAAAGAGTTGAATCGGATATGTTTTTTAGCACCGCGTTTTATTACCTGTTAGGGTTCTACACTTATGTACTAATTATGCTAAAGGGAAGAGGAAGGTTAGAGTTAAAGAAAGTGCACCCACATTTGCATAAGAGGGGAAAAACATTCTCAGTACACCCGACTGAGATTCAAACCTTGAGCTCCCTGACATTGGCAGTCTAGTTTACTGCAAGAGTAGCGCCTTAGACCTTGTGGCCACCAATGCAGGTTTCAGATAAGTTCTTTAAGACCTTGGTTTCATTGTATCTTCACTTAAGAACAGGTTTTGGTTGAGAGGAAATCTGTTCTCATTGCATAGCTATATAATTTTGCCTTGGTGGGCATAGGCCTTGTTTGATTTGTTGCCAACGAGGAAGTCTTAAAGAGTCCAATTCCTACCAAAGTGTACTTGGGTGGTTTTCCCTAAATAGTTTCTCACTCTCCCTCCACGAAATTGCGGGTTCACTTCCTTTAAATTATACTTTATTGATCCTTGATACATAGGTGTAGTTAAATGTGGATACCCTAAAGATTGATAATGGCAAGACAGTGCAAAAATTATAAATAAGTTGACAAAGAAAAGTATCCAATTTTTATTATACAAATTATTTGCTTCTCCTATGCCTACTATCCAGCTAAATGACAGATTTTCTAACTATCTATATAATACAAACATGAAAACAATGGAGACGATATATCTTCTCATTAGTTTGTGGAATTTGGAACCAAGAACAAATTAAAAAAGTGGACATTTCAGAACTGGATGTAATATAGAACTGACCACTCTTATATCTAGAGATTTGAATCTTTGTATTATTTTTAATCTCTCTTGGACAACCCACAATTTTATCATTTTTATATTTTTGTTATTTTCTGTGTAAAATATTTTGATAGTGTTGAACACTTGTATAAAACTATTCCTACCCCTATTGTAAACTAGTATTGTGTAAATTGTCCCACTCATACACTGAGTATGGTGACAGTTAAATGCCTAGGTGTTTAATTTCATATACCAGTACATTATTTATTATTATTTGGTGTTGTTGCGCTGTTGTAGGAAGGGAGTTTCAGAGTCATGCCAGTACAGACTAAGTATTCATATAAAAAATTAAAGAATTGAACATGAACAATCAATGTTATTTTCTCTAACTGTGTAAGGTACATTTTTTAAGATACAGGTAGTTTTATGTGACCTATGTTTTTGTCTTTGAGTTGTACATAGTTTTTTAATATTTTTTTATGCTGTATGTATCATATAGTATAATTAATTTGTTCGTTATTCTCTGTTTTTAGTTTCAATAAATGTTCCATTGTTAGAGTAACATATTATTTTATTTGTGTGTGTACCAGGACCCAGATTCAGTAAAGGATACAAATAGTTGTGGAACTTGTAAATGTGTGTCTAGATCTATATTTACTACAAAGTTTAGGGCGCAGTTTAGTTCCCCCTTGCTCCTACCCCTCACCCTCTCAAGAATAGGCACATTGATATTTGTGGGTTCAAACCCAGCCCAGGTCGACGGATCTTTCTTGAGGGATAAATATCCATAGCACTACTTCCTTCAGAGGAGAAGTAAAGCCATTGGTACCTTGTCAATTGTGGCATGTAAAAAAAAAACCAGGATCGTTTATTAAAATACCTTTCCTGGCAAACTTGGTAGACCCTTTTGCTCTTGCTCATAGAAATTGTGTGCTGATTTAATAAGTCGGTTTAGAAAGTGCTCATTAATTACCTCAAATAACTTGTAAATCATGTCACTAAAAACATTTAAAGGGTAGGGTAACACATGGATAGTTATTTTTTGTAAAACATGGCATTGCTTATACCATATGAGAGTTTTAATGAAATGTATACCTCAGTTTTAGCTTCTTTGGTGCTGACTGACAGTTCACAGCTGACTTCTGACAGTCAACAGTTAGGTATATACCTAAATTTTGACTGTCAGAAGTGACAGCTGCTAAATACATGTTTTTGCAGATCATATGGTTCAGCGTAGGGATACATAATTTGGTCTGGTAGCTTTTCAAAGCCGTCAGAAGTCAGCTGTGAGCTGTCAGTCAGCACCACAGAAGTTAAAACTGAGGTATAACAACCTTAACCTACCATACCAGGAAGCGTGAAAAAAGTCAAGGTACTACAAGAGAATAACAGTATTTATTTTTATTAGATATAAGAGTAATGTATGATACATAATAGAACATTCAAATGTAGTAATATTGCTTAAAGTTTGTTAAGTCGAAGTTTGAAGTTAAAAGTAATATTTTATAAGAGACCAAAATGGCTAGCAAGTCCCAAGCCAAAAACTTCAATATAAACATTATGTCCAACAAATATTAAAATTGACAAGAGTTTAAAGTTGAAGACTTCAATGTACATATATTTTCCAATTTATCTAGGTATAAAGTGGAATACTTTAATACAAACATATGTCACCTTTAATGTGAAAATAGACTAAGCATTAACGTGAGAAACTCTAATGTAAACACATTATTCCAAGAAAATTGACATGGCATTAAAGAAAAGACTTTAATATAGAAAATGACGTCCCCATAAATATACATCAGTCAGCCAACTGCCTATGGCCATTATAAATGACGAGACGTCGCCAATATACCAAGCTTATTTGACAACCCAGAGATTAGTAAATTAACATTGCTCCAAAACTTAACAATACTATATATATATACATTTCCCAGAGCACACTAACGTAAAAACCATAATATCAACTGAGCCCGCCAATAACGGCGTAAATACCCCGGGCACAGTAATGATTTGGATCCCAAGATAATGTCATTAACTTATAATAAAGTTTGCCAGCCTTCAGAGCTAACGATCTGACAAACGACGCAATAGAGTAGTGAGTAATACAATACAACATCAGAAGGATGTCTTACAATCTCAAATAAGCTAGCACGTTATCTTACAATAAACACAGTTGGAGTCAAATTAAGTACCCCGTACTCAATGTAAATAGACATAAAATATGCAGCCACAGCTAGCATCCTTGAAATATATTCATTATCTAAAGTCGCAAATGATTTAACAAAGGCGGTAAGAGCGCGACTATAAGTTCGCCGACTGGCGACAAGAAAAGAAAGTTTACCCATAAACAAAGATTTGGTTCCACAAACAATTAAATAGTGATAAAACGTGGATAGAAAATATCCATGTCTAAACCCCGAAGAAACCCATTCTAAAAATTAGCAATCATATTTAATACGTAGGAAACATTAATTTAGAAAAAGATTTCCCCATTTTAAACCGAAATAGAATTTTGGATAATACAATTATATCTAAGCTTAATTCGGCTCTCTCACCTTAGAAGTCAGTGATACAATGTGTTAACATGTAAAAGATACATCGCAATATATAGTCTACACAAGTCCAGACAAGCCCACAGAGGGAGGGAGAAAATGAAGTGGAAGAGGGGAGACAGGCAGCGCTTAGGAGGGATAGCGGTGACTCTAGGAACTGCTAGAAACTCGGAGAATCATCGAGGTGGTGGAACCGGAAACTTCACTGGTTAAGTTGCATCCTTCGTTTGTTTCTAGGTGGGGCTTCCATCACAAGCAAACAGTTGGGCGGTAACTCCATTTAGTCAGTGGTAGGGATGTTCGATTCAGGCAAAAGATCGAGTGCATTGAATCGATCTTCCACAGATCGATCTAACGATTCATGTAAATAAAGTTTACTTTATCTGGCTACACTAACCAAAAATGGCGCACCTAGAAATTCACACCAAGGGGAGGAGTGTGGTGGTGGGGGGGGGGGGGGCAGAAAAATCTATCGAGGGAGGAGTGGGGGAGGTGTCAACATTGTATTGAGGGGTGGGGAGGCGTCAAAAGGTACCGAGGGTGGGGATGGCGTCAAAATATATCGAGTGGAGGGGTGAGGAGGCGTCAAAAATGTATCGAGGGGAGGGGTGAGAGCATCAAAATGTATTGGGGGGAGGGGGAGGCAGCAAAAATATATTACTTATTAAATGCCTCTTGAAGATATTTATATTATTTTTGTGGTAACCACAAAGGGCAGTAATTTAAATAATGTGTGTGGCCTCACATACAATGTACACTTTATTTCTGTTCTGTTTTCCAATTTGTAAATTTAGGAGCACTTGTGTGTAGTGGTAGGCTTACTATAATATTTTTTCCCATTGAGGAGCACTTTAAATTTTTACTCGAAGAGAAGAATCATTGGTGGTGGAAAACCATATTTATGTAAGGGGAAGGAGGCAGTTAGTAAAATTATGTATTAAAAAAAAAAGTTTTTGCCCTCCAAATCAAAAGAGAGATTGGGGATACAGGAGCTTCCAGAAGATTCTTAAGAAAATCAGGCTATTTATATTTGTTTCAATTAATTGATCGAGAACTAGTCTTTGTACTAAAACTAAACACACTTGTTGGCATCCGTCTTGAGGAAACCTCACCACTTTTTGTGGGAGGTTGTGTCTCAAAACTTGGAAATCATTAGCTTGGTGGAAGTGTAGATTGTTATATGTAAGCATTTTATAACTACTAAAACTCCATGGGGTGAATGAGGTTTTTACGAAATACTTTCAAACAATTGACTTTTTGACCAATAAGTCACTATAAATATATTACAGAATAAAAACGTGATGTGATCATTTAAAAAACCTAGACGTTAAAAGAGCAGATCAGTGAATTATTCTCTTCACTTTACTAACTACAGTAGCCCCGTGGCTTCTTTGGTGCTGACTGACAGTTCACATCTGACTTCTGACAGTCAACATTTAGGTATATACATAAATTTTGACTGTCAGAAGTGACAGCTGCTAAACACATGTTTTTTGCAAATCATATGGTTCGGCGTAGGGATACATAATCTGGTCTGGTAACTTTTCAAAGCCGTCAGCTGTGAGCTGTGAGCTGTCACTCAGCACCAAAGAAGCCATGGGGCTACTGTAAAGACAAATAACTAATTAGGAGCCCAAGATTGCAAGACTTGGTTTCGAATTTTTCCTAGTACTAATAGTCAACAAAAACATTTCCTAAATCCAATAAAATTAAATTTCCCTGAATCGATTTGAATTTTTTATTTCTTTCGATCTTTTTGAAATCGCTAGAAAAAGAATCGATACGTGAATCAGATCGAGGCCTTTGAATCGATCCGAAAAATCGATTAATCAAGGGTGACCTGGTGGTCTAGGGGTAAGGTGTCAGACTTCTGTGCTGGGGGTCCGGGGTTCAATCCCGGTCCCGGCACAGATTTATCTGAATTCCAAACCCTTCCTTCACCTCTGACAAGACGTGTATTAATCACAACTTGTGAATGTGAGGAATGCCAGGCCTCTACCGTGGTTCGGATTTCACGTTAAACTGTAGGTCCTCCATTTCATCTCACAATCACCCTACCATTGCACATTAGCGTAAGTGCGTATAACCCGAACGGGTAGTAAGACGCGGTGCTAATAATAATAATAATAGATTAATCAAGGGCAAATAATCGATTTTCGAAAAGATCGATCCTAGATTGAACATCTCTAGTCAGTGGGATTGAGTTTTAGTGAGAGTATGTCGCGGCACGTGTGCTCCAGTGTTTACGTTCACCAAGGCAGAGGGTGAGTGTACTCCCATTTGATTGAGTTAGTTGTCCTTCTTTTTGTAACATCGTTACAGAAGTACTTAAAATACTTTGTGTTATCATATTCTTAACCTATTGACAAAGTTTATGTTGCTAATATGATTAAAATATCTTGGGACAAATTTTATTGACAAAATACAATTTGTTTTAATTTAGAGTAAGTTGTAGTGGTAACAAAGCTATAACTTGCTTGATATTGTTGCATTTTTAAATAGTATTATTATGTTTTCTGTCTCACGACAGGTATATTCCTTTTCTCATTTAACTTAGACCAACAACCAAATTGCTGTATTTTACATCCATTTTAACAGCATTATTATAAAATGAGCAATTAATGTAAAATATGTATTCAGATCTAAAGAGGTTTTGTAAATACAACAAATTCTCACAAATCCAAAGAGGTTTTTTGACTAAATATGACCATAAGCTTTTAAAATATTTTTAATACTAGTGCTACAGAAACTTTACACTTTCAAAAAAGATTTAAAGTGTCTTTTTTTTTTACCATTGTTAAAATTCCACCATTTTCAGTATAGATTTAAAATAAAGTAGCATCATCTTGTGAAGTGAAGAAAGTTCAAATGATATCATTATTGTTCTTGAACCACTTTGCTCCTTGTTTAGTGGATACAGAAATAAAACACATCATATAGGCAAAGTTGCATCATTTTTATAGTCGGGTCAGAACAGTTTTTTTTAACCTTTTGATAATCTAAACCCACATGCGCTTTGTCTTCAAACTTGTTGTTTCATCCTCCAGAATTTGTATACTCTCCCTGGATCCTTACAGATTTATTTGGGGTATTTAACTGCACTTACTGAACCGGCTAATTATATTAGCACTATAATTACAAACTAATTAATTCTTAGAATATACACAATTTAAGGAAGTGGTTTTCAAAATGTGGTTTGTGGTTTGGGCTGAAGTGTCAGATGTTCAGCCAATAAGATATCAAGATATATATATATATATATATATATATATATATAATGTTAAAGAATCAAAGAAAACAAGATGGACAGGCTAACTCCACTAATTCAACAGTAAGTTGAATAACAAGATATATCCATAAGAAACAAAATATTAGTAAAAACATTTTATTTTACTGCTTGATAAATACATACTTGATATAATTCATAGTTTCGGCAAGAAAGGTTGGTTCGTTTATGCATTGAACACTTATCAAGTGGCCCACATATGTAATGATTGCTTATCAAGTGGTCCGCTTTTGAGAAACACTTGTCTAAGGTGTCAGCCAGTCTCATAATAATCTATTTCCAGTGACAGGGAGGTCAACGTTCAAATATTTGCTAGATTTATCAGTGGTGTTTTTCCCATCCATTCAACACACTACCGCAGGCTATTAAGCGCTATTAAGAATGTTGTTTTATCAGCATTTGCCTCGAGAGAGAGAGAGAGAGAGAAAGAGAAAACTGCAAACCACATTGAAACAAAATAAACATAACCAGTATAGTTGCTCAAGATCATATTGTTAATTCATACATTTTACACAAGGGCTATCAGCTTAATTAAGCTGTCCGCACTAGTGAGCATGCAGACTAAATGTCAGACTCATTTGGTTTGCCA
The DNA here is from genome assembly GCA_033556935.1 of Timema podura. Classification (NCBI taxonomy): domain Eukaryota; kingdom Metazoa; phylum Arthropoda; class Insecta; order Phasmatodea; family Timematidae; genus Timema; species Timema podura. The sequence goes on from JAVRXN010000008.1 coordinate 21,397,053, forward strand.
TACCGGTGACATTGAGGTTGGAATTCAAATTGTGGCCAGATATACTTATGGTGATTATTCCCAAATTAGTTTTCTCCTACTCCACACAAATGCGGGTACATTTCCTCTAACTTTTACCTTTATCATCCCTACCATATTATGATAATTCAATGCAGATTGCATGGTTGTGTAGTAAAAAACAGAAAAATATATTTAATGATGGTAGTTTGGAGGGTGAGCACTGTAAATCTATCGAATGAGGAGGAAATTCAACTAGTTTACCATAGAGGAGGCTTAGATATATCCCATTGTATCTTATCATAGATTCGAACCTGAATTCCCTAACACTGGAAATCCAGCTTATTGATCTGATGATGCATTAGGCTATGCTTCAAAGTCAATCGGTCTAAATATTTTTGGTCAGTAAAAACTGTAAAACCAGTATTTTTTAACAGCGCTCTGTTTTTATAAATGCTAGTTACACAAATGGGGCCATAAAAGTGATAAATTCAACACTTTTTTTAGTTTGTATTTAATTCCTTACGGCACACATCTTGTTCATGGATGTTGACTGATGTCAAAAGTACCGGTATTTAGGAAAATAAGATTATTTTCTTAATTAGCACCGCATCTTACCACTCGTTTAGGATGTACGCTTATGTACTAACTATGCTAATAAATTAGGGTTGAGGAAGTTTGAATTTAGATAAAGTGTACACGCATTTGGGCGGACAGAGAATGAGGAACCATTTAGGGAAAAACACCCTCTGTACACTCGACAGGAATTGAACCACGATCTCTCCGTCATCGGCAGACTAGTCTATTGTGAGAGTGACGCCTTGGACCATCCGGCCACCGAAGCGGGTAAAATAAGATTAAGTGGGGGTAAAGTATCAAATAAATATTGAGAGGCAGACTTGAAGCTTTCAAACTTGTGATGACAGAGTTGAATTTTTGAAAAGCACTTTCAACGTTAAATCTAGTTACTTCTTAACTACCAAACCATGTTTATGAAAAGAGAAGGAAATACTGAAGATCTTATATATATATATATATATTTCATCTTTAACAAGCTTTATCATGAAGTAAATGAAATTAGCTTGCGTCAACCTGCATTATATGGACTAAATGTCAGTCTGTCTCATCTAGCCTGGTTTGCTGGTGAAAGGGATGTCGAGGTTTAAATCTTGACTTAGGTTATCAGAGGATGTACAATGGGTTCACACGTATCTTCCACTAACATTTCATAAACATTTTCTCTAAATTCTACTTTGCATTAGTATAATTAAATGCAAGTAACCTGGCCGGACAATTATATGTGGTTAAGAACCCAACCCAGAGGGTACAGTCGGTCATGGTATTACGTGGTCGACTCCAGCCAGCTGTTTTAGTGGCCTGTGGTGACACGGACCATACTAAATGGACTGATTCATCTAAGAACCACAAGCCATTTCTTCTTTATCCAATTATTAGAGGGAAATTGAATCCTAGATACATTCCTGTCACCACCTTCAGGTACTAATTATTTTTAAGCACCGCGTCTTACTACCTGTTCAGGTTACACGTATATTTTACTAATTACTCTAATAAGTTAGGGGTGAGTAAGGACGAATTTGAAGGAAGTGTACCTGCATTTGGGTGGAGGGAGAGTGGGAAACCATTTAGGAAAAACCACCCGAATGGGATTAGAACCCTGATCTCCCTGTCATTGTCATTCTAGTCGATTGCAAGAATGATGCCCTTTGACCATGCGGCCATAGAAGCAGGTTTGAGGTGCTAATTAAGTTTAATTAATTACAACCCTCATAAATTAAACAGCTACTTTCTATTTAAAGATTTTGAAATGGCAGTAAATTTGGCTCAGCATTGTCAACCTGAATTTGAGATTTGGTTCAATCCTATAAGGGTGCCCTATGGGTTATTTCTATACTTTTACTTTTTCACCCGCATTCTTCCTCACGTTAATTCCATTTATTTAGAATCATATATTTTAATCCTATCCTCTTAATAGCACTCTTCAGTAGAAAAACTCTATTTTCAGATTTAATTTGATTAAAAAATTTAAAACTGTTGATGTACATTAGTATATTATTATTCTGCTCATTAAGTGATGTTGAAATATATCTACCCAGTTTTTGACATAATTAAAAATTAACAGATTAAATATTTTATTATGAGAAACAATTATTGGTATTTTTTTTCAAATTAAACAGTTTGTTAGTTTTTCATAATATTTCACTAATATCTGACATTATTACAGACGTGTAGTCATTTTACCTTATTTTATTAAAAGTAACTAGGTACCTTTATCAAGACATATTTAAAATGGCAAATTGGCTCTGAAATTGGTGTAAATAATTATATCTAGCCCAAATGTGCTGATAGGCTTAGCATTAAAAAAAAAAGTTCTATATTCAAATAATATAGTGACATTAAAAAATCAGAAATCTCACACCCTTCTGGTCACAGTATCAAGCTTAAAAGTGTAAAGGGTGAGATTTGAATCTCGGCAAGGTGGATTGAGGTTGTTTTTACCACAAGCAAATGTATCACTCATTTTCCCATCCTATAAACGCTAATGTGAGAGTGCACTTCCTCTAGAATTATCCTCTTCATACCTACTTCCTGGATAAAACTATTTTTTAATACAGATTTAATTGTAACTTTTAACATCAAGATTATTAACAGTTTTAGTTTAAGGGGTAGGGTTTAGGAAGGTAGTTTAAGGGGATCTGAAAGGTATGCCAGTTTATTTAATTACACTAATGGCTAGGAAATAAGGAATGTAGAATCTTAGGAGAAATGTACCTACGTCGGCATGGCAGTGAATGGGAAATATTTAGGAAAAAACCATCCCCAGCACACCTTAGCAGGATTAGAAGCTAAGCCTAGAAATTAGGCCAGCATGAAAGAACGGAACTGAGTGGGCCAGTAGTGTGAGTGATGTCCTTAGTGTCGCAGTAGTGAGAATGGATTGATGGTGATAAAATAATGTGAATGGGACGTTAGTACCACAATAGTGTTCTCAAGACTGCACCACTTACTGTACCACACATTATTACAAACTCTCCTTGGACAAATCGACATGCTTTTTAGCCAGCGGTCAATCTCGGTGGACTTAAGGTAAAAGTGCTTGCCTCAAGACTCGATGTTCGTGGGTTCAAACCCAGCTGGGGTCAACAAATTTTTCTTGAGCGATTAAAATCTGTAGCACAACCTCCTTCGAAGGGGAAGTAAAGCTCTCGGTCCCATGTCGATTGTGGCATGTGAGATAACCCTGGAAGGTATGTGAGAATACCTTTCCCGTAAAAATTAGTAGGCCCTTTTTGTTGTTGGTCATAGAATTTCTCGTGTGTTGATATAATCAGTCGGTTCAGAAAGTGCACGTTAAATACCACGAAATTAATAATAAATAAAAAATAGCCAGCAAATCAATGTTAATACTTTCCCGCTGACACTACTGGCCCACTCAGATTTGTTTCTTCCATACGCCACTTAGTCTGCATGTCCACCGATATGGGTTGAGCTGGTTTCATTTTTAAATATGTTTACTTTTTAGGTAAAGTGAAGTGGGAATAAATTTGAGTAGAAAAATATTCATTATTTTTATTGATAAAATTACGTCTCAAAGAACTTTACACTACACTTGCTGTACAATGAAACAACTAGCGATTTTTGATTGATTTACATATAAATATAATTGATGAAATTTGATATGTTTTCGACTTTGTGAAAGCATTATTTAATCCTTACAAGATGGATATAATGTTTTGAATCCCTTAAAACTACCATAAAGTTTACTTTATTATAATTCAGAACTATCTAATTGAAACTAATTTTTCTGAAAGTGATTTGTATTTTATTTATTTTTTTGAAATTAGTTAAAACAAATATTTGGCTAAGAACCACTTTCATAATAGCTTTGCAACCAGTTAATTAAAACATTAATTTTATATTCATAAAATACTTTACTATGGCCTCCATTTGCAGTGCAAATTATTATTAAATGACTTTTAGAATTACATAAGTCAAACAAAAATGATGAAATTCATATTTTACAGTATTCTTGGAAGTGACTTAAAAGTTTAGGGTCCAAACGCTAGCCAGCCACAGTAAGGGTGCATATTTATACAGTTTGCTTTTCAATTCTCTCTCCAATCTTTCTAAATGCAAGCACACTAGCACAAAATATAGTAACAAATACATTATGCATACAAATTAATCTTGTTTATCAAATAATTTTTTTAATACAAGTTCTTAATAAAGTTTTACAATATATTTTATAATATATTATAATATAAGTTTTATTTAAATTGAAATATATGTACGTTTTACGCAATTAAACTTCTTATTCTTTACTTTACTTCTTTGTCAAGTAGAAAAATTTCAGTCAAAGCAGTAACACATATTTGTTAAACTTGGACCACAATAATAATTTTAAAAAAAAGGAAATAACGTAGACATTAAGACGAGTGGCCCCATGCACCCGGGTAATGTTTTCTTACATAATTCAATACTGAATTCAGACCAAGTCAACTATATGGAAGCTTGTGAGTAATAAAATAGAAACAAAGATCTAAGTTTTAAACGTTGTTTTAGTTAAGACGCATGCTTAGATTTTTCTTACATTAGCAAATTGATTAGTGATTTCTTTTTTTTTTCAAAAAATTAAACTAAAATAGGTATCTTTGTTTTGGAAAAGGTTTGATGGAACTTGTTTTAATTGAATGTATTTTATAGGTAAATTTATATTTCAAAATATACAGTAAACTTTTAATCTACAAATACACAAATTATTTTCTAAAAGTATTATTTTTTGTTCGTAACGTTAACTATTTCCAAAACAAGGATGAACACAATGACCGGGTGAGTGCGTATCATATTCTTAGATTTTTTTTTTACTAAATTAAGTTCGAAAAAATTACTCGTGTGTGTGGTGTGTGTGTGTGTGTGGAGTTGGAGAGTGGGGGGAGTAAGAAATCAATCGATGATTTCTTAAGAAAAGCAGGGTCAACATTTATCAAGTTTTTTATTTGAAAGTACTTGCCAATGTCTATTCAAGGGTACACTTGATTTAAAGTTTAAAGTGAATTCTATATTCAAGTAGAGGGCTGATCTACTTTTACTTGAAAGCTGAATCGATTTGAACCTTTTGTCAAGTAACTTGATAAGTGTAAGCTACGCTTAGCAGTTTGTAGTAGATTGTGGTGTGCTGTGTAACATTTTCCTATGCTTTAAATTGACCCTATTTTATATTTTTAAGGATTTCTACGCGGGAAAAATTTATTTCAACCAATAAAAAGGTAGTTTGTTCGTTTTATGTTTGATCTGGTGTATTTTTAACATTGTTTTAGTATTCTTATTTTAACCAGCTTTAATAGTAGGTCTTAACGTGATTAGTTTTATTATCGTTTTAATAGTTGCATTAAAATGACTTACTGCTTCTATAGTTCAACTATTCTCTGATATAGGATATGCTGCAGTCCAATTTTCTAAGGAAGTTAGAAACGCTACTAGAACTTCTTTAATTTATTCATACGTCAGGTCATACCTGCAGCTATCACTTTTGACATACGGTATATTATCAATACTCATAGGATAAATGTTTGTAATTTTAAAATATCTTATCCATACAAATTTGATTGAACTGACATTTATTATTGGTTCGACGTTGTTTAGTTTAAATTAAATTATTGCATCCCACGCCCACTTTCCATAAATTTAATTTTTTTGGTCTTGAATAGTAAAAAAAATGTATCTCAAGCCATTAAGTTTTCACTTGAAAAATTTGGAATCCTAAAAAATTAATACCGCAGTCTTAAGTGTTTTGGATAGTAAATCAGGAATAAGTATTTGTACCATAGGTGTTTATGGGTACCCAGATTTTCTGGTGTAGGAGGGGGGGGCCACTGCGGTGATTTGGGGAAGTCCCCCAACATGAGATGGTAAGTATTGAAGCGGTACAAAATGTATTTATAAACTTACTGGTCTTATCGTTGCTATGGATTTATATTGTTTGTGTACTCCGTATCTTAACACCCATCCAGGATATCTGTATATTCACGCTAACGGGGTAGGGATGAGAAAGATAGGATTTATAGGAAATGTGTCCCCGTATGCATGGGGTGAAGGGGAAAACTATCCGGGAAAAGAACTTAGTGCACCCAGCTGGAATTCAAACCCCAACCTCTCTGTCACTGGCGAACCAGTCTATTATGAGGTCAACGCCTTAAAACGTGCGACCACCAATGTAGGTATTAAATAGGAATATAAAAATACAATATTAATAATGCTTTCAGAGGGAAAGTGGGGGTTTGGGGGATGGACCTTCCCCCTTTCCTCCCAGACCGCTTTCAATATGTATCTGCATGGCATATTCACAGATTCATACTATACTAATTTTTTTGAAGGTTCTTTGTAAAACCGCTAAACTGAAAGTAAACCAAAGCTATTATGAAAGTATTCTGGTCCCAGTAAGCAGCCATTATTTTTTTTATCGCAGAGAATATTCGAGATCTCGCAAGCAGTTACGGACCACCCATCAAGCGTTGTAGACGAGTTGCATGCGTCCGGCTGGCGTGTCAGTGGCGGCGTTCTTCATAGACCAGTATCTGGCAAGCTCAGGGACCACGATCAGCTCCAGCCGTAGCCCCGGACTGTCACCGCTGCGCTTACGCAGGTAGTTAAAACAACAGGTGCGGAAACTGCGTGTGCCGCAGGCAGAGGTACATTCCCTACCACAGGAGTCGCAGCTGAGCGCCAGTGTCCAAGTGCTCACACATAGTATCAGAACTGCAACAAAAGTACGGGTGATTAAAAGCTTAAAAATAGGGTGTACATTTGATGTTTGGACAAGCTGTGAGCAGCCTACTTCAATTACTTTGGTAATAAATGCAATAGTATATAGAACCTTCCATTTCAATTCATTACTTAATGAGTAGATTAAATTCCTATTTCATGTTTAAAAAACAGACAGAAGCCACTTTTTGAACATGCGTATTGTAAGTGATAAGTTTATAAAACTATAATTTACATCATAAATTAACTGTAGTTAATTGTGGCCCACGCTCCTCCCCTCCCCCTTATCCAACCCTGGATAGAGCTTAACATATCCTAAATAATGGTACTGACGTTTATTGGCAGGTTTTAAGCCTTAGCTTCATAGTATTGTTGAATATTTACATTAACATGAGTAGAAGATAATCATTCTTATTGCTGTCTACCACCCCCTAATATCCAAATGTTGGCCTTTGGTTGTCAGGATGTGTTGTGACCAAGGATAGGGGGAGTGAGATGATATATGATCGTGTGGGTCCGTAATTGACGTCCGGCTTGGGTTTTTGTGGTTTTTATTCGAACTACTATGTCTATTACAAAACGTGATGTTGATATTTAAATATATGAAAGAATTTACAAAACTATTTGGAAGCTTGTGGCAGAACGAAGTATTTTGGGAAGGAAGGCTTAGCCAATGGCCTGACTGACCTCTAGTGTATCCTACATTGTTGATGAACCCCACTACCCTGGGCTCAAACGGTAGCCCTCCAATACAGGTACTGATGTTCCGGCGTCCTAACCCACGTAGACCCCCTAGACTCAATGATGATTAGTCAGCCCTTTTAGCTAGGATACACTACTTTTTATTCTGCCTTCTGGCCTGGTTTACCGCGAGGAATGCTGCCCCCCCGCTAGTGATGAAAATACCAACATTTGCGGATAGAGGGTGTCTAGGGTCAGCTCAACGAACCCACCGGCATTTAACCTCAATTTTATAGAACCTATCCTTTACTTATCTATTCAAGTAGGTAGCTACGTGATTTGTCCTCATTAGGCTTCATAGAAAAATTCTGGAAGTGCTGGGGATCGAACCCGAAACCTCTGGATCTGTAGCCAGGAACTCGGACTATTAGGCCACAGAGGCTTTTAAAACCTCCCTTCCCCCGAAATTTCATTCTGGCCATGACCTTAATGGTATCCCAACCTACCCCCTCCACAGAAGTATATTTCTGGCTGTACCACTGCCGTATAATATTTATAATTATAAAGTTGTGCTTCGCCAGTAAAAAAAACTACCAGATGTATCTCACATATGATTTAACTATTCTACTAGATAAATTAACCCTTCATTTCAGTTAACGGAATCACTTTGAACTTTTTTCTAACTTTTCTGCTCATCTCTAGATTACTGTGGCGCAGAAGACGTTGGATCAAATCAACAACAAAATTCCAGAGAATATCAAATGTTATGTCAGATGTTCTATAGGCGTATTCCCACACACCAAACTTTAATAAAGTCTTCATAAATATGGGTCTAAAAACACCAAGTTTTAGAGTTATTAAAGGTTTTATTCAAAGGTGGATTGATCATGGGTGATCCATTGAATGACCTTCTCGATCACCAGATTCGAACCGAATGGATTTCTATCTCTGGGAACATTTAAAGCCATTATTAATGTAACTCCTTTGCCTGATGTTGAGGTTTCAAGAGATCGTATCTTAAATGGATGTTAGCAAACATTACGTAACAGCTCAGGTGTATCCAACAGAGTACCGGTACGACAAAATAATGGAATGCAGGCTCAGAGGATGCATCGAAGCAGGACACCATTTTTAACAATTTCTGAAACAAAATGTTTCTGTCTTGTGTTTCTTGTTTATTTTGTTAGACTTTGTCTGGTTTAATTACATTACGTCTATCAGATTAGTTATTAAGTGAGCAATAAAATTCCTCCTACCTCAGAAACCAAGTGTTTCAAGACCTATGTTTGCATATATTAACTTTTCTTAATGTTTTATAATATGGGAATAGACCCTAGAATATTTGAAACCAATTAAATGCATCCTGTATAATCGAATTATAACAATCAACTATTTAACTTAGTGCAAAATACGCCACTAGATGTCTTTATTTTACTTTCTGATCCTTGCATTTCATTGGTTGAACGTTTACACTTTGTACAGTCATAGAACAGTATTGTGTAAACACAAAGTTTGTCAAGCTTGTCTGAGTAAATTGTATTTTTTAAACTGTGTAACGAACTTAGTAATTAATTTGATTAAATAGAACATTGCTATCTTACTAAATTAATTCCAGCGTTCAACTACTCATCTAAAACTCATTACAGTAATAGATGTAGGATGTTTGTTCTATTATCCACTTGTATTGTTGAATGATTTCATTTGTACATTCTTATAAATGTTTTGTGTAATATTCCAGTTTTGTCCCAGTAAAACTTTTATTTTGAAGTTTCTAAGTTTTTAATGACTTTAAGAAGACCCTAGCTGATAGTATCGTTATTTTCTCATGACAAAAAAAAAATAGTTTACTGATTAACTTAAAGTAACAAAATGATTAACTTTTAATAAATAGTAATCTTATTTTTTTAAATATTAATAATAATAACATTAATATCTCACCATAAAATAAAGATAAGATCAGAACCAATAAAGAGGAAAATAAAAAGGTTTGAGGGTCATCAAAAGTTTGCAGCAAGTAATGTCCGTGTGACAAGGATATAGATCAAAGAAAGCTGTTGGCAGACTTGAATCACAAGCGGCCAACATAATAAGTTGACACTTCTCTTTGAAGCGAGAGGAGATAAGAGGAAAAGTTCAATATCTTCCATCACACGCAATGGGAACCTATCTTATGAATAAAATACGGTCTAAAAGTTTGTGAGTGAACAAAATATATAATTTTTATACCCTGATATTTGTTCATGTTATATATGTTAGACCTTCAAAAGAATTAATGAGAAACGAATCTATAATTTTGTAGATTGGAAACACCCTTTGCTCAGAAGTTTTCTCCTGTCTTTAGTAAAAACTTCTTTACACTTTGGTTTTGGATGAAATCCACTCTCTTTTTTTTAGAGCTAGCCAAAGTTTCTAAATATAGTCAATATGATAGTGTGTTTTTTAATATGTATTTTTAAAACCACGAGATAAACTGGTTTAAAATAACATAATTAATGCACGATGAATCAGCGGAAAGGTGAGCTAAGTTTTGGGGGCTTTCACGAATTACTAAGCACCTTAGGGGGTAAAGGGGTTTGAGCTTTGCTTATTTCTGATGAACAGGAGGAAAAGGGGAGGGGGGGTCAAACAATGCCTGCTTAAGACAGAGAGAGATGTACAAGAATGGAGCAGTGACCCAACTAGCCCAAGTGACCATAATAATTAAAAGTGGAAGACGTGGATTCAAGGATCTTGGTCATCAGCTTAAAAGTGGTTTATAGTGTTTTTAATAAATATAATAATTATTCATGTATTCAATAATAATACTTTTTATAATATAAATCAAGTTTGAATTTAAAAATTATAAATACAATTAAGTGTAAATCAAAAATTTATAATATCAATTATGTATATATTAATTATTTTGTATAGTTGTATAGCTTTTTTAAATTTTTATCTGTTTAGTAGAATACATTTAAATTCAGTTTACAACAGTAGGCCTATTTTTGTTAATTATTTAGCACTATTGATTTATACCTCTTCGTTAGTAATATTATTATTAGACATTTATAAATTTCATAAAAAACAATATATACCCCTTGAATAAGTTACAAAAAAATGTCGACAAATATAACGTAATCATGATAGAGGATCAGGTAGGGGGGAGTCGGGAGTTTTCTTATTTTTTTTTCTTATTTTCAAAGGGGGTACGGGTCCAAATGGCCAAATATTTATTGCTTGCATGGTACTTGAATGTTATCTTTCCCCTCTTTCTTTACTCAAACATGGGATATTAACTATGAATCCTACCTTACTCATACCTACCCAAATTATAGTGCAAATTATTCGAATAATCTGGACGGAGAATAAAACACGATGCACACAAAAAATATGGTGTCTCCCACTCCCAAGATTGAAAAATTTGGTAAACTCAAACCAGTTTATATTAAAATAATATTTCAAGAATTGATTTTGGTGTCCATTTTATTGAATTACCAATTTTGGATGTTTATACTTATTATTTGTTATGAAGTTTTCAAAAGCATCATAGTTTCACTTACTTACTCTGGAAAATAAATCAATGTACCAGCATCCCCACATCTGATTGCATCGTCTTAAATAATGACTGGTATACGACCCTGGGTGCGGGATGGTCCTGGGTAGATCAGTGGTAAGACTATGAATGATAAGGTCAAACTATAAGGTTCTTTCCCGTGTTCAAGGTGCAGATTTATCAAAGAAAGTAATGTAATTGTGTCAATTTTCAACTCAGAAGTTATTATTAGTTTTATGTGCACCAAAACTAAAAAAATTAAAGTCTTACAACTCTATGTCAGAATAACTTAATGACCCTGTGACTACAGCTGAAACTGATGGGTGAATTTAGTTAAATTTGATATACAGGATGTTCGGAAGCTCACAGCTCAAATTGCACATAAACCTTGTTTGAATCAAAAGTAATACAAATCCATACACACTAACATCCGGAAAACTATGTTAATACCATTAATTGAGCTATAAGTTAGGGAGTACAGCGCCGGGAGAGCACAGCTATTCAAGAATGCGTGTGCAACAGGTTGCATAGGAGATTTGGCGCGGGTATACACACCTCGACATCTTGGAGCACGGCAGAAGAACACACCATAATTAATAGTAAACAACACACCAGTCCATCTAGAAAGGCAAATATTCTAAGGGTCATCATTAACGTCCTACATCACAGAAAGTGTTTGCCATTTTTACAGTGAGTGCCACGCGCCTAACTCATATGCAACTTGACTGTACCGTGATGCTTGACAGCTTTGCTTTCCCGGCGCTGTACGCAGAATCTTTGGAACACAATTTAATGGCATTAGTATAGTTTTCCGAATGTAAGTGTGTAGGGATTTTCTATTACTTTTGGTCCAAACAAGCTTTATGTGCAATTTGGGCTATAAGTTTCCAAACATCCTGTATATGGGCATATGGACATACCTCAATGAGTAATTGTAAGTTTAATTATAGCGCTAAATAATTAAGGGTACTTTAGTAATGACTGATTTTTATACATTTTATTCTTAACTATAATATACTGTGTAAGGATGTGTTTACGATAATGTTGTACTCTTTATTTTAATATGTTTTTCGATTAGGGAGGACATGTGAAGGCAGACGAATCACAAACTAGTATATCATGCAGGGCTGTACAAAGCCTAGGACTGCCAGCGGGCCAGCCTGGGATAAAAGTTTAAAAAAAAAGGCTACCTATATAATTGAATGCTTATCTTAAGGGCAAACTATTCGTGTTCAGACCACCTTCTAGGTCTCCTGCTGAGTAGCTTACCGGTAAATAGTGGCACACTAGCAACATATATGACCACTTGGAGCAACTTACCAGTAGATAGTGATATATCTGACCGCTTGGAAGAAATTAAATGAGTATTTTCACCGTTTATGAAATTTTACCTTGTAATTAAAAACCATGTTTTTGGCACGGCTACCTGTCCCCAGCGTTTGCTCGCCTACACATCATTTTATGATTTTTCGACTTCAATACACCCAGCTGGGATTCGAACCTAAACCTTCCCATCACAAGTAAATTGTACCAATCGTGATTGACACTCTAGTCTGTGCGTCTAGTTACAACCCCTGTGTCGGATTTTCATGGATATCTCTTTGTGGCTGTGGCGCCATCAAAAAAGTAACTTTTCTTAAATGACGTCATGGCTACAGGTAAATGTTGGTCTTATTTGGCATTGGGGTAGTGTGTGTGAAAATGCGTAGTCTTGTAGTAATATGTCTACTGTTCCTCTATGAAGCTCCAACTATGACAAATGTGTGAATGTTGAACCCAATGCCAACCGTCTCCTGGGCAGTGAAGTGGAAACACGGGACTAGGCCTGACATGAGGGAGGACATGTTTTAATTACTGGATCAGCTGGAAATAATAACCTCCCCCCTCTTTTCTCTCTTAACTGCCGCCCACGTGGAGCCAGTGGTCAGTATCGCATGTGTGTGTGCGATCAGGAAAACCAAAAGCTCTCTCTTTCGAATGACTTTTCCTTAGGTCTGTATCTTAGTTTGACTTTTCTTTTCACCTGTTTCATTTTTCACACTTGATGAGAAAGTGAACTTTGTATGTGTGTGACCTCAAAAAATGTGTTTCCACTTTTCCAAACCGAGTCTTTTCTAAGTTAATATTATCAAGATGTGTTTACCCGCATGGTTGGGTGCGTGGATTAAGGCGTGAAGCTCGACTGGTCTAGCTCATAGCTGATGGGGGGGATTAAGGCTCAAATCCCGGCCGTGTGTAATAAGAGTGATTTTTCATTGAATGGTTTTCCACCCTCCCTACACCACGAATGCGGGTACATTGCCTCTAAGTTGTACCTTTCTCAACTTTAAGTGATTAGTGTAATTAAATGTGGATGGACCGGACAGGTAATAGGCTAAAACGGAGTGCAAAAGTAGAAATATATTAAAATAAAATAATACATACATACACTACATACATACATACATATACATATAATACATATATATATACATACATTATACATACATACATACATAATCATACATACATACATACATACATACATACATACATACATACATACATACATACATATACATAACCATACATACATACATACTACATCACATACATATACATACATACATACATACTACATACATACATACATACATACATAACATACATACATACATACATACAATCATTAACATACATACATAATACATACATACATACATTACATACATACCATACATAAAACATACATACATACATAATACATACATACATACATACATACATACATACATTACATACATACATACATACATACATACATTACATACATACTACATACATACTACATACATACATAATCACGCAGTTCTCTTACGGGGTAGGCAAAAAGCTGCGCATATAGCTCAAAAAGCAACTCCGAACTTAATCCAGCTTCACTAACTTTCTACAAACTTCCCTATCCTTGCATACGCCCTTCACCTCAACAATATCCATACGCCGAGTTATGCATGCTCAATTATTCTTAAAACTCTTAACGTTTCTCTTTTTCACACATTCGTCTACAAAATTTAACCACATCCCACATGGCCTACTCCTTCCTTTTGATCCACACTCTCTTCCACCATATATTTACTTCGTCACTCTATCACCACTCATCCTCTCAACATGCCCGAACCAATGTAAGACACTTTTTTATATTGTTCCTTTCAATCCACACTCCTTCAGCACTATTCATTATGACTCTGTCCATACGAGTTTTTCCATATACATTTCTTAGAAATCTCATTCTAACCACATTCACCTTGCTCTTTGTTTCTCCTGACAAACCCATGCTTCACATCCATACAACCATGTTGGCGTTAACACACTTTTATATGCTGCCATCTTTGCCTCTTTCGACACGTTATTCTTTGCAATAGTCCACATACATCAAACTTGGTTCACCAACTATCCTTCCATTTTACAGAACATTATTTCCAGATACACAAAATTATTCACTTGTTCTAACAGTTTTCCATTTATACTAAGTTTACAATCATTTATTGATACATCCTTACCCAAAACTATCACCTAAGTTTTGGAGACATTAATACGAAGATAAATTCTGCTTCTCACCACATTCAAACGATTTAATGCATTCTGCAAGTCATTTTCACTCTCAGCAACTAGTACGGCATCATCTGCATATAACAGTATCACTCTCACATTCACTTTGTCCATTTGCACATCAACCATGTCCTCTCAAGCATCACTCATACACTTATCCATGAATACATTAAACAACCATGGAGACATAACACAACCTTGGCTAACATCCTGTTCAATTTCAAACCATTCGCTTAAAGCTCCATCCCCCCTTACTTCCGCCATACACCGCCACTCGCCACAGAATCACCTCCATAAATATTGAGATAAGAATAACCTAGACTACCTGAGGAACCAACACAGCTCAGAGATTTAGTATTGGAGCACAAATAAAAGGTATTCGGACTCATTTCTCGTTTCCATATTGTCAATTTTAAAATAAATTGTACTATATTATTCGTTATGATGACAACTCTTTAGCGTTCTTTAGCATATGAACTTAACTTTCAGATTGTATTTTATGAAATATTAATATAAGATTGATTTAAAAAACTCACAAAGTACAATGCAATATTATAACGTTGAAATATATAATTCGTTATATTAACGATGGTAAACATTTTCTTAGAAATCTTGTTTTTTTTTATATATTTACTTGAAATTCTAAACACTTCTCTTTTGGTATTTGCTTAAAATTCTAAACAATTCTCTTTTAGTATTTGCTTGAAATTCTAAAAACTTCCCCGAAATAATTTTTAATATTTTAATCTAAATAAAAAAATATATGCTGAGAACTATTTTTGAAATTTCTGAGCTATAGCTTGGATGCTCTCTTAAAAATGAAAGCTGGGTTGTCTTTTTTGTGGCTAGAAATCAAAATTATAAGCTATTTTCTTGGATTTAAGCGTTCGTCTATCTTTTAGAATGTCCGACATTTCAGCTATCACTGTAGTATGTGGTAACCATCTTTTGTAACGTAGGCTACTATAAGATGGCCGTACCACAATACATATTTCCCGCCATTTATTTGAGGTATTGTACGTGCACTTTCTGAATCGACTGATTATATCAACACACAACTTATAAACTAACTTAGACACAACATCCAGCCCTTGGCCATTAATTCATTATTGTGAAAGAGGAAACCAATATTTACCCAAGGGTACATTTTTCGGCGATTCCAATAATCGAACCCGGGTCACTTAGCTTAGTAGACAGACACGCTACCAACTGAGCTAGGGTGTTGGACTATTACAATACAAACCAATTCGTTGATTGAATAGTCAAGTTGTCAATCTTTCGATAGTTTGGCTGTACTGATGGATGTTTTTCTTAAATGGTATTCCAATCTCTCTACACGCTAATGTGGGTTCATTTTCTCTAAATTTGGCTTGCTTCATTCCTAAAAAACTAGCTTAATTAGTACATATACGTATGACCCGGATGGATACTAAGACGTGGTGCTAAAAACTTCAATAAAACTCTAATCTTCGAAATATTTAACACCAATCAGGGTAATTTTTAAACCTGAGAATAAAAAATAAAAAAGACATGTTTCAAAGTTCCTTTTTTTTTAGGTTGATATTCTTACCTGCCAATAGAATTGTGGTTCTGAATCCTTGAGTCATGTCTACTGTTGTGATCTAAAGAGACGCAGGGTCTATGCACTGCAGTGCTTGTACGAGATGACCTTTCTGGAACTGGGAAATAAACATAACTTAGCAGAAGGTTACATAAACCATACAAAATAATCAATGTCTTGATCAGAGATCAGATATAAGTTGATCTCCAATCAGTATCTCAAACCTCATTTTCAGTTGCACGATTATGAATTAGAAAATGATTGCTGATCAAATCTCTTAACAAATAAACCAGCCAGTTTTCTTCAATCAACTGCTTAGTTCTCCGATAATCATGTTGACTTGAATGTTATTTTATTATATTATATTATTATTTTATTATTATTATTATTATTATTATTATTATTAGCACCGCGTCTTACTACGTTCGGGTTATACGCACTTACGCTAATGTGCAATGGTAGGATGATTGTGAGATGACTATGAATGTTAATAGCAGACATTGTTTTTTCAATTTATCGTTTGAACCTCTATTTATTATTTTAGTGATATAATTAAAATTAAAGTGTGTATTTTAATACCTTTATTTTAATTAATCATCATCATCATTAACTGTTTCCAGCCTGTGGCCGGGTCAGCTTAGTAAAATGCCTCCATCTTCTCCTTTTATTACTTCCATATTCTCCTCTCACTTGTGCGCTTTTTGTTATCTGCTCCATCTCTTTCTTGACCTTCTTTGCGGTCTTTTCCTATAAACTTCATTTCTATTATTGATTGTGGCTAAAAAAATGTATGGTGTCTTCAGATAAAGTTTTTTAACAATACATTGCATGGTGAGTTCCAAAACAGCTAAAGGATAATTTTTATTTAATCATAGCGGTATATAAAATTAATGAGCTTTAGACTAAGGGTCATTTTGTTGATTATATTTATAAATTTAATTACAAAACTGTTCAGAACTTTTTTCCTCGACATTACAATTTATTGAAGTAGTTCAGTGGTTTTCAAATTTGTTCCGTGAAACCTTGGGGTTCCATGGAACTTTTTCAGGGGCTCCGCAACTTTTTAATGTAAATAAAAAATAAATAAAAAATATTGTTAAATAATTTTATAACACCTCTATCAATTATTTGTTATGCTAAGTTATTAAATTTAGTTAATTATTATTCACATCCAATATTACCATGTTAATAATGTATTATAATTACATAATCGTTATTATTTTCAATAAGGAATCTCGATATTTAAATAATTTCTATTTTCTTATTTTTAGTCCTACCAATATGCAGTAAAATAAGTCTTACTGCAAAGGCGACTTAACCTTGAAATTTAAAAAAAATCTCTGAGGTGCAATTTTTACTTTCTCTTGACATCTTGGAGAGAAAGTATTATGATCGTAAAAAAAATCTAACTCGAGATTTTTATAAATGTCGACATTTCATGAGCTCCTGAAACCAAAAATTTGTTTTCGCAATGCTGTCTGTCTGTCTGTCTATACCTTGGACTGAGGTTTTCATAAGGTCCAAATAAGGGATTTTTGAAATTAGATATCCAATCCTAAAATTATCAAGGGTAGTTTACTGAAAGACAAAAAGAGAAAAAATCAATTTCATCAAAATTCGCTCTAAAGATTTTGATTCAATTTTATATCTGGACAATGTTTATCATTATAAACAAGATAGCGACTCTCATTTTCTCATGAAATAACATTGAGGGTACTTTACATAAGGGAAATTTTCCAATTTTCATCGTTTTCTGCAACTATTTGAGATACTAAATAACTTATCATTGTAAAATTGTAGTACCATTAAAGATAAAAATCTTTAATCTGAAATATATTTTTATCAAATCAATAATTCTTGAGCTATAAGCAAATATCTAGTATACTTTATAATTCAGGTATTTGAAAATGAATTTGATTCTTACGCTCTTTGGTGGACAAAGATTTTTTATCTTTTCTAAATATTGCTGTTCTGTTTAGTGTTATTAGTTCCTAATGTCATAGATTAAGTAACATTGTAAATTATTTCATTTATAATCTTTGGTGTAGTGTTTCTACAACAATGTATAGACCTATTATTTCGTTGAGTTGTTAGTAAATGTCTATTTTAAGATAAAAGTGAGAGAAAGTCTGTGCAGTGCACAGCACCATTTATTTTTAATAGGGTTCCAAAGAAACAACATGTATGGAGTAGGGTTACACAGTTAATAGAAATTTGAAGACCATTAAAATTGATACATAAATCCCATTCAGCCAAGGCTACCAGCAGACATTATTATTATTATTTATTATTAATAAAGTGTATCATAATAAGATATAGGATGTAATGAGGTGGACTGGATAGAACTAGCTCTAGATAGGGATAGGTACTTTTGTAAGTGCGGCAATTAACTTTGAGTTCCTAATGCCATGGAGAAAGTAAGTGAAATATATCATAGCAATGCGTATAATATAATTTTATTATTATGTTAATAAAATCAAGAGTTTGTGTGTCTGTCATTATCGTTGCGTGATTATATGGCACGCAGATGTATGAAATTAAAACGTTAGTACCTTGAAGCCAGAATTTTTTAAATTTGGATTTAATTTTTGTTATTAATTAAAAATTGGGTCGTAAAAATAAAACGATGAGATTCTTTTCTGTTTAAAGCAAGGGAAAGCGCTACTACGGGCAAAGCCGGATATTTCTACTGGTGTTGCATAAAAGTAAAAAAAAATGCTCGCTTGAAAATTATAATTTAAATTTCTTTTACCCACTTCAGTGGTCGAATGGTCTAAGGCAACGTTATAGAAATATACCCGCTTGGTGGCGTAGTTGGCTAACGCGCCAGTCGTGTTGAGCCAGACCACCATGGACGGGGAGATCGAGGTTCGAATCTCGGTCGGGTGAACTGGGGGTGGTTTTTCCTAAATGTTTTCCACTCTCCCTCCACGCAAATGGGGTTCACTTCCTCTAAATTCAACCTTCCCAATTCCTAATACATTAGTGTAATTAGTACTTAAGCGTATAACCCGAACGGGTAGTAAGGCGCGGTGCTAAGTAAGTTATAGAAATATACTTGACTGCCCATGGTGGGAAGATTGAGCTTCGAATCCCAGTCAGGTGTACTGAGGGAAGGGTGGTATTTCTTAAATGGGTTTCCACTCTACCTCTACGAAAATTTGGGTTCACATACTATAAATTCAACCTTCCTTATACCTAATACATCAGCGTGATTAGTAAATATGCGTACAACCCAAACGGGAACTAAAACCCGGTGCTAAGAATAAATCTTTTCACCAATGTTTTTTTAATGATCTTACTGTGATTTACGTAACATATTTGTTTAAAAATATGTCTATCAATGCTCTTGGTGCTTGGTTAAAGCTACCAGCCAATTTTTTTTATTTATGGAAATCCTGTTTGCTTGTCATCGAATTAGTTCACTTACTTTATAAATTAATTATATTCTCCTGATAAATAAAGCAACAAGACCTCACTATAAGTGAACTCAGAGATTTTTCATTCATGTTTCAATTTAAATACAAGCCGGATCTTTAAATGCTTTGTTTTGCAATCTTAGCTATTCAACATATTGTTTCAGTCAAGATTTTATTAACAGCTATAAATAATTTATAAGCGAATAAAACGAACAAATACAGGCAACTTTATCTTTACAAAAGTTCGATTTACAAATATTCTATATAAAGAACGTCACAATTCATACACAATATCTTGACGTCGATAAATTAGATTGTGATATTTACGAGTAAGAACTGAGTAAATAATGTGTCTACATGTATAATGTAAGTAGGCTTACTCATTTTATTTATTTTTAATTTGTAAATCTTTATGTTTTTATTAAAATTAACAAATACGATAACCTGAGTTTTATTGTTTTCTTATTTTATTTTACGTTACGTATCGAATACGATAATAATACTATCGGGCTACATCATTACTAGCCCAGTAGTGGAAAGATAGACAGTACTAGAGTACGCCCAGAGAACGTTCGAATGTTCTAATCGTACATTCTTTCCGTAGAGGCTCTTTCCATGTCCCAGCGAGATGAGAGGGTTTGAGGGTGTGGAACTAGTAGAAACACTTAAACCTAACTTCAGCCTAATTAACCAAACCCTAGTGACTGTTGTGTTAGTTCCTCTTTCAGGAAAGATACCCAAGGTACCAGTCACGAATCGAATCCAGGACCTCTAAGCTCGTAGCCAGGAGCACTGACCATTACACTACGGGGCTGGTTATCGTATACGATAAGACATGGCGTATACATACATTGTAATAAAACGTATTTTATAGACCATTTGGTGTTTAGTCATTTGGAGAGGGAGGGCGGTCGGGGCAAAAACATGATAACCTTCATTTGACGACAAAATAATCTATCATTGATTTCTGGTTGCAAACCACTTGAACTACAAGTGGTTTTTATAGTCAGTCAAGACCTAGAGGATAACTAATATCCATGAATGTTTTACTTATTTTATAGCTATATTTTAGTGTTTTATAGACGTTTAAATAGTTAAAATATCCCACCTAAATCAATGAGGGCTATAATGTTTTTGCCCCAAAACCCTCGATTGTTTTAATTATTTAGATTTGCTGCTAGCGCATCGTAAAAGCCAAGGAATTCTAGATACACATAGCGAACCAAACGTATATCGAACAACGTTTTGTAAAGGAACTCGTTCATAAACCGAGAGTTGACTGTGCCCTTAAAGTCAACCTTCATTTAGAGCATGTTAAAAATAGCCTTACCAAACACAGTGTTGTGTGTTTTATTTATTATTTGACCAAATCTATTGTCATTAGATCGAGGATTTTATCTATAACTAACTTTGTTGTAACACAACCATTCTTGATCTAGGATTTAGTTAAATGACAATCCACTGATTAAATTATTATTAGCACTGCTTCTTACTACTCGTTCGGGTTGTACGCACTTATGCTAATCTGTAATGGTAGGGTGATTGTGAGATGAATTGGTGGACCTACAGTTTAACGGGGAATCCGAACCACGATGGAGGGCTGGCATTCTTCACATTCACAAATTGTAATTAATACACGTCTTGTCAGAGGTGAAGGAAGGGTTTGGCAATCAGATAAATATATGCCCGGACCGAGGATTGAACTCCGGACCCCCAGCACAGAGGTCCGACAACTTACCCCTAGACCACCAGGTCACTACTGGTGATTAAAGAATCAAAGTTATATTTACGCAACCGGCCTCTGTTTTCCTACAGTTAGTTCAGCCGGTAGCGAGTCTTCTGTTTTCCTACAGTTAGTTCAGCCGGTAGCGAGTCTTCTGTTTTCCTATAGTTAGTTCAGCCGGTAGCGAGTCTTCTGTTTTCCTACAGTTAGTTCAGCCGGTAGCGAGTCTTCTGTTTTCCTACAGTTAGTTCAGCCAGTAGCGAGTCTTCTGTTTTCCTACAGTTAGTTCAGCCAGTAGCGAGTCTATCTACTAAATTAAAGTTTTAACTTGACCACGTCTCTCACTGTATACGTTCGGATTATTCATATAATAAATAATTATGTGACTAAGCCAGACGTGTGTAGTTTTTTTTAATTTGGTGTAT
Organism: Timema podura; assembly: GCA_033556935.1. NCBI lineage: Eukaryota > Metazoa > Arthropoda > Insecta > Phasmatodea > Timematidae > Timema > Timema podura. The sequence continues at coordinate 21,418,759 of JAVRXN010000008.1, forward strand.
TTAACGTGCACTTTCTGAGCCAAATGATTATATCAGCGCTTGACTAACAAACTAACTTTATTTAGTTTTTAAATCACATAGTCCTGCGGTCATCAATTCATATTTGTCAAAGAAAGGCCTCCAACTTCATCAATGATAATTATTTCAATCATTCCGTGAATCGATCCCGTGACCTTTAACCTCACCAACGCTGGTGGGCATGTAGATCGAATCCCGAACGGGTGCACTGAGTTTGGTATTTTATTTCCTAAATGGTTTCCCACTATACCTACATGCAAATGGTGGTACATTTACTCTATGTTATACTTACACCCCTAATATATTAGCGTAAATATTCCCCTCGGTACACTTAAAATGTTTTCTAAGTTTAAATTGTGGTGGAACGCTTAGTGATTACGTTTTTAATTTTTTATAGTGGTCGCGTGGTCTAAGGTGTTGGTTTTCCACGTGTTGTGATTGTTCCAATATATTTACCTACACTCTCTTCATGTTGATGACTTGACCCATCCTCTTGCCACACTTGTGAGCTTGATCATAATTTATCCATGCTAACCAGCTTGCCCATCTTTTATCCACACTAGTAAGTTTGCCCAACATTTATCCGTGCTAATGGGCTTGCACATCCTTTCTCCATGATAATGAGTTTGCCCACATATCGGCATACTAATGAGGGTTTATTTTATTTAAATAACATTTTTTCCAATACTCCATGGATTAATCCTTTAAATAACCCTTTTGTTAAAACATATGAACTATCAAAACGAAAATTTGCAGTAACAAATGTATTATCATCAGCATGAATTTACTTACAAACATTTAAATAGGGGCCAGTTAAATTTATAGAATACATAGCTCTAAATATCACCATGCACCATCATAATTTCATATTTTTTTAAAATGCATAATAAACATTAAATAGTTTTAAATACATCTCACGGTATTAGTGCTTTAAATCAACCAATTCGAAGAACCCTTGCAATTTATGTTAGTACATTCACCATCACACAACTGTATGAAATGTAGTTTTACATTTATCTAACAGCACGGCGTCATTGTTTTACACCAACAATTCAAAGAACCCCCGCAATATATGTTACTACACTCCGCATCACACAACTGTATGAAATGTAACATTACATTTATCTAACAGCACGGCGTCATTGTTTTACACCAACAATTCAAAGAACCCCGCAATATATGTTACTACACTCCGCATCACACAACTGTATGAAATGTAGTTTTACATTAATCTAACGGCGTCATTGTTTTAAGCCAACCAATTAAAAGAAACCCTGCAATATAATGTTACTACACTCCGCATTACACAACTGTATGAAATATAGTATTACATTTATCTAACGACGTCATTGTTTTACACAAACAATTTCAAAGAACCCCTGCAATATAATGTTACTACACTCCGCATTACACAACTGTATGAAATATAGTATTACATTTATCTAACGGCGTTATTGTTTTAGGCCAACCAATTCAAAGAAACCCTGCAATATAAAATGTCACTACAATCCGCATCACACAACTGTATTAAATGTAGTATTACATTTATCTAAAGGCGTCATTGTTTTACACAAACAATTTCAAAGAAACCCTGCAATATAAAATGTCACTACACTCCGCATCACACAACTGTATGAAATGTAGTATTTCATTTATCTAACGGCGTCATTGTTTTACACAAACAATTTCAAAGAAACCCTGCAATATATGTTACTACACTCCGCATCACACAACTGTATGAAATGTAGTATTACATTTATCTAAAGGCGTCATTGTTTTACACAAACAATTTCAAAGAACCCCTGCAATATATGTCCCTACACTCCGCATCACACAACTGTATGAAATGTAGTATTACATTTATCTAACGGCGTCATTGTTTTACACAAACAATTTCAAAGAACCCCTGCAATATATGTTACTACACTTCGCATCACACAACTGTATGAAATGTAGTATTACATTTATCTAACGGCGTCATTGTTTTACACAAACAATTTCAAAGAACCCCTGCAATATATGTCACTACACTCCGCATAACACAACCGTAAGAAATTTATTTTTAGATGAAATAGAAAACGTTTTAAATGAACGTAGAAATGGCCTCCTGAATTTTTTGATAGGAGCCTCCACACCACGTACATATATTAAGTCCTTTAACAATAATTATGGCCTAAAGTGATGTATATAATTGGTATAGTATGTTTTCGTTAACTCGGGCACTTTAGAATAAAACTATATCTTCAATCATTGTCGTTAATACATTTTCTACATGCACTTGTGATCACATGATTTAAGGCGTGAATATAATAATATACTGGATTATTGTATGAAAGGGTGTCTGAGGCTCTAATCTCGTCAAGGGGCATTGAAAGGTGGCGTTCCGCGTGTGATTTATCACTGTCATCTCCCGTTTCACGCTGATGCGGGTGCATAGCATCTAAGCTACCGTCACTATCCCTACTTGTTAGAATAAGATTTTTGTAAGGTGTATTCCACCAGGTTTTTCAGTTAGACATTCCTGGCCTTCTACTGACGGTGGTGGATATATAACCTTATCCTGAGTTAAGTGAGGTTACTTCACACCAATGAGATTATGTGGCGACAGTAGAAGTCATAAACCTAACTCAAGCCTAGTTAACTAGCCCATGGCAGCCATAGGAATAATTCCTCTTCGGGAAAAATACCTGTGATACAACCGGTAATCAAACCCGGGACCTCTAGGTTAGTTGCAAGGAATACTGACCATTGGACCAAGATGTTGGTATAACAAGTCATTAATACCCTTAATGGAGAACGTAACATTCACAACAAAAATTACACTTAATTTTATCTTAGTCTAAATATCAAGTGCAACGTACCTTGGTTAAAAATGTCTGATAAACATCACGCAACATGCAAGGTGTAAATAAGCGGTTAGTAATAGAGAGGTAGATTGAAAACATCCAAGTTGTAAAATAACATTAATACTTATAGATTGAAGACGTACTGTCCTGGGTTAAGTTAGTTTGTAGGCCCTGCTATCCAATTACTAAATATCTAGTTGCCATGACTGTGTGTGAAATATTAGAGGCGCGGTTCTAGAATCAGTTAGTTGGTTTACCAACAAAAAATAAAATGTTAATAAAAATCCAAACCTCACATAATACAATAGCCAACAAAATCTTAACTAGTCGAACACAGTTCTACTGTGAATCGGTACATAATTTAACCTGTTTTCTATTATTAAGCATTCGTATTAACATATATGCTATAGTTCCGAACCATTAGAGCGCCCTTTTGATTGATTTTAGGCACCGCCTTATATTTTGTAATTTGGTACTTTTTTGTTAAATAGTTTTGTTTGATAAATAACAGAATGGTTGTCGAGTATTATTTGAAATTAAACTTCTATGTTATCTATTCATCAATAATCCTCAATTTATTATTCCACTAATATTTCATAATATTTTAACAATAAGCTCACTTTTCAACATGCCTCAATATTTGAGGCTCAAATATTTAAATCTGAAGAGTGTTAATACTATAGTTAATGTTTTGTTTATTACATTTAAAATCCGTATATTCTCATCTTGTCACTAATTAATACATAAATAAAAGGTGAGCATTCAAATATGAAAATCAACATTATTCTTGGCACCCCAGAGTAAAAAGTATTTTGGAAAATAGCTCTTCATGCTTAAAAGCCCTGTATTAGAGCATAAACCTGTCTTTAAACGCTGTAAACTTATTTTGAAATTGTGTTAAAGAGACAGTTTGATACCTGTTTGCTGGTGGAGATCCTGGTGTCGAGTCAGTGAGGTAGGACCGGAGAGAGTAAGAGACCTGTCACATCAGAGTCGAGCCAGTCTTATATCAGTCCTCGGGGCGGTAGTTAGTGGGTTGATTGGGGAGGGAGCAGACTCCCTCTCTCCCAAAAACTGCGCGGGCGGGCGAATCAAGAGCTGCGTCATCCTCCAGTCACTCACTGCCCCGTGTTGATATCCCGGAGAAGACAAGCTTGCCCCCCTCTCTATACCTTCCTGGAGTACCCTCTCACATGTGTTGACGTTGATAGCCACGTCCACGCACATGAGGGGAGGGGAGGGTTTGCCCCCTCCAAAGATCGTGAATAATTGTATGTAAGGAACTACAATTATAATAAGTCTAAGGGACACTGACGATATTTCGAATGAATAGGCTAAATTTTAAGCTCAGGGTTACGACTTATAGGTGTATCGCATGCACATTAAAAGTACCTCTAAAATTTCAAATTATAAGAAAGTACAAAAATAATAGCTCCGATACTTTATAAACCCCCTCCCAAAATGATTAAATTTCTGTGTGCACCGATGTTGGTAGCGCTGATAGAGAGAAGGGGTTACAATTGTTGTTTATGGGGCCCTATGGAGGCAGCCCTCCAACTTCTGGTGACTTTAGCTTGGAACATGATTTAAAAGGTAAATTTTGCCAGTATAGCTAATATTTTCTTTTTCCCATGTATTACTACCCGTCCGGGAAATCCTCATTTAGTCGCACTATTACGGTAGAGATGATGAGGGTATATTTACAAGAAATGTATATGATGTTGCTTAGAGGGAGGGTGGTAAACCCCTTTAGGAGAAAAAAAACCTTTCAGTTTACCACCCAATATTTAAACCTCAAGCTTCCCATAATCTGGCAAACCGAACTAAATGAGCCTAGCTTTGGTCCAAGTGCCCCAATCCTCTTCTATATTGTTCACCATTTTTTAACCAATCACGATTTCTAGGAATATTCTCATTTCTCTCTCTCACCCTGTCTTTCCCTCTCCCTCTATTTTAAACCCCTCTCTCTCTTTATCAAACTGTAACGTATGCAGGTTACGCACGGCACAAAATTACGAAATCAAATTAGCTTTTCTTGAATCGCGATAGCGTAGAACTTTCAAAACTTGCCTTTGAATAAAAGAGCGTTGTTGAAGTTAGGGAAAGTTTCGGGCTTTCTACCCTGCCAAACTTCGTAGTCAGCCACAGTTGGAAGAACTGCAACCTGTAGGTATCACTAGCTCTTAATTATTGAGGGGCAGGCTGGACACATTTTCAATTTGAATAGAAAAATAAACAATTTTTATCAATTGATAATTTTTTATCATATAATTTTTTTAAATCCATGGACCTTTTCCCACACCCCCTGATAATGTGTTTCTAAATTAAATACAAACACACTTTGGTTTGGTTCTTAGTTGAAATAGCCTACCTACAAAACAATCTTAATCACATTCTCAATTAGTTAACTATAGTTTGAAACATTCTTATATAATTTGAAACATTCATAAGACAGATTAAAATCGTTATAACCATTTTCAAACCAGGTAATAAATATATATATTAAAATGTTGCAAACTCTGTAGGAGAAAATTCTACTAATAAAGACATGTAAACATTGTTTTAAATATTATTCGTCTAAATATTTATAATATATTAAGAATTAATAGCCGGAGCTATTATTTATGCTTGTTAGTAGGGAATTACTCCACTAGATATCATATTCTGAAAATTGAAAAATGACACCTGGACACAGGAATCGAACCCGGGACCTCTGGCTTAGTACGCCAATGCTCTAACCACTGAACTATCCAGGATTCGTCCCGTGCCCTGGGTTATTCCGATGGCTCGTGATATTAATATAATCACACACTTGTAGCCGACGATTTCCGCTAGTCCATCATAGACTCTGCCTTAAAATATGAGTGAAGAATGACCCAGGGCACGGGACGAATCCTGGATAGGTCAGTGGCTAGAGCATTAGCGTACTAAGCCAGAGGTCCCGGGTTCGATTCCCGTGTTCAGGTGTCATTTTTCAATTTTCAGAATATTTATAATATATATATATATATTCATTTTTAGTATACCTGCTTGAGGAGCAGTGGTTAAATAACAATAATAATGTAATTTATAAGTCTTATTGTAGTATTTTTTAAGAGACAAACTATTTGTAACGTGTAATAAATGTTATTCTACAGAGACAAAGTTCGTTAGGGTTCTATAATAATATTTCTTATTGAAATATGTGATCAATTAATAAGTACTATGTTTTCTTCATAAAAACAAACACATCATTTTGTTGAGCACGATAATCTCTCTGTAAATATAAACTTTAAACCAAATTGTTCAAATATATTTAGCAAAATTTAAATTTTCAAAAATAAATTGTTTGTAAATTACCCGAAATTATTTGATATTTGTAAAAAAATGTAGGTTATTCTTATTTATCAGAATGGTCGCACTATGGAATTTTAAATGTGTAAAATGTTTAAGGCTGAAAAAGTATACTTTTAAACTAATCATAGAAGCTGTCCTTGAAGGGTTTTTACTATGAAACACCAAATATTTTTTTAATGAGGAATATGTTTAAAACAAGAATGACAATTAATCATTACCTTGCCAGTCGATAATGCTGATAATGCTGCTTGGTTCAGTAGTGGAGAGAGATATCTATTATGTTAAATATATATTTCTTCGAAAAAGAGGTAAAAATGATGTTTAGTCTAAATTGGTAAATAATTGTTTTTTCAACCTTTGAAAACTTGATAAAAATAAATAGACTTTAAGCATAACATTGAACTCACACACTTAACAAGGATAAAGAAAAACTAGAAAACTTGAGAGTTTAGTTAAAGATGTTTATTTAAAGAGTCCCTGTTTTATTATTTTTATCTTCATTCTTGACATTCGACGGTATATATCTGCAAAACGTAGCTATAATAAAAACTTTCTGTTGATACACGAAACTTTATAAAAATATGATATAACTTTAGTTTGTTCTCTCACCGATGATTATAAGAAAGATAAATCTTTGAAATTATTTTTAAAATGCATTCATCATCAACAATTTTTTGAATCAAAGCTTGAAGTTACATTGTAAGAAATGATTTAATTATCTCATCAGCACACAACTGAATTAATGCTATGTATGAAGTGGACATACGGTGAGTTTTAAAACATTTATGATGTATATCAGCTTATGAAATAACCTCAACTGTATATTCCATCTTAAAATATAGATCGTAATTTTTTAGAAAAGATTTGTTTAAGATGGAAACGAAGTAGATGTGACAGTTCAAGTTAAAGAAATACATCATTAAATTATTTATTTGCTAACCCTCTTTTAAAGACAGCTATAACATTTAAATATCTTACGCGTAAATTATTAACGTTTGTAATAAAAAAAAAAGAGTAGGAAATGTTGGAAAGTTGTATTTTAAATAGCTTGACTAACGTTCGTGGTGGATGAGACCTCGTTTACTTGACATGGTGCGGGAGGCGGTGTTATTATAATATTAAAACTTATAATGTCCGTTTACACACACACGCACAGCGTCTTACTACCCATGCAGGTTATACGCTTAAATACTAATACGCTAATGGGTTAGGAATCGGGAAGTTTGAGCCCGCATTTGCGTAAAGGGAGAGTGGAAAACACCTCTAGTTTACCCGACTGAGATTCAAACTCGATCTCACTGTCCTCAGTACTCTTGTCTACCACGAGAGTAGCGCATTGGACCACGCGGTCACCGAGTTGGGTGAAATCATGTTGACAAAATTATATGATGCCGAAAAGGTTTCCCAAATATTAATTGTCTCAGTTCACCTTTGTTCTAGCTAGTATTGGATAAGCGCTGAAAAAATGTATAATTGTAATACCTGCACTTTAGCCCAGATGGTAGTGTGTTTGCCTACTAAGAGGACCTGGATTCGATTCCCGTAATGGCCGAAAAATGTATCATCGGTGGAATATGGTTTCCCCCTCTTTCATAGTGATTCATTAATGCCCGGGGGAATAGGGCGTTCTGTATGTTATAGATTTAAGTTAGATTGTAAGTTGTGTACTGATATAATCAGTTGGTGCATAAAGTGCACGTTAAATAGCTCAAATAAATTTTAATGGAAAAATATACTTGTAAATAATATTCATTTGTGACTCTATATATTATAAAAAAGCAAAGCCCAGCCAATATAAATGGCTATCGTGTTCTGGAAGCAAATAAGTTACTGCATTACTAAATATTAAATTGACATGATAAAAACTCGCTTCAGAGGCCGAATAGTGTAAGGGTTCACTCTGAGTTAGACAGGTATGTTTATGACGGGGGAGATTGAGGTTCGAATCCCACTTGGGTTTTGAAGTTTTTTGCTCCAAATAGTTCCCTACTCTCCTTCCAAGCAAATGCTGGTAGATCACCTCTAAAATGCGCCCTTTCTCATTCCTACTCCATTTTTAAGTAGTCTAATTATCACATTTATACATATATACTGAACGGTTAATAACACACTGTGCTACTTGTAACTTTCCAGTAGTTATTAACCAATGGGTTTATGTTAAAAACCAATAATTTTATACTCAAAAAGTGTTTATTATTATTATTATTATTATTATTATTATTATTATTATTATATTTTTATTATTATTATTTATTATTATCACGCGTCTTTCTGCCGTTCGGGTTATACGCACTTACGCTAATGTGTAATGGTTAGGGTGATTGTGAGATGAAATGGAGGACCTACAGTTTAACGTGGAATCCGAACCACGGTGGAGGTCTGGCATTCCTCACATCACAAGTTGTGGTTAATACACATCTTGTCAGAGGTGAAGGAAAGGTTTGGCATTCAGATAAATCTATGCCGGGACCGAGGTTTGAACCCGGAACCCTAGCACAGAAGTCTGACACCTTACCCCTAGACCACCAGGTCACCAAATATATATATATATATAATATATATATATAAATATTATATATATAAAAAATTGCGATTAGTTGAACTAAATCGTGAGAATGCTTTGCTAATTACTAGGAGAAAAATTAGTATATACTTTTTAAACAAGGGACTTATTGTGTGAATATAGCCCATGTTGTTAATAATATCACCGTAATAAAAATAGTTACATTGTTTGGGAAAAAAACTACTAATTTTATATATAATAATAATACTAACAATAATAAGAGTTAAGGATTTAGTCAAAACCATAATTTAAGTTTATATATATTATGTATGGCCATTATGATATTCACTGGCTAAACTTATTTCATACGTCACTATTATATACATTTATTAATACAATAGATAAAAAAATATGTTCAAATAGAGTTAACATTGCTTTAGTCCAGTAACTTTAAACGAAAATCGGGCGTCACTTAAAGACAAATTTAAAGTGGGTGGGTTAAATATTGGTTCCCACTTTCAATTTTCCTTTATAAATAAGTTGTCAAGTCCCCATCATTCGATTGTACGCATACAACTTTACCGCACGTGAACGGTGCTGAAAATGGTGTTTTTTAAATTGTTTTTCGCTAATATATTCATCCCTATTAACTTTATGACCATGAGATATATAAATAAGGAAATAATATCGGAAATTTATACATAAAAAAGGTAGTATAGTGTTTTGTGAACTACTGATCTATTTTTTATAGGGCAAATATCAACTAATTAAACGGTAACAATTTTAATTGTCGCTCGATTCACGAGGCTATAAGTACCAATACTAAACCGTATCATTTTAATTGGTGCTAATCGCGGGACAAAGAAGTCGTAGCACTATAACCTGGCGCCCATCGCGCGGCAGAATAAATTCATATCATTATAATCTTAAATCTAGGACAGACAGAAAATCCATCCCCCAGCCGTCAATTCGTCCCTGTGAAAGGGCAAACCCACATTCCAACAATGATAAATTTCTCAGCCATGCCAGAAATCGAGCTCCGTAGGTGGACGCACTATCAACGGAGCTAAACTTCGTAATTTTCTAGCATGATTTTTTTCTTAATTATATCCACAATCAAATTTATATTTTTTTTTTACAAAAGGGTTCATTTGTTTTTAAAAAATGGTGGGAAGGATGCACAGCATATACTTTCTCGCTACTTTAAATAAAAAAGAGATATTTACTCGTAAGATATTTGAAACGAGATAATAGACATTGTTGCACATTCTACCAAAGAACATAAAAGAAATAATATATACTGTTAGAGTAAAGAGGAATATCACACCCACGGAGCATTACAGTAATTTCAAATTTAAAGACTTCCGTAATATATATATATATTATATAAGTGTATTTCATATACATATATATATATATATACAGTAGCCTATATATGCTGTAGGTGAATTGGAAGATCAGGCTTATTGCAAAAGGCGCCCTCAATTTACAATGAGCCAGGATAATTGGAAAATAGTACTATATTTGCCTATCAACCTGATAACTTTTAGGCGTATTGCAATGAACCCATACAGCCTTAGACTATTGAGAAAATGCACCTTTGTTCGCTCAATCAGTCTAGTTGATTCCAGGCTTATTATAATACGCCCAAGATGGTGAAGGCTTATTAAAAATTTACAGCAGCGATTCCCGAACTGTGGGACGTACAATTATTCTTGATGGTATGCCGTGAGAAGCCAAACAAAATAAACAAATTAAAGTCGTAAAAAATGGGCTCATAAAATCTAATAAATATATTACGACCCAGTTCAACCTTAAATAAAAAAGATTCAATCAGTAATTGTAGGGGTGGCAACATTGATTAAAGCTCAGACAGACGATGCAGCCACACAGTCTAGTAATAAACACGCAAACGGTGGTACCGGTACCTACTTAAATTTACGGAAATTGTTGGGGTGGTACGCCATTCCAAAAGTTTGGGAGGCGCTGGTCTACAGAATATGATTTTTTTTTTAGACTATACAATCGCAGCTGGCATATCCCTGCCCCCCAAGCTTTGATTCCTTACTCTCAGATTCACGAAAAGTTACATATTTTTCTGGGATGTATTTACGAATTCGTGTGCCAGAAATCTAGAGGTCACTTCTATTAGACTGGGTTGTAATATATTTATTAGATTTTATGAGTCCATTTATTACGACTCTAATTTGTTTGTTTTGTGTGGTCCGCAGCCAAATAAAGGTTGGTGACTTCTCCTTTACAAATTATATCCAAATACCATTTAAAAATAAATAAAAATGGTTCAATCGGCAGCATAAAGCTACCGTGGATCAACGATGGAATGTGTTTCTGATTGTTATTAAATGGCCGACGATTTTACACATCTATTACCGACTAACCCTTAACATATGATCGATAAATGACCCCAACACAGAATTAGCCCTAGATAACTCAGTGGGAAGATATTGACGTGCTAAGTTGGAGGTTCCAGATTTGGTTTCAGATTTCAAAAGAATTTTCAAAAAAGTTAATTATTTAAGTTCAATAGCATAATATAGGTTTGAAGTCATTTCATCAATTTATTAGTGATTTTTACTTTCCGAATTTCTTCGTAAAAGCGTTTCATTGCCTTGAAATGCTTATGCCTTTTGCCCTTTACATCTCTTCTACATTCTTTAAACTTTTGTGGGGCCATTTTTTTTAAATAATAAAAATTGTTTTTCCACTATTATTACACTTCACACATCTCTAAAGACACTAATTGTAATTACATTCAGCCACATTGAAAAAAATCCTTTCAACAATATCGCACTTGCCACACTGACTTGAAAACGGTGGAGAGCCATATAACAATCCCTAAAGAAAGATGTTGATGTTTCAGGGTGATAAGCTGTACAAACATGCCAAAACCACTAGCGAGAGATTTATGGTTTCAAAGACAGTCCGATAGTGACGTGGAGTGAGAAGGGATGAGTTGTCTGCTCTACTCCGACCAGGCCATTCCTTATCGGCAATTGCGGGGTTGTATCAGAAATATTTTCAAAATCCGGGGGGCAAAATAATTAAGCACCTCAGCTCGTATCAGTTTTCATGGGTTTCAGATTGAATGTTAATGTGAATGAAGTAAGATTTAAAGTTAAAAGAAGTTGGAATTCATTGATTTACTTCCCCCATTTATTACACACGTTTAATTATACAAAATAGTTAATTGAATATTGCATTTATTTGTCAATTTTGTACGCAATTAATTGAAGATTCATTGAAATAATATTTATTTCAATTTATAAACCTCCTCAAGTACTTCTAACATTCTAAATATGAAATTTTTGTATCATTTGGTTTTTCTAAAAATTTTTGCATTAAATGCCAACATTTCAAACTTTGAGTAAACACTGTGCTTAAAATATACATTTAATCTATATTCAATACACCAATCCAAGTTTGGTTTAAGAAGACTTAATATATATATATAATTATCATATTATTAATTTTGAGCCACACACCCTTAACTAAAGAGCCAAAACGGTAGATCTGTTTTCTACTTTTGATATAATTTCACCACCTGTATAATCCAATTTTAGGATCTTTTTTAAAAGTAATATCCTGTGACCCAGCTATAAAGTAACAAATTTTACATCAATTATTATTTTTTATGAAAATCATCAATATAATGTCAGAAAATAGTATCCTACCGGTAAAAATATAATCCATTTCAGCTCCATCTACTATCGCTAGAGACGATAGAGTTGGCAACACTGAATAGAGCTGACATCTGGCAACTCTGCATGTTCACTATCTATTTCTTTCATTAAATGGCGCATCTTTTCTATTGTTACATGTCAGTCATCAAATGTTTTTAGGAGTTATCCGTACTTTCTTATTGGTTCGGGTAACAAAGTCGGATTGCGACGTTATTAAAGTGCAATCTTTTTTATTATACAAAAGTTTAGTTTGGGTAAGCTAACTTTTAATTTTAAGATGTATTTGCATTGTCCAATTCCAAACCCAAGCATAGGTCTTAACACGCCGATAATGTCCCCTTAGTTTAGTTAAACCTATGCTTTTAACAGTAAATTAATCGTACGCTTTCTTTAAGCTTCTGTGTTATTTTCAGTATTTTTTCTTTATTTTTCCCTCCAAATCTAATCCTTTGGCTAATAATTTGTATATCCAAATAAGGAATGAGGGTTACTCCCTTTGATTCGCATGGTTTTTATAATCTAAACATAAATCACGGCTGTATCCGAATAGTCTACTTCACGCGCCGTCGACCCTTGACGTTCACTTGATAGTTGCATTGGTAATCTCATGTTCAAGTGTAGAACCGTTCGAATAGTTACTATGGCCGTGTCTGAATAGTCCGTCTAAGGGCCCTTGGGAGCCATATGCACTTTAAAGTTGCAATGGCGTCGGCTGAAAGGCCGGAAGTGATTTTTAATGGTGTCTGAATTCTCTTAAAGTGTACAATTGCACCCCTTATGGCGCACTTTACTAAGGGGCACATACGACTTGCCCTTTATCGCGCACTTTAGTTAAATTAGCTTTTTATATTGAATGAAAGTAATATATATTTTGTGAAAATGGAATAAAACATTCACATAATGTTAAATAAAACTAGTATGGTTTGTTCTTTGTTTATATACATGAAGTTAAACGGTCAAATTTCTCTATCTAATGTGAAAATCTCTCTCAAAAGGAACTTTATTTAAGAGTTAAAAGATCTTCAGTAAAATTTGTTTGAGAATAATACTTTACATATATAAGTAAATTAATTAGGGCAATATATATTTATATAATATACGTATATATTTAACAATTTCTCTACACATGCAAAAATGTTTGACATGCTCTTTGGTATCCCTGCGTAGATCGCGCTCCTTTTGGCGCGTAGCTTTAATTTCTTTGTTTATTGAGCATTCACTCATTCCGGAGAAATGTTTAAAAACAAGAGATCAACATGTAAATTAAGTAATTTATTTTTGAATTCCTATAGGCCTATGTATTTATCTGGCAATATTTTTACATGCTTTAAAACAACTTGATATTAATGTAAGTTAGGCCTAGTTTGTCAGCTTCCCAAAAATTTTAAAGTTTATAAAACTGTGATAGGATTGACCACTTTTGGCGCACGTTTTCCAAATACGTTTTTTAACAATAACATAATAAAGGGGTTAAATAAATAAAAACCATAGCTTAACCTCATTTTACTTTTGTCTACTTTTGATTATAATGCTCTTTTTTTTATTATGATTATTATAAAATATCAACGGTATACAATTGATTTTATTCTTTACAGGGGAAGTAGAACAAACCTTAAGGTTCGTAGAATTAAGGAAGATAAATGATAAATATGAATTTGCGCCTTAAAAAAATGTCACCATTGACAAAACACTATCAAAATTCATTATCGTTGCCATGGAAACGCAAGTTTCAGAATTAGCCACCAGATGGCTCTAGCTGTACATTGATGTCCGAAAACTATCATGCACCCTATGTACTTAGGGGCGCCAGAAACTTGTTTTATTAAAGTGCGCAGTAAAGTGCACAAGTGCGTAGGAGACAAACTATTCAGACACGGCCTAAGTGTGCCGATGCACCCCTCACAAGCCCTTGAGACCAAGGGTGACGGCAAGTCACCCTTGATACACCGTCGATGCGGAGTTTGATTGGCAATTTGTAAATTTTTCGTCTGCTAGAGTAATATGATCTGTGATAAAGTATTTTAACTATTCCGGTACTGCTATTGCTGTAGTGTTTTTGTGTTGGGTTGAAAATGTTTAGTGAAAAGAAGCGGGAATGGATATTAAAACGTTGTATTCGTTTTCATTCCCTGCTGATAAGATGGCGTTTAAAATGGTTTCTAAGATCACTGGTAGGAAGCAGCACTGCGGACTCAAGGGCATGTAAAGGGTAGTTTGCCGTTCCAAAAAGTCTGTTGCAGTCATCGATCTCAAGTGCATGTAAAGTGTAAGTTTATCAAGTTTGCATCAAGTCAAGTGTACCTGACTATTCGGATACAGCCCACGTTAGTCGCTGAACTAACGCTATGATAGGGTCATTAGTTTTAAAAAAAATTGTTAAGCTGTAAATACGATCACAAATCACAATATGTATAAACTGTCTTGAGCTTTACTATTATCCATTTTCCATAGAACGTGCATTCTAGAAAATACATGTTTTATTGCAGCCAGAATTGGGGATGATACCTGGGCTAATAGCCTACTCATCAAATTGAGATTTTTTTTGTAAAAAAACACAAGGCCTGTATCTTCTTTGGCTCTCAAGAACTCACTTTTGACTAAAGCTTGATTCACACGTTCCCCAAAAATAAAAAGTAGAATCTGCCTCAGAGGCGCAGCAATTCACATGCTGTATGTTGACCCATGATACATTGCAACATTAACTTCAAGCAGCTGATTATCAACATATTTTATTTTCTAGTGGATAAAATATATATTAGATCATTCTCCTGATGTATGTTCTCAATTTATAATGCTGTGTCATGGCATAATCCAATACATCCATGAACACACTTTATATTAACAGGTTATTCCACATCTCCTCACAAAAGCCAACAAAGCTGATTGCTTATTGCTGTAGAGCGCATGCGTTGTAAAATTTGCATGTGCGCTGATTTGAAATGGTTGGTTCTGAGATTTGATTGGTTCTCCTGTGCCTAACATCTCGGGCAGTGCGGACAAACTTGGGATGATTTGAACTTGAGCAGAACAACTCGTGCTGATAAGGCAGAAATTATGTGGTTGGTTCAGAGCTTGTTACGTGACTAAGTTTCTGTTTTGCGCTAGTGTTTAGGTGAACGTGTGAATCCACAGTAAGTTTTTCCAGAGTTAAGATCTATGTTACTTATTTGCTCAAAAACTGCTGATTAAAAATAAGCAAAAACTGTGATCATAAATAGGTACCCGAGTCTTTTTAATGTACTAAATAAGCAAAAAATTATAATCTTCTGTGAAACAGAAAACGCCCGCAAAGTGGAGTGGGGAAAGAGAGAAACGAATTGTTCAGACAAGGATAGCGAGCCACCAAATGAATTTATATATGAAAATATAAATACATTTATTTGTTAAGTTAAGTTATTACAAGCTTATCTGGCATATAAATTTATAATTGTGAAAACTGACTAGGCCTATGTAAATTATCTTTAGAATAACATACTTGTTACTTCTATCGATGAGCACACACAATAAACATCAAACTTGCTTGGCTCGGTTTAGTGGTAGCTGGAAGGCTTGGGCTCGAATCCTGGCAAGCTGTTATACAGGTGATTTTACTCACTGGTAATCTACTCTCTCTCTACACAAATTCGAGTAAATTTCCACGAATTTCTAACTGCCTCATTCCTACCACAACAATGCAATTAAATGTGAATTGCTCAAACGAGTAGTAAAACGGGTTAAACAAATAAATTTGCAACCCCTAAATCAGGGATTCTCAATGCTACTAGGCTAGTGGCACCCTTGTGAAGGGGATTAGAATATTGTGGCACCTTTGTAAGAATTTTTGTACAAGCATTTTATTTTTAACATTTGTACTCCTAACACACCGGTTGAGAATCCTGCTCTAAATGGACTAAAGGTGTTCATTTTGTCAACACAATTTTATTAAATGTCTGCTCTATCATATGTTTCTTGTTGACCCTCATCGTTGGTGTTGCTATTTAAAACTGTCACAATACTTTATTGCTAGTGACAAAGTCAGGGTTTGAATCCCTGCAGTTGCATGGTGTGACCATTTCAAAAGTCAGGGTGTCCAGTGACCTGGAAAACCTGGAAAACAGGGAATTGTCAGGGAATTTGCTTGGTCAGGGAAAAGTCATGGAAAAGTCAGGGAATTTTATTAAATTTCTGGAATTTTTACATTTTGTTTATAAAAAGCCTCATATTTTGATTCACAGTAGTCAAAACACTTTTCTTCCGGTTTGTCCCTGCCTGGAATCACTTTCACACCATTGTCCCTGTTGAGCAAACTAATATCACTTCTCAAGGTCAACAAGTGAGTTTGTGCCTTTTCCCCCCTTCTGCCAAAGTTAAGCCATGGTTATTCACATGAGCGAAATTTGATTAGACCAACATTTTAAGTAGAAGGAACTACGAATGACTCTGTCTCACAACTATTTTAAATCGTTCTTGCTTGAGGCAATCTCTTAATGGCTCAATACGATTTTACTGAAATCTATTTTTAACTTAAAATAGTCCATTTCCCCGGAGGCAGAGATCGCTTAGTCCCTTTATTGAGTGACACAATTTCAGAATGTGTATGTATATAGGAAAAAAACCCACTATATTCATCTGTGATCTTAAAAAAAATATTTTCGTAATATACTTAATATTGATATATAGTGAACTGGAAAAAAGTAAATTGGATCTGGAAAACCTGGAAAAGTCAGGGAATTTCAAGAAATAGTTTGGCTGGACACCCTGAAAGTGTTACTAGATACCTATTTCCATATAGGTGGTATCAACACTATGCTACTGCCATAAGATTATTTCAATGTTGACTTTAGTGTTTTCATACATAATAAAAGTTTTTATCTTAAATTCTGATTTATTTTAAAATGTTATCCATTTCTATTGATTTTAGAATAAATTGTCTTCTTTTTTTTAAATGTTGAATCAGGTAATCTTAATTGTAGTTAATTATAGTTGACTGTTAAATACTATACAACCACTCTTCTAATTAATTTATTTTTTAACTAATTTATCCAAAGATTTCTAATAACATTGTAATAAAAATATTAAAACTATATTAGCTTTGATATAAAAACTATAGAGTATGCATAATGCATCATCTAAGTAATTTATTCAATCCCAAAATAATACGTCAATCAATAGTCTCTTTAAATTATTAATTCAAGCTCACATGTTCCTTTTATTTTCAAGCTCATATAAGACATAGCTACACTAATATATTTTTGTTTAGTTTGATTCATATTATCTAACTTGTTATTAGATTGGACTGCTCTAATCTTTCACTAAAAAAAAAAAAAAAAGGGCCCACATTCTACAGTTTGCAGGGGGGCCCCAAATTTCCTAGGACCTACTGTGGCTTGTAAGCTGTGATCTTAACTTAACTACTCAAGTGCAGGCCTATGTTAAATTGGAAAATATTGTCATTGGGTTATTCCCTATGAAATCACCTCAGGTTGCATTGCAATTATTTTAATTATTTAGTTTTTTCACACACATTTCTACATATTCCAGTAATTATAAAACAATTGGAAATAAAATCCTTTAACTTGTTTTTCCAGTACTATGTCCAACGTTAAATTTGACAAATTTTGATATTCACAGACATTTAAATATTTTGAGAACTAAAATAACTATAGTTGGAACAGGAACCATTTTTTTAACTGCTCTTAAAGTGAACTACGTATACATAATATGAATGTACATACTTACATATATACATGCACACCTACACACATTCATTCACACACACACACACACAAAACTGTTAATATAGGCCCCCTACAGTCAACTCTGGTTTGATGGTTTGAGTGAACTCGGTTGTAGTGAACATTTGGCTTCAATGAACCTAATTCATTGATCCTAACCCAAATACATTTCAATCTGTGTTAAAAAATTTGTTTATAATGAAACCTCAACATCGGTTTTAGTGAGCAGAAAAATTGAAACTTTCAGTAAGAAATGTCATTCATTCTAACCTCATAATTCTTTAAAAACATATCTCTTTGGTTGTTTAAACTTGAAGACACCGATTCTCTACCTGAGTTCTTGTTTAGGTAGCACAAAGCTTGACTGAAACTAAGCAATGTGGTGGGGAAAGGGCGGGAGCTTAAACATTCAACCTACTCATTGACCCGGCTTAAGTTTTAATAGCTTTGTCTGAGGCAAGTAAAGGAAAAGGTCTGGCTTCTGAGTTGTATTAATACAACAGGAGCTACAGGACAGTGAATGGCAGTCTGTGGCCATTTAGTAGGAGTTTTCACTAATCCATTTCTTTGAGAGGTTATATAAAATTCATAAAATTAGACTTTTCTACTCAGTTTAGTTTTTTGAATGCATGAATATTGTGGAACCAATGTGGAAAAAGCACAGACTCTATAGAAGGATATGGAAAAAATATTAATGAAAACAGTAATCTGTAAACAACAGCATATAACTGATTTTTTTAAAAGATTAAGTAAGATTTCAATAAAGAGCGATTGTATTTGAACTCTTATTTTGTTTGTTACTAACCCACTACTTTCAGATTAAAAAATAAAATTGTTTTAGGGAACTTGGGACATAGTGAACAAAGTATCTGAGTCCGTAGAGAATCATTATAACCAGAGTTGACTGTAAAGCAAAACAACTACGAACTTAATCCATCCTCGGTAACTTTCACCACACTTTTCTATCCTTTCATCCCTCTTATTTTATTAAGTCCTAAATATGGTTACTCCCTCAAATTTATGAATAATTCAAGCCTTAATATCTCGGGCTATGTAATGTTTCTATACGGTAATTTAATTTTCCTGTGTTTTTTTTTTCCAGTAATCTTTCAAGACAAGAAATGATGAAGAAATTTGTTTTGAAGAGTGCAACTATGATGTCTTTGAATGAGCGGTGAGGACACAAACAACCCAACTCTCTCGCCCAAAAAGCTCTCGGCAACTCTCTAGCATAGTCAAAGCTGTGTACAATGTCGGGTGATGCCACCTTGTTCCTATAAAATGGGTCTGGTTGACTTAAACCTGCTACTATGGTTCCTAAGCATTGAATAGCTGAGATTACTGTGCATTAATCACAAAAAATATATATTTTCATCAATGCATGTCTTGCACTTTTTACAACCTCAAACATAAAAAAAAAGTTCCAACAGTGATACATTAAATAAAACAATTATTTATTTGATTGCCTTGCAATATGTTTTCGGTGCCATATTAGTTGAAATGCCACACAATCAAAGGTTTACTTACATAAGTCTCCTGTATTATTTTATTTGGTTTGGTTAAGTGGTGAATTGGAAATGCAAGCTATTTTTCACCACTATACAAGCATATAAAAGGTGAAGTCACAAAAAAAACAGAAAGTGTTCAGTAGCTGAAATACCACTTATTGATGTATGTGAAATGATTTCATCATTGGTATAAAAATTACAATTTATTTTGAGTGGTTTTCGTCACATTATAACCTTATTTCAAGATTAGAAATGAA
Organism: Timema podura; assembly: GCA_033556935.1. Lineage (NCBI taxonomy): Eukaryota > Metazoa > Arthropoda > Insecta > Phasmatodea > Timematidae > Timema > Timema podura. The sequence goes on from JAVRXN010000008.1 coordinate 21,438,642, forward strand.
AAAAAAGTTCCCGGAATCTATTCAATTTTTAAAATTATTTACCCTTTTATTTTCTAAGGCTATAGAACTGCTTCCAAATTAATATAAACAAATTCTTGGCCAATGAGGTCTTTCGGTTGCAAAAAGACAATCCAGGTATTCGGGTTCCAGCAAAAGGTTTTGGTAGCATATTGTTTGGCAAGACAATATTATATTTTTTGAGGTGTTTGCAAAGTATTAGTAGTAGAGTCCAATGACCAAAGGGAGCAGAATTTATATTACTGTAAATCTCTACTTAACTACTTTTAGAATGACTACATGGTAGCTATGGCCTGATTCATGTTTCCAGTCCATTGACTGAGATTAACAAGTTGAATCTTATGATGCAAGTTCATTGGAAGACAGCTGGGGGATGGCAACTTTGTTTGTAGACCATTTTGACGTAAAATGAGTCATCTCCAACTAGAGATGAATCTAAACTATATCAGAGCCTGTAATATGACAGGTGAACTTGTTGACCCAGGTTGATTCACTTGCACCGAGTACTTGGAAAACTATGAATACCTTCATGGAGGGTTGGTTTTGCCTAGATGAGGCTTGAAATAGTAGAGTACATAAACAAGAATAAGATTATGTGAAGTTTCCCTAGCCAATGCTTAGCTCACAAATGGATACTTTTACAATAGATGGCCGTACCACTGTTTGAATACTTGTAAAAAACACTACCATACATCAAAAAATGACTTGATGATTCTAACTCCATACAGGCAGTTTACCCTAAAGTGTATAATTGTTGAGGGAGACTCCCATGCCTGAGCTATTTACTAAGATACTATGAATTAATCACTCTGGCATAGTGCCATGTTCTACAAATCTACTTTACCCTTTCACTCAAAAATCACTGCACCAAATGAACTGAAATTTCACGTGGCTATAAATCAGATGTTCAGTTAACATATAGGCTAAATAAAATTACTTCTACCGATACTGCTTAACCTAAGGCACCAATCCCCTCCCACCACCCCGCCCCCTTTTTTTGCCCCCAAACATATCTCCTAAACCACTGGGGCAAGGATGTTTCCCTTAAAGTGGGGGCTTACCCACAGGCACTCGACTTGAAACACTCCAGTCCATCTTAACCACTCTCATACATTTCGCCTGAACCACTGGTGAAAAGGGGTCGCCTAATTTTAACAATATACTTTAGATATTTAACTACCCATAAAATTTGTATCCATTTGTAAATCAAGAAACTGATACATACTAATTATTGACTCACAACACTATTACTAATAAGGAAGAGATAAGGATGACATAATCTAAAGGAAGTGTAAGCCCACCCGCATTTGACTAGTGGAAGTTTGGGAAACCATTGGGAGAACACTTGAGGTTCACACACCGACCTACCGTCAACTGGCAAACCCAGCAAAGGTGATACTAGCCAGTACACCCATCAATGCTATCTAGCATTTAAAACCTTAGTTATGAAACAAATTTGTAAATTTTTAATGGTTTGGTGATACATTGGGATGTTAGGGACTTTTCTATGGTCAAGATTGTTGCAACTTTAATTGAGACTATGTCTGAGTAATCACCTCTGAGAGGCTATGTTTTGAATTTCACTTCTGTCGAAATTTAGTCCCCCGCAAGTGCTTATTGGTTATGTGGAGCTATAGGTGCAATCTCAAGCACCGATAAATTGTGCTTCTATGATAAATGCACATAGATATAATTCTAGATTGACTGTAAAAAGAAATCACGACATAATCTACTTGCAACCATGGCCGATCATACAAAGACTTGCATTCCACTTGAATTTCTCTGACAGGGTCAAGTTTGATTCTATAACGTGCACTGAATGTAATTTTCCATAAATTATTTCATAATTTTTTTTTGTGTGGTTTTTCCCACCCCTACTTAAAGGAAGAGTACATTTTCTCTCAAGTTAACATAAAATTTAATCAATATAGCATAGATTTGTTAAATTTTATATGAAGTGTAAGGAATGTGGATATAGCTCTTAAATATGCTGCAGATTGAGGTTGTTTACTCTATTTATAGGGGGAAAGGGGCTTTGTGCTAGGGACTGTGAATTAATTGGTAGGTCTAGTTGAGTGAACTAGCACATTTAACTCTTACACTGAAAGTTCTCACCCAAGTTTGTTTTTTTCCAGCCTATTCAGGCTTTCACTCACATCCACCTCATCCCTTTCTTTTGAGTTAGATAATCAGTCACTTGTATTCAATACTGACACTAGTATATTACACAAACTAAATACGCTATCATGCTCTTTTATGTGAACTGTAAGGTAGGTACTGCTGAATCAGTTTATTATTTTTGTAATTTTGTATTTTCAAGAAACTCAAATTACAAGTGTTTAGGTTGATATTTATAAAGAGGAAAGTAAGCCATCTGTTTTAAAGCTAATGATGAGAAAATATTAGAATAAATATTCTTACTTTATAATAGGTAGACTAGGTCTATTGTTTGATTATTTTTTTTTTAATTTCCAACAATTCATTCAAAAAATAACAGCCCGGTGTTAGTTTAAAGGTTTTATTTTAATTGAATCATGTGAAAAGCATATATTTTTACTATAATTCAAAAACCCTGTGGTTCACAGTATTATTACTACACCTCGATAGTTTAAACACCACAAATATGTTTTAAATAAATAGGCTACAATATTTAATATAATACAATTTAACACAAAGAACACACAAGAGATGATATTGACTTTAATCACTTGTCACATAGTTTTTATTATTTTGTCCCTCCATTTACTTGAAATGATTGTCCAACTAGCATCTTATATTAGCTAGAGATTGTCACCATTTTACTATATTGAAATTTCATTGGTTTTTGAGGTTACAACTTGTTATTAGAATCATTAACTATTTTTTCTTCTAATTTTTAAGGCAGATTTGAGGTGAAAGCAATATTCTGCCTGTTACTTGTAAATCTGTATGCTTGGGGTTGCACTAACTTGCGGTTTGTGTTACATAAATCATGGTTATTAAAATGGTTTTGCAATTCACATCGGGCTTAGCCCGAAGCAAACAACAAAACTGAGTACTAGTGTGTGCTGTTAACATGGCACATTTGATAGACCTGCCTTGGTATCTTATAAAAGGCACTATGCCATATGATATGATATTAAGTCTTTACATTTGGCATCATGTTAATATGAAACTAAACAAAATACTAATTGCATATTACGCTCAATTATATGTGCATGGCCCACTATCATAAATCATAAAATGGCATCAGAACCCTATCTCCACACTGCCTACCGGCCATGGCCACTTTTACCGACCTTGTCAGCAAATCTATTGACAGTAAATCACTATGTTTACTTGTCTTAAAGTTTTCTGTCTGTCTAAATAATGAAGTGACACAGTAGGGTTGTGTCAGGTAAATTAATATGGGCCTTGATGGCGGCTAGAGCCAATAATTCAGAGGCTACCGATTAGTTTTGAAATTCAAACTAGTACATGTGGATCATTTTGTGAATTGGGGCTATGTAAAAGTTTCTACTAGACACATTTGCGATGCTCTAAAACATTTGACAGTGAATATAAAAATGTTTGCCTCACATTGATCAACTATTCTAAAAATTATAATTTTTTGGGTGAGTACAGTAAAAACTGTCAAAAAGATTCACAGGGTGTATTTGAAGTGTATGTAAGTGTATGTAAGTAAAGTGCAGAGTGAAATGCTTTGTGACTAATTATCAGAATTATATGAAGGTGTGTGTTGAGCCCTTCTTAACCATGGCATGCACTTGATAATTTCAATTTGTGATTTTGATTGGAGACAGGACATTTAATATGGCTCAGTGTCCCATCACTAAATTACTGTATAACACGTGCTTATACTTGTAAAGTGTGCTGGATTAAAATGTATGCACCTGAAACCATGATACCCATCATAAGATGGTTTTAAAAAGAAACTGTCACTATATAAAATCCCTAAAAGGGAAGATAATAATTGGCAGTGGTATTTTAGGCAAATTAAACAAAGCTGTGACATATTAAAGAGCTAATGGTTACATTTTAAGAAATTAATACACTGCAAACATAAAAAGTCATCACTCTGATTCAATAAGGCATTGTGTTGTGACTATCTAAACATACTCTGTGAATCCACCCATAGCTCTGTCTATATAGGCAACTGCCAAAAGTTAAGTTCTTGTAGCCATGGTAACATACTCCAAATAATCCAAGCCACACAGCTTGTCTAGGCACAATTTTTCTTGCAATTGCTAGAACATAAAGTTCATAGTGCTCAGCACTTGAACACAAACTGCTAATGTGTTTTGAAATTAAAATGCTAAATCTCCAAACATCAGTTTGTTTGGAAAGTATTAAATATGCTGAAAGAAACTAGCACATTTGTAATAAATGAGATACACATTATCTTGAACTAACCCTTTTTCTGAATAGCCTTAACATGTAAAAAGGGTATTTATTAAGATGTGCAGCCAAACAAACGTGGTCATATTTTAAACTGACATGTGCAATGGATGTTAAAAAGGCAAGTATCTATTACTAAATGAGGTAAAAAAGTTCCAAATTACCACTGGCCACCAAAGGGCTTTGTCTCCAAACTTTCTGTCAGCATGCACTTTGATTGGATGGCAAAGCCTGCACATTGAAAGTTAAGTATGAAAAACTTGTTGTGCGAGACAGGTTGTGGTGTACTGTACCGTATGACCCACAACATCTATGAGAGTTGAGTAATGTTGGAGCTTAAAAGAGAGAGTTGTGAGAACATGTGTAGCATGTGACAGTTTCCGCCAATGTCGGGAGGGATAACGAAGTGGGGGTTGCTTTTGTTGGTGATTATACAGCTTCACGCATTTGCGCCGCAACAACAACCCTGAGTATACTGTGCGCAATATTCGCGACACCAACGCTCAGCAGATGCAGGCATCATTCAAGAACCGTCGCCTCGCCCAGCAGATGGAGCGACGTCCAGCAGTCATGGCCGCCCTCAAGCTTAAGAAGGTGGGTAATACCAGTGCATAGTTTGACTATTGTTAGAAATTGTCTTTGATAATTTTAATTGTGAAAACTACCAGTCTGACAGGCTTACGGAGTAGTAGTATAATATTTGTGAGTGTTTTTGTTTTGTTAACATTACATCAGTAACCAATGAGTCTAAAAAGTTTGTTTCACAATAAACTACGTTTCCAGTGATGGGGAGGTCAAGGTTTGAATCTTGGCCTTGTACTTAGGGTGGTTTTCCCACCCCCTCTACAAGTTAATGGAGGATACATTTCCTTTAAAGTAACGCTTTAAACCACTACCTTTGCTAAGATTTGTTCATAACCTTCATGTCAAACATATTAATTAAAAACTACCAGAACTCCTAGTAACTGCATTGTACTAGTAGTCTAAGGTATTAGACTCGCATTGTACTTAGCTTTTAATGACATATAAATTAGGGTTTGAAACCTGGCTGGGTCCATTGGGATGGTGATTTCCAACATGTGACTTTTCACTGTGGGTTTCCCATCCTCTCTTCATGCTAATAGAAGTATATTTTCTCTAATTTATTTCCCTCAATACTTTTTTCGTAGCTTTTACTACTACTTATTACGGTAGTCCTTGTGTTAAACATACAAATTAAACATCTTTTTGTTTAAAAAGTGCTCACTTTGTGTTAAAAAAACTAAGGAATGCAAGAAAGATGAAATTTGGGAAAGGGGAAAGTATCGAGGGGTACGAATTGTCCACATTGTTTCTACCAAAAAAGGCATGAAATTTGTTTTTAAGGTAATCAAAAAGTCAAAATTAAAGTAGCCAATGATTTTTATTTTCTCAAAGATGGGTAGTCATTTTTAAGTGGTTTGTGACCCTGGAGATATAATATTGCCTCCCCCTTGTTCTCGTGAAGAAGAGTCTTCGGCAGCGTCTGGGTCAGCCGGGCGTGGGAACTGTGAAGGACCGGCTCAACTTGGCCCTGCCGTCTCGCGCTCGCATGGTAGGCGTTCATGGAAGGGTCGGACTGCTGCGGGGCCAGGGAACCAGAAGAGGAGTTGGAGGGGGAGGGCTGCAAGGGAGGAGCCCACTGCGGCGCAACTCCCAGGGCAGAGGGCGGGGTGAGTAGTAGATGTAATCAATTAAGGAGGAGGAAAACCTACCCGCATGTCTGAAAAAAAAGCTATAAATTTCAAAGTTTAGAATTTAGATTGGTACGGGTTATTATAATTTCATGAAAATACTTTGAGTTAATTTTGATGGTCATAAATATTATGAGGTAAGAAAGAGAATTCTTAGGGTAACATTTTTTTTTTTAACTTTTAAATATTCATAAATGTGCATCCTCTTAAAATAAAAGTGCAGTCAGAATTGTTAACATTCTAAAAACCAGCTTCATTGGCCGCATGGCCTAAAGCGCTACTCTGGTAACAGACTATGTAGACTCAATGACAGAGATCGTGTGTGCTAAGGGTATTTTTCCTAAATAGTTTCCTACTCTATCTATGAAAATGCAGGTACACTTTAAATTAAATCTTCCTCATCCCTAACCTCTTAGCTTAATTAGTATGTAAGCGTATAACCCGAATGGGCAGTGAGACATGGTGTTAAAACAATCCTAAACTATCTCATTTTGAGTGTACACACTATCTAATTTTTTTGTTAATATTTTGTCATGAACAACTCTTTATAGCTATTTAAAAAGTTAAAAAAAATTTTTTACTGGCCTGTGTATAGTACGGCCTTGCACAATATACGAGCCCAAAATTTTGAAGGTATTTTACATGAAAAATAAAGTCTCTAATATACCTCATGGTAAAATCTTAACAAAGCTTAACCTTTTTGAGCTTCTTATTTTATTGTTTACTGGAGACGCCAAGGACGTCTTTTTTTAAACACAACCACTCACTTGCAGATCTGCCATGTATAACTTTTTGATGTGTCGCAGAGCAAAAATTCTACCACCAACACTTGGCCTAATGAATTGCTAGTTCAATGAAATCCTCTCTTTTTCACTTTGTTTTGACCTTGAGTTTATCATCAACTGCACATGATGATTCCTACCAGCCGGCCAATACAGTTCAGCAAGCTACAAAATAGACCTTTGTAGGAATCTGCCTTTTTTAAAAAAATAATGTTAGGCTGCGCATATACGAGTAGAGTTTCTGGAAATTCACTTTAAAGAGAAAATTGTTGCACTCTATTTGGGATAATACGGTATTGTTCTATCAAAGTAAATTTCTTTATTAAAATCATAATAAGTGAATACTTCCATTTTACTATGAACCTGGGCACATTTGTTTTCTATGTGCACTCACCAGTGATTGTTTCTTGTTCCTGGTATCCTCGAGAACATTTCAAACTAGACTTATATTCTTGTCTTTTTAAAATGTTTATTCCTTATTCAAGAACTATCCTTCTTGAAGGGTTTTCTATAACCTATGTGAGGGATCTTTGTTATCCAACTTGAGTTTGTAGCTACACCTGTCACGCAACGTTAACAAACTTTCCCACTGGTGCTGACATTTTAGTAAAACATTATTAAAACCAAGAAGTATAAAAGAATAGGTGACTACTTCAAACCACCCATAAAAGAATGTTACCAAATTTCTGTTTGAAATAGGTCTTGTCTAAGGTTAGGTTAGCAATTCATATGCTGATTTAACATTGTGATATTTTAATTGTGAAAGGTGACCTGGTGGTCTAGGGGTAAGGTGTCAGACTTCTGTGCTGAGGGTCGGGGTTCAATCCTCAGTCCCGGCACAGATTTATCTGATTGCCAAACCTTCCTTCATCTCTGACAAGACGTGTATTAATCACAACTTGTGACTGTGAGGAATGCCAGGCATCCACCGTGGTTCGGATTCCAGTTAAACTGTAGGTCCTCCATTTCATCTCACAATCACCCTACCATTGCACATTAGCGTAAGTGCGTATAACCCGAACGGGTAGTAAGACGGGTGCTATAATAATAATAATAATAATAATAATAATAATAATAATAATAATATAATAATAATAATAATAATAATAATAATAATAATAATAATAATAATAATAATAATAATAATAATAATAATAATAATAATAATAATAATAATAATATAATAATAATAATAATAATAATAATAATAATATAATAATAATAATAATAATAATAATAATAATTTAATTGTGAACTTTAAGGCCTACAGTTTTCTGGTAAGTGTACAGGCCTTGCCCTTCTTTCCTCCTTTCAATGTTTGCTATTTTTCCTTTGATTACCTTTATTATTTTACTATAATTAATCTTAGTTTTTACTAAAAGTTAAATCATTCAAAAGTTTGACTTTTAGATTAGAATTTTTAGTTAAATTCTATCAAATTCAAATCTAGGGTATATTTGGATCTGAAATTTTAAATTCAAATAAAATATTTCAAAGTTTAAGACTTAAAATCCTGAATCAAGCACAAATATTATTTGGATTATAATTTAAAGCTTTTCACAGACTTAAAAATACATATTTGCAAACAGTTATCTGTACAAAATGTCAATTCTAATGTGCTACCCATGTGTTTGTGTTTCTAGGTGGTGTTGGTAGAAGTTTAAGTCGTAGTGGCAGTGTGACCAACTTGAAACGTAGTACCAGCATGTCCTCACTAGGTCGCTTCAGCCTGGCCGGAGGCGACAACTACAGAATCAACACTCGCGGAACTCGGGGGGTCAGAGGCTACCGCAACACCACCGGGAGGGCCTTCAGAAGGGGCCGAGGAGCAGGTATGTTTTTCATTATTTTTGCTGCGTTTTACTACTTGTGCGGGATATTTTCATATTTATATCAAGACAGTTAGTTAATACAAGCCAAAATATGTTTTATTAGATAACATTTTACTGAAATTCAATATTCATTTATGTCAAAATTTATAATTTATAGTATCGATTTTCAAGGAAGGAGACAAGAAGAGATGTACACATTATAGTGGAGTAATGTGATGTGCCACTGTACAAAATATATAAGAAGAAACTGGAAAAGAGGACGGGTAGTAAGACGCGGTGCTATAATAATGTTAACCTCAAATCTTTAAAAATAGTTAGTCTGTAAGAGTGAACAGAATTGATTTTTCTGTATGGAGCCGAGGCTCAATGTGCTCGAAGAACGGCGGCAACATTCATCCAAATACATCAGGATAAAAACGTATCACATAGCTATGTTTTGGATTTTGTTTCAAAAATTAAAGAAACTGGATCTGTTGCAAACAAAAAAACTGACTGTGCGTACAGTATTGAGTGAATTAAGTGAAGATGATCCTGATAGGCGAGTACAGTTTTGCAAAGAAATTATTAAGTGGTTTTGTAAATAAACACAACTGTCGTTATTAGAGTGATCAAAATCTTCATATTTTTACTGACTGACACCAGGGTTGGAAAAAAAACTAGGCTATTTAAAAAAAAACAGTTGAGTAATATTGTTTTAGTTTTTTGTTTTAATGATTTTATGTGGTTTAGTTAAAGATATTATTTATGTTATCTGATTATATTAATTATTTGGGATCCAAAGAAACATATTTTAATTTTAATATACCGGTAGTAAGGAAACTAATATTCAGTACTTCTCAGTCCACCACCTTTATAATCAAATAAAACAAATATGTGCACTGCAATACTTCTAAAAATATCACTGTAATACCCTAATATATAACTAAACACAATGTTTATACATATTTAAATGTCTAGCCATAGCACCTGTAAATAAATTTACGAAAAGACAAACCAATACACGAGGTCATAGCTTGAAACTATCAATAATAAAACAACTTCCTGTTTCTACACAGTATGGCTAATGTGATAAAATTTAATTTCTTCGTGAAGGACGAAGGTACTTGGAGTACTTGTATTGAAATAATTGCCAAGTAATTTATATAGGGTCTAAAAGAAGGTGGTACCTAAAAGTACCTGGCTGGTCAACAAAGGACTATACATTTTACCTTATTAGCTGGGCAAACAAAGGGTTTAAAATGGAGAGTATTTTGAAAAACCTCTTTAAAACTTAAAATAAAAAAGTGTTTTTCTCTATAACTATTTTACAAATACACATAAATGTGAACAAACACACGTATGCAAGCACACAGCACACAAACACTTGTACCTTCCTGCGCTTTGTTTGAATAGGCCAAATTTTAATGCCGCGTCTGGTGCCGGTGACTCAGAAACATTGAGGCTCATTTTTCATGATAGTTTAAAAAGCTTAAAACAACCATTTTGAAAATGGCACAACATGATCTACAGGAATATGTATACAAAATAGGGAGTCTCATTTAAAAATATCAATGTGACCCTAACGTCACCCTAGCAATGCCACCCAAGGTCATACCAGTCTTACCACCTTACTTCCCTCTTCAGATCCAAACAACTTTTGTTTAAAACATTTTTTTCTGCAATGCGTTGTTTTCAAGATATTTTGGTGGAAAGTTATCAAATGAATACCCGATATAAGTTTTAGTTTTTCCTTATAGCCGCAATGCCTCAGACCAAGACCAGCGATACCCCAGGGTGTCGCTCGCAATGCACTATTTGGGAACTCCTAGAAATACATATCTTTGATAGGAATACAATTATTCAGTCTAAAAATGAATCCACTTTGAAAGTAAACATATTCACACATTATTTCCTTCTTACTTCTCTAAAGCTTATGGTTTTTGCATATCTTATTAATAAGATTTTAAAATTAATTATTATCCTTGCCAAGAAATGCCATTTCATAGATGATCGACCACGCAAAAGATTCCAAACTTAGTAAAGAACCACACTAAATTCTTGAAAATAGAAAAACAAAGTTACCACCAAACTTCAATAAAAAGTATCTAAAACATATGGGAAAATAGAAGTAAATTTAGAGGTTTTGACCATTTCATTTCGTCAGCCATTTTGTCTCAAATTATAGTTTTACAGTAAATATAAGGTTAAGGTTCATTTATTTTTAAAACAATACTAATGAAATGATTAAATGGTACCACTTTTTTTTGGCAAAAAATTATGTATTTGTGTATCTCCCCATTCCTATAAGATTGAACTGTGAAAATTCCATGCATGCATGCATTCATGTAGAGATTGGTTTTATGTGGTCTCCTAATTGTCTAAAGTGTTCACATTTGAAACATAATCCAACATTTTTATCTAGCGGTTGCATTTATTGCATGGTTAACCTGTCCATGTTAGTGAAAAGAACGTTTGTGTGTGTCCTAAGCCTATGAATAAACCTGACATGTTGCAGTTGCCCTGCAAGCCGGAACATCTCGTGGGGGTAACATGCGCCGAAACTCTCGGGGCAACAGGTACAACCAACGCGGCGGAAGAGGGGGTAACTTAAGGTAGATTTTCTTTTACCTATTGATGTCTACGTTTAAAAAATTCTGATTGACCTCAGTTTCAAAAGGATCTTCACCCTAGACCGTACAAATTGTTTCCAGCTGTTCTCTATAATTTATATCATAGATAATTTTATAATTTTACAAAACTAAATAATAGATTTATTTTAACATTAATATTTGAACAGCTAAGGCACTTATTACTAAGTAATGTAAAATATAATAATGTATGTTGTTTTCAAGGAGAATTTTTTTATCTTACCACTTGCTTGTCCTATTCACATTTAAATACACAAGGGGTAGTGGTGAAGGTAAAAACTAGAGGAAATGCACCTGAATTTGTGTGGCAGCAAGGGAAGGGGATAGGTAACATTAGGAATAAACACCCTCAATACACCCGGCCTCAATTCGACCTTCAACCTTGCCATCACCGACAATTCAGTATATTGTGAGAGCTGATATTTTTACTTAACTAGTTAGGGGTGTACAAAGTCCACTTTTTCAATATAAAGTGAATTCGAATTAAATTTATTAGTGTGGTTATTTATATAACTTTATATATACTAAAGATTCCTTGTCTGGTTTACTGAGGGAGGATTTTTCCTAAGTGGTTTTTCAACTTTTCCTCCATGCAAATGTTGGTACACTTCCTCTAAATTCAACCTACCTCATCTCTAATACAATAGTGTACATACATTGTATAACCTGAATGGCTATTATGACATAGTGTTAGTAAATAAAATATTAGACACTATAATTGTTTGGAAACATTTTTGCTAGTAAATTAAGCTACTATCACAGCATGCAAATCAATTGCTTCAAGTTTATTTCATATGAATATTAATTTGTACTCTACATAACAGCACATAATGGCAATAATCGAACATAAACTGACTACCAGTTTCACCTGATTTGTAGTGTGAGGATATTTTCTCCTAAAAAATGTCCTTCCAAAAACTGTACTCCTATTATGTGCACAGACTAATATTTTTAACTGAAAAAAACCCTCATATTCCTACAGAGGTTCGTTTCAAAGCATACTATAACTGTACTAGTTGGCTGGCAATAATCATAGCACATTTTGTGTCAAAAACGAAGAGAAGAAAAACCAGTGCAATCGTGGGAACTGGGAACTATCACTCGTATGTTTGGGGGGGGGGGGGGGGGTGAAACTTCCAAAAACTCATTCGAATAGAATATTTATTAGCTTCGATTTAAAAAAAACTAAAAAATTCAGTTTTAATATTTTTTTAACCCTTTGAGTGCCAACGTCGCTCAGAGCGATGCACGAAATATCTGCTAAACTTGCCAGCGTCGCTCACAGCGATCCCTCGTTTTCGAGCTCTTAGTTCAGTATTAAGTCAACAGATAGAGTAGATTTTATTTCCATTGCATTCTCGTATGTTCAAGCTACTTTTATTTGTCTTTGCGATATATCGAACCTGAAAATTATTTTATAACTTTTTACTTTATGAGTTTTATCTTTGGCCTTGTTTGTAAACATGGCTACTAAGAGGAAAGCTGTGATTCAAGACACAGAAATACTTGCAATATTTATTGACAGCTCAACCCAGAGTGATCAATTTGTTTGTCATTCTGAAAGCACTGATTCTGAATTTGTAAATAATGAAACTGAACAGGAATTTTATTCTAGTGAAATTGAAAGATCGGATCAAGTAGGAGTGGCAGCTGACATTGATGACACGAGTGTGAATACTAGTTATTCCTAAAGGGATGAAATAAATCTTGAAGATCAGGATAATCCACCCCAACCTCTTCATATTTATCCAAAAGTACCAAGTTTGAAGTCCTCTCACCGTCCCCTTCTGATTCCAACCCAATTATTTATTCTAGACTTTGTTTTACTATAACCCTGCTAAAGTTGATGGTCACTGAAACAGCTGCTATGCATATCCCAATTTTAGCGTAAAATCTAAAGTTTTTTTTTTTTGTAAACTTTGTTATTTACTCAGTTTTTTATGTTCTTTTCAGCGATTTATTCTATTTCAAGCTATTTAAATTTTCAATGCTTAAAAATTAATGTTAAATAAAACAGTAAAAAAATTTTTTTTTTAAATATCTTGGCTAGTGATTTTTTTATTATATTTAAAAATTAAAAAAGTATATGTATAATTATATCATCGGATTGGCAAGCATGTTAGCTAGTTTATGTAAAAATTTGAGTGCAAGAAGTTCATAGACTAATGAGTTATTAAAATTTAAACAAACTCCTGCATTTTTCAGGAAAATAGCTTGGCACTTTTAGCACATTTTTTTGTCATTTCTCTTGGCACTCAAAGGGTTAAATAAATTTATTTTAAGTTTTAATCATTTGAAGCTGTTGTCTACCATTTGATTGTCTGATTGTTAGATTGTCATGTTTGTAATTTATTTTTCTATATTTTGGCTAGTCCTGGGTTTGATTCCCGGCATAGCCAAAAAATTTATCATTGGGGAAATGTGGTTGTACCATTTCACAGCGACGAATTAATGGCCGGTGACTGGATGTTGTGACTGTCCTGGTCATAAGTTAGATAATAAGGTATGTGACGCTATGAGAGGCCTAGCAAGCCGGTAGTGGAAAATATATGCCTTGAATAAAAACTTGGTCCAGGCCACAGGCTGGAAACAATAATGAATGTAAGAAACTATCTATATTACTTTAAAAATAATGTTCTGGTAAGTTTATTACTTATTTGCTCTTTTGACTGTTTTACATTTTAAATAGTTCCAATGCCGTTTAGACAAAATTTTGAATTACTATAAACTACTAACTTTGTTCAATAGTCAATTATGTTCATTGCCACATGACCTGCTTGATTCACATGATATGCATTTAGAATGTTTTCATAATTTAACTTTTACAAAACAACATACAATTTTAAAACAAGATTCTGGATCTGGCAATATTTGTCTCAAGTGGATCCTTTTCAATGTTTCATATAAATTGAATAATCTCTTTAAGGAAAAACTTTTTTTTTTTTGAGGTAATTTGTAATATATATTTGGAAGACGCTACGAGAAAGGTGAGTAGAAAATACACAAAAGGAAACTAATTCAATATGGTTTTTACACAAAAGAACAACACAGTTTACACTTTACATTGTTGCCACTTTGAAGCTGATGTTTGTTTTGAAGCTTTGCACACCCCTATCACCCTATTATCTAGTAAACAAAGACGGGCGTGTTTTATTTAGTTTTGCAAAATTTGGCTACTTTAATAATTTTTTTTCTTAAAGTGGCCATGTGCCTTAGGCAGATATACATTGTTCTCTTGTGTGATGCAGGCCGCGCGTTGGAGGCAGAGGTGGGCGTACCCTTCGTGGCCGTGGAGGTCGAACGCCTGTACCGTCCAAGGAAGAGCTGGACCTACAGTTGGATCAGTATATGGCCAACACAAAGTCCTCACTGGACCGGGAGCTCGACACTTACATGAAGGGAGCTAACAGCTTGTCGTGGAACTGAAGACAGGACCAACTTTGTTTTTAAAAATCTCTTGCTCTAATGATGTGTAACTTTGTAAGGAGTGTATCACAGTGACAATGGAACTATTGAGGCAAGGCATTTGCCTCTTGGGATGATAGGTTTTGTAATGGTGACGTGATTTGAGGGTCGCAAGTTTCTTTTCTCGATGATTTTTAAGATTTACCTTGGTGATTAAACTGTTGTACATAATGTGCATTATAGCTATTCAAAATATGTTTAAACCTGTCTCCATTTAATCAAGTGAGATTTTGTATCCACACAAACTGGACAAATTGGTGGTTTGTTGCTACTGTTTTGTGTTAATTTTACATTTTTCTTTCATAGTTTTCAATCTTTACTTGCCCAATTTTACTAATATTAATTTTTAGTGGAGGCTTTAGTTGCAATATTATACTTTCGTTTGTTTTGTTTGTGAAATGAAACTAATTTTGGCCCATATGGTAGTAATTGACATTGCAATTTGATTCTTTGTGTATACTAGTGTTTAAGAATTTATCTTGGTTGCTTTGTGTGGAGATGCATCAAACTGTCAACTTGTAAGTAGTATATTTGTCTTCACACAAATATCCTTCATTAAAATGTTTTTTTAGTAAAAATAAAAGTTTTTAAGTTTTATTATGATTTAAGGGTGTACATACTTTTGAAAAGTTAAAGCTATATCGCTATTCAAAGATTAGCACCTGATTTTTTCTTTGAAACCCAAAAGTCCCTTCGCATCTTTAAAAATATTTTTATGAAACTAAAAACTTTTACATATTTCACATTCCATAAAAATATTAACCAAATGTATACATGGGTTGAATTGACTATTTTACAGATATTGAATATGAATCGAAAGCTTAGTAAACATAAGAGCTCTAGTTTACCACATTAATTTCTTAGTTATAGAAACTGAAAATAGTAAATGTAAAGATGTTTTGCCTTTGTACATTCAGTGAAAAGGGGGGGAAATTAATCTTTGTTCTGATTACTTAGAGATTAAGAGCTTGAAAACAGATCAAAACTTGAAATTAAAATAAAAACATCTTTGTTTATTTTCAAACCTCAAATTTGATATTTTTTTTCCTAATATATTTAAGCATTCAAAATCTCCATCCTTTAAAATGAAGTAAATAATTACTTTTGATTAGGGGTGTGAGAAGTACACTTTTTTGGTTCAAAGCGAATTCGAGTTAAATATGGGAAAAATTCTCAAAGCTGAATCAATGTTTGAATATTTTTATATTTAATTTTGAGTAAAAATATTATGTTGACATTGAGTATATCTATCTAAAATATAACTAAATATTACATTTATTTTTTCTTAACATTAATATTTGTAGCTTATTGCCAACATATAAATGTTATATTCACTTTACGTTTGTATTAAAACACTTTGTCTACAGCCTGAGTGAGTAGTTTAAAAAAACATGCATTTGCTTTAATGCCATTGGATTTTCCCGTCATGGTGTCTTACTAACCTTTCACACATAAGATACAAATTAACAAAACACAGTTAATGGATGTTCAAGAACAAGAACAACATAGAAAAATACGAGTTTAAGTTAATTCAATGGGTGTGTTTATAGGTTTCAGAAGTCCATTGTTACAAAATTTTAGTTTTTCTGTTTTACAAATCAACAAGGAAACTTTTGATTTTTATAAATCCGTTTAAATCTTATGTGAATTTTTTATCTAAATTAATATAAATTTTCTTTTATAATTACTCACCAATTTCATACGTTTTTAAAAATAATTAAAGGGATGTCATGTTCTTTGCACATGTACTCAACTTTCTCTCAAACATGAGTTCGAATCTAATACGAAGTACACAAAGATTCTCTTTGGCTTTGAATTTTTCAAAGCTTCTCACACCCCTACTTCTGAACCATTTCAAATTGTTGAGTGGATTTTTATAACAATTCTAGCACTGAAGCCAGCTTGATGCGTCCAGAATGCTGTAATTTATTTTGTTTATACCATTTGACTTGTCATTTTGACCAGGGATTTGATAAATTTTATAATATTTTAGGGGTTTGTGAAATCTACTTTTTCAATTCAAACCAAAGACGAATAATGATAAATATTCCTGAAGCCAAATCGAAGTTTGAATATTTAAAAAAAAAGTTTAATGTTGGGGAGGGGGGAAAAATTAGATGTTGCATAACTTTAAAAATCTGGGTAATATTTTACAAAACAAATATTGCAAACATGATTAAACATATTTTGTCCTAAGCTGATAAATGAAACTACTGTCACAACATGTAATTTAATTATTTTAGATTTTTGTCATGCTAATATTAATTTTTGATGTACATAACACAAAATAACAAAAATTGGACATAAATATGTGTTTTACTTTTGAATTGAAGTCGAAGCTGGTGAATATTCAAGTTGAAGTCAAAAGTGTTTGAAGCTTGGCACACTCCATCACAATGTTGACTTTGCCTTAGAGTCTGCAATTTTCATTTTTATTTTATTAAACATGTTAAAAAAGTAATCTTTTCAAATCCCTTTTAGGATTAATGACTAGACTATGTATCTATTTTAAATGATATATTTTGTGAAAATATTTAATATAAGGAATGCTGTACATCATTGTATAGCTGGTGGTTAAAATTTTATTCATACATTATAATATGATCATTGCTATTGTAATGATAAATATGTCATCAACAGTTTATAAAGTAGCTCTTTTGATAATATGTTTTGGTTATATTTAAATGTATATTTGAATGTATAATTTTTCAAATATATGGTAAAAATGGTATTTGAATTGAACCTGGGACTTTTGACCCATGTTACCAAAGCCCCTAGGGTCAATTAACCATGACCATTTGTATTTCATTCTAAATTTTTTTTAAACCTATTTGTGAATGGCACACAATTTGGACCACATTTTATTGTAATGTATCCTGCTATTAATTCAGGTAATTTAATTTAATTACACTAATAGATGGAATATAGAATTTAGAGGAAATGTATCAGAATTTGTGTGGCGGTAGTAAGAAACCATTTTATAAAAATCACCTCAAGGCACCTGGCTTGGATTTAAACCCTAACCACTTCTCACTGGCAAATCAAACTAGACTAAACAGATGTTTATGCCATGTTTACCCACCAGTGTGGGTAATTTTGATGTTCAGATTTAACCCTTCTATAACACAATTCTAACTAACTACAACAGTCGACAAAATTTGGTAAACTGGCTTAACGCTATTTACCGATAGTATGATTGAAGTGAAGAAAACTGTGACTACCATTTTGTTTGACTCTGCACTTTACGCCAGCTGGTAACTGGTTTTTTTACCGTTAAGCAATGTCTACAATCAACGATGCCGATCATGCATAAGTGAAAACATAGTTTTTCATGGAGATTAATTTCTTTATCGATTCACAATCTTTTTGGGATGTTTTGATTAATTATTTTATAATGATTTATATTTATAAAAATAAGAGTATGTGTGTGTGTGTCATGAGCGTATTGCGACATCTTTCGCACACGGAGGTCTGAAACTTAAAATTTAGTACCACTTTGCACGGACATGTGCACCTCAAAGCCGGAATTTTAATATTTGTATTAGATTTTTTTAAATTAATTAAAAACTGGTTTGAAAGTAATAAAATTAAGTACCTAAATGCATTGGTAGGCGTGACCACACAATCCATAATGTGGTTACTCCAGGCATTGCCAGATACTTTTGCTTGTATTAAATAAAGTGGGGTTTAAATACTAGAGATGTCACAATTCCTTTTTTCTCAATCCCAATTATTAAATTTTAGCCTTGATTTTATAGTTACAATTTCTCAAAATTCATAGTTTCAATTTTTTCGATTTATGCAACCCCACATTGAAAATAGGTTATTTTTTTTATCGTATTTCCTAATGGCTTGGAAATGTATAGTAAGACAATGTTTCTTTACATTGTCGTTTATACATTTCTTTATTGTATTGTTATGTATTTGCAAAAAATTAAAAAACTGAAGCTGTATATATTAAATAAAAATTTAACCAAACAACAATGTTTTAAGTCATGTAAGTTAACTATATTCTTATATTTTGTACCGAAGTCAAAATCAACTAACCAATAAGGTACACAACATAAAATTTCCCAATTCTGAATATTATTCACGTTTTATTTGGATATCAGAACTTTTAACCTAACTAATGAGTTCTGACAATAGAGCTTACAAAAAAAACAAAAACACTATTTGATTGAGAATGGGAAGAACCTTGGTATCAAATTGACAGAGCATTGGAAACAAATCCTAAATTCACTTCTTTCATTATTTTCCAACAGACACAAAATAAATACTTAATCACGCCGTTCCTTTACAGGGTAGACGAGAAACTCTGCATATAGCTCAAAAAACAACTCCATACTTAATCCATTCTCCACACTTCCCTATCCTTGCACATCACAACAACATCCATAAACAGAGCTATTTTATTCTTAAAACTCCTAATGTTTCTCTTTTACACACATTCGTCTACCACATTTAACCACGTCTTACATGGCCTACCCTTCCTTTTGATCCACATACTCTACCTTCATATATTTACTTTGTCACTCGATCCACACTCGTCCTCTCAACACACCCAAACCAATGTAACACGCTTCTTTCACATTTACATATTAGATTCCTTTTCAAAGCACACTACTTCAGCAACCATTCATTACTGATTCTGTCCATACAAGTTTTCTAAATACATTTCTTAGATAGTTCATTACAACCGCCTTCGCCTTGTTCTTATGTTTCTCCTGAAAAACCCACACTTCACATCCATAAAACAACTTAAAAGGAAGTCAATCCGCATTTACGTGGAGGGAGAGTGGAAAACCATTTAGGGAAAGCCACCCCAATTCGTCTGACTGAAATTCGAACCTTGAACTCCCTGTCCTCGGCAGTATAGTTTAACATGAAACAAGCGTGTTAGCTAACTACGCCACCAAGGCTTTTTTTTTTTTAAATTCATAAGCCAATAAATTAATTTGGAACTCAAATATATTATGAATAGTTGAGTTGTGATGAATCAATATCAAATATTTTCAAACGAAATATTAAAGATTTCCTGTAACGTGATTTGGCATGTTACCAGAGTAAGCAGAGCTTGTGTTTGATATGCACCTGGAAAAATCAAAGAACATTGTATTTAACAGGAAAGAATTGAGAATTTTAAAAACCACTGAAATATTCTAGGGGTGTGCGGGAATCCTAAAATTCAGGAGGATTTTGCAAAAGAAAAGGTTTTCTGATTTTCTGTAATCTCAATTTTTTTTAACTAGGGAAATGTTTTTATTTATTCAATACCTTAAAATTTTAACCAAATCATTGTGATTCTTTCATAAAACAGCAAAGTTTTCCCTTATCTAAATTTAACAATCGCTGTTAACTGTAAGCAAAAGTCAAAACTTAAGAAAAATAACATTAAATTGAAAGTTCACTTTTAGCATTTTTAAATGTATTTTACACGCATGAAATAAAACAAAATTGGATCTTTTTGCGAAATGACTACTTGGCCTTTTACATGCAAATAATGGTAAATTATGTTGATTTTAATGAGAATTAACCATACAAAAACCAATATATATCATATTAAGCAGCAGACACTGTTCTTTGCCCTTTTTTTTGCCTAAAATTGTCAGAAAAAGAGTATCAGCTGGACTATTACCAATTCTTTCTTAATATTCCTCATAAACCAAAAAGTTCATATTGTAAAAAATGTAATTCGCTCAACCTAAGAGAGACCAGAGAGAAGAGAAGTAAAATATGTACAAAGGCAAATATTTTAAATTTAAGAATGAGAAATGTAGCTGTAATTTTTCTATAACACTCACAATACCATTTAATTTAAATATTGAAAAGAGGATAGTAGGTCAAGGTCTACACACCAAAAAAATTGTAGGCCTCAAGGTTCACAATTAAAAATTGAGTTGAATTTTTTTTTTCACCATTCTTAGCCGATAAAAAAGCTTTGTAGGTACTGACTTTTAGTACCGAAATAACACTTTATTTATTTAAATCCAATCATTTTACTTACCACAAATCAATGTATCTTTTAATAAGTGTATTTATTACTAGAGCTAGTTCGAATCTATATCTTGAAAAACATAATTGTAAGTAGTTAACTTTCCCACAATATGATTTTATTCTGAAATTCTAATTTACATGGTAAATTAATGGTTTAGGTTCTAGTTGTTAAGTTTGTCCTTTAACTATGTTGTATTATATCACAAGTAACCATCATAATACTTCAATAAATAATTCAGACTTAAAATGTAAATTAAAACACAGTTTAGAAGATGCTTAATGATTCAAGGAATTCTACGAGTCCACCTCTATCCAATACAGTTCACAGTTCATAAAGTATTCTTGGAAATTTATATTTTATTTATTATGATAACATTCTGAATCCCTCCCAGCTATATTTTTAAAAATCATACACCATAAAAGAAAATTTACTCTACATGATGTAAAGCTGATGTGTGGATATCTATGTTAAAATGGCAACTAGTCGCGTTGAGTTCTTGAGCCAAGCTCCTTCCAAAAGCTGTGTTTAGTCGATTGGTTAAGTAAAAGAATAAGGGGACATAGTTTATTACCAAAAAATATTATATTATGAAAATTAGAATAATTTATTCAAACAATTTTACAGAATGCATTTGTATCAAGTTATATAAAAAAAACCCATTGAAAACTCAATTCTTTATTTAAATCTTAGCATATAAAAGATCAGAAAAATTAATATTTTGTTGGTCTGAAAAACCTGGAAAAGTCATTGAAACTTCAGAACTTATAAAGCTTACTAACCCTGAAACTGAACCTTTTTCTTTCACACTTGGCACCTTATAAGTGCAGCATAGGTATGCAATATGGAAAATCTTCCAGCTAATTGTTACAAATGCAATCTAAATGTCCTGAGTTATAAATGTTTCACTTCGGTTTAATTTTGCCTCTGGATGTTGAAACCAGGCACATCGAGTTGCAATAAATCATTAACATTAATTCTAGTTCTCTTCTCACTCATGAATAGATTATAGCGCTTGGTGGTTCAATGTGTCACTAACGTCGGGGTTCCCCGATCTGTGGTAGACCAGAAAAGTTAATGCCTCAATATTACAATCTGAGCCATTATAAATGCACCCCCTTCCATTGTAATTATTAATCAAAAATTTTCTTTTCTAGGAATACATCTCACATGGAAATGGATTTTTGATGCCTTACCAAAAAAATGTTCTACAGATGAGAACAATTCAAAAGCATGGTTTAAACAAGTTCTACGTACCTTGGCAACACTCCATATCCTTTGTGAATGTATAAATCTGCAATATACTATAATTATTGGATACCATTGCTGATTGTGGATACCTTCAAATAGATCTTCAAACAACTCATTTTTAAATGTTATATTGCTTACTAGTGCTTTAGCCCAAAATAATTTTAATGCAAACAGAACCCCAGAAATTTAATTTACCACTGAGTCTGGGTTCTCATTAAAACAAACGTTAACATCTAGTAACTATTTTCTACAACAACTAAAGAATTAATGTGAACAAAATCAGAAATGAGGAGTGGGGGAATCAAACCAAATTATTACACCATTTTCCAAGATTTGGATACAAGTTTTTATACTAGTTGATAAAGCTATTTCAATTTTATAAAAAAAAGGGGATTTGATCTGTGTCTGCCTGGTACCTTAGCTTGCTTGTTAACACTTCTTCCTATTGGACTAGCAGTGGTCAAATTAAACCATAACTGTCACCTATATTTTACCTATTTTAGCCATGTCATATACATTGAAGGTGGTAGGCATTGTGTATTTCTACCCCTCTAAAAGTCCGGGCCACTGACAAATAAAAGTTGAGAGTACTCATGGATGGTTTTAGATTTCTCTTGCAAATTCAGATACACATCTAAATTTAACCTTCCTCATTCCTAACCATTAGTGAAATACGTACATTATATGTAAACTAAATTTGTATTAAATACATTGGTGCTAAAAGAAAGGGGTTGGGGGAACCGTTCACACTTTACATTACTGCCACTGGACAAAGAGTCTGCCTCAAAGGATAAAAATAATGATTCGTTACTGCCCAAGCCTAGATCAAGGGATTGGGTAGTAATGATCTATTTTCTTTGTCTAATGGCAGAAATGTAAAGTGGAAACCGTGTTATTATTTTCATTGTAAAAGCCATATGTGTTTGTTCCCTTATATTATGTTTCTATCCCTCATACCTTTTTTTATGTATATAATTTAGTGTTAGTTAATTTAATTTTTCTATATTTTAAAACTTACCCTTGAACAAAGCTTTCTCTTTTACTTATAATTTTTATATCAATTATAAATAGAGATGGGTTGGTTGAATCTAAATAATAATTTTACCCATAAATCAGAATCTTGGAAAATATGCTAAGCCTAAAAGCTTTAACTTCCCCACATTAGCATGATTTCTTTATTCAATTCTGATTTTGTTTAAATAAATTCTTTAGTTGATAGAAAATAGAAATTCTAACAAAATGGATTTTATTTTTGTAGTGTGAATTCCCACTAAGAGATAAATAATGGTGTGGGGTTTGGTTGTTTGGTGTTTGTTCTATAACCATGTTGTGCTGGTATGTATCATAATAGGTTAAAAAAATACTGCATATATATATATATATATATATATAGAGAGAGTGGAGAGGTGTGTGTGTGTGTGCGCTTTAACCCTTTCAGTGCCACGCCTATTCCAGAATCTGTGCGCAAAGAGTGCCATAGGTCTGTAAAGTTTTGTGTGTGAAAAATGCCACAGCCATTTACTCATTTATGTAAGGGTCTGCAAGAAAATTCGCCAAACCTTTATTTATGAAGTGATTCTTTTGATTTTTATATCATTTTAATCTGTATGTACTGTTCTTTAATAATAATAAATTAATACAATTTAATTATAATTATTTAATTTCTAAATTTTTAATTTTTTTTCAAAATAATGCTAACATATTAAAAAAAATATTATCTATACATTTCGAAATTATTTTGTTTTAGTGCATTTAGTTTTATACAAGAAAATAAAGTTTTGAATATATATGATTATAAATAGTAATTACAAACATTTTTATTTGATATCCTACATCAGATAGTTTTGGGCTATTATTGCTTACCTTACAGCAATAATTTTTATATTGCTTACCTCATGAATAAATATTTAGGCCTACACATAATGAATGTGTTTTTAAAAAAAACCTTTTATAATGAATAATCTTCATATTAAAAAAAATATTATATACATTTATAAAGTCATTATGCCTATTTACTTACATTGGTAAAGAAATCTTTTCATTCACACGACAACATAAAAATCTAAATAGTATATTTTTCAAACTCATAACATTTTAACCCGTACATTTGAAAACTGTTTACATCAGTATGAATGTGAGCCACACTTAAGTTTTTCCATGCAGCTCGTATGTAAATTTGCATTGCACTTAGCACATTGAGTACGTAACCATGTAATTGTAAATGTACTAAATTCCCAGTTCCAATAACAACTATTTACAGTTGATTTTTGTTGCAAACCTTATATAAAATAATAGAGGGAAATGTTCTCTTTCCAGTGATATATGGCGCTACTACACTATATATCAGATAAAACAAGAACTAGTTCAAATCTGAAGAGCTGACCTCATCGGCTCTGGCACTTTTAACGTTAGTAGGCGGAGCTGATCAGATCGGCTAGTGGCACTAAAAGGGTTAATCTTTGAATATTATTAAGGACTTGGAAGATTTGAAGGACCTATCACTAGGGACATGCAAAATTCGCATTTGTGATAGCATGAATTTTTACACGAATTCTACTGTTTTAACACAAATAAAACAAATTTAAGTTTTTTTCTAAATAAACACAATTTCTTTGTAATTTGGCAAATACCATTTCATGCAAAATAATTTTCAACATGGTTACATTGGCGATAGCACTATACCAGGGTTGGTATTCATACGGATAGTATCCGTTTTTGCTTATTTTAAACATATAAAACGGATCACAGGTTATATGAATATTTTCACAGATATTTAGGTTTTATTTTTTAGGCTAACATTAAAAATCACAATTTATACTTTTACACATTATGATACTTAAATTTCAATTTCGATAGATCAATTATTTGTTTTCAGCCTCTAAAAGATTTCACGCTAGGTCCAAGCAAGGACATTAATATAGGCGGTCATGTTTGGCAAAATTATATCTTCTTTCGTTGTATTCCCTTCTCCTTAATTGAAAGTAGTTTAGTCTTATATGACAACATGTTTCTGTGTTATTGTTTGGTCTAAATATAAAATAATAATCAATTATTTCGATATTGCTATTTGTAAAACTCAAGTTTGACATTACTAAACATGAAATGTTTTGTGCGTATATTTGATTTTTCTCTGAATATGCTAATATATAAATACACAATATGAATGGAAAATGTAGACAGTTTTATCCTAGTTTTTTTTTAATGAATACTTATTCAACTCATACTTATGTAAATAATAACATCACTTTCAGAATATAATATCATTGCTTTTTGAAAAAAATAACACCACTTTCCCCTAAAAATAACCTCATCTTTTGCATGTCTCTACCCATCACTTGTTATATATTATTACAGTAGAGTCCCGACATTCCGTATTTCCCAACATGTCCATATAACATGCTATTTTAGATAGTTTGCAGCATACACGTATATTGCTATTGATGCCATGTTATTATAACACTGGTGTGACCTTGCAGCAAAGAAGAGAAGCAAAGCTGGGAAACAAACTTCAGACACTAATTTTTCTAAACAGTGACTTTTGAGGTTCACATTTTAAATAATAACTGTTACATTTAAAAAGTCTAAAATTCATTGTCCTCTTTACATGAATAAAATAATAGTTTTATAATTTATTGTAAAATTTATACTTTAGAATAATTACTAACTAACTTTATTTCATACCTATTCTGCACTTAAATTTAATTTGGATTTGTTTCAATATCGCCCGTTTCCGTATTATCTGACATTTAGGCTATCCAACCAACTGTCGTTCCCAATTAGGTTTGATAATCGAAGCTCTACTGTATTGGCTAATTGTATAGTTCTTGTGATACAATACTTATATAATATTTTTTCACCAAATCTATGTTTTGAGAACTGGTCACCAGTAAGAGTAAATATACATTAATGTCATTTGTTTAAATAGTAAGTATAGTAAGTAGATGGAATTCATATTATGGGACACAAATCAATTTGTGCTCAAGTGTTTGCTCGTCCCTATAATGGATTCAAACTTAAAATAATCAAATAAAAGCAATAACTTGTTTTTAATAATTTTTGTGATCTAGACCGTTGATTCCCAAACCATGATTCGTGAAATCTTCCAGGGGGTCTGCCAAAATATGTCCGTGATGGCAGATTTTTAATGAAAAGTTTGTGAAATTTTGTGAGGCACATTTACAAGATTCTATTCTCTAAAGTTGATGATTTTTCTGTCCACTGTCTCTTCAGAAACTATGCTTACTTCTACTACCCCATCTATAATTTGTTTTGCTTTCCACAACGGAAACGGGCTCAGTTCTGAAAGTGACTTTAGATTTTGTCTGTAGTTCCTGACTTTAAAGCTTTTTGCCACCCAAAGCAAGTGCATCCTTCTCAGTAAATCACGTGAAGAGGTTAGTAGCTGTTACAACTTTTAAACAATTTTGAAACTTAAATCCGCATGGAATTTTGTAATTACAGGAAGGTATTTCAGTTATGTAAAACAGCTATTTCCAGTACTACTTTAAAAAACGTGAAATCTGATATTATTGCGACAATAAAGAGAAAAAATGTTATTTCTTTGCTTATTTAAATTTAGTTTTAATTTTTAAAATAAAAGTATAATTATTTAAGCTTGTACTTACATATTTTCAATATTCTTGCATTATTTTTGGCAAGGTATAAAATTATTTGTTTGGCTATGAATATTTAAAAGGGGTTCGCAAGTCGAGAAAATTTGGGAACCACTGATCTAGACTATCTGTCAGTCACAAACAATTCATTCAAAAATTTTACACAAAATTATTTTGCAGTTTCACACTATTTTATCACACAAATCTAACGAAAGTTAGTTATACCACATTAATAAACACAAATATCACAGTTAACTTTTCAAACGTTTTACAAGGCATTTGGGGAGAAATTAAAATGTTCATTATATTCTTATTTAATAGTGAAAGCAATAATTATTTTGATTAAAGAAAAATCATTTGTTTTCATTGTTGTACTGACTCACTAATATATAAACTAAATAATTTTAAAGTTGCACTGTTCCATGGATCCAGCCAACTATGCGCCAGAAATGGAGGTTTTTCATGTGAACTATAAAAATGTTCAAAAATACCACAAAGACAAAAAAAAATCTATTTAACAAAGCTTGTCAATCATCAAGTGTTGTGTATTTTTTTGCTCATATATTTGCAACATGTTTTAAAAGTATTATTTAAGCTTTCACACAACTAGCTTTTAAAAGCTTAAGACACAACTGCACTTCACCTAACTTTGGGAGAAAATGCAAGTGAAAACCCCACTTTTGAACCAAAACATTGTAACAGTACTTTCTAACATTAATATAGTCTAGGGAAAAAACCCTTAATTTCCATGGTAGTAGTGTCTGGTTCTATATTTTGTATTTGTTTCTTCTCGTATGCAGGAATATAAGTTGAGAAAAGTTGTTAACAATTTCGCAAATAGCTAGGTATTTTACTAACCTAATTAATTTCTCCTCAGCACTCATTCCTGCTCTTTCTAGTTCAACAAGTGTCCTACAGGGATTTCACTGTAAATCGATACACTTTATTTCTGGAGGGGCGGGAGGGTTGTTTACTAGAAAATAAATTAAAATATTTTGCAGTTTTTAAAATGAATGAGTCCATGCCCTATGGAAGTGCTTATGTTGCAGGAATAACCTGGTTTACAATATATTCTTGCATATAGTTTTATGGTAATTTAAGGTAAAATATATATCTTTCTCATTTAATGTATTGAAAAAATACAGTTTAGTTTGAATAAAAGGTATATATATTATTATTTTTGCACCAAGGCTACTTGTCCAGACATATTAACACAGTAAGGGGATGAGGATGGTAGAATTTATAGGAAATGTAGCCACATTTGTGGGGAAGAAGAATGAAGAACCATATTGGGAAAAACACCCTTAATACTCCAGAATCCCTCTTAGCCTGAAAAACAGAGCTTGATTTCTTAGGTTCAAATTTAATGTAATTGATTGTCAACTTTAGAAGTCATGCTGATGTAATTTTCGACTGATTTTACATATTTGTGTCAGTCAAAGGGGGTATTTAAAATTCATCATTGTGAAAGATATACACTGGTTATATTGTAGGAACGAACCATTTAAAGGCCTTTTAGATGTATAACCCTACAAAAATCAGATACACTAATGACTTCATTTTTCAACCATATCATTTCCAGAATATACAAAACAATTTTATTGGTTCTCTATGGGTGTGAAACATGGTTTCTTACCTTACATGGTGAAAACAAATATAGGGTGTTCGAAAACAAGGTGTTAAGAAAGATATTTAGTTCAAAAAGGGATGAGGCTACTATGGAGTTGAGGAGGTTACATAATGATGAAATACATATCCTGTACTCATCACAAGACATTATTAGGATAGTCAAGTCTCATAGATTACAGTGGGCAGGATATGCAGCGCTAGTGGGAGAATCTAGAATCATGTTCAGTTTATTGATTGGCAAACCCAATGGGAAGAGACCATCGGGAATACCTAGGCGCAGATGGGAGGATAGCATTAGAATTGACCTAAAAGAGATGGTGCAATGAGGTAGGGATTAGGTGGTGTACTTAAATAAGTCAGAAATCGAACCTGGGACTTCTAATTCAGCATAAAGACGCACTACCAGATGTGCTAAGGGGTTTAAAAAAAACAATCACAAATGTTTCCATGTATTATTTAATTTAAAGAAACCTGCCTTTTCAGACATGCACAGTTAACCTAGTAGTCTTGTGTTTCACAAGATTTCTATTGCTTGGGATGTCTGGGTTTGAATCATGACCCGGTGTACGCAACTGGTGGTGTGGTGGGTGTTTTTATAAATATAAATTATTGTTTATGGTTCTTCTTTCTTCCCTCCATATCAATGCTGGTGTATTTCTTATACAACTACTCTCATACTTATTCTTTATATCAGGCTCTTAAAATACCTCCAAGTTAAAGTGAACAAACTAAAAAAGTAGCTATGGTTAAGTGTTTTGTGTAGTATGTGCCATCTTAAATTAAGTTTATAAACCATTTGTTGACTATGCCATAATTTTACTAAGAGCACATTAAATATATATATAATGTATGTATAATTAATATTTGAAGGGAATAGGAGGGAAGATATTTTTTGTGTGTACTGAATGTCTTAATCACCCATTTCATATATTTACACTTTTGGGGCAAGGCTGAGAAGGGTAGAATTCACAGAAAATGACTCTCATTTGTGTGGAGCGAGAGAGGGAAACAGAAAGAAAAACCATCCTCGATACACCCTGGTAAGATTCTAAACCCCCCCACCCCTTTGTTGCGTGCCCACAAATGTGGTAGCTAGGAGAAATCAACTTGGCTGTTAACACTGTCTTAACTTGTATATAGGATAAGAGTTTTGGGACAGTCTTGCAAATTAAGTATGTTGTATCACAAAGTTGTTATTAAAGTGTTTACAAGAGTTGTCCTTCATGCTATGAATCTGGAGTTAGTACCATGGTGTAAGTGTTCACTTGGCACTCCTGACAAGATGAGGTGCACCACAGTCGTGTTACGGAGTCCTTTTCACCAGAGATAAGATGTACCACAACTGTGTTAGGTGATCCTTCCCATCAGTTAAATTGCTGCTGAACCACTGTGGTGAGTGACATGGAGGACCTTGCATCAGATAACAGGTGTTCACGCCACTGACAATACAAGTTATGTCAGTGGGAGGGACTCCTTGTCGCCACTGACTTAACTTATATTGTCAGTGGCGACATGGTGTGTCTTCCACCACTGAGCAGGAGCTAACTTGAAACTGCTGACACGATGAGGTAAATCACAGTGGCGACATGCAGTCCCTAGCACCGCTGAGCAGGAGTTCACTTGAAACTGCTGACACGATGAGGTAAATCACAGTGGCGACATGCAGTCCCTAGCACAGCTGAGCAGGAGTTCATTTGAAACTGCTGACAAGATGAGGTAAATCACAGTGGCGACATGTAGTCCCTAGCACAGCTGAGCAGGAGTTCACTTGAAACTGCTGACACGATGAGGTAAATCACAATGGCGACATGTAGTCCCTAGCACAGCTGAGCAGGAGTTAACTTGAAACTGCTGACACGATGAGGTGAATCACAGTGGCGACATGCAGTCCCTAGCACCACTGAGCAGGAGCTAACTTGAAACTGCTGACACGATGAGGTAAATCACAGTGGCGACATGTAGTCCCTAGCACAGTTGAGCAGGAGTTCATTTGAAACTGCTGACACGATGAGGTAAATCACAGTGGCGACATGTAGTCCCTAGCACAGCTGAGCAGGAG
Source organism: Timema podura (assembly GCA_033556935.1). Lineage (NCBI taxonomy): Eukaryota > Metazoa > Arthropoda > Insecta > Phasmatodea > Timematidae > Timema > Timema podura. Next base: position 21,468,999 of record JAVRXN010000008.1, read on the forward strand.
TTCACTTGAAACTGATGACATGATGAGGTAAATCACAGTGGCGACATGCAGTCCCTAGCACAGCTGAGCAGGAGTTCACTTGAAACTGCTGACACGATGAGGTGAATCACAGTGGCGACATGTAGTCCCTAGCACCACTGAGCAGGAGCTAACTTGAAACTGCTGACAAGATGAGGTAAATCACAGTGGCGACATGCAGTCCCTAGCACCACTGAGCAGGAGCTAACTTGAAACTGCTGACACGATGAGGTAAATCACAGTGGCGACATGTAGTCCCTAGCACAGTTGAGCAGGAGTTCATTTGAAACTGCTGACACGATGAGGTAAATCACAGTGGCGACATGTAGTCCCTAGCACAGCTGAGCAGGAGTTCACTTGAAACTGCTGACACGATGAGGTAAATCACAGTGGCGACATGTAGTCCCTAGCACAGCTGAGCAGGAGTTAACTTGAAACTGATGACATGATGAGGTAAATCACAGTGGCGACATGCAGTCCCTAGCACAGCTGAGCAGGAGTTCACTTGAAACTGCTGACACGATGAGGTAAATTACAGTGGTGACATGTAGTTCCTAGCACAGCTGAGCAGTAGTTCACTTGAAACTGCTGACACGATGAGGTAAATCACAGTGGCGACATGTAGTCCCTAGCACAGTTGAGCAGGAGTTCATTTGAAACTGCTGACACGATGAGGTAAATCACAGTGGTGACATGCAGTCCCTAGCACAGCTGAGCAGGAGTTAACTTGAAACTGATGACATGATGAGGTAAATCACAGTGGCGACATGTAGTCCCTAGCACAGCTGAGCAGGAGTTCACTTGAAACTGATGACATGATGAGGTAAATCACAGTGGCGACATGTAGTCCCTAGCACAGCTGAGCAGGAGTTCACTTGAAACTGCTGACAAGATGAGGTAAATCACAGTGGCGACATGCAGTCCCTAGCACCACTGAGCAGGAGCTAACTTGAAACTGCTGACAAGATGAGGTAAATCACAGTGGCGACATGCAGTCCCTAGCACCACTGAGCAGGAGCTAACTTGAAACTGCTGACAAGATGAGGTAAATCACAGTGGCGACATGCAGTCCCTAGCACCACTGAGCAGGAGCTAACTTGAAACTGCTGACACGATGAGGTAAATCACAGTGGCGACATGTAGTCCCTAGCACAGTTGAGCAGGAGTTCATTTGAAACTGCTGACACGATGAGGTAAATCACAGTGGCGACATGTAGTCCCTAGCACAGCTGAGCAGGAGTTCACTTGAAACTGCTGACACGATGAGGTAAATCACAGTGGCGACATGTAGTCCCTAGCACAGTTGAGCAGGAGTTCATTTGAAACTGCTGACACGATGAGGTAAATCACAGTGGCACCGGTAAGGAATTGTTCATTCGGCGCTGCTCACAGGAGATGATGGCTCTCGTTTGAGCACCACAGTGGTGGCAGGGGTACCTCGCACCATGGCTAAGCTGTGGTCAGCAGGATCCGGGAGGGCAGGGGACATGGATAGAGCCGGGTTGGCCACAGCGATGATGTTGCCGCCGCTGGATGCAATCACCTGAAATGTGAACATGTTTAGTGATATTACAAATAGTATGAATGATCTATTTGTATTGGTTGTTTCTTTTGACAATGATTGGGTAAATGGTTTTTTATTTGTAATATCTAGTTGCACTTTATGCTCATTTTTTAGTTAATATGTTTTTAGAGGCGCGCTTTAGTAGGATTCTAAAGCTTTCTAGGAAACAAATACCTTTTTTATAGTCAACATTGATATTATTTTACTATTTTATTAGTTTTTTTTTTATAGTTATTGATACTATCTGTGACGTAGATCACATCATGACTTGACATAAAAAAAAAACTATGTGAATATTATTTTAAGAAACATTTTAGCTATCAAAAATGTGTATTCCTATCCGACTCAATTTCAAATATTTTTATTGTTGTTTCATATCAATAAAGTGCATTTTTACAGCGATGGCTGCAGATTAAGCCTGTGTGAATCCATAATTTTCAACTTCGAATCCAAATATCGGATGACTCGAATAAAATCTCACAACTAAAAAAATTTTTAGTCAAATTCAAATCAATTATTGTGCTAAATTTAATTCACCGAATTGAATCCTAGTCAAAATACCATGCTTAAAAAAATTGATCGAATATTATATTTAAAAAAATAATTTGGATCCTAATCGAATAATTTATTTGTCCTACTATGATAATATTTCAAATCGAATCTGTTGAATATTTTACCATGCTAAGTTTCCGAATCTAACGATATAACAAATATTAAAAAAAATATTAACATAGCCATTTCGGACACATTAAAAATAAATTAATCATAGCACTAATCTCAAAATGTGAAACATCAAATAAAGATGGCACCATTTCTTCAACCATAGTGCAAAGATTCTCTGTCACAAACAACTGTAACCCATGTGATTCCTTGACGACCTGGAAATCAAGTTAATTTATCTATTCACTCTAACGATTTCCTATTTGATTGTACTAATTTGTTAAGCAACTATATTCATTATGGGTTCTAATTTTGAACTAAGCCCATTGAATCCGAATGTAGGATTTATTTAGATTCGCAATTAATCCAAATCTTTCAAATACTTTTTTTTTTACTTACATCCACTATTGTTTCCAGCCTGTGATCTGGTTAGTTTTTTATTCAAGCCATATATTGTTCACTACTGGTGGTTAGGCCTTCCATAACTTCATATGCCTTATAATCAAACTTAAGACTAGGACAGCACAACATCCAGTCCCAGCTGTTAATTATCCCTGTGAGCCCTTTCAAATACCTACTAAGATTCCAAATTTCAAAGGGTCACAAGCTTATTGTGATTATCGCACCATAATGTATTCTAAACTTTTTATCAGGGAATTTATTGAAGTATAAGTCCTCGACTTTCTTTAAAGGCTACTCATCAAAGGATATCAACTTTATTTATAGATTTTGAGCTTTCGGTGTGATTTTAAACAAAACGTATAGTTCACCCTTCACACCACGATAGGAACTTTAAAAAAACACTTCTCCCATTTCTCTATGTCTTTTTAAAATCTAAGTTTTTTTTAATTTCTTAAGAAAAATTATATGAATATAAAGGTAAATATTTTTTTGCCACTATACAATCATACACAAATCAGGGTTTCTATGTGATGTAAACAAAAAATGATTGTACAGATGAGCCACTGCACTCACAACAGAAAAGATTGAAATTTGCTAGAAAAGGGGTTTTCGATGGAAGCTACTGTTTTTGCCGATATCTTGGGCCCCTAACCTTTAAAACAAGTGTTCACTTGACAAAATTAGTTCAGCCTTTTACTTGTAATATCAATGGTCTTATCAAACTATATATATCATATTTATATTTGTTTAATCTAAGTGTAATTTTAAACAGCTAATATTTACACGATTTCATCTTAACAATATCAAAAAGATTTTATTCAAATCTGATAAATCCAGCTATTTATTACAACATTTAATTCAATAACTAAACTATATATTTTTGACATATTAATTGAATTGGTATGTGTAGGAAGAAAGGAAGTCAATGTTTGTAACACCTTTTCGGTAGTGGACGAGAAGAACAAATTTCGTCTTTAATTTAATTTAACTTTTAATAGTTTTAGAATGGAAGGTCGGGTTATCTTAATATTATATAAGGTATATTTCGAACAAATTTCAGTTATGCTTTTAGTAGATAGTATAATAAGTTCCAGTTCATTAAATGAGCAGGAATTAATTGAATTTTTGCCCAGTTCATGAAAGAGAAGCCAGTTCCAGGTTGGGAAGAAATTTATCCAATTTATGAACAGGGCAAATTCACAGATGGGGTTGTAACATAATGGTTTGGCAGCTTTGTGATTTATCTAGTGGAGGAGGGAGGCATTATTTTATGTCTTGGCCCTTTAATTTAAAAAAAATATTTTTAATTTTTGCACCAATTCTGATCAATAGTTGTATATGTGTATATGTAAAAAAACTATCATAACTTACACATTGTAAATGTTTTGAACGAAAACACATTTTCACTAAACAATATCACTTTATTTTCGACTTTGATCAGACGTTATAGTTGTTGGACAGGCCAACAAGCTATTGAACGAACTCCTGGTGAAATGAACGGTCAATTATCGAGTGTGTTCCTGTACAACTTGTACAAAACACTTATCACTATTGCTACTTTAATGGATAGTGTGACTCTTTTTAAGTTACTGGAAATCACCCATTGAGGTATCTCAACCAAAAAGATAAGTTAGTATAATATCACCAAAAAAATTGAATTAGTTCCTTTATTTACGCACTGATTCAATTGTCATAAATATTAGTAGAGAATGCCAAAAATTTAAGCAAACTCATATTTATGTAAGTCTTTTATCTGGAGAAGTTTATTATGTGTTTTTTTCCAAACAAAGTCAAAGTTTTCTAGGATTTGCACACCTTTCATATGATTTAACCTTCCACTATTTTACAAATCTGAATCTTCATTTTACATATAAATCCCAAATCTTGAATCCGAATATTAGAAAATTTGTGAAACACAAGAGGTTTACTTTATTACCTTAATTCTTATATTGTTTAGTAAAATAGAAATGGTGATTAAATGGTAACTTTTTATGCTATAATACATTTAGGTAACATTTTATACATCCATTAAATGGTAAATTTATGGTGCAGGGTCTTGTTTTAAAGTTTGTCCAACAATTTTGTTAAGCACCATAATAGCTCTAGAACAAATTATTATTCAAAATCTGAAAACCTTAATCAATGTGTTTAGTTTTAATATCCTGAAGGATTTGAGAGTCCTAACCTTAGTTTTCATCCCATACATTATTTAATGTATTAATATATGGGCTAGATATGAATCAATTCTCGTTTACTGAAGTATAATACAGATATAGTGGGGTGGGCTCTGAAATAAACAAGTCCATGCTGTACTATTCATGACATCACAAACCACAAAAATAGCTTGATGCAGCCAGCCACACAGTACCTCCGACGACTGTATGACTCATTACGATTACTAGTACTCTAATAGCATAGATCAGCGGTTCTCAAACTGGGGTACGTGGGCACCTTTCAGGGGGTATGACACTAGCTCTCAAGGGAAAGTTGGCAAAATAGCAGGGGAACTAGGGAAAGCTTTAGTTGTTGGCAATTACCGTTATCTCGTTATTTAAACCTCTATTTTTCCTGTATTTGCTCGGCTGGAGACCAATTTCTGAGAAGTTTCAACCCTCTACCTGACACCTTCTACATTAGCAGTTTATGAAGCCTTTCTCAACAACATATCTCTGTGAGAGTGGTTTTTCATCCATGGTGTACCTAAAAAATAAGTGCCGCAATAGGCTAAATTTGGAGCCGTAACTCCGCTTGAAAGTTTCAACTGGACAACCAGACATCAAAAAGTTGTGCCAAGCCATGAAGCCACACCCCTCTTTGTAAAAACTTTGGGATTGATAATATATCTGCTCCAGAATTACAATTAAAAGTTTTGATTTGAAAATATTGTGTTTAGGTTTACTTTTTTTCTTTATTTTTGAACGAATTTGGGAAGAAAATGTGTAAAACTTTTCTACAGACTTTTTACATAAATATAAGGTTTTTTAACTGATCATAACAATTCTCAACAAGCGATAATGTTAATGCTATAGCAGTAGGATTCTTTCTAAATAGCTTTGTCACATTTGCAATATTTTGATTACGGATATTTTTTCCACATTAGATTATGTAGATCAATAATTTACCATGTGATCATATTTTTTAAAGCCTGTAACTTGGATTTTTTTTAAAATCTTTGGGGTACATTAAACTTTGAGTCATGGCCAAGGGGTACAATCTAAAAAAAAGTTTGAGAGCCGTTGGCATAGATCAGCCTTTCCCAAACTTTCTTGACTCGCGAACCTCTTTCATAATTCCTGAGTTGCACAACCCCCTGGACATCCATACCACTCATTTATATTTTTTTTATGAAATTTAAGTTACTAATTGTAATAAAAATGTTTAATATCTTTAAATTAACCTACTATAGCTCGTTAGGTACTTTAGGATACCCTATCAAACATAATGAAATAATATTAAAACCACTTAAGTAAGAGTTTAAATAACTATAAATTTGTTTTAAAAATTAAAACAGAAATTAAATAAGCAAAGAACTGTATTAACATTTTCTTATCTTTACTTTCAAATATTATCACATTCCCATGTTTTTTAGAGTGGTACTGGAAAATTGCTGCTTTGAATAACTGAAATACCCTCTTTAATCACAAAATTCCATGCCGATTTAAGTTTAAAAATTGTTAACAATTTTAACAGATACTCACTTCTTCACGTGACTTAGTGAGAAGGATGCGCTTGCTTTGTATGGCACAGAGATTTAAAGTCAGGAACCACAGACGATAAATAAAGTCTCAAGCCACTTTCAGTACGAGCCTGTTTCTGTATATATTTTTTAAAATAGGCAAATGAAGAAATATTTTCGTCAAATACGTAGAAGAAAATTGTAACAAAGCTGCAATAGCTTTATTCTCTAACATGTTAAATCCTCCTTTAAACTTAACTAAAAACCAATTATTACAAAGATTTATAGCTTTTATTTAATTCAAAATCAGTAGAAATTTCAAAGATCTGCTCTTTTTCACTCACGCTTAATGTGGAGAATTCCAAAACTGATGTTTCTTCCAGGGGATTGCGAATCCAATTTTTATTATTGGACATAGCTGGGAAATATTCTCTTAGGGTTTTTACAAGTCCCTTCAAGTGTTATACAACCATGTTCTTAACATTTTCGTTAAATAAAGCTGATTTTCTACCATGAAGTCGTGAAGGGTATCAAAGTACTCAGTTTGATTGCTAATTAAACACGTTTCCCAAAAGTTAATTTTTTTATGAACGACTCGATACGATCTTGAACAGTAAAAGGTTAATATTTGACCCCTGAAGAGTTAAGTCTAAATTATTCATTTTTGAGAAAATGTCTGTCAAATAGGCCAAAGCCAGGCACAAATTTGATCTTGCATGAACTTTGCTTTGTGAAAGGTATGGTTGTAAGAGAAACAAAAATTTCGTGTTTAAGTTCAAACAATCTTGTAAGATCTATCGAGATAATCACCTGACTTTAGTTTGAGACAATAATAGTTGTAAATGCTTCCCATTTCCTCACAAAGTGCTGCAAAAATCCACCATTACAGAAATATTTTGGTAAACCCCTTGGAAGATTTCACGAACCACAGTTTAGGAACCACTTCCATAGGTGATTCATTGACGGATAGCCCAAATGGTGCTAAAGAATATAAAGCTTTTATATATTTTTTTTTGATTTTGAATGATGGTGTATACTGTAGCTTTATTTTTTCATTTAAAGTTTTGAAAAATGTCCATTTTAATTTTTTTTATCATCTACGTCTTACTACCTGTTCCAGTTATATGCATATAAAATAACTTTAATGGGGATTGAGTGTGGAAGGATGCATTTGAGAGGAAATCTACCCGCATTTTCATGGAAAGCGGGTGGGAAACAATTCTATGAAAAACTACCTTGGTAGACCTGACCGGGAATTAAACTTCGATCTCCCTGCCATCGGAAGGCCAGTTCAACACGAAAGTGACGCCTTAAACCATTCAGCTACTGAAGTGGGTTTCATTTTAATTAAATGTGGTATTAGAAGAAGAGGGTGATCTGGATTATGTACCTGGTGGCAAGCAATACAGTTTAAAATAGAAAGTAAAATAGTAATCATTGTCACTGAACAATAAGTTTGCGCATCAGTGTTTAAGCTGCACGCACCTGTACCTTGTTTTCGTAAGTGTCGTAAGTCTCTTCGGCCTCCTTGCTGACTAGCTCCTTCACGACACGTAGTCCTTCGACGAGTAATGTGTCCTGAACAAACTGCGACACAAAACATTCACTTTACAATAATGAGATTACTGCGTCCAGAAAGGAACTATGTTCATTATTATAACTTTTTAGACGTTTAAAAAAATCTTATTACTTCATCATTTTTTAGCGGTTTTGTATCTTTTATTTATCTCTTGAGGGGGGGGGGGCGGGGGATGGACGCTCATTTTATTTGCCTATCCTTTGATTTAAAAAAATATTTATTAGTTTTTTAACCTGGTTTCTTTTTGCACCAGCTCTGATAAATCTTAAATAATAATTAATAACGTAATATGTATTTGGAAAAACTCTATCAGAATTTACGTATTAAATATATTAAATGAAAAAAACATTTTCCAACTAATCATTTAACTTTATTTTGAATTTTATCAGAATATAATATAGTTGTTGGCGGGGCCAACAAGATACCAGGCAAAGTGGTAGTGAGTGGAACTAAGCCAATAACTTAGTCTGTTCCTGTATTTAATTATTTTATTTATTTAGCACCACGTCTTACTACCTGTTCGGATTATACGCTTAAGTACTATTTACGCTAATGGGTTAGGAATTGAGAAGGTGAATATAGAGGAAGTGAACCCGCATTTGCGTGGAGGAGAGTGGAAAACTATTTAGGAAAACCACTCCAGTTCACCCGACCGAGATTCGAACCTCGATCTCCCGTCCTCGGCAGTCGAGCTCAACACGACTAGCGCGTTAGCTAACTACGCCACCGAGGTGGGTCTGTTTCTGTACAACTTGTAAAAAACACAATCAACAGTGCTACCATAAGGAATACTAACATACTTTTCACCACCAAAATATAGGTTAGCATAAATAAATCGTATTTTGATTAAGTTCCTTTCTGCATGCAACAATGAATTTAATACAAGCTTGATGTAAAAACTGGCACGAAGATGGAAGATTAAGTTTTTTTGAAAAAGTTTTGGTCCTTGAAACTTGGCAACAGCTCGAGTCAGTACCTGTATGATAACATGCTATGAAACTTTTGGATGCCATTGTTAAGATACTGGTTAGATGGCCAAGTTCAATAGAACTCTCTACAACAGGGCTGGCGAACCTATGGCATATGGGCCCAATGAGTCACGGGAAAACATTTTCTTAGTACTGATATTCACTGCTGTCCTAAATTACCCCTCCTCCCCAATCTATGATTTAAATTAAACTATAAAGTGATAATTTTGATTTCTTGCAAACTAATTATTGGTTTCTTCTTATTATAACTGAACAGGGAGTAAAATCAAAATATTTATTGGTTTCAGTTTTCTAGACAAACTAAAATGTTCCGGTTAGAGAAAATAAAGGTTCCTGTTCTCTAAGTGTAACGTGTCAAATATGACTATCAAACATTTTGACTCGTACAATCGAACAAAACTCTCAGAATGGTGGAAATCTATCATAACTAGTTCTAATATGGTCCTATCATATGTGGCAGAAATAGACTTACTGCGATACTGGCCGTGGAAGACAACACGAACTAACTTCTAATTCGCGAGCCGGTGAAGAGAAGAAATGAGCGAGGGATCGGTTGAAGAGAGGCCAGTTGGTCGGCGAGCGCGCAAAGTCCGGTGGCGCAAAATGGAACCAGCCCCTCCCCAACTAAATGTACTTGGAATAGTAATGGCCAATTCATCCAGATCCATCGGTATATATACGAGCCCGTCATTGGTTCACGTCACCTATATTGTATTCACTACTCGTCAGAGACACTGCTGCTAGATACACTATTGGCATCGTAGAGAAGACAACGATGGTTGTGGCGTCAGGATCACATCCTAGCCGCAGATCGAGCTATGGAGTTTAGCATGAGTATCGAGATACATAATTTATTATGTCATTTATTATGTCATTGTGCCCTCAAGGCTATTTTATATTAATGGAGCTGTAGGATATTTAATGTTAAACGTCCTTAAGACTATGTTTTTTGTAGGCAGCTCTTATCTGTTTTCCTATGCCCTTATGGCATAGTTGATCCTATGTAAATTTACATAATAATGTTCACTGTAGGTAACTTTTATTGGTTTCCCTATGCCCTTATGGCATAATTTATTTTGTTGAGCTATGAGCTCTTTTATACTATGTCCATAGGACATAGAATATGTCTGTCAGTTGTTCTGACTTTTTGTCTATGCCCATCATGCATAGTTTATTATAGTGCGCCATGTGCACTTATCTTTCTACGTCTATTAGACTAGGTCGCAAATATTGGGGTCATAAACAGACGTCTTAGACTGTTTGACCATACTGCGGCTTTAGAATAGCTTAGGATAAAATAATGGAAGTTGCCAAGTTATCTGTTGCTTTGTTTCACGACCTAGCTGGATCTGTTTCCCCATCAGCCATATAGGTGTCTAAGTCTGTACTGATTTGAGGTACGCAACCTGTAGATGGGCTACTCGTTCTGAGTTATGTTAATTATGTACGGCCCGTTAGAGGGTGCCTATAGTATTAATCATGCTGATCTCATTAATGAGTAATGTTATTGTCCCTGTTCAGGCTAACTTAAAGTATACCTCAGTTTTAGTTTTCTGTGGTGCTGATTGACAGCTCACAGCTGACTTCTGACAGCTTTGAAAAGCTACCAGGACCAAATTATGTATCCCTACGCCGAACCATATGATCTGCAAAAAAATATGTTTTAGCAGTTGTCACTTCTGACAGTCAAAAGTTAGGTATATACCTAAACTGTTGGACTGTCAGAAGTCAGCTGTGAATGTCAGTCAGCACCAAAGAAGCCATGGGGTACTGTACTATACCATTGATTGCACTGGCAGTACTATTTAGAAAGGTCCAGCCATAGTATTAATTGCTGCTAAATGCCTGGTGATTAACCAATGACTAGGTTTAAAGGATCGGTTTCTCATCAAGGAAAATATTTCACTGTTATTTCTAACTCTTAGAGAAATTATTTCTCTACAGCTAGCTAACGTTAATTTCTTACCTTGTAGCTCCTTAAAACTAGGACTAAGATTATGAGGTTTATTTTGGTATTAAATGTTATCTAATGTTGAAGTAAGCCAGACTGGCATAAAGAATAAATAGGTTATCCTTGTCGGCATTGTCTCTAAGCTCAAATAACTTAGTGTCATTTTCTATTACCCTATTGGGAGTATTAGCGGCGGTCCTGTTTTGACGAGTTACTAGTTAGAGTGTTCACACCATTGACCTGAGAGTGCAGGTTGTAAGGTGCTACCAGGTGCTTCACACCAGTAATTATCAATATTACTATTCATACTCAAATATAAATGATCTAATCATACTCAATGGATAGTTTGAATATTTACAGCCTATATTTCTATTTACTTTATTTTGTCTTGTTTCATAATTAATAAACTCATTTTGTTAATAATGTATGTTATTCCTGTAATGTACCTATATCCTATAATGTAATAAAATGGAGGGTAATAGGTTGCTTAAGGTTCTTAATTAGGTTCTGTTTCTGGTTTGCAGCTAGATAATTGCAAAGTGTATTTATAAAATATGGATGTGGTTCTCAACGTCCTCAAACTTTGGTGTGCCAAGTTGTTCACAGAGAGGAGGGCTATAGGAGGAAATCACTATTATGTTAAAGAGCTAAGGAGTGCAAGTTAAGTCTGCTAAGTCAACAATACTGTACCACAAGTAGTATTACATGCAACGTGCGAATAAGAAACAAAATCGTCGCTTCGGTGGTTTATCGTGTCACTTTATTAGTAGGCTGGACTGCCGAGAACAGGAAGATCAGGATAGAATCTCGTTTGGGTGTGATGAGGTGTTTTTTTTTCCTAAGTGGTTTTCCATCTACCTTCTCGAAAATGCGTTTACACTTTTTATAAATGCAACTTTCCTCATCCCTCACAAGTAGCACAATACTTATACATATGTGAATAACCGTACGAGTACTGAGACTTGTGATGAATAAATAAAAAAGTCAAATCAAAATGTTGTCTTTTAACTACTTGATAAACATATGCATTAACAGAATTTCCGGCTCCCCCCTCCCCTCCCTCCCTATTACATTCTAGCGTGGGATTTGTACGTGCATCGAATGACTATCCAGGGGTTCATTCGGAAAAGCTTGAGAAACAATTAATGTTTCATTTGATCAAGAAAGATTTTTACTTTATTGCCACAACTCACAAAGTTTTAATGTATTAGAATATGATTCAGATACGGCTGATTTCCGTATTTATAATCATTCACCCTCCCTCCCCCAAAGTTTCACCGTCCATATATTTAATTGTATAGCGTTGCTTTATTCCATCTTGACAACTCGCTAAATTAAAAACAAAAATTGCTTTTTTTGTGCGCTGCGTCTCATTACCTGTTTGGATTGTCCACATATTTGTACTAATGGGATATAGATGAGAACTGTAGATATATAAGAAAATGTACCCACATTGGCTTCAAGGGATACTACTGGAAAACCATATTCCAGAAACTAAATAGCTCCCAACCAGATTTCTAAGCCAATCTCCCCATCGTCACCAATCTAGTGTATTGCGATAGTATCACCATGCGACCATTTTTATCTACGTTATAATTATTGCGTAAGTCATCACTGGTTTTCAGTCAAGTTGAAACATATTTGATCATGTGTGATTTGATATCGACGTGTGATTGCTGTTTGTTGCTCGAATAAACAATAAAATGACTTTGAGGTGGTCAGAAAATATTTTGCTACATTTTATGGGACTACGTCAAAAGCATGACAATAGCGTTAATATCACGGTAATGGACAAACTAAACTCTGGAAGACCGGTGCTACGAATACGACGAAAACAGAAAATGGGAAGAGGTAGGGTCAACTATCTTCACTTGACCCAATGTGCTTCATTTTAAAGCTCACGAACACTACTAGGTACCGAGGCTTTAATTATAACTATCTAAAATATGACAGTGCCAAAAAACCCACCAGTGACATTTGGCGGGAAAACGTCTGACACTTAGCGCCAAATTGTGTTTACACAATACAGTGGGTCTACAAATACAATGTTCCATGTAGGTCCTTGTTGTCTAAGGTAAAGTTAAGGAAAGGTAGGGAAGGACAGGAAACAGTCTAACCTCAACAACATGGAAAAAATACACTAACAATGACTGGCGGTAAAATCACAAACTAGACACTTATAAACATAAGGATACGTGAGAAAATGCTTTAAGTGTTATTGTGAAAGAAATGGAAGTAGATAATCTTACTACTGCTGATTAAAAAAAAAATAGTAATATATATAAAAATTGCATTGGCCTAGAGATAAAAAAAATTGGATCATTGATATATACAATCATATAAAAAATCCAAATTATTCTGATTTAATAAAGCAATTCATATAACTCCATATTAAAGTTTCAAACTTCTTTGGTTATAAGTTAATATGAACTAGACCTTCTAAAGCTTACAATTTTCTCAAATAATATTATTTTTAATATAAATCTTTATTTATTTATTTTATTTTTGCATCTATTACTGTTTCCAGCCTTTGGCCTGGGTCAGTTTTTTATTAAAGCTATATATTTTCCACTACCGGCTTGCTAGGCCTGTCATAGCTTCACTTGCCTTATAATTTTAATTTTAAGACTAGGGTAGGCACAACATCCAGCCCCCAGCTGTTTATACATCACTGTAAAAGGTTAAACCCACATTTCACCGATGATAAATTTTTCGGCCATGCCAGGAACCGAACCCGGAACCCTTAGCTTAGTAGACAGATAGTAGACTGAGCTAAGGTGTCAAACTAAACCTTCCTTTATTTATTATAGAATACAAATAAAATATGTTTATAATATTACAAATCCTACTTATTTGAAAAGGATATGAAAAAATAGACGTTAGGGGTATAAACTCTTGACCCATTCCCCCTCCGTTCCTCTGGTGATTGATATTTGGTGGCTCCCACATCTCCAATCCAAAGTTATATTATCGTTGTGTCCCTGTAGAGATGTTTTGTGTGTGTGTGTGTGTGTGTGTGTGTGTGTGTGTGTGTGTGCAGTGATTCAGGCGCCAGTCTTGTCTTGTCTGAGTTGATATCAAAGTTAGAATCCCGTAAGAGTGTGGGCCTACTGTGGCTCACCTGCTTGGAGATCTTGCATGGGCTCTTGTCCTTTAAGTCCTGGACTCCAATCCCATCTAGTTCCCGGGGCGGCACGCTGTCCCTAGAGTCACCTACTTCCTGTAAGACAAATCAAGTTAATAAACTGCTTGTGACATTAGCGCCCTGGTGACTCATGCTCGGAACTAGTGGACAAATTGTTCGTCGGATGGAAGTATTGGAATTAAGTTGGTAATGTGAGTTGCGTGGTCAACCAAATCAATAATATACAACTTATATCGCCAACACTATTGCTATCTGGTGGCCAAACACTATCACTTGCTCTGATTGCGATATTGAATGTTATTAAACTTGAATTATTGCATCGAGCTAATACTCATCAAATATGATAATCGATAAATACAAACGGCATGCTACAAAAATATATATATTTATTACTCCTGGACTATTAATGCCTAGTCATTTTACCTCCAAACTGGTTTTGGATTGCCGTAAAAGGCTTAACACTCCTGAACTGTCCATGCTTTGTAGCAATATACTTATTACTGCTAGATCATTCATATTAAGCCGTTGCCCCTTCTGTGGAAGTGGCCAAGTTTTAACTGTAGATGGGACGTTCCCTAACATAATTAACATGCGCAGGCTTATTTTTAGTAAATAACGCATGCGCAGTCACTTATTCTGCGAGTGAATCAAATAGTATCTCTCTGCAACTGTGACGTAATTAAAGGCTCATTAGATAGCATGCATAGTTTGGGGGAAAAGGTATATTGTACTTTCTCTGACCTATTGCTAGTTTTATTATTTATTATTTAACTCAAGCAAGCTTCAACAATATCCTTATAAGTACAGTACATATCTCACGTATGTACAATCATCGCCCATGAAATTGACATAATATATTATTAATTTGTCTTACGGTGAGGTTGGTTCAGGAAAGGGGTGTTATGATTTTTCTCTTTAATTTGCAAGCAGAGCGAAGTTACGCCACTATTTAGATACATTTTCATAATTATTTTTTAAAATATATACAATATTTACGTGTACTTATACGTAACTTAAAGGTACACGTAAACATGATCAATTAAAAATTTAGGTCAATGTAAATTGACATAACTACTTTTACTATTTTGTAAATAGATCAAATAATTATTTTTTTAAATATTCCCACTGTTACGTCAGTAAAGGCAAACGTGTAGGAGATTAGGGTTTTTTTTAGCACCACATCTTACTACCCATTCAGGTTATAACCTACGCTGTTAGTCTTATTTTTTAGAGTTGATGCGTGAGCTTGGCGTAATAAGATTTGTTTGTGTTTGTGCACCCCATCTTACTATCCTTTGGGACTAACCGCATATTTACACTATTGGGTTAGAGATGAGGATGGTTGAATTTATAAGAAATATACCATCATTTGAGTTACAAACTATTAATGAAAAAACACCTTTAATACACCCGACCGGGATTTGATCCCCGATCTTTCTGTAGTTGGCAATCCAGTCAATGGTGAGAGTGACGTCCTAGACTAAGCGACCACCGAAGTTGGTGAGTAGTAAGTATATTATTACAACAATGCATGAGGTTTGATTCTGTACTAATTTTTCCACTTGAGATTTGAAATCATTAGCATGAATATTATTTATTTAACACCGCGTCTTATTACCCGTTCGGGTTATACGCTTAAGTACTAATTACGCGAATGGGCTAGGAATTGGGAAGGTTGAATATAGATGAAGTGAACCCGCATTTGCGTGGAGGGAGAGTGGAAAACCATTCAAGAACAAACCCAGTTCACCCCAGCGAGATTTGAATCTAGATCTCCCCGTCCTCATCAGTCTAGCTCAACATGAAACTAGCGCGTTAGCTAACTACGCCACCGAGGCGGGTAGCATGAATATAAATCCTTTATAGAGAAACAAAATGCACTGTTAACGACTTGGCAATGTGTCAATCTCGCAAATATATAAATATATTCATTTTGATCAATAGTGGCTACTTTACATTTATTTTATAAATCTTCTAATACGTTACTCTCCCCTATGACAATCTGACAATAATTATAGCTGACTCAAGATAATTTTGATCTCAATCTGACAGTTGTGAGGTTGAAAAGGTGGTGTAAGGTTGTTGAATACACAAATATTTTGTAGTGAATTTTTCAACTACCGAGAAAAGCCCCAAATTACTGTGCATACACTCTAGCAACAAATTAATAAAAAAGAACCACTAGCACCTTGCCTGGCTAGACTAGGCAACCAAGCGTACATACAAACAGAGCTAAAAGCAAACAAGTTCAGGGAGACTACACAGAGAGTAGAGGGTTCTTTATTGACTGAGGACTTAATTATAAATATTGTTTTGAAACAGTTAAAACAGACGGAATTATTAGTAACTGGTACTACACTCATAGTGAGCTCCAACCCCCCTCACCCCATCTCCCTACCTTATTTCTCACACGACATGCATAACATATTATATTTAATTGAGCAACATATAAAAGAACATATTGAAACAACATACTGCTTTGGGGAAGAGTAGGGATACAATGGTAGCTCCGGTTTAAACTCTGGGTCGGGCTCACTGAGTGTGGCTTTACGATCCTCTATCCACGATAATACATGTGCATTTCCTCTAAGCTTCCTTTAGTCATATCTATAACTTAGCTTACGAAGTTAAAATAACCATTGAGATAAAGGCACATATACAGCTAGTTTCTCAAATAGGCCTAACTAAAGTTGTTTTATGGTAGCTTAGGCTTTTTCCAGACTTTATAAAAGCTACTAAAAACAGTTTCATATGCATTCAACTCGCGAATATGATTTTCCACTCGGACATGTAATTCGTTTTACAACACTTATCAGAGTGACCAAATATATTTTCGAGTGGATGGATAAAGAATTACTTTTTTTTAATATCATTTCAAAAGTAAGAAAAAATACACTGCCACATTAGAACGTATCATCTTATTGAAATTTAAGAAATTTATTTCTTAGCTTACCACGGCTGGATTCTTAAGTAAATTTTGACCAAATCTTCAAATATATTTCTGTTCACTTTAGCAGAAGGAAGTGTTTTTATATTAAAGTTTTTACTAAGGGATACCGTGTCCCATACGCATGAGATTAATAGCCCTCCAGATCTAAATATGTCCCATTTTAAGCGATCCCATCACCCTTAGCTAAAAACCCCACCGAAAATTTAAAATCAATCCAAACAATACATTTTACTCATGGAAATTACATTACAGTAATTGAATAGCTGGTTGGCAATAGTATTATTAGCATTAAAAATGTGAGTAATTTGATAATTATTGGGTATTAAAGATGCCACTACGGTTGTTGTTCCTACTGTTCAGTCGGCCCTGTATCTATCCTCCGCACTTGCACAGGCCGCGCCAACTACCCTCTTTATTGCCTGGACCGCTCCACACCATGTTCTCTAAGACAAGGGTACTTAATACGGTGGTTCCTACTTCACAAGGAATTGTGGACGCACCGTTGGTATGTTCGGAATGGACTCTGCATCGCGACTGGATATGCCTACCATCAAGGGCCACTTCCGGAGGGTGGCGCGTCCTTCTACGACAGACTTCCCGTGCTACCAATCCTCTTATCTAGGGGCTTGGGAATTATGTAATCGACCCTGGAGGGTGCCACGACGTCCCAAAGCCCTGCTCGGATAAGCTAGATGTGTCAAAAAGTTGTTTGGGAGGCTCTAACCCAGCCCCTCATTGAGTAGTGTCTTCGTACGTAACTCTAAAAACCGTTATTCGGTTTCCCAACATAATTTTTGCTTTCTCCCACCAATATTGATAATATGTTTTCTTTGTTTCAGAGACTTCGCGAAATGCGACAATCCGTTTGTTTTAGAATCCGAAACCAAACGGTGTGACCAATTGGTCGGTATGTGTTGGAATTTGCTCTCGGGCTCCCCTTAGGGTGCATCAGAGATGCTAATATGTGACTGCGACTTCCTGTGGAGTTCCTACTTCCTATGTCCAAGTGTCGACTGTGACTTCCTAGTTAATAGGCCAGTCGGAGAGTGGCTACCGAATCCGGGTGCGCCACTTGTTTGAAAGAGCTATTAAATGGTCTTATGTTACGAAATAGCAATATTGTTTAACCTCTCATCTCTCTCCCTTCCATCATCACCATACCTCCCACCCGCAACTCACCGCTGCCGGGAACCAGTCCACCGACTTACCATCTCCACCACACTCGGGACATCCTCTGTTCCACCGCGACACGTTGCCGGAATACTCTCGCCGACATTTCTCCTACCCCTACCCACACGTGTCTGAACACAACGTCGCCGTCGTCGCGACATCAACCAGTTACCCCGAAGCCGCAGCGAGGAATAACACGGTTATGTATAAATAAAACTGTTCAAGAAACTAAACAAATTATCTAGAAGTATGTACACTTTGTTTCAATCAATTATTATATACAGCAAAATTTAAACAAATTTTTCGAGCTCTTAGCCATAGTGTATAGCATAAATAGTTTAGGAATAGCTTAGTTAACCTTGACCCTTTTAGTTAAGGGGGGCTAGAGGATCACATTAATTTGATTTGGTTACAATTAGAATTATTAGTTAAAAAATCTAAATTGTATTAAGACAAAATGTACATAAGAAATCAAAATACTGCAGAATAAAAAATAAAATAAATTACAATAAAATTATAAGTTTATTGTTTTCAACAAACACTAAACAAAATAAATAGAATTAAGTGGAGCAACCGGACAAACATTTTTTTGGTAGTAGTGAACAAATAGAACTAATGTATTGACCATATCACCCCACTTTTATTATATAAAAAATCGTTCAAAGGAATCTAATAATTAGGTCCAATTAATTACAACTAAGAACATTCTACTTCAGCAAAACTAGGATATAGTTTCATAAATTAAAATATCTCTCACTACTTTATTGAACCAACATGCCATTATCTAATACAAATTGAAAAGTTCTTACCTTTTGTATGTCGTTCGAACCTAGAGCTTCCCTGAAACTTATTTTGTAAAGTGTCCTCTTTGGGGTTTTTTCACACTTTCACAGCCTAACAATCTGAGACATTTCAAACAACTACAAAATAAAACATAAGAGTCCCTTTTTAAAAATTAAAATGAAATACATTTGATAGATAATAATTTGTTTGTTCTTATAGCTAAATAGGGATTTCCCAATATTCCACATCACAATAATTAAAAACTAGTCCGATGACTAGACTGGTTTATCTTATTAATAAAAATAATATTAATAATAATAAAAATTTAATTGAAAACGAATTATCTTAAATGCTTTAAAGATGTTAATAAGTGAAAGTTATAAAATAAATATAAATCTAAATTTGTAATTTCCGTTGACTATATTTACTGCTATGAATAAAAATAAATCAAAATTCAAATCTAATGTCTAAACTCAAAATAAGTTTTAACTTTTAAACTACGATTGATATTAAGCGGCTATACAATGTAGCTTGCTAGAGTCCTAAAATCGACCGTCTTAAAATAAAGTTATTGGGCCACTTATCATTACTAAACCAAGTACACAAAAGCTCATTGTTAACTAGCTTGGCAAAGTTAATACCACCATGCGGTTATGTATAGCAGGGTGTGTGAGCTGCATGCAGCGAAAAGCATTATTGTGGCGACTAGATTTTTAGAAGGTAACTACACGACCGCCATTTTGGTTTATTTATGGTCAATACTCCTTTTAAACTTGGATAATAATTTGAAAATATTTTAAATCTATATGCGGAAAGAGATTATTTAAGCCAATCAAAAGGTAGTTTTCATTAATTTGAATTTTATATTGATTTGTATTTAATATTGGTTATATATATGTATATATATATTAATTATATATATTTAATGGGATAGTATGTTATAATCGTGGTTAGTTTTAGACGTGCTTTTTAAAATTCACATTAAAAGAACGTGACGCTTTTAAATTTTAATTATTCTTCGCTAGTTGACAATGACACCGACATTATTGATCAGCAAGGACTTATATAAAGTTTAAGTTTTTAATAAATAATTTTTAAACAAAATTAAATATATCATACATATATTATTTCTAAAATTTTTCCTTCTGTGTTGTAAGTTCAGATGTTTAAGAATATTTCATTATTCAGTATTAATCGTGGTCCAACAATGTGTATTTTGTTTACCAAGCACAGAAACATTACCAACCAAAATGGCTGACGTTACTTACCTTCTAATAAACAAACCTCGAAAACATTTAGCGAAGTTGGTCGTGCAGTTTAAACCCCGCAGAGGGAGAGCGGTTAACTTACCTGAGACGGTGAACTTGCATTACTAAACGAGAATTGAGAGTCGGTGTCGTCCGTGTCGGGTCTTTCCGACTCGAAACACGACGATACCCGACCGCTGCCCCGCCTGTAATACCTGCAACAAGCGTCATTCTTACTGAGTGATCAGACACACCTATAGTTCGAGTGAAAGCATAATAATGTATATACACATTATTACTTGCAATAAGTTTTTTTTAAATCTAAGTGTAACCAACCAACGACTCTTCATTGAGTTCCCATTTACAAAATCTATAATTTCACATAACAATATATAATATTTTATTGAAATAAATAATATTATAGTTTACCCTGTTTGTCATTTCTGAAGCTGAAGGTAAAATTGGTCCTGGTGGCCTAATACTACTTATTCCATGAGTGATTGATGATAGTATAATTTTACTTACTCTATAAGTGATGGTAGTATAGTACTACTTACTCTGTGGGTGATGGTTATAGTACTTATTCGTTGGTTGGTGGGGCGTAGAGACTCGTGAGCAGGCGCACTGGTAAATCAGAGTTTGTTGCTCTTATTGTTGGGCTTATCTAAGAACTAATGCACAGCTCAATATCTAGCACAGTACTGCCAGAAGGGCTAGATAAACGTCAATGTACTGTACATGTAATGCTGCTGTCAACAGTTGTAGAGTGTTACCTAGAGACGGGCTGTTGCTGTTGCTTCAAGAGATCACTCTGCTCGAGCAGAAGCTGGGTCTGTTTGTTCTGCAGTAGTTCCATCTGTTGCTGTAGTGAATGAAGCGCCGAGAAGTCGTTTACCTCTCTGACGTGCTGCGCAGTCATCACCAACTCTTCAGTGCGCTCCGCAAGGGCACGCAGCTCATCCGCAACTTGCTGCAATCGCTCCTACAAGTCCAAAGTTGAACCCGGGTATGAAACAAGGTTTGTATACCAAAAAAAAGTCAAGTCATCAAACACCAGCCATTTGGTTTTGCCATATTTATAACTTACAAATATATTGCTAGAAGAAAGTTAGTAACCATCAACTACATCCTTCCAACAAAGATAAACCAAAATAACCGCTTTGATGAATATTTTAATAAAAGTTTGAGAGGAATGGGTGCTAAAAATCATTGTAATTTAGAATGCACGGATACTGCTTTTGATCAAACATTATTGACTAGATCATCAACTGCATATACTCCGAAGCGTCTCCAGACTGTGACATAACTTCTACTATTTTTTACATATAAGGTGCAATCATGCGCTTACCAAATGAACGGCAATAATAAATAAGTCTTACATTTTTAACCAAATAAATTAAACTTCGCTTCATCAGTAAAAAAACGCTTTTTGCCACTGTTCCAATCGCCCATTATTGTTGTACTTTAATCAAGACTAATATCTTCTTCTTATTTACATGTCTTAACAACTCTTTTTTTTGTTATGAAATCGTGCAAACCAGCGCTAACGAGTTAGCTTGTACCTAGCTCGTTTCCAAGAAATCACCGGTATTTCGGGTGCAGTTTTAAAGCGATTAGGTCTACAACTTGAGCTTATCTTCTTGTTTTGAAATTACTCGTGGCTGACCTGGTCGGGGATGATCTCCTAAACTCCCCGTTTTCCTGTGTAGGGCAATATTTCACTGCACACCCCCAACATATATCTTATGCGGCTTTGAAATTTCTTGCCAAATGTTACCTGCATCTCTTTAATACTAAGTGCCAGTCTTATGACTCCTGGATAAATATTAATCTTGTAGATAAATATTTATATCTGGTGGATAAGTTAAAAGTGCGTCTTATGACTGCCATATAGCATTTATCTGCCAGATAAAATGTATTTATCCATCACATTTTTATCGGGAGGTTTAAGTACCTGATAACTTTTATCTGGAAGTTAAATTGTTGTTGCCATAGTGACGCGTTGTTTTTAATGAGGTTTCGCCTATCAGAATCTGTTTTTAGCTTAAAATCTTGGTTCACTTGTTAAGTAGGCACAGGCCCGGGCTCTAACTATATAAAGTTAGAACATTTAATTCACACTTACAAAAGCTGACAAGCTATTTGTAGAGTTATAGTTATATAAGAACAAATTATTTAAATATGAGTACAAAAATTAAATTTTGTAAACGTTGTACCCAACTATTGCCCACATTTTGGCAGATACCGAAATTAATACTTGCAAGACAACCTAGTTTCTGCGCCCGCGTGACATCTGTTTCCTAGCACTCGTTTAGCCGCCATTTTTTAACAAATGTTTAGTGTTGTCCCCACTCGCTAGGTTGTAGCGATATCTGCAGGGCTTATACGTATGCGCGCACCAGAAAAAACAGTATCAGCCTTGCCTTTTCTGCATACATAACGCGTAAAACATTAAAGTGGCTGATAACTTTTATCTGCAGTTAACTTTAGCCTTCCAATACCAATATTTATGCGGCAGTCATGAGACCGGCCCTAAATGTAATACGCTCCTCAATTTGAACTTCTTTTCTTAGTGTCATATTTGAGTTGTAATTACACTTGACATTATTAATAGCTAGGTGTGACTTACTGAATAAACCTATGGTCTCAGATAGTGATTTTATTTGTTTTTGTCATAGGTATAGCATATAACTTTCACACGTCCATCCCAATCAATAAACACCAGCTAAAAGAAAAACTCCTCTTAATGTGCCCGTTTTAACTCGATTATTATTCAAGACAATATACAGTTTCTCATATATTAGGCTATTCGGATTTCAATCTCTGGTGGGCTGTTAGATAAAACAAGCAATTTATTTTTTAATATATACAAAAAATACCTACAGGTCTAGGCTATTTCTCAACATAATCATCCCCTGAATTGAGACACTTATCGTATTGGAGTACAAGGTTTTGTACCCTGCGTCAAAGAAGGTTTCCACCTGGGAGCTCAGCCATGATTGTAGGCCATCCTTCAAATCCCCATGATTATTGAAGCACCACGGTCCCAACCAGGTTTTCATGTGGGTGAAGAGGTGATAATCACTTGGTGCCAGATCCGGGCTATATGGAGGGTGGTCGAACACCTCCCAACCAAAGTGGTTCAGCAACGCTTGTGTGCATGCAGCCGTGTGGGGCAGTGCGTTGTCGTGAAAGAACACAGCGCCTGACGTCAGCATACCTGACCTTTTGTTCTGAATTGCCCTGAGCAATTTGCTTAGTGTTTCACAGTTCCTTTCTGCCATTATTGTTGTTCCTGGTTCCATGAAGTCAGTCAAAGGCACACCTTTCATAGCCCAGAAAATAGTTGCCATTAGCTTTTGTTTTGAAAAGGTTTGTTTGAACTTTTTGGGTTTGTTTGGTGAATGTGTGTGCATCCATTGCTTTGACTGCTCTTTGTTTTCGACATTCACAAATTTAACACACGTTTCTTCACCCGTAACGATATGATCAAGAAGTTTGTCCCATCTTAGCTGTAACGCTGCAAGAATATCAAAGCTGATCCCATTCTATGCATTTTGTTCACTTCACTAAGCATTTTTTGAAGCCATCTTGCACAAAAATTGTTGTAGCCTAGCATACCTGTAATGATTTCGTACAGAACTGGTCGAGAAACATGGAGAAAATCACACCAAATCTTTGAAATTGTGAAGCGACGTCTTCACGAACGTTTTGGTCAAGACTTTGAACAAGTTCATCAGTCACCAATGATCGCTGACCTTGACCACCTTCATCGTGCACGTTAGTTCACCCATTTTTAAAGTTGGTACACCACTCTCTGACACCTCCTTCACTCATGAAGGTTTGGACCGTACACTGTACTCATTCTACAATGAATTTCAACAGCATTTTGTCCTCAGTGGGGAAAAACGTGGATGACAGCACGAATTTCACAGCTGACGAGAGCATCGATTGCAGCACACATGTTTACTCATTCATAAGACAATAATTACAACTACTCTAACAAAATATAGTCGAACCCGTGGCGTTGGGAGAGACAATGCATCACGTGACTTGCGCGAGATGTATACTCCGATTTCATTGTGAGGTACATCCAAACGGAGGTTGAAATACTAATAGCCTTCGTATATGTTGCAAATAACAACTAATTTGAATACTTACAAAAATATTATTAAAGAGACAAGTCTGTATAAGAAAAAAACCATACTGATCTCTCGCATGTGGCTATGACTGGGAATTTAATAAAATATGTGTGTTTATTGAAATTAATGAGTGGTGTTGGAATTCGTGGCTTTACTCATCTTTGGGAAAGTGTCAGTGTTCGTTAAAATATAAATAATGTATGCTATTTAGTTCATTATTTCTATTGACTGCTTGAAACCACTTGTTAATTTTTCCTTCAGCCCATGGCATACCAGGAAAATAAAATGTTATGACTTTCTTGGTGTTTATACGTATTTCAATTTGAACATCCTACAAATAATAAAGTTCTATAACTAATATAACGATTTTTACTTGAGTCTCTATATTGAAATTAATATAATAAACAAAGTTTAAACCTGTGGGGAGCAATTTCATAAGTAACAACTAGCTCTTATTTCAGCAATGGCCTTCACTTTTGTTTCAAGATTCCCCACACCAAGTAGTGAATCTATGTCGGTCGAGTATTACATTTTTAAACCTTAGAATTGCGTTATTTTATACAAACACTAGACACTGAAAGTTTATACTTATAGAGTAAATGGCAATTAATTTTTTTTTAACAGACTCATCACAATTCTTTTGGGCTTGTATATTTGTATATTGTATTATCGTGTCCATACAACAATTATTATACTCAAGTTTCCACCTAAAATATATCTAAAAATCCATGTTAAAATGTTGACTTAATTTTTAAAATACAATCTACTTAATGTTAGTTTCCCCCCTTGCTAACTCTCTAAGAATCAGAGTTGTGGAGTAGTTGACTGACCTGCCGCTTGCCGCGGTGGTGAGCCTCCAAGTCGAGGGCGTCACCTGGCGAGGGGGAAGAGAGGCGCCCGAGTCTAACCTCAACCTCTTGCTATTGTGAGACTCTTCACCATTGTTGCATCGGCCCCCAGAGGCGGTGTGCAACTGGGACCGGGGGTATCCCGACAAGCTGGGAGTGTGGAAATAAATCAAACAAACCGTACATGGCTTTACTGGCACAATTTATTTTTATTACTAAGGTAACTAACGTAATTTTCTGAACTAACCATAACTAGTACCTCCAGCTGCCAATTTATCACTGTGAACGGAAAATACCCAATTTCTTGATACACGTTTTGGTCATGACGGGTATCGAACCCATGAACCTTAGCTAGTAGACAGACGTGCTAATGACTGAGCTAAGATAGTCGTACTATGAATCTTAAAGGTGACCTCGTTTCATATACCCTAAACGGACAATATGGCGTGCCCATCTCTGAATCTCCCTGGCAAAGAAGAAAGAAAGGCTATGCGGAACCGGGAAGTATTTGCTTTTACTATATTCCTTGTTGGCAAAATGCTGCCAAGCCAGGGGAATAGTAACAAACTATACTCTTGCATAATCCTTCCTGCTTCTTGCCAGTTCATTTTAATGGTGGCTGGTTTTATCTAGGTATTATGTCTCGTTAGGTGAATCAGTATAGAAAGCGCTGAAGACTTCTGTGGCACAAAGGCCTTGAGATAGAATCTATTTAGTTTACGTTGAGCGATGAGTTTATGGAATCTATTATACAGGGTTCTCAATGTCTTAAAAAAGTTTTTGGGAACTCTAAAAAACGGTATTTAACAGTAGATTTGAATAAGAATTACAAAACTTCCTGAACAGTTATTGGTATTTGCTACAAACTCTGTGATTTTTACAAGTAAAAAAGTTGACTTTTAGGGTAAATGTTGTGTACTTGCTGAAGCCCAGAATCTAAACGTGCTCACCGAAATTGCACGGTTCATGGACACAATACAAAACCAATGTTGAGTGTAGGTCTCACCTTGAGTGCCCCTTGGAGTAATGGTAGCCGCAGTCCCGCACCACTTGGCGGGCCAAGGGGAACAGCTCGTCCCTCCTCGTCAACAGGGCGGGAGAGAACCTGCATATCTGGGCGGCAGCCTCGTTCACAGACACCTGCAAATAACACAAGAACACGCCTCTACCACCTGTAGTCATTGAAGTAATCATGATTACCATATGCAGACAAAATAATGCTCATTAATTATCACCAGCAGAAAATAAAAGCCACCTTAAGACCAGCCAGAACAAAATTTTACAATTTATTTCGTCAATCGGTAATCTTTGTTTTGCTAAAAATTTCTAGGAATTACCATCAGATATAGGTAGGATCTAAATTAAATTACGTTTTGTATAGAAATGGAGACAGAGGCCTTTGCATCCATTGAGGATTCTATTTAAATGCTCATTTATTTATTTATTTATCAGTGATTGGTTTTCTGTGAAGGTGTTCGTTAAAAAGTTAAAAGCTAATCCAACGTGTACTGACCAATGCATAATGAGTAGAAGTAAAATGGTAGTACTGGCTCAATTTCTTCCATATGTTTAAAAGTGAACTATTACACACCCATGTGAGTCACTTTATTCCCATAAGAATAGAATTGATGCTCCTTTGTATGGAGGTGGTACACTTTATACTATAAGAATAGCAGTGATCCTCCTTTGTATGGAGGTGGTGCACCTTATACTATAAGAGTAGCATTGATCCTCCTTTGTATGGAGGTGGTGCACTTTATACTATAAGAGTTGCATTTGATCTCATTTGTATGGAGGTGGTGCACTTTATACATAAGGAGTAGCATTGATCCTCCTTTGTATGGAGGTGGTGCACTTTATACTATAAGGTAGCATTGAATCCTCCTTTGTATGGAGGTGGTGCACTTTATACTATAAGAGTAGCATTGATCCTCCTTTGTATGGAGGTGGTGCACTTTATACTATAAGAGTAGCATTGATCCTCCTTTGTATGGAGGTGGTGCACTTTATACTATAAGAATAGCAGTGATTCTCCTCACTAGGGAGGTGGGTAACTATCTTCCATAAAAATAGCATTTATCCTCCTCATAATGAGTCAGTGGTAGATCAAGATTGACTATTATGGTGTTGACAATTATTTTGAGTTTTATCATGGATCACTGTGAAGGTAAGCCACGTCTTCCCATAAGGATAACATAGTATTTAGTGGTTCCTCTCACTACAGAAAAATATCTTAGGTCCTACTTGACTCAAGTGCCACCATTATTGAAAATATCTTAACTTTCAAGGTCACTAATCTTTCGTGATGACGTAATTCCCCCTCCTGAGCACGCCTTTCACTTTTTAGACGATTCCTGTGACTTTTATGGATTAAAGAAATCTATCTTTCTCCGTTAGGTATTTTCAAACGTGGGGTTTCTCCCCTTATTGTGAGCCGGTGGCGAATCAGGATATATTATTTTGGGGGTTGACAATTCTTTAGAGTTTTAACATGGATCCTCCTCACTGTGGAGGTGGGTGAATTTACTCCGTAGGAATAACACTGATCCTCCGCATAGTGAATCAGTGGCGCATCCAGAAATATTATTTTGGGTAAAACAATGAATTCGAGTTTTAACTTGGATCCTCCTCATTGTGGAGATAAGCCACTTTTACACATAAGAATAACATTGATCCAAATTTTTAAAAAATCAAATACAAAATAGCTTTTTAAAGCTTGTTAAATTAACTACAGATTTTAATCTAACGTAAATACTGCCTTTATATGTTACTTATTTAACCGTTTAGAAAAAGTGTGAGACACTGCGAGGAAGCTAGTTATGTCACCTCCCACCTAAAGCTAATTTTGACTGTAATTTTAACAAAGCCTTGTTGTTTTACCTGAAGAAATCAGGCTATGATATTCACAAGTACTCGAGCTTTGTACTGTACATATTGAGATGTTTACTACAACAGTTAATACATCAACTTCAGATCTAATATATAACTATACAAAACAACAAATATGGGGAAAGCTCCTATATTTCTATTGGTGAAAACATTTGTTTTATTTTATAGTGAACATAAGTGTAACGTTAACTTGCAGTTAGTTACAATTGGATCCATCCCGTTATAATGTTGATACGTAACTATCAAGAATTCATACCACCCGCTCAATAATTCCGACCTAAATAGAATCCCTACAATGGTACTATTCTCTGTTGTAGTCCCTGTAGGCTAATACGGAAAGATAATATGACACAGTATATTTCATACAGTACAATCTTCTGTAATATTACACTCATATTTGTTCAGGAACTTACCTTTGAAATCTTCTATCACTAGCCGCCACCAAAGCTGAACTACACCGTGCAGCCAATGTGAAGAATGGGGCCGAGCTAACGAAAGTCTACAATCAACGCGTGGTCATTCTCCGTCTAGTCAGATTGAATCTGAGGAAGGACAACATGGAGAACGCTAGAAGACAACAATCCACCCGCCCTCTGACGGATGTCAGATGAACTTCCCCAAACAACACAAACATCCAATGATCGCCGACTTGTTATAATTTTCCGATGGAACAACTCTACAAAGTGCCTACGTGACCGAAGACAGCTAGCAACTGCGTGCTAGAAATTACCTCCCCTCTTTCCGTGCAACGAAACTCACTATAAAACAGGCTGACATTGTCTAAAAACTTTGACTATCTAAAATCTACGAACGAGGACGGATCATTGTCGTCGACCTGGACAATGATCGGATAAACATTCATACATCATAAATTGGAACGTAACTATGGCTGTTACTTATAAAGAACTCTATTCATTTTCAACTTATAATATTTTCGTGTTAAAATCTTTATATTGTGTTTTGCTTATTATTTAACCTTTTTCTTTATTATCTCAGTCGCTTAAATGTAACTTGTATGCCGCCACTTAGGCGCGGTTGGTTAGTTTGTTAGTTTATTAGTTTGGTTTGAAATCCACCATTGGTAATTTTGTATTGAGTGAATTTAAATGTAAATTGTTAAAATGTGTGGACTTTTGTATTTGGCTATTTCACGCGACTGTAGAAATAAAATTAGGCTTATTTTTTTTTATATAATTTAATATTGTTCTAAATTTCAATCTTCAGTTTTTTCTAAGATATAGTTAGTCCCGGGAGATTTTGACTTGAGTCTGGAAGTCAAACTCTCGCGTTATGTTTTATGTAATTGTAAATTTTCGTATTGGAACTTGTAATTGTTTGAGGAGCCCATCAGGCATGAATATTTAATGTTGTTTCATTTTGTGGATATCTTACTTCACTTTTGGTAGTTTAACTTCTCTTTTGTTGTTATAATCTACGTAATTTTGAGTCTCTTAAAGACGACCTGTAATAAATGTAAACATGGAATGTTTACATTCTGCGCTTCACGTTATTATTTTCAGCATTATTCAGAATGATATAATGAGACCACTGTATTTTGCTTTATCTACGTTTATACTGAATAAACCATATTATTGTTATATTTTTAATTCTGCTTATATTTTCCCTTATGTAGATTATACCTTCTCCCTTTTATTTAATTGTGGTCGTTAAGTAGAAGGCACGGAGACGGTGTAACATAAGCAAGCGTATCACATCCATAAAATAAGGTAAAACGTTTGCCATCTCCGGGTGAAAGTGCGAGCGTGTTCAACCAGATACTGTACAATTGATGTCTCTCACTTCTTATCATAGACATATTGGTATGGTGTAGGATTACCTTCTTTAAAGATTTACTATTATGTTCATCTTTAAGCTTCTTTTTGAAGGCTTTATTCGACACACCTTTGCCTATTTTGTTCTCCTCAAGACTATTCTTTTAAACGGAGTAAGGTTTTGGTCGGACCCCCACAAACTCTCGAATGCAATCTCCACTGGTTTCATCCTCCATTTTTCTCAAGATCTTTTTATTGCAAGTGCTATTTAAAAATTTCGAAAAAATAAAACAAAATCTCCAAACAATTCAAAGGGGGCTGTATAAAAAAATGAATGGGGTAATCATGAAGGGGGTGTACGTTATCACGAAAGGTTCATGACTTTGAAAATTTAAGATATCTTCAATAATGGTGGCACTTGAGGTCAAGTGGGACCTAAGGTATTTCACTGTCGTGAGAGGACCCGCTAACTACTGTGTTAAACTTACGGGAAGTCATGGCTTTACCTCCACAGTGAAGGTAGGATTCCCTCAGCGCGTCTGGCGTCTGCGACCGTAGACGTGGGGTGGTGAATCGCAGATGAGGGATACTGTGTTTCCCTAGATGCGTCTCTTGGTCGCCAGTCGTGGGTAATTTTATGTGTAGTACATATCATTTCTCAGTTATCAGAGTTTTTCATTTGTGTTTTATTTAACGTTCCGTGTTTTTTGTTATTTTGGAATAGTGTGGATAAAAAGAATACTAACTTGATTGACCAACTATTCCTGTGTTGTCCTTCACAGTGGCGGAGAACAGACCCGTGCAGGGGCCAACGAGGGTAAAAGTACCCCTACATTCCAGGGGTTGAGAAAAATATTAATTACTTGTACATTTGGCTTAAGTTATCGTAAATATCAAATGTATCCATAATTACTTTTAGATTAAATGGGTACATAGAAATGCTGAACAGATTTTGTTTTTAATGAATTACATACAAAATCTAAACGTAGCTATTTTGAAACATCATTGTCAGCATATAAATCGTTCCCTTTGATAATGTGCATGTGAAGGTTGGATAGTCGGTGTTCGTACAATCGTAGGTGTCAAGTCTTCTCAGAAGTCATAGTGTGATCCTGTACTAATAATATTTCCCTTTCTGTCCTCATTTTCCTTGCCTTTCTTATCTTCAATTGTTTCCCAGAAGCAATCTACAGGTTGACTAACAAGGTGTTTAGTCAGAAACAGTACGCTGAAGAAAACTATTGAGTGTTTGGAATGAAGTTAAAGTATGAAGTTAAAAGTACCTATTTATTTAGAAGTTTTTTCGAAAAAGTTGTCTATTAAAAATATTTTTTTTAGAGATTGTTTAAACAATTTTCTTTGAGCCAATGCTAGGTTTACTTTTTATATTTTTAATGTTAGTGACTCGTTTGAAAAATATTAAGCCCATATCTACAGTTACTATTAAAAAAACCTTCGAAATAGCTTATAGATTTATATATATTTGGAAAATTTTCTTGCCTCCAGTGGTTGGAATTGGGCACCCTCCAAAACCCCCAAGTTTTAGGTGCAGGGGTTGGGTAAATCATAGCTCTCCGCCCCTGGTTCTTCACATGTTGTTACCGGTACACTGGCGAAAGTATGTCAAAAATTAACTTTTCCACCTCTTCAATTAAATTTTCGTCCTCTTCTATGGAGAGATCTTGGACCATTTTCAAAATAAGTTTAATCAAACACAAAACTAAATACACCACTACTAAAACACACGCTTGGTCAGTGGTGCGTCTGCCGAGAGCAGTGTGGAAGCAGACGCAATGTAGAGACGCTGGACGCGCACTCTGGTCGTCAGTCGCAGTCGCCTCGAAGGAACTGGCCACATAACAAACTATGGAAACCAATCCGGTCGCTGGTCGCAGACGCGAGACGCGAGACGCGAGACGCTGGACGCGCACTCTGGTCGTCAGTCGCAGTCGCCTCGAAGGAACTGGCCACATAACAAACTATGTAAACAAGTCCGGTCGCTGGTCGCAGACGCGAGACGTGAGACGCTGGACGTACACTCTGGTCACCAGTCGCAGTCGCCTCGAAGGAACTGGCCACATAACAAACTATGGAAACCAATCCGGTCGCTGGTCGTAGACGCAAGACTCGAGGCGCGCCGAGGGAATCCTATCTTTATCCATGCTAAAGCTTAAAATAATTGTTAACCCCATAATAGTCATTCTTGATCCACCACTGACACTTCGAGTAGGATCAATGCTATTCTTACAAGAGAAAGTGACCCACCTCCCTAGTCAAGAGGATCAATGTTAAGCTAATGGGATAAAATAAGCCAGAGCTCTAATTTCTACCTATACTCATATGTACTTTGTGTAGGCCTACATTTCATACTGCTAGTGCCCAGTCCAGCTCTTATGTTGAATTCTAGTCCAAACAATTTAAATATAAGGTTATATTCAAGACTAAAGTTAAAAATAGACTGAATTGCTGGTGACAGAGAGGTTGAGGTTCAAACCTAGGCAGGGTGCACTGGGCATAGTTTTCCACATGCCATTTATCAATGTTGTTTTCTCAGCCCCACGCGAATGCAGATGCACCTTCTCTAGATACTGTCATCATTTCTACTCCATAAGCTAAGTCATTAATATCCTTGGTGCTAGACGTAATTACATTAAAAAAATTAAATAGACCCTCACAAGTAGGCGCGTGGACAAAATATCGTCTGTTGAGGTCTGCCAGTGAAGGAGAGATCGGAGTTTGACTCCCGATTGGGTGTACTGAGAGTGTTTTAACTAAATGGCTTCCCACTTTTCCTCCACGAAAATTCGGGCCCATCTAAACTAAAATATGCCCTCCTCATACCTACTTGGCACCTCAACGATGTAATAAAATACTGATAGCCCGGATGGATAGTGAAATGTGAAAAAAATACTGGTGCTAAACATAATATATAAAATAATATTAAAATAAATAAAGTGCATATGACAACAAAATCGTGCTCGGGCCATATATGGGATCACACCTCATTACCACAAGCTGTTCCCCTCCCTCCATTCCTCCACACTCACATAACAAGAAACAAATGAAAAGTCGTTACTATTACAGGCGCAGTGAGGACATTGAACCACTGTTGTTTTATCCGGCTGTAAGAAAACTCAGCTCATTTGAAATACATTTTTTTTACACAAGAGGCTTCG
The DNA here is from genome assembly GCA_033556935.1 of Timema podura. NCBI lineage: Eukaryota > Metazoa > Arthropoda > Insecta > Phasmatodea > Timematidae > Timema > Timema podura. Next base: position 21,501,960 of record JAVRXN010000008.1, read on the forward strand.
CCATCTGGTTTATATGATAGGTCCAATGGTGAGTCCTAAATCGTCCATCATTTCTAGTTTATGTTCAAAGAATTTTCTCTAAATTGGTTGCCCATTCACGAGATAAAGTGTTTGGAATATATGACCAAAAGCTCAGGTGTACTTAGTTTGAATCCGAGTGATGCCGGTGAAGCTATTTACTACTTTGACATTTACTATCCATTTGGTAAATATATATACATATATTTATCATGCGTTTGTACTGGATGAAGTGAATACTGTGAAAGTGTTTATGAACATTAAAAGGTCTTTTAGCACCACGTTTTAATATATGTTCGGGTTATAAGCTTATGTACTAATTAGGCTAATGTTTTAGGGTTGAGGAAGGTTATATTTATAGTAAGTGTATTCATATTTGCGTGTAGGTGGAGTGGAAATCTATTTTGTAAAAACCACCCTCAATACACCCGACCGAGATTCGAACCTCGATCTTACCGTCACCGGGAGTCTAGTCTACTGCGTGAGTATCGTCTTAGATCATGAGACCACCAAAGCGAGTTCTTGTATAATTAATTGTACAGAACCAGTGAAACTAGGAGGCTAACAATTATATTTAGGCTACGGATATAACCGTATCAAGTATGAAGAATCATATTCGTAAATTTTAAAATTGGCACAGCATAACGCTAACCCCCGGGTAACCAGTGACTGTGGTATCTTTTAGGGCTATACACATACATGATGATTATTCTAATGGGGTAGAGAAGGGGAAGTAAGCATTATAGAGGTAATATACCCTCCTTTGCATGAAATGAGAGTGGGGAACCATTTAGGGAAAACCACACTCAGTAGAACTAACCAGGATTTGAACCCCAATCTTCCCGTCTTCAGCAGGCCTGTCTACCATAAAAGTGACGCCTTAGAACACTGAACACTTAGGCCTGAGATATAAATGGTAGCTCATTTATAGCTGATAATTACCATACATCTGTCATAGATTCTTCCTTAAAATTAGGGTGAAGAGTGACCCTAAGCACGAGACGAATCCTAAATAGCTCTTTGATAGAGCATTGGCGGGCTAAGCCAAGGCTTTCATATTCGGTTCTCGTGTCCAGGAGTCCTTTTTCAATTTTCAAATACAATAAACATACATTTTTTATTTTAACAAATTTCGTATTTACATAATTTTTTTTCTAAACTTTACAAAATACAAACGCTCACACAATGAAAAGTAAGAATCAAGAAACTTCAATTATGTCATCTGTTGGCGTACTTCATACTAAGTTAGATAGTGGGGTCAACTTTAACTTTCTTTAATACTATTGCTATGAACTGCTACGGAGAACTAATAAAAAGGAGACATATAAATGAATATGGATGTGCGAATCGAAACGAAAGTATCATTGATAGTAAAGGAAATGGTCGCCATTTTTTTTAAAGTACCTTTTTTTATTTATCTACACTTTAACAGAAAATCCTAGGAATATCTCTCTATAATTATTTTAACTTGAAATATTAAATAAAATATAAAATTATGAAAATGTTGATTGTGTTTATAGAATTTGCTGAAATTGTTTTAACTCTAAGAGCTTGATTGGACAAAATATTATACTTTTCCATTAGTTGATGTGATATCACGTTGCTAAGGATATATATATATAGGCCGTAGTTAATATAGCGGACCACTTTTTTTTAAAGTTAAAAATTAAAAGTGTGGTAGGGTGTATAATAAAGCAGGATAAAAACCATGAACATTTGACAAGATGACAATTATAATATAATAGTACACTTCTACTCCTTTTACATGTTTAAAAATATGTGATATCAAATTTAAATTTAAAATGTCTTTGGAGAAAACCATCAGATTAGATATTAACCTTCATCCTTAAAACATTTATATAAACCATTTATACAATATTTAGATTGATATAAATAATCATAAATAACATTGGATAAAAATAATAAAAACCATGGAACGAAATGGGTAGGTGTAATTAAATTTGAAAGTATTGAGTAATGGAATTATTCAGTATACATACACTTTTAATTTTTAACTTAAAAAAAAATGGTCCGCTGTCTTAACTACGATTTTGTTACTCCTTACTTACAAATCTTTAGAATGTTTTCTAAAATGATATATAAATATATATATATATAGTTAGACTATGTGCCCAAAATTAAACATCAAACTATTATAAGTTCGCTAAAAACTCTATAGACGAGACTTGGCAAGCAGATAGAATATGCACTTCCTTATATTACAAGCTTGTACAAGTCGTGTAAACCAAGGTCATGCGTTATTCTGGACCTTGCCATGTGATACAAGTGTTATATTACAATCGGATGGTAACTTATGAATGAGACACCCTTTTAGACCACCGGTTCCCAACGTGGGGTACGTTCCTGTAATTTTGGGGGTACGCTAAAATATTCGAATAATGGCGGAAAGAGCTACATTTGCCAGCAGTGTAAGACGAAATATCCGTCAAAAGTTATTAAATTAACTCAGCGATATTTCGAGGGGCGGTCCAGGTTTTCTTCAATATTTGACCTTGAGAAAATTATTTCAATTTCAAACAGAAAATAGTTTTATAATTAATAATAAACTAATAACTACATTTATGTGTTAGTTTTTATTGTAGCTTTTTGATTTTTGAATGTAAAAATGTATTTCACCTTATTAACACATTGTTTATTCAATCCCATTATTAGACCATTTTATTTTCAGTTGCAACAAATAAATGAGAAATAACTACCACTGTAGTAATTAAACAATTTGCTAAGATTAAGGGCACAATTTATGGAAATGGGCTGCCAAGGGGTACGCAAGCGAAAAAAGGTTGGGAACCGCTGTTCTAGAGGATAATTAAATATATGCGCTTCTTTCTGGCCATTCGGGTGATCAGAATATTTACATTAATAAAGAAGGGATGAGTAAGGTAGAATTGAGGGTAAAATATACCAGTATTTGCGCGAAGGAGAATAAGAAAAAAACCGTTTAGTAAAATCCGCCTTAAAGCACACTGCTGGAATTGAAGCTCCAACCTTCCCATTATCATGCAAACCAAACAGGATACGACTGATGCCTTTGTATGCATGCTCACTGGTGCAGGTAAAAACAATATATTAAAAAACTCTAAATGAACATCGAACAAAACTCAAGACTGGTCAGCGCAGTGTTGATATAGTTGGAGGAGGCGCACAAACAATCGAAGTAAGGATGAGCATTGAGAAACATACTCGCCAGACGGCTAGTAGTACCAACATACAGGCCGTAAAAAAAAACTCCACACAACTGCTGGGAAGCAGACGGGGAAGGCGTGCCAACTTGAGTCCATTGTCCGGCGAGGGGAAAAAACAAATACACAAGTTAGAGTAGGAGACTTGAGAAAATGTCCTATGTGTTTGTTTTGTGTGTTAACAGACGCATTAACATCGGGTGCATTAAGTATATTACTAGGGACCGAAGAGAAAAAACAAACTATTGTGACGACTGTGTCTGTCTTTGCACTATGTCCTGCAAATTTTGTAAATCAACAGATAAATATAGACAAAATTTGGAACACATTTAGTAATAGGGTGTTTGTTTAGGTTTTGAATAATTTGAAACATTTAGGCGTGGTGGAATGAGGGGGGGATTCCATTTATACTGTATTGACTTATAATTATTTTTTGTAAAATAAGCACTCTGGGGAGCTTCTACAATATTTTCAGTCAAAGTTTTAGTGGTCATTTAGGGTGACCTGGTGGTCTAGGGATAAGGTGTCAGACTTCTGTGCTGAGGGTCTGGGGTTCAATCCTCGGTCCCGGCACAGATTTATCTGATTGCCAAACTCCTCCCTCACCTCTGAAAAGGTGTTTATTAATCACAACTTGTGAATGTGAGGAATGCCAGGCCTCCCCCGTGGTTCGGATTCTACGTTAAACTGTAGGTCCTCCATTTCATCTCACAATCATCCTACCATTGCACATTAGCGTAAGTGCGTATAACCCGAACGGGTAGTAAGACGCGGTGCTAATAATAATTTAGTGACCATTTAATCACACTTGAATAAACATTAATGTCACATGCTAAAGTTGTTTTTATAGCCAACATAATATTTTAGTAAATAAGTTTGTTGCTGGGACGCGCCGCAGATGTTCAGCAATTTCACACTTTACCTAAGGGGTTTACTATCACTAAATATTGCTCAAGCCAAAATTGTGTTGAAAAGTGTCGACGTGTCCCTATAGCAATAAAAATATAACATAGTGGTTTTCTTTTCTTTCACATATGAATATTAGCCAAATTCAACTATGTTGGATTTGTCCAGGGACAGGTGGTTAACCTAAAAACACGGTATACAGTATGGTCACGGGCCTATCTAAGCAGCGTTAAGAAACCTAGTCTGATCACTGATATATCGCTGTAGTGTGAAGAAACCTAGTCTGATCACTGATATATCCTGTAGTGTGAAGAGACCTAGTCTGATCACTGATATATCGCTGTAGTGTGACGAAACCTAGTCTGATCACTGATATATCCCTGTAGTGTGAAGAAACCTTGTCTGATCACTGATATATCCCTGCAGTGTGAAGAAACCTTGTCTGATCACTGATATATCCCTGCAGTGTGAAGAGACCTAGTCTGATCAATGATATATCCCTGTAGTGTGAAGAAACCTTGTCTGATCACTGATATATCCCTGCAATGTGAAGAGACCTAGTCTGATCACTGATATATCCCTGCAGTGTGAAGAGACATAGTCTGATCACTGATATATCCCTGCAGTGTGAAGATACCTATTCTGATCTCTGCTATATCCCTGTAGTGTGAAGAAACCTAGTCTGATCTCTGATATATCCCTGCAGTATGAAGAGACCTGATCTGATCACTGGTCTATTACTGTAGTGTGTGTGAAGAGACCTAGTCATATCCCTGCAGTGTGAAGAAACCTGATCTGATCACTGGTCTATTACTGTAGTGTGTGTGTGAAGAGACCTAGTCATATCCCTGCAGTATGAAGAGACCTAGTCCTATCCCTGCAGTATGAAGAGACCTAGTCCTATCCCTGCAGTATGAAGAGACCTAGTCCTATCCCTGCAGTATGAAGAGACCTAGTCATATCCCTGCAGTATGAAGAGACCTAGTCCTATCCCTGCAGTATGAAGAGACCTAGTCCTATCCCTGCAGTATGACTGGAACTAGTCCTGTGATATAAATCTCAGTGTACAGCACGCTACAGAATGAAGTACCCACCTCGTGCAAGGTGAGTGGTTTCTCTGGCTTCCTCTTGCAGTCGAAACGGCCGTATATGGCTGAGTACTTCCTGATCTCGTCCATACGCCTCGGGTCGTCCTCGGCCATGTTCATCACCAGCTGCGGACAGAGTGCTCGACGAGCTATAGCTTACAGGGTTAGCAAGGGAGCGGACATCTTTTGTATAATTCTGGTAGGAAGGAAGGTTTAGAAATAACAAACACGTTTATCTGCTGTAAATATTGGTAGAACTCGCCTCAGTGGTCGAATGATCTACTCTAAGGAGTCACTCTCGCAATAGACTGGAATGCCGATAACGCGGAGATCGGGGTTCAAATACCTGTTGGGTGTACTGAGGGTGTTTTTTTTTTCCTGAACAGCTTTCCATTCTACCTATTCACTAAAATTCAGATACACTTCTTATAAAATGTAGCCTCTCTCCTTGCTAACACATTAGCGTAATTAGTTAATATGCGTACAACCTTAACGGGTAGTAAGAAGTAGTGCTAAAAAAAAACATTGTTAGCATTTTACTCATTAGTTATTACAGATACTACACCCGCCTCGGTGGCGTAGTTGGCTAACGCGCTAGTCGTGTTGAGCTCGACCGCCGAGGACGGGGAGATCGAGGTTCGAATCTCGGTCGGGTGAACTGGGGGTGGTTTTTCCTAAATGGTTTTCCACTCTCCCTCCACGCAAATGCGGGTTCACTTCCTCTAAGTTTAATCCTCCCAATTCCTAATCCATTAGCGTAATTAGTACTTAGGCGTATAACCCGAACGGGTAGTAAGACGCGGTGCTAAATATTATTATTACAGATACTGTTCTTCAATTGTGACAGTTGCAAGTTAGATGCCTTGACCTAGGAATATTTTTAATAAGTTTTAGTGATACTTGCAGATGTATAATTCGTTTATTTCTGCTAAAATTCTACTATAGCTGTATTTAACGTTTGCGCAATCCAAAGATGGAGAGCTATTATTATTATTACTATTAGCACCGTACCTTACTACCCGTTTGGGTTATACGCACTTACGTTAATGTGTAATGGTAGGGTGATTGTGAAATGAAATGGAGGACCTACAGTTTAACGTGGAATCCGAACCACGGTAGAGGCCTGGCATTCCACACATTCACAAGTTGTGATTAATACACGTCTTGTCAGAGGTGAAGGAAGGGATCGGCAATCAGATAAATCTGTGCCGGTACCGAGGATTGAACCCCGGACCCTCAGCACAGAAGTCTGACACTTGGAGAGCTATTGATAGTCTCAAATTAATTCCTAGTCTAATTAAATATGAAAACAATCACCATCAGCTAAATGATAACTTAATAAAGGGTATTATTTAATATGGATTAATATTACTCAAATCACTGTGGAGGGAAAAAGTAAGTTATTGGGTGGGCGAAAAAAAAGTTGTGGGGCGGAAAATAAGTTATAAAAGTATTAGTAAAATCATGCAAGTTTTGGGCTTTTGACTAGAATGTCTAACAAAGAGAATATTACTTTTATTAGCACGTTTAACGGATTTGCAACTGAATTTAAAGGGTAGCGGTGAGGAGGATAATTGATAGAAAATGCACAAGAGCTTGGCATGGAGCGATAGAGAATGGGAAAACTCCAACTGATAAATAATGTTCGGGAAACCATTCAACCAAGATATGAGCTCCGAACTCCTCGTCATCCAGCAAGCTAGACAATACCATACTGATGCATTTATCCACGTGCAACGCCAGCTACTGTATAGTTGGACTCTAGTAGTTACTAAAGTTACAAAAAAGCGGCTTTCATTTATTCATATATCAAGTCATGTGACCCGCAGAAGTTGATTTTAACAGATAGTATCGATACCTAAAAAATAATATCTATAATATAGTAAAATCGTATCATCTCGCAGGTTACGATGGGCAGGTCATGCAGCGCGAATGGAAGTATCTAGAACACGTTTAAGGTATTGACTGGTAAACCCAATGGGAAAAGACCACTGGGAAGACCCAGACGCAGATGGGAAGATAACATTTTGATAAATCTGAGAGAGATAGGGTGTAATGAAATAGACTGGATAGAATTATCTCAAGATAGGGATAGATGGCGTACTTTTGTGAGTGCGGTAATTAACTTTCGAGTTCCTAATGCCATAGAGTAAGTAAATAGTAAGTAAAATAATATCAATGTGGATAGATTTTTTTTCTTCCAACCCTTACATCCAACCAGAATTCTATTAAACAGGCATGTGTTGATCTCCTGGCCATCACACTTTTTCTTAGCACCGCGTCTTACTACCCGTTTGGTTTATACGCCTATGTACTAATTACATTAATATGGTTAGGGATTAGGAAGGTTGAATTTAGAGAAATTTTACCCACATTTGCGTGGAGGTAGAGTGGAAAATCATTTAGGGGAAAACACCCTCAGTACACCCGACCGTTATCGAACCTCAATTTTCCCGTCTTCAGCAGTCTAGTCTATTGCGAGAGTATCGCCTTAGACCATGCGGCCATCGAAGCGGGTTGTTACACTATCCCACTATATATCTCACCAGGACTGTATTGAGAAGAGGGGTGGTTTTTAGGAGTGCAAACCCCCATCGAACCCCCGAAAGTATTATTAATATTAGCCTACGTATTTTTGTGCTCCTCCTCAATAATCACGCTAGTAGCTTATTTGATTCTAATACAATTAATAGCACTCTCAACGACAAATTGTGTTACAAATACACACTTTAAATTGATTCAAGAGGTATTCAATGCTAAAAATATTTCTTGTTACTCACCAGGGACCACCGCAGGTATAACACCCACCCGACCCACCAAAAAAAGTTAATTTATGGAGATACAAACGTTCCAGTAAAAATGTCCAACGATTGAATGCCAAGGGAAAGTGTAGAGGGGGATTATTGATTCGTAAAGGGTTTGATTAAACCATTGAAGTATTAACATATCTGTTCCACAGCAGACCTAACATTACAAAAATATGTTAGAAGATGACTCAAATGTGCAACAAACTTTTCGTCAAAAGTTTAAGTAACAAAAAGTAATCAAATAGATACTGTAAGAGTTAACAGGTTTATGTGGATAGACTAGTCAAAAAATAGAAGTAAAAACCTATCAGGTGGTACAATTAATATGAAACAACTTCTATAGGTAAAAAATGATTGAACCACTGTTTACTTATAGAAATGGTTTCATATTAAGTGTATCACCTAATAGGTTTTACTTCAATTTTTTGACTAGTTTATCTAAATAAATTTGCTGTTGTAATGTCTATTCAATTACTTTTTGCTATTTAATCTTTTAACGAAAAGTTTGTTGCACATTGGAGTCATTTTCTAATATATCTTAAGTTTCTTTACTTATTTTTGTAATTTAATCTCTCCTTACTAAAATTTACTATGAATATTACTAAGACCTAACATTAGTAACAAACTCAACCACAAGGCGTTGTAGTCGTTACGTGAGTGTGAGAAAATAACTGGTATCACTGTATTGCTCTATCATTGCTCATTTGATAATGTCCATCAAATACTCTGTATTAAACTATGAGTGAAGAATGACTCTAGACAAGGAACAAAGCCTGGATAGCTCAGTGGCGCACTGAGCAAAGGCTCCTGGCTTTGATTCCCGTGTTTTCATATCATTTTTCAATTTATGATAAAGTTTCTGGTGTTAACGTCCTTAGAGTAAATTAAACTAATAATAATAATAATAATATTTAGCACCGCGTCTTACTACCCGTTCGGGTTATACGCTTAAGTACTAATTACGCTAATGGATTAGGAATTGGGAGGGTTGAATTTAGAGGAAGTAAACCCGCATTTGCATGGAGGGAGAGTGGAAAACCATTTAGGAAAAACCACTCCCAGTTCACCCGACCGAGATTCGAACCTCGATCTCCCCGTCCTCGGCGGTCGAGCTAAACTAAACTGAAGTGAACACTTTTAAATTTGGGATATCTCGATTGTATTCGTTCCATTTAAAAAGTTGTAAAATTGTCTTGTAAAAAATTATTGTAAAATTTTTTCTTATCTCCCATCTGAGTTTGTCTCTTACCTCCAGGTCCTTACACATCTTCTTCTTAGCGTTGTGAGGGCGGGGCTCGAACGGGGGAAGGTTGCGCACCAGGTGGTCGGCCGCCTCTGCTATGCGGGATATTTGCGACTCCAGGAGGACAGGGGTGAGCTGTACCGGTGAGCCGGGGGGTCCTGGACTTGTGCTGGGGCCCTGGGGCCTGCCAGGAACCCCGGGTGACGTACAGGGAGGAGCCCCACTGCCATGATGGTGGTGGTTGCTGCTCACCTCCTGTCCGACAAAGCAACACAGTCGTGTAGTTACCTGGACGGAACCCTTTGATACATCCCCAAATACCGCATTGCCCTGGGATTAAAACGTACTTAGGTACAGGCTTTGAGTTGGTTTCAAAATAATTAATAAAACTATAAATTATAGACATAAAGTTTTTCCTTTTACAAACTCTATATTCACTTCCACAACACTTTCCTAGGACTTTACCAGATGCAAACGTTCAGACAAAGAAAAGCAAGGATCGAGAAAATACAATGTTGGCATCTATTTACGTATTTTGTAGTTACTGCTATAATTCGATATATTTTATTTATTAATTAGATCAAATGTATCATGCTCCACAGAAATCATACTCGTAACTTAACGTAACAAATCGAGCCAAACATTTTCATTCTCGAGAATGATCTGTGATTTGTACTATTTGTACAGTGATGATCTGTGAATATTTACAGTTTTCAATCGATGTAATAAATATCTATTACTAAACTTTTTTGATAAATTTAGCTTTCCTATATTAGTTAAATCATTTTGTTTCATGCCGGAATCACGATCAACTTAACGTTAACTTAAAGTTAACTTAACGTAACTTAACGTAAAGGACCTCGTCGTGTGTTTAAATGGAGGCGATCACGATGCAGTTAACTTAACGTTGACTTGCAGTTAACTTAACGTAAGATATGTCCTGGGAGGTTTTTAACTTTAAGTGAACGTTACTTGAAGGGTATCACGTGATCTAGCCAGCCAATCATTATGCGAGTGACGTCAACAGGGCTATTTAGTAACTCATTTGTTGGTATTATGACCAATGTTTACTCTTTAGCGTAAGTTATAGTGATCAGACATTGAAACAAAATAATTAAACTAAAATAGGAAAGCTAAATTTATAAAAAAAGTTTTGTAATAAATATTTATTATGTCGATTGAAAACTGTAAACTTTCACAGATCATCACTGTAAAAGTAGTACAAATCACAGATCATACTCGAGAATGAAGATGTTTGGCTCGAGTTGTTACGTTAAGTTACGTGAATCGTGATCACACATACGTTAAGTTAACTTTAAGTGAACGTTACGTTAAGTTAACTTTAAGTTGATCGTGATCATCCGGCATTAAGGTTCCCAACACGTCCGAAGAGCTATGTCGACGGGGAAATTGGATCTTTCTACTCTTTCGCAATAATGAATTGATGGTCTGAGGACAGGGTGCTGTGTCTGTTATAGAACTTGGTTGGTTTCTAGGTCATGTGTTAATAAAATCGATTGGTTCATAGTAATACAAACGCATGTTACGCTTCTTACCACCCGTCCAGGCTAGTAATAGAACAATCGCTGAGATCACGATCAACTTAAGATATACTTTATTTTTACTTTTTAGCACCACGTATTACTACACATTCGGATTGTATTATTATTATTATTATTATTATTATTATTATAGCACCACGTCTTACTACCCGTTCGGGTTATACGCACTTACGCTAATGTGTGATGGTAGGGTGATTGTGAGATGAAATGGAGGACCTACAGTTTAACGTGGAATTCGAACCACGGTGGAGGGCTAGCATTCTTCACATTCACAAGTTGTGATTAATACACGTCTTGTCAGAGGTGAAGGAAGGGTTTGGCAATCAGATAAATCTCAGCACAGAGGTCTGACACCTTACCCCTAGACCACCAGGTCACCTATTCGGGTTATACGTTAACCTTTATTTGAAGTAAGAGTGTTACAGGGGATAACTTTCAAGTTACGTGAAGTACACCACACGTTCCTGTGAATTATGTCAGCCAATCATGTTAAAGAGTAACGTCAACACAACTATTTAGTACTTCGTTTGTTTACAGTGTGCAGACGCCTGTTGCTATGTACTAGTTCGCGTCTCGTGAACACTAAAATGGCACTGTCTCTTCTCACACTTTATTTTGTAGCTCCATTAAGCTCCAATTGTAAGTTAGCCCTACTTGAATATTAACTAACCTTAACGTCTCTAGATCCATTATAGGAAACATTTTTTTTAAAATTTTTTTTAAACTTATGGTCTGTGCTTTTCTCGAGATTTTAAGTTGCATTATGTGAACATTAAGTAAACCTTAAGTGAACGCTACGTTACATAAACGTTAAGTTGATCGTATAATAGAGTAGAAAAGAGGAAGATATAATTTGGAGGAGGGCATATACCCTCATTTTCGTAGAGAAAGAAAGTTAAATCATACAGGAAATCACATCAGTACACTCAGCCGGGATTCAAACCTCAGCTTCCCAGTAATCTGGTAAACCATACTAGACGAGACTGAAGCCTTTGTTCACATGAACACGAGTGCAGGTCTGATTATAATACAAACTACAAGCCCACGGAAAGGCACACGTACCTGCGCATAACCCGGGGATGGCAGACAGGGGAGAGGGGTCCTTGCTAGAGGGGCTCACGGAGTGGTTGTTGGTGGTGACCGGGGGACTCGGGCCCCCTGGAGATAAAGCCAAGGACCGGGAGCAGGGCGGAAATGCCACAGGGCCCCCTGCCAAAGTCGACACCAGGGGGATCTGGAACATTGCTGTGAACAACAACAAGGACAAGTTTAAACAAGGGCTTGTATTCCAGACTATTTTTTAGTTTAACATACAGATAAAGTATTGTAATTGTGAACAATTTTTAACCTTTAATTTATGACGCAGCTTGACTTTTCGTGTGCTGCAAAACTCTAAAAAGTATCTTTCAAAACTCTGAATGTCAGGATTCAGTCTAAACGAGTTTTATCGATTTTGATTTAACTTAATATCTATATGTTATATTGTAATAATTGGGAGTAGTTTATTGGGTACTGCTTTTTGAAAATTATTTTTTTTCAAAACTTGCTCTTCTTATTTGATTAATAATCAATATATTAGGAGTGATTTATATTGTAAAAAATATCATACTTGTTTTTTGGAGGAAAATTTATTTAAGGTTAACTAACTTAAGACTAATTTTTTAAATTGTTTAACATATAATAAAACGTTTACCCAAAATGTAGGCCTATATAGACAGTTTTTAATATGAAAACCAAAATTATAGATTTGTTTATCCGAAGGAAACTTATTTGAATGTATTATAATGATGACCAATTTTTGAACAGTTTATTCCCGATTATAATAAATTATATGAGATACTATATACGATTGTGTCAACCATTTATTTTAGTAATTTCTAATAAAAAAACTGTATCCTTTAAATAGTTTATTTTAGTTAGCTCATTTAAATAGCATAATGAATCATTCGACACAAACAGTAATACTTTTGCTATTTAGAATATTAACAGTGGTTCATCAGTACGCTTTATTAATAAGTATGTATCAGTTTCTTAATTTACAAATGGATACACATTTTTAGGGGTAGTTAAATATTTCCCCACTGTTTCCGTAGATATATCTGGAGACGGAAGGGGAGTAGCGTGCGGATAGTGTTTCAGGTTAAGCGGTATAAGTAATTTTAATTAGCCTAGATGTTAACAGAAGGTCTGAGTTATACCCATGTGAAATTTCAGCTCAACCGATGTAGGGGTTTTTCAGATAAGATGATTCCTGCAGTGGGTGATGGGGGTGGCTGCGGGGTGGGGTTGGTTTTAAGTCTAGTGCCTGTGAGCACCCCCCCACCCAAAAGGAAGCTCCACAGCGTCAGCGGTTCAGGAGATACGACTAGGGGTATAAAGAGGGGGCTGGTTTTATGGGTTAAGCGGTACAAGCAATAATTAGCCTATATGTTAACCAAACATCTGAGTTATAGCCACGCAAAATTCCAGTTCAATCGGTTTAGTGGTTTTTGAATGAAAGGGTAAAGTATGGTTGTACCACATGACATAGTGACAGGCACGTAAGTAGATTAGTAGATTGTTTGTACACACCCTGTCAGAGCTACCCACATGTTTGCACAAAAAAAGATAGAGATAAGGAAACTAGAACTTAGAGGAGGTGTACCCGTATTTTGCGTGGAAAACTATTTATGAAAAATCACTCTCAAAAACATCGGGCAAAGATTTTAACCCCGAACTTTGTCCTCGCTGGCAATTCAGTCCATTGCGAGAGTGACCCAGCCCTCCCCATGCGCCAAGAACATGTTTTCCTGAAATATAGAGATCCCGAACACACAATTTATATCCAGTGTTCTATTATTTTCTTATTATATTATATCGGTCCTAGTCCATTCCTTCTCATAAATTATATTTAAAAGAAACACTAATTTGTTTAATTTAGCAATATTGCCCATTTAAACTTAATCGAAACTTGTATTTACTGACGTATGAAAAGTTAAGCTGAGCTAGGTTTAGAACGTTCTCATTATAAACATATTAATTAGTGCGCACTAAAATATATATTATTGCGCGCTAAAATGTCTCCGATACCATTGAAATATATTAGCCGTGAGATTTCCAGTTGTGATTTATTTTGGGACAGTTTTCTTCGTGCATAATATGACCAAACGTTTTCGAGTGATTTATGTGAGTCTTATTTTAGTTTTAAAATGATATACTTTTTTTTACGGGAGTTATCGTATTCTTCTTATGATTAAAATTAAGTTTTTACTATAGTATCATAAATATAACGTATCTATAACTAAACAATTTTTGTGTTCTTTACCTTGGCTCTTTATTGATTCGATCTAGTAATGTTAAATATGATATAAAGTACAGTTTTGTATTGTTAATTTTTTTTTAAAACGTTTTAAGAATACCTATTGTTGAATCTTCGAATTGCTAGAACTTTCGAGTTGGCCTTGATATGGATGTGGTATTTTTAAGGTAATACATAAATTATAAAAACGAGCGAGACTAAATACTTGGACAGAATAGATCGACAGAATAGTTTTACTAGGAAATATATTCCCCTTCCTTGAATGCCGGAAGAAAAACAAATCTTCTGGCTAAGCCTATGTCTGTCCATTTTTTTGTACGCTCACTCCGATCTGGTTTTTTTATAAGCTCGCTCCGGGCCCCAAGACAAAACAAAAAAAAACAACAACGCTTTCAAACACTGCAATACTTCTTCGGTTTTTTATTACTCTCCGGGTTGTTTTAATAACACTCCCTACTGGAAAAAGGATCTATAATAATTACTTTTTGCATCACTACTCCTTTGGAAATACTCTCTATTTCAAGAGGGTTGATTATGTATTAGATAGTGTTCCCTAGAATATCAGGCCTATATTAAATCATTCATTATACAAGGATATTGTCGCCTTTCAACTGCGAGTGTATTTTACATGATGTATTAAAGTTATTTGGCTGTTAAAAAATATGTTATCACCCATTTGAACAAAATAAACGTCTGACAAGACATATTTTTATTTGATTACAACACAAAATATGTACACTACACTAAACAAATTAATTATTTATCTAGAACGTGTCATTTTCACTCGAAAGTACAAGATTTTGCATAAAATAATTTGTGCAAAGTAGATATTTTACTATTTTTGGTGTGGACACGACTCCATCTTGAGGCCACACTACTTTGTGTAACGGTCATAACAACTAACAATTTACAACCAAACTATCCTAGCTCATTAAACAAGATTAACATAGTACAACGGCTTTCCAGCAACACGAACAACAATACATAAGCTGATGATTACAAAGGGATAGCAATGATATATTGATATAATAAACGTATCAATATATTAACAAAACATTGTTATAAAATATATCGATTTTTTAATATCCGATATATCGATCAATTTATCGATGAAATATTTCATACACCGAACTACGCTTTAAACTGGCGAATCAAAATAAATTGAACGATTTTTTTCCTCTACATTATTTATTGAGTCAATTTTTTCCTATTTTCATTATACTTGACTGCTATTTTAGACAGCTATACCTAAATAAAACCTTACAAATTAAAAAACGGTGAAGAATATCACAATAAATATGGAACAGTATCTATCTTAATACCACCGTTCAAGTTCGCCCAGACCAATGCAATTCAATAAATCGGAAACAATCAAAATATCGATATAATTTGATCGATATACCGGGTGGACCACTTAAGATATTAAGAGCACGGCTCGCATCTGCGTTTGTGTGTGTGTGTGTGTGTGTGTGTGTGTGTGTACGCGCGAGGTACAGGAGCAAAAGGGTGAGAAATCACACCTAGAATTTGCCAGAAATGTGTGCAGTGAATTCGTATTTGAGTGATTACTCGAAATTTTCCGCGATGATGATGAGGGACAAAACGACAAAGTTTCTTGTTAATAACTATTATAATATGTCCCTATTGTGACAGATTGAAGATTTGTACACAATATTTATCTGTGAAGCCATTCTAAAATGATCAAAAACGGCCTTTAATATTAAGTTTGTATCCAAATATAATCTAATATTTCAACAATGTTCAGTATTAGGAACTTCTATTAACTCTTTAATTTCCATTAATATTTAATCAGAAATGATCCACGTGAAATAATGTTCGTGTAAACTTACGATTTCTAGCCGACTGTATCACAGTGTTGATTGGCATGTGAGGCACGCTCTTAAGTTGAGACGCTAGAATATTCCGAAAACCAAGCATTTTAGAAAAAAAATGCAAAAGTTTTTTTGTTTTTGGGGAAAAAAGAGAACATAGTTATGTTTGGTTTAGTGGACGTCTTTGAGGTTATTTCAAGGTCAACTTAAAAAAAAACCTTTAATTTTTATAACCATATTTTATTCTACACAAAAAATCAAACAACTTTGTTCTAAAACATTTTTCTATTTGACATAATTTTTTTAAAAGTATGCTAACTTGTATATTTTTATTCGAGAACTTTTTATAAAAGTAAAAGTGTAGCAATGCTAAGAGTAATAATTTTAGACATTTATTGAAGAAATTTTATAAATCATTTTGCATTTAACGCAATAAAGAATAACAAAATGGTGACCTGGTGGTCTAGGGGTAAGGTGTCAGACTTCTGTGCTGGGGGTCCGGGGTTCAATCCTCGGTCCCGGCACAGATTTATCTGATTGCCAAACCCTTCCTTCACCTCTGGCAAGATGTGTATTAATCACAACTTGTGAATGTGAGGAATGCCAGGCCTCCACCGTGGTTCGGATTCCACGTTAAACTGTAGGTCCTCCATTTCATCTCACAATCACCCTACCATAGCACATTAGCGTAAGTGCGTGTAACCCGAACGGGTAGTAAGACGCAGTGCTAATAATAATAATAATAATAATAATAATAATAATAACATAATGTAATAAAAAGTTGCTGTTATAAGAAAATACAGTTTAAAATATCTTCAAAAATTGATGTCAAAAAAATAGTTTTAGATAAAAGTTTTTTTTTTGTGTTGAGTAAAATCAAGATAAAAATATTTATAGGATTTCTTTTAAAAAACAAAGTTGACCTTTAAATAACCTTGAAGATGTTCATCAAAGCAAAAATGTCTAGTTACTCTTTTTACCCAAAAAAAAAAATTGTTCAAAACAATTTTGTTTTAACGATTTTTTTTTCGAGATATGCTGATATCTCAAATTAAATGCCTCATCCGGCATAATAGCTTTTGCTATATTGTAGATTGCGATATATCAATTGATAAATATGTCTATATACTCCAGGTCCGCACTTATATCAAATCCTCGTATCGTATCCCTGACGCGTATCGGCAATTATGTAAAAGTAATGTAACCAGATTTTGCGAAGGTATAACCAAATAGTTGTGAGCTAACAGATAACCGTTCCAAAATGACAGTCTACGTGGTAAGAATGGTCTACCAACAATCTTGGAGACCCTGGTTCTATTTAAGGTTATGCTCACGAAGATGTTTACTATTTGTTTATGGGTTCATCCTGTTATCAACTTAGTAAATATCTAGAGCTGCATACATAATATTAAACTTATTGTTTTTTATTGAGCTAGTTTATAAGTACGTTCTCATTAGTAGACATCTAGGGCATAAGGCTGGGTGTAGTATTTTACTATTTATATGTTTGTTTAAGTTAGTTTGTAAGTCTTACGATGGTTTATAAAATTCATTCTAAATACCAATGATAAAAACTAATAATAATATTTAGCACCGCGTCTTACTACCCATTCGGGTTATACGCCTAAGTACTAATTACTCTAATGGATTAGGAATTGGGAGGGTTGGATTTAAAGGAAGTGAACCCGCATTTGCGTGGAGGGAGAGTGGAAAACCATTTAGGAAAAACCACCCCCAGTTCACCCGACCGAGATTCGAACCTCGATCTCCTCGTCCTCGGCGGTCGAGCTCAACACGACTAGCGCGTTAGCCAACTACGCCACCGAAGCGGGTGATAAAAACTAGAACCAGTACAAACAACGTACTCGTCCTCCAAAGTCCTAGCTGCGAACACTAACACTAGCACTGTGGTCGGGTCTGTCTCGGCTAGTATGAAAGGCCAAATAACAAAAACACCCCGTCAAGTTGGTAGGTGGTGAAAAAAAAAGTAAAGCCAGTAAAATACAAGCGATGAGAACAACTACTGCCTACATAAAAACAACAGCAAAGAAGATGAGAGAACAGAATGACGATAAAAACAACAAACGGGAAAGAAGAAATAATAGAAGAGCGATAAAAACAAGTGAGGAAAAGAAGATATGAAGACAACTATTAAAAAAAACTGTGAGGAATAAAAAAGAATAGTGTAACGGGTAAAAAAAAAATTAAAGAAGAGGGAATGAAAAGGGCAGACTGTTAAGTAGACAGTTTACACTATGTAACACAAAGGAAACAAAATTGGGAGCGCATATTTTAAAGAAATGCGCCAGCGTCAGCCTGAAAAGAGGTAAGAACCCTGGTGGAACTTGAAGCCTGATGACCTAATTATAATTTAAGCCTCCCAAAGTTGAAAAGTAAGGCGCGCCAGTCCGTTACTTATGGCGAAAAGGAAAAAGATGGGATCATAGACCACTAGTTATCCTCTACCCGTAACGATGGTCACACGGAAAAATACGCCAGTCTTTTCTTGTGTGATATAAGTGATCCTAGGAAATTGGGGCTAGAATCCCACTCGTGTGAACAATGGGTTTTTTTCCCCTTAAATTGCTCACCAATCTATATCTCTCCGTAGATGAGGGTACTTTTCTGAACATTCTACCTACCTCTTACTTTACTCATAAGTATCAATGTGCGAATAGCCCAAATGAGTGGTGAGTGATGGATCATGTAGAATAAATTCTTTGAAGTCCCCTGCAAGTTACTGAATCCTTCATACATATCTGTATTGCGGGTCAATTTATATACTAATGAAAGGGTGAATTCTCACGTTTTATAATAAATACCCGGAGTTGCGTGGTTACCTCAGGCGACGAGATTCTTTGCTTCAAACAGGCAGAAAAAAAAAATTCCATTTTATTTCTTCCGACCCAGGTATTAATAAATTCAAGGAAGTTCTAGTAAAAAAAATAATTAAAATTCCAATGTTGAGGTGCACGTGTTTGTGCAAAAGGGCTATTCATTCTAAAATTTCAGCCCTCTACTTGCGATAGATATGACACACTGCTCATCATAGACAAACAAACTAACACTTTCTTCTTTTTATTAAAATAGATAGGATAAAACTTTGTTTTTATTTTCTCTTTACCAATGATAGCTACCTAATATCACAGAACAAAGCCAAGTGTGGATAATTTTAAGGAAAAAACCAATATTCGTTTTGATAAAAAAATTGGTGACCACTTTTTCTTTATTATTAATTAGTGATATTTAACGTTATCTTTCTGAAACAATTGATCATACAAGCATAGTTTGAAAACTAACTTTATTCTAAAATGACACAGACATAAATTCTTCATTGTGATTGGGGAAGCACTTCTAGAGAGTCGAGACAAAAACTTATCAGTTTTGGTTACGGTTAAATAAAAATAAAGTTTCTGCTATCTTAGCTAGGTTCCCATTCTTTAAAATCTATATTTACTAGCTACTACTATTTTAATATTCTAAACAAAATCAAATTACAATAAAATGTAAGTTATTCATAAAATAATAAACTTAAGGGATATAATGATTCACAAGTTAGATGGTTGCACAAGTTATTTATAATTTATATTGTCATCTAAGCAGGAGATGATTTATTTATTTTGGTTTGCCATGACTCACAAGATTAAGAAATAAAAGATAGTATAGGCCCAATTAATTTTTAAAAATAGCTTAACTTAGTTTTCAAATTCTATCATTTATTTCCAATTGGAAAAACATAGATATATTACAATATCTTATGCTGGTTTGATGCGGCCAAACTAACCAATTACTACAACAGACACTTAATGAAATTGTGTATATAATTTTATTTTATTTGCCCAAGAAAATTAAAATTGTAATTTTTCTTTCAGCATGTTGATATATAAATGCATTATTTAAGCTTCACTGATAGGTTATTAATTTAAATTCAATATATTTCAACATATTTTTGAAGTGCTTAATTTTTAGGAAGAACAAAGTACGTAAATCGAGTAAACATATATATTTGTAAATAGTTAATATTTTGATCCGTCTTAATGTTAACTTTGATGTGTCACTGACCCCATCATATTTAAAAGAATTACTCACTGGATTATTTTATTTAATCCCATCTAACAAGTTATTTAAATAATTAACTAATAACATAGCAAAAAGTCACCTCTGAACTACACAAAATGAATATTATAATAATCTCTAACTATTTCTTACTTGAAATTTGAAGGCAGAAAGAGCATGACATAACTTACAATTTGCAGCCCAATCCTTCTTATTATTCCTTAACTATTTAAACCGGTCAGTCGATAACACTAATAACAATTTAAACGTTTAGGAAAAACATTTTAAACTATTGTCTTCTTATTTAATTTAGACTAGTTGTATAACTATGGTAGTTCCCATTTATCAGTATTCCTTTCTCTTTGACTTGTTTGCTGTCACTCAAAGCTAAACACAAGATATGGGTTGAATCCTATATTTATCGAATCCGAATCTCTAATTTGAATCTTAAATTTTCTTTTGAATCTCGAGTCCAAATTCAAATCTTTAAATATGTAGAACAATTTTAGTTAGAGGGAATATATTTAGAATTTAATCTAAACAAGTTGTTTAGGGTTTGGTACTACTGACAAATGACAATTTGTTTGTCATGTGTATTACGTCATAAAATACAAAGATAACAGCTTATGTAATACAATCTTGTCATTTCTGTTACCGGTTATGGTTGCGGTTAAACGCGTTGATTTCATGTAGGATACATTTTTGGACCATGTCAAGAAACGAACCGTTAACTTTACATCTTGGTATATATAAGCGGTAGAACACCACGTGATGAAATAAATTTCCAGTACAGTCTGGACAGCATAAACACAATGTCAAGAGCTCTCATTTATAAATACAAGCTATTCGAATTTTCGTATGCGCATGGTTTTCACACAGTGACCTGTGCCGAGTTATTTTGTTAATTTCACCGCGTCTCCCTATACGTCAATTGTATCCGTATTTAATTACCCTAACGGAGGCTAGTAAGGAAATAGGCTAAGAAGTGAATGCTGAAAAGACTAAATATATAACCACACAGAGAACTCAGATTGAGGATGATAATTTAGATATTACTTCGAACAACACATAATTTGACAGGGTTAGTGAGTTTAGATATTTAGGAACAATTTTAACTAGCAATAATGACATTAGAGTGGAAATTAGGAAAATAATATAGTCGGTAAACGTCTGCTCTCAAGAAATGTAAAACTCAGAAAACAAAATAATAATTTTACCGGATGTTTTCTATGGATGTGAAACATGGTCTATAACCTTACACGACGAGAACAAATTTAGGGTGATCGAAAACAAGGTGCTTAGGAAAATATTTGCTCTAAAAAGGGATGAGGCTTCTGGGGATTGGAGGAGGTTACATAATGATGAGTTGCATACCCTCATGTCAATACATTGTTAGGATAATCAAGTCTCGTAGATTACGGTGGGCAGGACATGCAGTGTGAATGGAAGAATCTAGAACCGTGTTCAGGCAACAGGCAACCCTAATGTGAAGAGACCTTTGGTAAGATGGGAGGATAACATTAGGCTGGACCCGAAAGAGATAGGATGTAATGAGGAGGACTGAATAGAACTAGGTCAAGATATGGGTGGGTGGGGTATTTTTGTAAGTGCGGCAATGATTTTTTGAGTTCCTAATGCCGTAGAGTAAATAAGTAAAGGAGGTAAGATGAGAAAAGTGGAATTGTAGAGGAAGTGTCCCCAAACATTCTTGGGGAGCGAAAGATCAACCATTTAGGTTAATTCATTTCCTTATATAGGGCCAGGATTTAAACCCTGACCTCCTCGTCCCTAGCCAGTTTGACGCATTTGTCCATGTGCCCATCGATGTGCGTTTGGAGAATTGGGGGTTGTCTTTTTTTTTATAGGAAGGAAGTTAGTCTAACGTGCATTTTCTAAACACACCGATTAAATCAGTGCATGCCATACAAACTGGTTTACCCTATGACAGCACGTCTAACGCTACACATTCAGTACAAATATTAAATAATCGAATAGAAGGACTATCCAACACTATCCAAAATATCTTTGCTGGCACCACCCGGAATAAAGCCAGGGATACTTAAAATAATAATGAGGAGCTGGTTGGAAATTGGCAGTTTGTTAGAATTGCCCTTTTTCGGTAAAATTCTTTATTTTGTAGCATGTGCTTCACTCTACAGGATGGTGAAACAACCATTCGAATATCTTTCTCTTTGGCTGAGTTACAGCTGATTTAGTGAAGTGACAAAATTGCCCTTTTTCCATAGAACATCTATTCTGAAGCTGAGTTAACAGACGAAAATTTTTGTTATTAGTGTTTTATATCAGTTGTTTGGATAATTAATGTTACCGGTACTGATTATTTATTTCACCTAAATGTAAAATGGATACAAATAATAATGATAGTGAGGATATGGTAACAAGTGAATCAAGTGGAATTAGTGAGATTGATGATTCTGTAAGTAAAAGTGACAAAAACAAAGGAAGAAAGAAGTTGAGGTTAGAACCATTGTGGAAAAAACGAGCTAATAAACTTAAAAAGTACCATGATAAGCCTTATATAACTAGTAAAGAAAAACCTATACAAAAATAAATAAATTAAATCTACACAAATGTGCTGTTCACAACAATGTTTTAACAAAGTGCCAACACAGGATCGAACTATGGTGTTTTCATCATTCTGGGATAGTGGTGATAAAAACGCACAGGACAATTTTATTGCAAGCTCTTTAGTACCTTGTACACCAAAACAAAGAGTAAACATTAGTCAATAAAAACCAAGGGTGTACAGTTGGAAATACCATCTTAAAATAGAAGATGCAATCTACCCAGTTTGCCATTTGTTTTTCATAGAGCTTTTTGAACTTTCTGCGAAAGGAGTTAGGTTAATTCAACAGAAAATAAGCAAAGGTCAGCTTGTAGTTTCTGATCAAAGAGGCAAACACGCAAACTGCCCTCATAAGTTTGATGACAATGTGTGGAGACTTGTAGATGAACATTTATCATCCATCCCTCACCGGCAAAACTACTACTCTCTTGAAAAAACAAAAAGGCTTTACTTTGACAATGCAGACTGCAGACCTAGATATTAAGACATTGCATTGCATAATATGTTTAAGGTCTACTTTGAAGAAAAAACAGGTAATCCTCTAAGTATGAAGTATCCTACTTATCACAGATACTTCCGAACACGGTCTGTGTACGCTTTTCGTAAGCCTAGGACTGATATTTGTGATTACTGTGCTAAATGCGAGATTCTACTAAAAGATAATCCAAATGATCCATATAAAGCCGAATTAAACCTTCATTTGGAAAAATTTGAATAATACATGTCCATAAAATAAGGAAATGATAAAGAATGCCCATACAGATGACTAATTGTTGGTGTTGGAGTTCGATTTTGCACAGAACCGACCCCTACTCAAATTGAATGTGAACTCGCAGTTCTACAAGAGACTTTTATGGATGTATATATTTAATGTGCATTATCACAATGATAGCTCAAGTACTTTGTATTGGTATTTAGAGACCGAAGGAGAAGAGAATAGTAATTATGTGTACTCAATGGTTTACGATTTCATAAGTAATAAAATAGGGGCCACCAGTCAAGAAAGTAGATTATCTTATTCTCGGATGCAGCTGGTGAACAAAATAAAAGTATCAATGTCTGTTATTTTCTGAACTGGCTTTCAAAGAGCTTGGTGGTTAACATTGAACATGTATATCCTGTCAGGGGACACTCCTACAACATATGTGATAGGAACTTTGGTTTTTATTCATAAAAAATGAAAAACAAAGATAATATTGAAACCGCAATGTTCCTGAACCATTCCAAGTGATTCATGCTTAAAACCTGCTCAAGAACTGGACATCACTACTGGGGCCATGTATGTTGAAAATCCCGCAAACCAAAAATAGCAAATGAACTACCCAAAAGTATTGTATTATTCAGTACAACCATAGGACTATCCTTGTTTCCAGCTCTTGTTTCACTATTGTAACTCCTCTCGAGATTATTAAACCCTCAAGCAATTTTCAAGAAATGGTTTTACAAATGAAAGAGGTACACGTTAAAAGAGGAGAAACTAAATGGCAAAACATTTTTGCTCAAATTTGTGACTCCAGAAGGACAAGATTGGTTTAGAAAGGAAGTTTCTAATGATGATCCCTAAAAACAGTTTGACCTTAAAAATATTTCTTTTTTTTAAACTAAGAACTACACTTTATGTTTAAAAAAATTCTTATAAGTAATTTTGCGTAATAATGGCTTGTTTAATGTGTCTGTTTAAATAAAAATGTATAATACATACATACATACATACATACATACACTATACATACATACATACATACATACATACATACATACTAATACATACATACATACATACATACATACATAACATACTCATACATACATACATAACATACATACATACATACATACATACATACATCCATACATACAACATACATACATACATACATACATACATACATACATACATACATACATACATCTACATACATACATACATACATACATACTGATACATACATACATACATACATACATACATACATACATACATACATACATACATACATACATACATACATACATACATACATACATACATACATACATACATACATACATACATACATACATACATACATACATACATACACATACATACATACATACATACATACATACATACATACATACATACATACATACATACACACATACAACATACATACATCACATACATACATACATACATACATACATACATACATCATACACACTACATACAACATACACACATACATACATACATACATACATACATACATACATACCATACATACATACATACATACATACAACATACATACATACATACATACATCAACATACATCACATACATACATACATACATACATACATACATACATACATACATACATACATACATACATACATACATACATACATACATACATACATACATACCATACATACATACATCATCATACATACATACATACATACTGTACATACATACTACATAAACATACATACATACATACATACATACATACATACATACATACTACATACATACATACATACATACATACAACATACATACATACATACATACATACATACATTACATACATACATACATACATACATACATACATACATACATACATACATACATACATACATACACATACATACATACATACATACATACACATACATACATACATACATACACTACATACATACATACATACATACATACATACATACATACATACATACTACCATACATACATACATACATACATACATACATACATACATACATACATACTACATACATACATCAACATACATACATACATACTGTACATACATACATACATACATACATACATACATACATACTGTACATACATACATACATACATACATACATACATACATACATACTGTACATATACATACATACATACATACATACATACATACATACATACATACATACATACATACATACATACATACATACATACTGTACATTACAGTCACATACATACATACATATTACATACATACATACATACATACATACATACATACATACATACATACATACATACATACTACATACATACATACATACATACTGTACATACATACATACATACATACATACATACATACATACATACATACATACATACATACATACATACACATACATACATACATACATACATACATACATACATACATACATACATACATACAATCCGCCTCTGTGGCGTAGTTAGCTAACGCGCCAGTCGTGTTGAGCTAGACCACCGAGGACGGGGAGATCGATATTCGAATCTCGGTCGGGTGAACTGGGGGTGGTTTCCCCCAAATGGTTTTCCACTCTCCCTACACGCAAATTCGGGTTCACTTCCTCTAATTTCAACCTTCCCCATTCCTAATCCATTAGTGTTATTAGTACTTAAGCGTATAAACCAAACGGGTAGTAAGACGTGGTGCTAAATAAAAAAATAAAAAACATACCTACCCACCTACATAGATACATACACACGTACACATACATACATACACGCATACACAAATACACATACAAGATTGTTTCAGTTTTGACGTCAGTATTAAAGAAAAAAATTGTTGTTGAAAATAAGAAACTTTTTTCCTGGCAACAACAATCTACTGCTTTATTTTTTCTAGTTCCTAATGCTTTTCTTTTACGTGATGTCTTCTACTTCACCTTAGTTCACATACTTCTCCTCCCCTCTCCTCCTCCTCCTATCCTCCTTTCACCTCCCACAAGCTACGTATCTGTATTATTTTTCGAGTGGAAACGAAAGAAAAAAAACGAGTGAGAAAAAAGACGCAGTTGAAAAAGAGAAAAAAAAAGGGAATGAAGGAAAAAAGTTAATATGAGATCCAAAAAAAAATTGTGTTGTGTTCGCTGGAGGCCAGCACCCCCCTCTCCTTCTCCGGTCCCCCAATCCACCCAACCCCATTTTCTTTTTCAAACCCTTTTTATATAAAACAGCTGACGTCACTACGTCTCCAAGGAGATACATAAATCCTAGCAATGAAGTTTTTTATATCCACGCAGTTTTTTAATATTAAATCGAGCCCCAAAAAGTGTAAAAAGACAAAGTGTAGAAACTTACTTGATAAAGAAAAAATGTATATATATATATATATATAAATATATACACTTCTTAAAAAGCTATGCAGTGTGTATACTTTATAGAGATATATGTAAATATTTGACAAGAGTAAAGCGTAAAAACTTGATAAAGCAAGGTACCGGTGTATAAAATATATTTATAAAGCAAGGTGCATATACTCATAATCGTAAAGCAAGGTGTAAGGCCCGACGCACATTGCACGAAGGCCCAAAACACATTGCACACAGGCCAGGCTCACATTGCACGTAGGCCTGACACACATTACATCCAGGCCAGGCGCACATTGCACCCAGGCCAGACTCACAATGCACGTAGGCCTGACACACATTACATCCAGGCCAGGCGCACATTGCACCCAGGCCAGACTCACAATGCACGTAGGCCTGACACACATTACATCCAGGCCAGGCGCACATTGTACCCAGGCCAGACTCACAATGCACGTAGGCCTGGCACACATTACATCCAGGCCAAGCGCACATTGCACCCAGGCCAGACTCACAATGCACGTAGGCCTGACACACATTACACCCAGGCCAGGCGCACATTGCACGCAGGCCCAAAACACATTACACCCAGGCCAGACTCACAATGCACGTAGGCCTGACACACATTACATCCAGGCCAGGCGCACATTGCACCCAGGCCAGACTCACAATGCACGTAGGCCTGACACACATTACATCCAGGCCAGGCGCACATTGCACCCAGGCCAGACTCACAATGCACGTAGGCCTGACACACATTACATCCAGGCCAGGCGCACATTGCACCCAGGCCAGACTCACAATGCACGTAGGCCTGACACACATTACATCCAGGCCAGGCGCACATTGCACCCAGGCCAGACTCACAATGCACGTAGGCCTGACACACATTATACCCAGGTCAGGCTCACATTGCACGCAGGACAGGCGTAGCAGAGTCGGAGGGCAGTCAGAGCACAAGAAGAAGTTCCGGCGAGGCACCGTATATCGAACACAGTCCTGAGACAGTTTTCAGTGGTGCAAGTGAAATGGCATTTGAATTAGACCTTAGAGGAATTTCTGGCAGATTATAATAATTTAGATTAACTGTACTTTGTTAATAAAATAGAAGGACAAAGATTATTTGGAAAAGTGAGTATATCAAAAAAAAAAAGAAAGAAACCCACGATGAGTTTATGTTATCATTGGAAGTTTCAGACAAAGTTTTTAGGGAATCATACCTAATGAATAAAATTCACTTTGCTGAAGTTCATCTGATGATTGAAAATGACATCACAGGGTAAGAATGCAACGCTCATAAAATTATTGGAAGTGATTAAAAACTAGCAGTGCGTGAAACTGAGTGATGCCGGCGCAGAGGATACAAGAAAACTGTATCACTAATACGACCAGACACAGGTATGACATTTTTGTTTCGTTCCGGACTCTTGGTACAGTGGTCAGCACTCCTGGCTGCTAATATAGAGGTCCCGGGTTCCATTCCTGACGGTATTATAGGTATCTTTCCCGAATGGAAATTGTTCCTATGATTGCCATAGTCTCGTTAATTAGGTTCAAGTTAGGTTTAAGACTTCCACTGGCACTACATAAGCATCATCATCATCTCATTGGGACGAAGTAGCCGCACCTACGTGGTGGCCCAACCTCAGAAGATGGTTACATATCCACCATTGCCAGTAGAAGGAAGACCAGGAATGTCTAGCCGACAAACCCTGGTGCCATACGCTAAAAAATAAAAAGTTCTGTTTAATCAGTATTGATATTATTTCATCCGACACCTTAGCTAGGTCGGTGGCCTATCTGTCTACTGAGCAAAGGGTCTCGGCATGGCCGAAAAACTTATCATTGGTGAAATGTGGGTTTACCCTTTTACAGTGATGAATTAACGACCGGGAACTGGATGTTGTGCCTTTTTTAATCTTAAGTTAGAATATAATAATTTTTATGAATAAACGACAGGCCTATCCAGCCGGTAGCTGGAAATATATGGCTTGATTAGAAAACTGACCCAGACCACAGGCTGGAAACAGTAATGGATGTAAAGTAAAGTATTGATATTATCTAACAAAGGTACCGGCCCCGTGGTGTAGTGGTCAGTGCACCTGGCTACAAGACTAGGGGCCCGGGCTCGATTCCCTGCTGGCACCTTGGGTATTTTTATCAAAAGGGAAGTTACTCTTAGGGCCAGTTTCATAGTCAGATTTAGTACGCCTAAAGTGCGAGTCGATATTAAATACAGGACGACACCTACCTAGACCAGAATGGAATGGGCCAGTTTCGCATATGAAACTGGCCCATTCCATTCAGTTTCAGGTAGATGACATCTTGTATTTAGTATAGCGCCACACTTGAGGCGTACTAAATCTGACTATGAAACTGGCCCTAAATTTAGGTTGTGTTCCCACACCCTCATACGCACTAACACCATTATATCGTCTCATCAGTACACGAAAAGGATGTACGATTAGTACATTCGGACGTTCCCTGGTAAACGGTACAGCGGTACCGGCTAATCTTTCCACTACTGAGCTACGGTCGATGTCCAGACGCACAATATTATTATTTAACAAAAGTGAACGTATCAGATCACATGATTAAACGTATGAATACATGAAAGTAGTTTTAAAATCTTTTGTGACTGTTCTTGCTACCGCGAGCTTACTAAAGCAACTGCAATAAGCGAGCGGAGTTGTAGAGAAGGGAATACGGACAAGAGTGTACTAAGTGCATATTCATGTGAACGTTTACTTGGAAATAGTGTAAGACTCGCAATACACTGGAGTACCGTTGAAAGTGATGATGCTGGAATCTCTGCTGGGAGAGCTGAGGGCAAATGTTCCCATCCTCTCTATACGCTAATGGGGCTGCATTTCTTTTAAGCAACTCCCCTCATCCCAACTAAAAGATTAATCTGTCAATAGTATGGGTGCTAAATGTTCTAGTTAAAAATGTATTCAAAGGATGAAATATACGCTCTGTAGCTGTCTATTTTTACAACTGTAACATAAATGTACTGACATGCGTTTTCTTCTTTTAGTAACTAAGCGCTTCGTTTCAACAATAATTATCTAACCTATTAATAGTGATAAACCACATCTGTAAGACCAAAATCTCAGTGAATCCAGCCTTGATTCGAACCTCGACCTCCCCATCACAGGAAATCATTTTATTTCAGCAGTAGACGTCTTATATTGTGTGACCACGGTGTTGATAATGTTGACTATTCTTAATGTGTTTTTTATACCTCTAAAAAACGACATTTCTATGGCAATGTGACACATGTTTGACAAAGCATACTATGTGTCAAGCAGGTGGCCAACAGCACTATTGAGGTCATGGGCCACTGATTGAAACCCCTTGTTCCAAACTGATATTAGCCTTGAGGCTGATAACAAAAATGGCCCACTCTGTTTATCAGAACATGTGTTTCCCAAATGAGTCATTTCCACTCGAGATGAATGATTAAAAAAAACATGTTACAAAGCGATAGTGTTATGGACGTTATCAATGAGATAAGATTGCGATTTTGGTTCGGTTCTTAGAATTCGGGGTTTCTTATTGGATTGCACACCCCTAGAACTATACGCAGCTCCTCTACGTCATTGGTCACCGTCATTCTCATCGAGTATGGGACTACATTTCAATATTTCAAATTGTTTCGTGAACTACTCAGATTAAAAATTTGTCATATTGCGTATTGGCTATTATTTTAGCCGAAGGGTTGGTAAACCTTTTCTGAGAAGGCATGGATAGTAGATATTTAAGGCTTTGCGAGTCAATAAGTAATATCGAGGATATTTTTCTTACTCATAAGATAGAAAACAAGCTTATGCTTTCTCAAAGAAAAACAAAATTTACACATTTTATTTTATTAACAAAATACAGAATATAATTGTGTACCAACAGATTTTTGGAAAACTAACTATAGTTATGGAATTCTTTTTAAGGTACAGAATCACGCGACTAATAAACTCGTGGCACTCAAAACCCTGTAAGGCTAGCATTGTGAGTGCGGAAGGCAACTGAGTGAACAGATGGTTACTGACGCTACACATGTGGCTAAAAGGCGGCCATATACAATTCGCATAATAATGGACATATCTTCGTCACGTTGATACTACTTATATGGATAATGACACAAACATTTCATGATTATGTCACGAGACTAATTTAAGAACCATCCTTAGCTCGTGGGACCTCACAATAATAGGCAGTAGGCCTGTGGGCTATTGTTTTACACCCTGTTGCAACCTGCACAGAGGCTTTACATCACACCTTTATACAAATGGGGTGGTGTGGAGCGGGGTCTGTGTCCTTGATTCATAACGGTAGTGTAATTAATGTAGGGCCTACAAATGATAGTACATCTTTAATACTAAAATTAACTTATTTTAATGTTGGAAAATACAATATTATTCATTGTTCAAACATAGCTTTAGTCAAATATTTAAAAAAACTTGGCATGGAGAATGACATTCACTTTCGTACAATTGTTTGTGTATGTGTGTGTAATCAACCTTTAATTTCCATTCAAGTTCATTTATCAATATGTCAACCCAGGGGTCTCCCAAACTACGCCCGCGGCCACAAGATTATATCCAGCCCGTTCCAAGATTTTATCAAAAAAACAAATTAATTGCTTCTCTTCGTTATTTCTTAACCACGCACTTTATTTGACAAGTCCAGTTTCTGTCCGCACGCGTGCTTTCCCCCATGACACCAAGCTAGAGTGCTTCCCCCCGTGACAGCAAGCCAGAGTGCTGTCGGAATTACAAACCTCATTTTCAGTCGCAGGCGCCATTCCTTATACCTAAAACAGAACGGCTTGACTGTGACGATGTTTAGGTAGTTACAAGTCTCCGCAGAGGGTTATCAAAGTAAAGTCCCGAAAGATGTTACTAATTAAAAAATGTATATTGACTAATAATTATTATGAATATAATTTATTGCATATAAATTGATTCATATCTCACAAAGAAGAATCAACGTCAATTACTTTTATCAAACACTGACTGGCCTTGGAAAGAGGCATTTTTACAGGCGTGATGGCCATATTATGACTTGAATCTAAATTTACATGTTGAAACAAATTTTATTTATGATCTATTTGCATATGTCAAGGCATTCAGGGCAAAAATAATGCTACTTGCAGACAGGTGAACATTACTTTGGCCCGAAAACATGTGTAAAATATATTATGTGGCCCACATAGTAAAAAGTTTGGAGACCCCTGTGTTGTCCTGTAAGCCTGCACGAACTACCGAAAATGTTGTTGTTAGCTCGCGATCGATATTTTTGCGACCCCTGCTACAGGTGTATGTGGGTGTCGGAATTCGAAATGAAGAGAGTTGACCTTCAACTTCAACCTTTCGAAGCTTCGCACACACTTAATTAAAAAATAATATTTTATTGCAGACTAGGGAGATATACATACATGTCTATTAGATTATGATTTAATTGAACTTCATCTTGATGTCAAAAAATGTAAAAGAAGTTTACCTTTTGCAGTTGTTCGTTGGTCTGTAGGTATGTATACTCCATTTACTATGAATGGTCACAGTATTACCATGATGGATTACAATATGTCCCTATCTTATTAGCTATACCATAGTGGAATAATGAACGTTAGGTTTACCGCCTTACGAGGGGTATGTAAGCATTCCACAGGCTGCAAGTCTCAAGGAATTGTCCCCAATATTTTTGAATTATTGACTAAACAACAAAGATATTATACCTATTTGTTACGTACGATTACATCCACATCTAAATATAAAATTCTTCAAATTTAAAAATGATATTGTGACCCGGGACTTTGGGCTTAGTACACCAATGCTCTTACCACTGAGCTATCCAGGATTCGTTCCATTCCCAGGGTCATTCTTCACTCAGATTTTAAAGCAGAGTCTATGATGGACGTGGAAAAATCGTCAGCTACGTATGAGCGATCAAATAAGATCGCGAGCTATCAGATAACGCAGCCGCTTTCGATTCGGGACTAGCTTCGTCTATTATCAGAATTGAGCCCATTAAAATTCATTTATATCATCCTGGTCTTTATATCATTAAAGAAACTTTTTTCATAAGATTTTTCTCTCTTCATTTTAATCATTATTTTAGGATGATTTCAATTCAAAAATATTATTTTCACTTTTTATGTACAAAAACAATGATTTAAAAAATCCAGTTTGATTTATTTGTTGATTAGTTAACAATTTACATTTATTTATTTCCAATTATTATTATTTCTCTCATCGGTGGGCAGGCAAACTAAACATCAACCTCTTCTGGTTTGGTTTGCCGATGAAGAGAAGGTCTGAGCTCGAATCCCGATCGGGTTTAATGAGGATGCATTTTCTGAAATGTCTTCGTCACTTACCTCCACGCCAATGCCGGTCACATTTTCTCTACATCTCTAACTTCTTGGTCTACAGTCTACACACCCATGAGTGTAAATATTCGGATGGCCCGAACGAGTACTAAGATGTGGAGAAACCCAAAATAATCATGTACAAGAAGCAATCCAGATCGAACGAAGAAGAGGATATAAAAAATATTCCGGTCCGAGTTGAGTTTAGATTCTTTGAAGGATGAGGGAGTCAGTAAACAAGAACTTACCTAGTGGGTGTAATGCGCTGCGTTATATTAAATGTTCATAACTCTGAAAAGGAAAATCCCCAATCTAACCAACGATAAGTTTTTTGGCCGTACTGGTAGAAATGTGACATGGAATAATTTTTTTTTTCGAAACTTTTCCAGCTATTTAATTTTAATGCTCCAAGAATTTAACTTTATCCTCCAGTTTAATTTCTGCATATGACTTTAACACCAGAAACATTATAAAATGAGTTACAACAAAGTTCTCTTCTCAAATTCACTTATCGACTGCAGTGCTTAGTGTTTGAATGTATCACTAACGTCAGAGTTTTCTTAGCCCAGACATGTTAATACTTCAATAATATTATGAATAAAGCCTTTAGAAATACATGCCCTTCCCCTTGGATTCAATAATGCGAAATTTTTGCCGGAAAATCTTCATATCTATGTAACGGTAATCTGACTCAGGACCTTTAACTCACTAGGCTGAAGCGCTCGCTACCTACTGGGCATCAGACTATGTGGATATGGTCACAGGTGCTGACAACCCTACTTAACTGGGAGTGCCTGCAAAATTGAAGATAATATTAATAACCAACCATGTTTTAAACAGTCTCGTAGACTATCAGTAAGAGACGTGCGTTCTGCGCATGCGTGGATACTGGACCAAGAGATTAAAATGTTACACGTGAATACGCTTCTCTCTAACCTAGCAAGCGGCTGGATTATTTGGTTGAAGCACAATCCATCCTCACATGCGGCAAGACTTTTTTGGGTGAAGCACAACTTTACCACACATGTGGTAAGACTTTTTTTTGGATGAAGCATGGCCTAACCTCGACCTCGGATTTTTTGGTTGAATCCCGATATAACCTCACATGCATCAACATTTATTGATGAAGCATGGTCTAACTACGCAAGCGGCAGGATTTTTTGGGTGAATCACAATCTAACCTCACATAAAGTAATATTTTTTGGAAGAAGCATGATCTAATATCAGATGCGGCAATAATTTTTAATGAAGTACAATCTAACCTCAAATGTGGCTATAATTTCTAGATGAAGCACGATTTAACGTCACATGCGACAGTAATTTTTGAATGAATTACAATCTAACCTCACATGTGGTCAGAATTTATAGATGAAGCAAGATTTAACATCGCATGCGGCAATATATTTTAGACGAGGCAAGCATAGATAAGAGAGGCAAGCTCTAACTGCGCTTCGTATAATAATTCACAGAGCCGAGATTAATATAACATTGAACATTACATTGCAAAGTTTATTCCTCTCCAAATTTGGTAAATTCTGTTCATGCGCAAAACTAACTCGTAATGATAGTTACTACAGTTATGTTTGAATACGTTGGGAAGGACAGCTTAAAATATACAGTTTTATTTTTGCCATTGACATAGCTAACAGCTTATTTATATTATTTTACCGGTATTGATATTGTCTACCTGAAGGAGCAGCTGCTGCTCACATCAGTAGCGTCACCACAGGGACGTTCAGGGGGCTTGGCCCCTCTACCTCTATGTGTGGATGTGCCAAGATTTGTGCAGACATAAAGTATATCTGACCACCATCTACGCCATGGCTAATATTGGCATTATTCTCAAATTCTAAAAGGATACAATATATTTATCAAGTGTTCTATAAACAAAATTAGTTGCGAGCAGTTTTTCTTACTATCCTTTGATTGTTATAATTTAACAATGGAACACAAGCGTACTAGGTTCTTTTTGCACTGTTTTAGTTATCAATTTTTAATTTTGCTATTAACTCATGGACCGCCTCTGTGGTCTAGTGGTCACGGGTTTGGTGCCTGCTGCTTCCAGAATTAAATTAGGAGCTACTTGAATACACCCTCTATCCGCAAATGTGGGCACTATCATCACTAACGGTGGCGGCCGCTCGGTCGTTATGGGCTCACGCTATGGAGGTTTTTTTTACTACCCTAATGTAACTAACTATAGCTTGTAACAATATTAATAGGTACAATAAACAATATATCTAAACATGTCTGGTATAAAAGTAGCTTCAATAAAGTAAACATAATAACTTTTTAGTTATGATACAAACATTATTTCCTGTTTCTCATAATTGCCCTCCTCAACTATTTTTTATGCACCATGAAAAAATCCTTCATATACATTCTAGAGCTAGTCAATACAAGATATAAAACAAAAAAATCTCCCTTTAATCTTTGAGCCTATTTCCCCCCTAAATTAGGCCTACTTCATAACCCTGCAAATGCCAATAAATCATATGACTTGACGTATGTATGTATGAAGATAGTTTTACTAACTTTTGTAACCGTCAGATACAATCCTTCCTGCCGCGCTCTTAGAGTAGATGCCTGTGACTTGGCCGCTGTGTACTGCTCGTGTGAATCAAGCCTTCGTCCTGGCTTGATTTAACATCGGACATAAGTTAGAGCTCAGGCTGACCAACAGAAAATAATGAAAATGAACAAAAAAAACTGTTGGTAATGTTGGGAGTAGAAAAAACTGTCTAGAAAAGCCATTCCATCGTCCATTTATTTTTTGTAAGACAGTCTACGTTGAATAACCGCTTAAAACTCATAATAAAATAAGCTTATAACGAGGAAGTACATACAAAAAGACGTCATTAAGTTTGGTGTGTTGGATTAAGGACTCAGTCCATGCCTGTAATTATGTGGTTAGAGTGGTCGATCACAGGTCTTGGAGGAGCCTGGTTCGATTCTGATGTTGAGGGGAGTAAAGGGGTGCTTAAGGAGATATTTTGTAGGTCACACGGGTTTGTCCTACTATCCATTTAGTAAATAACTGGGCGTTGGCTGTTGCTGGTGGTGTAATTTTATGCGTGCTGTTCTGGGTTAAGTCACAGTTTGTAAGTCGTAATCTGTGTGTATATAAAGTGCACACAAAATAATTCATCAAGCACGTATATTTATTCCACATCAATGGGCACGCCGGCTAAGGTGTCATTTTAATCTATTTTAGTTTGCCGGTGAAGGGTAAGTCATGATTTGAAACCTGACCGAATGTGCAAGGGGTGTAATTAATTAAATTGT
Source organism: Timema podura (assembly GCA_033556935.1). NCBI lineage: Eukaryota > Metazoa > Arthropoda > Insecta > Phasmatodea > Timematidae > Timema > Timema podura. Next base: position 21,538,339 of record JAVRXN010000008.1, read on the forward strand.
TTCTTACACTGCCTTCACGCAAATGCAAGTACATTTACTCTATATTTTACTTTCCTAATACTTGCCCTATTATCAAGGGTGTAGAAAGGTAATTTTACTAAGGTGGTCCCGCTAGAAAATTGACGTAATATATCGATAATGTTTTTATATAACTAAATAGGGGTGGGGGAGGTTATGTTTGTACAAATGGAAGGGGGTAAAGGTTGGTAGCTGTGTATTTAAACTTAACTATTTATTGACTATTAAAAATAAGATTTTATCAAATATTCTAAGCATTGATAAGTAAGGAGTGATATAACTTGAGATAATACTTGAAAAAGAGAAGTTGTGATTTATTGAGTCACAGAGTGATAAGAAAAAATGATTAATTAGATGAGGTAAATTGAAATTTTTTAGTAAAGAGGTTGAAAAATCTTGGTGATAAGAATATTAGACCCAGTTAAAAAATATGAAAGAGATTATAAAACAAATAAAATACCAGAATATATTATCTTAGAAAGTTAAGTTAGAAAATGAAATGTTGTTTGGCAGATATAATAATATGAAAGATTTAATCATTGTCAGTCGATTGGAACTAGAATATTAGAGAAAGTTAAAATAATAAGAAACAAATTTAATAAAACATAGTTACAATATTTATGTGAGAGAATGTTCGAAAGATACAATTTATGAAATATTTATAGATAAGTCAATATAAACATAAGAATAATGAATTTGAAAATAAATGTACTTTTATTGAATCATATATAGTGTGTGTGTGTGTGTGTGTGTAGTGTGTGTGTGTGTGTGTGTGGAACAATAAAAGTAGTCAAAGCAAAGAATTAAGTGTGAAAAACAATAATGCTAATAATATAGCAAGAAAAGTAAAAAAACAAGTATAAATAATTACAATAATAGTGACTGGTAGAATTGAAAAGAGTATTTTACATAATGCAAAATAATAAAAAAATGAAGTCAACTAATATGCAGTGAGTTGATATTTTTTAATTAAGAAGAAAATTATTTGAATTCCAAGAGAGGTTAAAGCTAAAATATTATTTTTCAAATTCTTATCTGAAATTGAATTGAATCCCTTGCTAATTTGCAGCTAAGGTAATTGTTTGAAAGTAGAGTTTCGACATATTTCGTTATAATAAATACCATCATCAGGAATACTATACACATAAATAAACAAAGGAATACATTAGAAATTTAACCTTAGTAAATACTAACTAAGTTAAATATTAAAATTAAATCATAAATATGAAATCCATAGGTTAAGAAAATATGAAAGGATTGAGATAGTTAAATAAATGTAAATCAAAAGGTAAGTAAGTTTGTTGTTCCATAGTGTTTTGTATGCAAACAACGTAATGGAGTGCTACGTGACGAATGTCATGCTTTGGGTTGTCCAACATTGTTACAACACATTTTGTCACTAGCTGGATAGCGTGGGAATGTTGGTGCACAGTGTAGCCGCCGTGCCGTGTCAGCGATATTTAACGCCTAGTAACAGCTTAAACCTTAGAGAATTCACACTTTTAGCAAGGATTAAGTTTCTCAACATTTCTTCAAAGAATTTGCAATCCAAAATAAAACATTAGCTTTAGTTTATTCACAAAAGTGTTTGTAGCTGTATTACCTAGAAGTGATTTATTATTATTATTAATATTTATTAATATTAATATTAATAATATTAATATTATTACTACTATTAAGTTTCAAGCAGGCATCTAGGATTCAATTTCGAAGGAAAGGGATGAAGGGATTTGCAAAGAAACTTTCTCCTAGCTTTAGCAAAGGTTGTGTGTAAACTTTGTCTTGAAGATCTTAAATAAATAAATCCAGGCTGTATGATTCATTACGTCACACATCACGAAAATAGAAGGCTGCGGTTGACTGCAAAATACCTTTGACGACTCTAGGACTAAATACAACAGCCTGGATTACAATAATTCTTATACAATAATATGATAGTTTTCGACTCAATACTAACATGTCTCTAAATTTTTTTAAAAGTCTAATTTCAACTAAAATTAACAGAACCTACTGATTTAAATTTTAGCGAAATATCCCCCAGAACCCTTCCTTAGCGCCTGTTTGTATTAGTAAACGTAAATAGTATCTGATAGGTGTGCGTGTTTCACTTCGTTCTTAAATCCGTAGAATAACAAGTGCACAACTCGATGTACACTTCCATTCACAGACGCTCGTTTAAAACACGAAAAAAAACCCCTTAAAACACCCAGCATTTACAATAGTCACGTCAATAGGTTATTCTATTAATGAGTGCATCCAAGTATAATAATTATTGAAAACTGGGGCCTTAATTAAACTAAAATATGTATTAAATATGAGCTTCAATATCAATAAGTGGAGCACAGATAATCTCTAGATGCTCCCATTATTAATAAGCGAGTTAAAAAAAGAATTGTGGTTTCTATTGAATGTGCGCCCTTAAACTCACCTATAACTGAGTAGAATAAGGAATTGACACTGCACCTTTTGATATAAACATGACATTTTTCCCAATTTTAGGCCTACAAATGTTATGCATTTTCAGATTTTGGAGGTAAAAATAATATCCACGGACAGGAGTTATACTCCATTCACGGCAGGAATTACTCTCTGAAAGGTCTTTTTTCCAACCAATATCCTACTATATAATAGCTTTCTGGTAGGGAAAAAGGCCTTTCAGAAAACAATTCCTACGGTAAATAGACTTTATGTATGACGCCATAATATAGTCCGGTTCTCACAGAGCTAAGTAACGAAATCGGGCGTATAAGATGGTTTTTAAGTGAATTTGTATGAAAATTGTGTTGAATCTGAATCTGAAGGGTGCCACTTCGGTACTCTTGAACATCTCGAGGTATGACGTCATCAATATGGTGACCAATTCAATCCAAACCATTGTCAGTTTATTTTATAACATTCTTGTAATATGGTCGTGTATGGTATCAAATAAAAGCTCTCGACGTAAATAACAAAAAAAAAAATAAAAAATACTCACATCTAAATTTAATTTGTCACAAATGAAGGCAGATACAAAGATTTAAAATAATAATGAAATAAAAAAGCAATTTCTCAAATCAAATTAACAAATTGAACTTATGTTCTAGTCTTGAGCAAGGCTTCTTAAAACTATTTCCCCTCGCAACCCCTTTTCGCCCGAAATTTTTTTACACGACTCCGGGTGTATAGGTATAGGCAATAGGTATACAAATCAAACATTTACTGATAATAAATAATAAAAAAAAGTATTTTAAAACAATTCTTTGCTATAAATATAATTTTACCATTTATTAAAACTAAATCAAATTTGCATACTAATGAGATGGATGTGCCGGTTTATTTTTACATAAATAATTAAATCTTGGCTGAATATTTGATACTGCAGGACATAGAGCATCTACACGTTTTTCAGAGTGGTTTGATATTTTAATTTTATAACCGTCAATGCTGATAACATCACTTCACATAAATACGTAGTACAAAGTGGCATAAGCACGTTTAGGGCCATTTCAAAAATTGTTGGAAATTCTGTCCTAATCCCAAGCCAAAATTCGGCAGATTCTTCTTGAAATTTTAGTGGCAAATGACTGTTTTGATTTCAATTGAGCATGGTTTATGAAATCAATTTAGTTTTTTAGGATGAAAATTTGAAGGGAAGTATTTCTGAAACTGTGTCTCATGGCACGTCAAATGATCAATTATAACTCTTACAATTAAATCTTTGGAAAGGTTATTTGAAAAAATTTCCACCCTATTCTTCCCTACGTTAACTTTTTTTTCTAAGACTTTCAATTTTATCTTCTAACACAAATATGTTAAAATTTGTTGTGTGTTCAAAACCAAGGCTGCAGTGAAGTCGCACGAAGCAACATGGGCGAGTGCTGCCAAAAGCACCTTGGATTCATTATGAATTAATTGTTGGTCGTTGCGCGTCCTGAAACCTTTTACTATTGCCAAATTATTCGTGACCTCCACATTCAGATACGCGACCCTATGTGGGGTAACGACCCACAGTATACATGGTTTGTAGGAACAATAATTTGACACATCCAGAAAAATGCCTGATATCTTTGGCATTACTGCACTTTACTTGACATGTTTCACACAGCCTAGTGCCAGGTAGATCGTGTTTCAAACAATTGCAGTGACTTTCAAAGTACCCGTTCTTACATTGGTAGCAAACAAACTCCCGTAGAGCCTGAGAAACTTCCGATTGGTTTGTCCAGGCGGGGCTATAGCTATTGTTTATGTATTCCCATCCCCAAATGTGTTATGACTGGTAGTTCGACAATTGCCTTTAGCTGTCCCCATTTGTGACCTCCCTGATAGCAGCTGTGGAGGACATGCATAACTCGGTTGGTGGGATACTCTCCATATTTCTGTTATGCGTTGTGAAGAGATTCAAACGTGAATCATTTACAGAAAGGCAGTCACTTTTTGCGCTGTAGCATGTAACTAGGTACCTTTGGAGGAGGGTTGAAGCTCTCATCAGGAAAATTGTCTCTAGGTTGTGATAGGACCAAAAAGCTTCCGTCACTTCAGGGAATTTGGCCTGCAAAACAGGATGTGATATCTCACCCAGAGAATGCGTGAATCCACTAAAATTATATGATACATTTCTTATAGTAAACTAAGCTACATAAAACTTTTACATGAAACTTTTTTTTTAATCTAACCAATGAATAAATGTTATGACAGAAATAAAAAATAGTTTTCACTCATAATTGTTATAATTTTTAAAATAAATAAATAACTACCTTTCATTTAAAAAAAAAACTAAAATCTAGCAAGTGGTTCTCGATATAAGTGATAAAAGCAGTTCTAAGCGGTGGCCCTCTTGATGACGTCATAGCTCCTGTCCGTGGAGGTATTTTTTTCCTCCAAATTGAAAATGCATATTATCTGTAGGTCTAGCACTATTTTCATGATGTATCAAAAGGTGGACTAGTCAGGCTGAAAATCTTCTCTATGCTGCTAAGCTATTATTATTAAAGCTTAAGTGTTTACACCAAACGCTGCCATCGTGCTTTAAATATAATATGCTCGGTTTCAGACCCAAAAGCTAGATGTCTCCTATTCAAACGTTTGGCTTTGTTACCAAGGTAGTAGTCTTCGATTACATCATCAAACTTTTATTTTAGAGTCTTGTCCTGCACTAATGTTATTGCTTCATGTTGAGATTATTTGCAGTATCAGCGCTATATTATGTTTCACTTTTTCAAGGTACGTCACTAAGTATGTAACCTAACAGATATGCCAAAAAGGGAATTTGTACTGATACATAATTTCTTTGGGAGAAAAAAAGAAGCAAATTCTTTCATAGATTTAAGCATTAATTTATAAACAATATAACACAAAACTTCTGGTAGTGTTAAACAAATACAACAAAATCATTAAGAGGCATTGTTGTTGACAAATAAATCTTTTCGGAGTAATTTTGATTTGTTGCAATAGTTTTAAATATCTAAAGATAGTTTAGTTGTCATCCACCTCGTAAATTGTTTGGTAACGCTTAAAATGAAGTCGATTTACATCAATATAAATGTAATCAATAATCGTATTAATGAATTATTAGACAGTTACTTTAGTTTTATTTTATTTTACTGTGTCATTTACAAAAAAACTTTCTAAAGTTATGACTTATGAGTAAGGAGCGATATTTATTATAGGAGATTTTGATTAAAATATATTGGTTTAAGTTAAAATATTGATACAAAAGATGAAGTTATAGCAATTGAGATTAAAAATTAGACAGTTTTGATAAATATAAAGATTGAAAATTCGAGTTAAAAATGTTATAATCTAATTCATGAGTAAATTCAATGTGATTATATTGTTTGATTTTAATTAGGTCCTTGAATAAATTAGAATTGACAATGACAATAAAATAATTTTAAAAAGGAGGTTATTTTTATTAATTAAAACAAGTGAGGCTTGTAAGAATTAAAAAATATGTCATATAATTGTTATCCACTTATTAAAAATGTATAAGTTAAAAGTGAAAGCTAGGTTATGTTATAAAATGATCATTTGGAAATGATTCCTTAGTAATATAGTATATTTAAGCAAATCAGATATAGAAGGTTAAAATTAACTAACCAAGAGATATAATGTTGAATTCACAAATAGAGCTTGTAAAAAAATTAAAGATATAAAAATTATTAACAAATTAAAAATATACTAATTTCCGGTATTAATTGGGTTATTTTACAAAGTTTATTAATGTAAGGCAGTAGTTTATAGTATGATTTGTCGATATTTAAAATGAATTAAAAGTCGTATTATAGTATATGAAGTGTTTATGCAGCGTCCAGATTAGCGAGCCGAACTTGAGCTGAGCCTCGTTAACGTTGGATAAATGGGTTCGTTGGAATGCTCGCAGCAACCCAGTAAATGTCGGAATTTCTATGAACATCAAAGGATCTAACGAGGCTCAGCTCAAAACTCACTGGTTAGTAATAATAATACTTAGCACCACGTCTTACTACCCGTTCGGTTTATACGCTTACTAATTAAGATAATGGGTTAGGAATTGGGGAGGTTGGATATATAGGAATTGAACCCACATTTGCGTAGAGGGAGAGTTGAAAACCGTTTAGGAAAAACCATTCCCAGTTCACCCGAGCGAGATTCGAACTTCGATCTCCCCGTCTCAGAGTCTAGCTCAAAACATAACTAGCGCGTTGCTAACTACGCCACCGGGTCGGGTAATTCACTGGATGGCGTTGTAAGCCAAGCCTCGAGCCAAACCACTTGCAACTTTAAATTATTGTTTATTTCTAATTTACCTTCCATCACACGCGCTTGAAATATTAGCTGAGCAGTTGCGTATTGTAAATTTTACCACACCTTGAATTTTTTTTTAATTGACATATTAAATACTAACTGCAAATTCGAGGGAAATAAATAATAATTAATTACAATATTTACAGTTACATGATTACTCGCGTGTTGTAAACTGTACAACGATGGTAACATTTATTCTTATAGAGGTTGTTGCACACTTAAAATAAGTTTGAAACTGCCTCCTGGGAGAGAGGGGTAAACAAAGAATAGAATGTCCCCTTAGGTAAATTTTGTGGGAAAAAATGCCCCACCTGCTTCAGTGGCGTGGTGGTCTTACGCGTCAATCTCGTGTTAGACTGGTGATCTCAAGGCGGGGAGATCGGGGTCCGAATCCCGGTCAGATCTTTTGGTTTTTTTTTCATATATGGTTTCCCACTATCCTTTCACGCAAATGTGGGCAGATTCCCTCCAAAATGCTTCCGTCCTTATTTTTACCCCATAATATTAATTATCATTTACTTTACTAATTATATATACATAATACACTCTATTTAAAGACCTTAAATAAGTATTGCAGACTGGTATAAGAGTCAACGGTTGTTTTGAAACGTATAAATATTATTGCGAGTCTTTCCCGCACTCTTATGGATTCTCTTAAACGTGAACTTTTTTTTGGTGCACTTTTGGCCCAATCAAAATAATTAGATGCTTAATCGGGTGACCTGGTGGTCTAAGGGTAAGGTGTCAGGCTTCTGTGTTGGGGGCCGGGGTTCAATCCTTGGTACCGGCACGGATTTATCTGATTGACCAAACCCTTCCTTCACCTCTGACAAGACGTGTATTAATCACAACTTGTGAATGTGAGGAATGCCAGGCCTCCACCGTGGTTCGGATTCCATGTTAAACTGTAGGTCATCAATTTCATCTCACAATCACCCTACCATTACACATTAGCGTAAGTGTGTATAACCCGAACGGGTAATAAGACGCGGTACTAATAATAATAATAATAATAATAATAATAATAATAATAATAATAATAATAATAATAATAATAATAATAATAATAATAATAATAATAATAATAATAATAATAACAATAATAGATGCTAATCACTTTGTGACATTCAAGTTAAGTTTTTGTATTGACCAATCAATCATTTCTTGAAATATAAGTTAGTGGAGCAAATTATTTTTACTATATTCCACTAGCCTTAAGTATATTTGAGTTCGCCACCATTGTCTGTCCTGTCTTTTTTTTTTTTGCAAGGTGCAAATAAAATATGCCGCGGCAACCAAGTTTAATTTTTCCCTTTTCATTGCGTGTGTCATCCACCTGAGTACACAACTTTATGAAGCAAAATGTGGCTTGCAGGAATGTTGAGGTTCGGCTTGTGACGTGGTTCAGCTCGCTAGTCTAGACGCAGCTTTAAGGCCATATGTACAGAAAAAATTTTGTTCACCATTCAAAAGAGTTTTCTTTAATAAAATGTTACACACCATAAATATATTTTTATGTATTTTTTCTAACGAGCTATGAGGGTAAGAAACTTCCATTTTTACGTTTTCCAAATCAGGTTTTAGGCCACAGTTTTTGAAATAAAAATTTGAAAATTTAAATTTAGTATCTTTAATACTATACCTATTTGATAAAGCTGGGATTTTACCGTAGGTAGAAGCATACTTTATATATGTATACTTAAAGTTCTCTTAAAATCAACACAATTCAACAATTGTTTACTAATACTAATTAATCTATAAATATTAAATATTAGTATTCATACGATTTATAGATGTGTATACTTAAGATAAAATATATATTCAGATTTAAATATGAAACGATTTACTGAATAACTTGATTTCCGTATGACATTAAAATTTGCACTGAAATTCCAAGTTGGCTCGCCAGATCAAAACTTTGTAGGGAAGTGTAGCTTAGTTTACAAGAACGGGTGATAGCGCCCGCCTCCACAATTCGCGCAACACACAGCGGCTACTCCAGCTGTATTATCACAGAAATCCAAGTAATCTGCCGTCCATGCGAGATTTCTGTTTGAACGATCATTCATAAGTTGTCTCTTGAAATAATTTGCCTCATGTTTTAGTGATATTGATCTTTATATCAATGCCGGAGTTATTTCATTATTGAAACATGTTGTAGTAATTTAAAGATTTGTGTTTTATTTGTGATCTCTGTGAACTGTAAAGTATATATATATATATATATATATATATATATACATATATATAATTATTAAAATAATAAACAATGGTTTCTTCCATTACAAACTGGAAAACGTCAATCTTTGAAACCGAGAATGAGCATAATGTATTATATGGGCAGATAGGCTTTATGTTTATTTGATATATTAAGGGTTTTCCAGAATCAGTAACACAGAATATACAATTTAATAAACAATAAATGGCTGTAAGCGATAGCCCAAGGCTTCGACACATCGCATATCAAGAATGATGAAGTAAATACTTAACATTTGAAAGCACTTTTTACAGCAATTGTAAAAATAATCTTTTTCATGAAAAATAAAGTTATTTAGGCAGTTTATAGTGTTTTAATTTCTTAGCTATTTGAACTAGTTTAGTCGTTATTTATGCAGAAAAAGGCATTATTTTATATAACTTAAATTGGCAAAACTTATTACCCTGAACACAACTTGTGAATGTGAGGAATGCCAGGCCTACCCCGTGGTTCGGATTCCACGTTAAACTGTAGGTTTTCCATTTCATTTCACAATCACCCTAACATTACACATTAGCGTAAGTGCGTATAACCCGAACGGATAGTAAGACGCGGTGCTAATAATAATAATAATAATAATACCCTGAATACATTAATATACATATAGTAAAAATAGTTTCATGATCTTCAATTTAGTGAGAACTGCAATTATTAATATCAATTAAATTATTTATGTTTTAATATGTATTTATATTTTTAATTAGAGGTAAGAATATTTATACTGTCAGTCAGACTTAGATATTGGTTCATATGGGATTATCTGCATAATAAATTTTATTGATCAATTACATTTTAATTAACATTAAAATTTTGTGATTATCTACATTTTAAATCATATGGACGATTTTCCTCAAATTAGTTAGCCATAGGCTATAGGTAAATATAATGTGTGCATAGATGGTGATTATGAAAGCATTAATATATATATATATATATATATATATATATATATATATATATATATATACATTTTACTTTAAGTAGCAAACCCAAACAGTCAAGTGGTTACAATTAAATTGATTATATTGTTTAAATATTTGTTAATTTTAGGAATACTGCAAGTTTACACGGTTAAAAAGAATTGTTGAATTCTAAGACATATACAACATCCAGAAGAAGGCCGAGAATTGATCAAATAATAAATATTACACCCCTACCAGAAATCGAGCCCGAAACCTTTTGCACTGTAGACCATCCTGCTAGCAAGTGAGCTAACGTGTCGGGCTATGGTACTATCATAATAGCACATGTATAGCCTATATTTTCTTACGTTCTCTCCCACAGCTGTAAAATTATTAATTGAGTGGCCTCTTGAAAATATGCTTGATAAGAAATAGATTTTTTTTATCGCCTTAAAAATGGTATGAATGCAATAATCTACGTTTAATCTGGCAATTTTTCCAGCCTTTTATATGGCTTACATTTTGGAAACTATTATATTTGAATATTTAGAATTTCTCTGTTAATCCCACCTATAAGGGTATAATCAGGTCAAGTTAGAAGTATTCTATAATGATGTCCCAATCAGTGAGATATCCTGTTGGGTACCTAAACAATATAGGAAGGTATAGTGTTCATTATTTATATATTTCGAACTCACTTAGAGAGTAATTTTAGGCCTAAGTATGATACTATAGTAGTAATTGATGTTTGCATTTGCAAGTGTGTAAGCACTCTGAATTTACTTCAAATGAAAAACCGCTATTTACTATTGTAACGACAGTCTTTCTACCAATTTTTTTATTATTTTTTTGAAAATAAATAATGTAATGAAATAATTATTTCATTCACAAAGGGATGTCGTTTATTACATATGAGTCATAAAAAAATGTGTGTGAAAGAGAAAGCACGATTTTTATTTGAATTAATTTAATCAAAATAACTAAAGCATTACTATCCAAACAAGATGTAGCTTATAAACTTATATATAATCGCTCTCCTATGTTTTTAGGTACTTTGAATTATTTAGTGATTAGGTTTGGAGGTTTGAGTTATTCTAGGGTGCAAGGAGAAGGAAACAAATTTTTCTAGTAAATGCACCCTATTTACGTGGAGAGTGGATGGGGAAACTATAGAAAGAGAACTCATGTGGCAAGCCACCTAAAAATATGTAAAAATTATATATTTTTATTATTTGTATAGGTAAATTATTAATAAACCTAACTTTTATTTTTGTAAACTCAAGTTTATTGCTGCAAGTTCCTAGTAATTTTTTGAATAAATATTTTTGGCCTGATTCACCAACTGATTCAAGTCCTTATCGAAGTTTAGCTTTATATAATATATGCACACTTTGAAAAAATATATTATTATATGTCAAATGACTTGCACAAATGAACAACGTAATCATCAGTCTTGTTCAATTTTCTCTCTCTCATATATATATATATATATATATATATATATATATATATATATAATTACAACTTATATAGGTGTATAAACCATATTTATCTTTATAATATGCTTTATTTCTATTGCAAAATCATTAGTGATTAGAATAAATAATATACATTTTGAGATGATAATTTAGGCCCTAATATTTTTTTCTATTACAGAGAAGACATATGTGATACGGAGTACATGTCCGGTGTGGAAGAACTCCCTCCCTCCCCAATTGATAACATTATTAGCTATAAGTATTCTGATGTTGAATGTACCGATTCAGAATTCCAAAGTTCTGAGGAAGGTGATAGTTGTGAGATTAATTCAATAGAAAATAAAGAATTTTGAGTTGTATAGGAAAGTGATGATGACATACCTATATTATTGATGAGAACGATATCTCCGTCAAAAATAATATAACAGGAATGGATAGATATTTAATATTTTCTTAACCAAATGTAAATAATCCCACCATTTGTACCATGGGTAGGTCCAACTGTGAAAAACATATGTCCGTGGTTTGCCCCTCCCCCCCCACCCCAATTTAAAAATTCAAGTTTTTTTTATTGCAATCGTTTGTTCTTAGCTTGTTCCGGATTGTTCCGCAAAATTTTCGTTTGATCTGTTTTGATAGTCCCACAAATGATATGTTTACGTTGGTGGGATCAACTTCACGGCAGCCCCCCGATTTTGGAAAATTTACAATTTTATGGTTGCAATCGTTTGTTCCGGATTGTATCGCAAAAAGGCTCGTTTGTTCCGCATTTGTTCTTGCAAAAATGGGACATGAACTTGTGACATTTTATTTACTCGTGAGGGGCCAACTTCACGGTAGCCCCTCCACTTTGAAAAACCATGTATTTACGATTGCATTCGTTTGTTTCGGGTTGTCCCACAAACATTTAGTTTGTTCCGTTTTGATAATCTCACAGATGATATGTTTACATTGGTAGTGCCAACTTACGATATCTCCCTCCCACTTTTGAAAATTGAAATTATTATGGTTGCGATCGTTTGTTTCAGATTGTTTGAAAATAAAATTACGTCTTGATACGTACCCAAAATTAATTATCATACTTTAACATTTGACATCCATGAATTCGCCCTTCTCCCTTTTAAATTTTTTTTTGTATGATTACAATAGTTTTTTCTTCGCTAGTTCCGGATTGTTCCGCAAAAAATCAGTTTTTCCGTTTTGATACGCTCACAAATGATATGTTTATTTTGGACCTCCATGAAGCTGCTTCACCGTCCTTTTCCCCTAATAACATTTAAAAAAAAGTTATGATTGCAATCGTTTGTTCTTAGTTTGTTCCGGATGGTTCCTTAAAATAAACGCACATTTCGTTTTGGCAGGAAAACACAAGATTTATTTACACTAGGAGCGTGGATTGACACCTTTATGGCAACCATATTCACCACATGAACACACACAACTTTTAAAAATCGATATTTTATCTTTGCAATCAATAATTCGTTCTTGGTTCATTTAGATTTCTTTTTGCGAAGATTTCCATTTAATCCTATTGTAAAGCCTCGATAAATTTTTCTAGTAGTAGCTCTCTCACATTCTTTCAAAACTTGAACATTTTTTATTTAAAGTTTGTTGTTAGTTTGTTTGAGTTCCTTAACATGTTTATCTTTATTTTGTTCTGAATTTATTTTAAAAAAATGTGTTTATTTCATGTTGATAGTTTTAAAATTAATATATTTTTATCACTATGCTAAGCTCCATTTCCTTCCCTCAACTAGATAAAATATAACAAAATTTGTATTCTTGGTTTTATAACTTTATTATTTTGTTCCAGATTATTGTGCATTATATTTTAGTTTGTTAGTTCTTATATCTCTTACAAATGCTAAATAAACTAGTGTCACTAGTCATAATGGTCTTTTGTATATGCGACCTGTATCGTCACACAGAGCCCAAGTAAAGAATTGTCCCACACTCTGTGTCAAAGTATGAAAAAAATTGCCTTTGATTCACTCATTATGCACAAAAAAGCAATAAAAAGGTGAAGCAAGTCAGAAATACAAAAACTAGGTAGATCTTGGTCTACAACTTATTGCATGCCATAAAACTCATAGTAAAAAAAGTATTTTTATGGACCTCACTTCCTACTAAGCTCCAAAATATTGGTTTCGTCTATTTGTGCAGTTGTGAAACTACAGAAAGATACACGAGATCTTACCTCCCTTTTCCCCTACCCCCTCAAGAGAGCTCATAACTAGGTTACCCTAAAATATTGACATCGCACCTTCCTTTTGTTTGCTACTATTACTGTTAAGATGTAGTAAATAGTATCTTTGACCGCAAAGAGACATGATTGGAAGAAAATGTCAATTATTCCAACTTTGACACGAAGAAGACTAAGAAATTCCTTGACGATAAAAATATTTTTTTCAAATCAAAATTTACTAAGCGGACCCAGAATAAATTTTCAAAAAAGTGATTAAAAATATCTATAGAATAGCCTGAAATTCTAAAAAAATTGCTACAAATTTGCCAAAAAAACAAACTAAGAATTAAAAAAAAAAATCGAAATGAATGCACATGACTAAATCAAAAACGTTCTTTATAAATGGAAACTAAAAATAGCTATGCAATGAAGTCTTTTAACAGCTAAACTCTTGCATTATCGTAAATATAATATTGATTTACAAAAATTTACTTTAAAAGAATTCCCATCCCAACCCAACTTTTCACCGTTTAATTTCAGCGTCTAATCGGTTATGTGGATTTTACAAACATGACAAACAATTAAGATAAATAGTTAATTTTCAACATTATCTTATCATCCCTACAACTGTTTGATTAAAAAGAATAGGTTTGAGTATCTATCCATTATAAAATATCGATATCATTAAAACTGGAATGGGCTACCGTGAAGTTAGCCCCTCTCCCCACAATGTAAACATACTATTTGTGGGCTTTTTAAAACAGAATAAACAAAAATTTGTGTCTAACAATACGGAACAAACGAATGCAATCAAAACACCATGAATTTTTAAAAGGTTTTTTTGAAGGGGGGTTTCCATGAAGTTGGCCCCTCATGAGTAAACAAAGTTTCAAATTCACGTACCATTTGTGCAAGAACAAATACACAGCAAACGAAACTTTTTGCGGAACAAACTCTATCGCAACCATGTAAATGTCAATTTTCCAAAGTGTATGGGGGGGGGGGGGGGTCTATCGTGAAGTTGCCCCCCCAAATCCCAATATAAACACACCATTTGTGGATTTATCAAAATGGAACAAACAAAAATTATTTCGGAACAATCCAGAACAAACGATTGCAATCATAAAAATTTGAATTTTTCATAATGATGGACCAACTACGGACGTAATTGACGGATATCCTGTCAGAAATGTATTCGAAGAGAACTCTACTGAATGTATTGCTCTTTTTGCAAGCTTATCAACACATCCTAGCCCTTGCTACTCGGATGCTTCATCACTGACCAGCCAACGAAATTATCAAACTCTAAGTTCAAACAGTTGACCCACGGAGTATCAGCTTACGTCTGTACCTCTGTGCCGACAAAACAAGGCTGCCTGACGTACACTACCGTAATAAAGCTGAAGTCATGTATCCATGCGAAGCTCTAGAGTTGCGAGTGGTAGTAATGCCCTTAACTTGGAGAAACAGTCCCATGCTTTTTATGTCTAGTAGACGCTGACTTGGCCGATTCAAGACTGCCAAGTCAGCGTCTACTAGACAAAGGAGCAAGCAATTGTTTTTCCAATTTAAGACTTTGAAATTTCTTTCATTACTGTACTAAACAATTAATTAATTTTAAATATCGGCAAATCATACTATAAGTTACTGAATAATATTAATGAACTTTGTAACATAACTCGATTCATACCTGAAATTAGTACATCTTTTTAATGTGTTAGCAATTTTTATAAGATTTTGAAGCTTTTAAAAGCTCTACTTGTGAATCCAACATTATATCGCTTGGTTAATTAATTTTAACCTTATATTTCTTATTTGCTCAAATATACAATAATCATTAAGGAATAATTTCCAAATGATATTTTAATATTGCCTTACTTTCATTTTTAACTTATACATTTTTTAATAAGTGGATATAAATTTTATAACACATTTTATTAACTCTTACAAGTCTCACTTGTGTTAATTAATTAAAATAACCTCATTTTTAAAAACTATTTTACTGTCATTGTCAATTATAACTCGTTCAAGTAACTAATTGAAATCAATCAATGTAATCACATTAAATTTATTCATAAGCTAGATTATAACATTTTTAATTTGAAATTTCAATCTTTATAATTTATGTATCAAAATTATTTTCTCATTTTGTGTAGGCCTATTAACATTTTGTTTCTTTTTAAAAAAAACACATTTTATGTCTAATTTTTAATTTCACTTGCTATCACTTCATCATTTGTATCGATATTTTAACTTGAACGAATATGTTTAACAAATATTCCAATCTTTAATCTCTGATTATAAATTATTTTACTGTGGTCTTGATGTGCTGTTGCATAGATAAGCCCTGTTATTGGCACTGCTACTATTTTCGCCAAAAGCAAACTCAACTATCTTTGTTACTAAAAGTGATTGATGAATGTTTAAATAAAACAAGATACCAACACTTTAATACCTCTGAATTTCTCAACTCTTTCATTATTTGATTAATAAATGGGGAAAAAATAATAATATCAACTAGACCTACCTTTATCCAATCAATCACTCTAATCTAAATCCACATAGTTTTAAATTTAGTTTGTATATGGTTGTCGTTGAAAATATAAAACATAAATTAAATGTGAATCTAGCTTTATATTTAGTTAATCTCTTGAAAAGATCCGTTTAAATAACATTTCGGGGGGCCTAGACAACCGGTAGGCCTTCCTTCCCCCTTTATTAAGTGCCTGTAAGGTATTGTTAGTTTAGGTGTAACCTTTCGATGACTATACTTCAATAACAGCGTATCAAACATGATGAATTCAAACTGGAATACGCCCTCTATTGAGGGAACGATGCAACTGCTCGCTCGCTCTCTCTCTTCCTTCCTCCAGTTCTATTATTCTGTCACTAGGAGCGACACTGGCGGGCGGCCAAATTACTGTCTTCCTGCCTTCAAGTTTTACTCTTTCTTCTGGTTTGAAACTCTTTAGCGTAGAGGTGTGAGAGATTATCTTTTTTGGTTTTGCTCTGTTAAGTGATTTGCGTAGTCGCCTTTCTTTAAACGTTTCGTTTAACGATCTATTGCAAGGCATTTTGATTGAAATTTAGAGATTGGAAGTGTTAATAGTTTAATTATTAAAAAAAAGAACGTTATTTATTCTAACAAAGTGCTAAATAGTTCATTGTTAAGAGTTACCTTGGAAATTTAACGTTACGTTTATCACACGATATTCTAAATTTCTGTTGCTCTTTATTGAAAACATATTTACGTAAACAAATCGTTATGTGCTCCACAAATGCAAAATGTGGTATCAACAAAGTTTTAGGGCCGGAACCAGAGGTTTTGAATAAACTCGACAGTTTGTACGCGAAACTGGTAGCGTCGGATTCTAAGTCCCTACTGAAGAAATACCTGACCAAGGATCTGTATGAGAAGCTGAAGAACAAAAAAACGGGGATGGGTTCCACGTTTCTCGACGTCATCCAATCTGGTTTGGAGAATCTGGATTCCGGGATCGGCATTTACGCTCCGGATGTGGAGTCCTACACTCTATTCAAGGAACTATTCGATCCGGTCATTGAGGACTATCACGTGGGCTTCAAGAAGACTGACAAGTAAGGACCCGATACGAATAGTTGAGATATTACTATTTTGTCACCACGTCTATATCCATCTAGGCTATCCGCATATTTAGACCTACACTGCCAGGAGTGGAGACAAGCAAGGTTGAATTTAGAGAATATGGATCCGTATTTTTGAGAAGGGAGAGTGGGAAACAGTTGAGGGGAAACGCCACCTCCAGTACACCCGCCTGAGATTCGAACCCTGATCTCCCCTTCACCGACAGCCCAGTCTACTACGAGTATGACGCTTTAGATCACGTAACACCTATGTGTTTTTGTTTAAGAATTGTCTGTTATAAAAAAAAAAGTCCATTAAATGTAAGATAAATCCGACACCCTAGCTCAGTTGGTAGCCTGTCTGTCTACTGAGCTAAGGGTCCCGGGTTCGATTCCCGGTATGGCCGAAAAATTGATCATTGGTGAAATGTTGGTTTACACTTTCACGGTGATGAATTAACGGCCGGGACTGGTTGTTGTGCCTATCCTAGTCTTAAATTAGAATATAAGGCATATGAAGCTATGACAAGGCTAGCAAGAGTGGAAAATAATAATGATTACGAGGATAAAACAGTGAGATAAGAACCTAGGCCTAGTTTAAATATAAGATATACCAATCAAAGTTATCAGAGGACCATTGTCGCTCGAGAGATAAGACCCATCAAGTAGGTAAACTAATACTCTGTACCCAGGCAACCGACCAAGGAATGGGGCGACCTGAACGCCCTGGGGAACCTTGATCCCTCAGGGGATTACGTCATATCGACCAGGGTTCGCACGGGGCGTTCCGTGGACGGCTACCCTTTCAACCCCCGAATGACCGAGGCGCAGTACCGGGAGCTGGAGAAGAGGTGTCAGATACCATGTCCTCTCTGACCGGGGAGCTCAAGGGCACCTATTACCCGCTCACAGGTGAGCTGCGCCCGTCAAGGTCATGTCCGCTCAAAGTATGTGAACATGTTCCCACGCTTGGAATATACATGTTATCAAACTTGTAATAAACAAGTTCCCAAATATGAAATAGAAAAGTTTCCGTGCTTGAAACAAACACTCCCCTTGCTATAATTTCCTGTTTTATCGCTCTAAATGGTCTCACATTGGTATATCAGCATCTGGTGTTGGGATTCTAGTGAAATCCAAATATCTACAACCTCACCTATATTCGAACCACTATCCCAGTAGATTCGGAAGTGTTCGAAAAATAACTTTTTACCCCACCACTTCCCCCTTCCCATTCTGGCTATTTGTATTTTAATTACTTTAATAGGGTAGGACCGGCCGGCCTCTTGGTGTATTATTATTGACTCATCCTAAAGCTGGAACCTGATATAAACAAAGTCACGTGGAAGTCTATGCTATGATTTGCTACTGAACCGACTTTCAATGATATCCTTTCACTAAATAGTCCCTTCTATATTTTGTATTAAACTTGTTTTAAAATAACATAAAATTATTATAACTAAAATTATCCCTTCATTTGATTTAAGAAATTATACTTTAAAATTTGCCCGCACTATTCGAATACCTACCAACAAACTCCTAACCCAGCGTTGAGGACCCCCCATGGTAGAGTCCTTATCACATGTTAATCAAGTCAGCAATGATCAGTCGACTCGACAGTTCATCTCGGTAACGTTGAGTGTTGTATGAGTGTTGAGTGCTTCCCGTCTATTTATGGCGTTTGCTGAGTCTGGCCCAAGTTTCGTCAAACATAAGACAGGAAATTTAAAAGCATTAAAAATTCGTGGTGACTTACTTTGGTACTGATTATACATGGTCACGCCTGTTTAAAATATTGCACTAGTATTCCACCAATCATGTAGGTCCTTCGCGTAGTGATATGGAAATGTTTGTTTACTTCAGGTCTCAGGTTAGGATGAATCAGCACTCCTGGCTGCTAATATAGATATCCCGGGTTCCATTCCTGACGGTATTATAGGTATCTTTCCCGAATGGAAATTGTTCCTATGATTGCCATAGTCTGGTTAATTAGGTTCAAGTTAGGTTTAAGACTTCCACTGGCACTTCATCATCATCATCATCATCTCATTGGGACGAAGTAGCCGCACCTACGTGGTGGCCCAACCTCAGAAGATGGTTACATATCCACCATTGCCAGTAGAAGGAAGACCAGGAATGTTTAGCCGACAAACCCTGGTGCCATACGCTAACAAATAAAAATAAATCTAGGACCCGTTTTGGTAGCCGCATGGTCTAAAGCGTCACCCTCGCAAGAGCCTAGACTGCCGGATGATGAGATCGGGGTTCGAATCCCGATTGGGTATACTGAGGGTGGTTTTCCCTAAATGGTTTTTCACTCTCTCTATACAAAAATGCGGGTATACTTTATCTAAATTCAACCTTCCTCATCCTAATACATTAGATAAATTAGTATTGTACATAATCTAAAACTCGAACCGGCAGTAAGACACGGTGCTAATAATAAATATTAATAATAGGGTAGGGTTGAGTAAGGTAGAATTTACAGAAAAATTTACCCACATTTGCGCTGATTGCGAGTGGTAAACAACCTAGTAAACCCACCCTCAGTACATCAGGCTGGGATCTGAACCCCGACCACCTCGTCACCGCTAAACCAGGCTAGATGAGCCTGACACTTAGTCCACGTGTCCACAGATTCAGGTGAATGACGATCACGACCACACCCCGTATGATGTTGTGCATACATGAAACAAATGGCAACGGCGCATGATTAATGAGCGTGTGTGGGGAGCGATGGTTCATCTCGGATGTCTCGTCAACCACATCCGCACTGGTAGTGAGTGAAGCGATATATGGTGTCAGACTTGCAAGATACGGGAGGTCGAGGTTCGAATCTTAGCCGGGTGCACTGTGGACTGGTTTTCAAACATATGATTTACCTGTCTGTTCTCCACGTATTTCCTTTAAGATATCCTCTTCATACTTTCCTAGATGTTAGTCTAATAACCTTGGAATTGAATGTTACAAACTAAAAACCAACCCCACACAACGATGGACTGAATCTCAGTCTCATCTAAATTATTTGCCGATGACGGGGGGTATCGGGGGTTGAATCTCTATGTAGTATTCTGAGAGTGGGTTTTACTTCCTAAATTGTTTATTACTCTTTCTCAATGCAAATGTGAGTACATTTCTTCTCAACTTTATCTTCCTCGTCCTTAACACATTATCGTAATTACATGCGTTTATCCCAGACCTAAAAAAAAAAAAAATGCCGACGCTAACACTAGAAGGACGGGAACTTGCTTAGATACTCGATTTGATGTTAGCATTTTCCTTTTATATATGTTCTTTTTTTCAAACTAAACTATTTATACTGTGAGATAGGCCTTACATGTTTTTAGTTTTTACCTTTAATTAAATTAAATCTTTCCATAGCTCATAAATGAAATAAGCCATAGTGAATTTATAAAACCTTTTACAAAAATAAAACTATAAACACATACCTAAGCCTATAAAATCCACCCAGTGTCTGATCTTTTAAGAGTTCTTTCTCCAACTTCTCATTATCCTAAAGAGCTAAAATTTGGTATGGATGCTATGGAGCATGCCATATTTATATAATTTATCAGAAACTTGAAAAATCCAATATGGTGGACGCAACGAATAAATGGAGTTCAATTTGTTTAAAAATTGGTATCTGGGAAGTTTGTTCCTAGTTATTTGTGGTTTGTGTAACAAATTACGTCTGAATACATAGGATCGCCATACAGGTCTGCCCTTAGGGGTGTGTGAATGGTGTGGCCGCACAGAGCCCCTCGATTGAGGGGGCGGGGGAGGGCGCACATGCTTAGATGACGGAGGGAAAAAACAAGTTGGGGTGGGAAATTTTTAATTATTGTAGTAGGCTCCATACATGGGCGATCTAGCAAATATTGTCCTCCCTGCATAGGTGACCTAGCAAATATTGTCAGAGTGTAAAAAACAAATAAAAACATAAGCACGTGGTTTGATTTATTGAAAGAGTGAAGCGAGCTATCCATAAATTTTTATTTGTCTGTCTGGGGTGGATATGTTTCACGATAACTTGTTGGACGCACTAGCCGATTTAATTCAAACTTGGCACAGTTGTTCTTTGTATCTTTGTACATATCACTTTCATTGAGGGAGAAAATATAACCTAGGGTTGGTGAGAAATAAAATCTTATGTGTATAAAAACACGGCTTTTGACATTAATTATTACATGTATTTATCTCTTAGGACATTTTCTGATGTCTTATACGGCTGAAAATTAGTATAACTAATTGGTGCACATTACATTAATAACATTAAACGAATATAAGGTTTTAATTAGGGGGGATCATGAAGTATATATCTGGGGTGGGGGTGTAGTGGGGGTTGCAGACGAAGTTTTCCCGGGACCCCACGGTGGCTGTTGCCATGTATAGAAACAACAGGAAAAAGACTTTGCACGGAATCCGAAATTTTGCATGTCGGGGACAGGCCTAGCCCCTAGCACAACATAATAAAATATAGCTTGGTACCAATAATTTGGTGTACTATTCTGAATTTATAAACGATCACCATTTCTGTCAAAGAGTTTAGCGCAAGTGTAATGCACATCTCCTCTACTTCGGTCGTACAGTCTTCTTGCACTGTGTAACGATACTGATTTGGACCGCTCTCATATATTTAAAAAGTCATGGATGAAGGTATTTTTCTTCAATAAATTGTATGTAAATTATTCTTTTAAGACCTCATCCATGGAGAATCACGCGCTTTTCAGAAATAATGTAGAAGAATTGCACCATTAAAACGTATTTTTTATTTCAAAATTAAACTTCGTAGTATTTACCAAACAAGCAAGAGACGCCAGCTCCCTATACCCAATAGGAAGCTAGCCTTAACGACACCTGTCGCAGGGGCGCTTTCGATTTGTTGGTTTAGACACTGGTCACGAGAGGTCCAAGGGCAAGGGGTAGGTCATATATAAGCTGTTTGTGCGTATGAACAGAGTGCCGGCGACATAAACCTAGAGTACGTGTAATATCACGACAGGGATAATAACTTAAATAAACAGAGAGTAGTCACATAAATCTACATAACGTTGTAATAAACCAGTGCCATGAGCTAAATAAATCGTGTGCAACATTAACAGTTTTATTTATTCAAGTAAAATATAATAATTGGCGCTTGATCAGGGGGCTATAATAACCAATTATCTCACAATCAATTCAAGAAAGGTGTGATTGGCTCTCAATCGCGGGACAATTATATCTAAAAAAACAAACAGTAACGTAATAATTGACGCTCGATCACGGGGCTATAAATACCAATTATATCACAAAATATACCGTAACGTTTCAATTGGCGCCCAACGCGCAACCGTATCATTTTAATTGGCGCTCAATCACGGGGCTATAAATATCAATTATATCATAATAACACCGTATCACCATAACCGTACGTAGCGGTTCTTTGATTTATTAGAAGTCTTACAGCTCCCAATCTAGCAGGTCTTGTGTGTCTTGCTTTGGATATATATATAGGTTGAAAATTGTGAAATGAGTGAAGGTTAAGAAGCAATAAATACAAGTGAATGACCGGGTTTGCAATAAACACTTATTATAAAGAAGAATAATGTTGAAAAAAATATTTTAATGAGCAAACTAGCACTTCTTAAATATATGGCCACTCTCGTAACTTGCCATAGGGAACCTATGACTTCTTGCCCCTAATCAGCTGTTCCCAACTATGGCATTAATCTAGGCTACTGTGCAGCTACGATGATCAATCTAGCTCTTTTTAAATATTTGGCCATTCCCGTGTATCTGCTGCAGGGAACATATTACTTCTTGTCCCAAATCAGCTGTTCCCAACTATGGCTTCACCTTTGAGCGGCTACGAGGCGTAATTAACTTCTTCCTACATGTATGGTTGCTTATTACCGCCTTCTCCAAACTTGACCCGTTCTCTCCCTCTGCCAGGAATGGACAAAACGGTCCAGCAGCAGTTGATCGACGACCATTTCCTTTTCAAGGAGGGAGATCGCTTCCTGCAGTCAGCCAACGCTTGCCGCTTCTGGCCCACTGGCCGTGGGATATTCCTCAACGAGAAGAAGACCTTCCTGGTCTGGGCTAACGAGGAGGATCACCTGCGTCTTATTTCCATGCAGGTGATATTACAGGGGAAACCAGGCGCGTAGCCAAAAATAGGTCCACACTCCTATCCCAAATTTAAATTAATACTAGGCCTATATTAAATTAAAATGCACCTTTTTAAGAAATCAATTTAAAAATAAAATATATACTTATTGTTATTGATTATTGAGATTATCATAATATTATCTTTAAAATTAGTTGTAATCTATAATTCATGAATGTTTTTAGTCATAGGGTCGTCCTAAGGTATTGTTTAATCAGCTGTGGTCGGTATTTATATGACACAAACTTGTTCATTCTAAGATCAGCAGATAATGTTTTTTTAAATCACAGTGTTAAAGGTATCGAATCTTGGATGCGTGCCTGCGAGTAATATATTCAGACATTTGGTGGAGTAAGTTCAAAGCTTTCGTTGTCTGTTTAGTTCATTCTTACAGATAGTTGGGTTTAATGTGGGGATGTAGGGAATTAGAAAATGTTGAGTGTTTTTCAAGTTTTTATATAAAAACTTTTATTGGTCAAATAAATCAAATATTGCTTCATTACAACCAAAGAGATTGATTTTCTTCACATGCTGACCTCAACAGTTGTTGAATATCTGTCAAGGATTTCCTGGAATTAAATGACAACTCTTTCTCTTCATTTAAAAAGTTTTTATCATCTAATGCTGCTATGCTCATGATAGATATTCAAGAACTGTTGATATCACCATTGAAGAAAAGTAAATCTCTATGTTTATACTGAAGCAATATATTTATTTTGGTCAAAAAAAG
Source organism: Timema podura (assembly GCA_033556935.1). NCBI lineage: Eukaryota > Metazoa > Arthropoda > Insecta > Phasmatodea > Timematidae > Timema > Timema podura. The sequence continues at coordinate 21,562,422 of JAVRXN010000008.1, forward strand.
TTTTTTTCTATAAAACTGCAAAAAAGACTGGCCTTTTCTGGCATTCTCTACTTCCCACCTTAAAACAAATATTTATACACACACAACGGCTGTTTACAACCTAGACTTTATAAATACATACCACGGTTGAAAGAATGTGCTCACAGGTATAATGGCCTATCAGACTTAGCTATTACCAAGTAACTCATTCATTTACATATAAGCCTAGATGCACCGTCGTTAAATACTCTAATATTAAAATGTTTACCCGCTTTTGTTATAAAATGACGCCAACCTTGCAATAGACTAGACAGCCGATGGTTGGAAGATCGGGATTTGAATCTCGTTTTAGTGTGTTGGACTTTTTCCATAAATGTTTTCCCCTCTCCCGCCATGAAAATGCGGATACGCTTAATATAAATTCAACCTCCTCACCCCTAACACATTAACGTAGCTATACAACGTAAAAACCGGACAGGTGGTAAGGGACCAGGTGTTAAAATAAATAATTAAATTTGTCCCCATTTGCTATAATTAGGGTTAGGATGTCTGTGCTCCTAAAAAAAAGTGATATTTGCATGGAAATATACGTTTAAAATGTAAAAGTATGCCCTAAAAATGTCAAATAAGGTCCAATAAAGTAAAATAAACGTTAAAAATTAAATTATGGCTTCTTTAAATGTTGCCTGAAAATCTTTGACAGTTTAAATATTATAAAACTTGTTTAAAAGAATTAGATTTACAAATATCATTTTTATAGACATTTCAAATATATCTACTTACAAGTCAAAAGTATTGTTTTTTAGAAAATATAAATATATTTTATTAGTTAATAGAAATATCTTTAGAAAATTTTCTTAGCATGTTTAATATTATCTAAGTGTGTTTTAAATCCCCCCTTGAACTGAAAAAAACACCTTAATATGCACACACACACACACACACCACCACACACACACAACACACACACACCACAACACACAACCACACACACCACCACACACACACTAACAAAATTTTTTTTTTAATTAGGGCAGATCAAAACATTCGTCATGAAAACGGAGTTTAAAATAAAAATATATTACATTATTAAGATCCTAGCCCAAGTTCTAACTGTACTCTTGTCTGTGAGGACAGATGGGCGGAGACCTGGGTGAGGTGTACCGCCGCCTGGCCACTGCAGTCGACCAAATCGAGAAGAAAGTGCCTTTCTCCCGCCACGAACGCTTCGGCTTCCTGACCTTTTGCCTGAGCAATCTTGGGACCGCTATTCGCGCCTCCGTGCACATCAAGGTGCCCAAACTGTCCGCGCAGAGAGCGAAACTGGAGGAGGTGGCGGCCAGGTAAATCTAGCACTACGGATCGTCTATTAGAAGGTTGAGTCGTGTCGGCCATTTTGGCTCATTATGCTCCATTCCTTTCTTTATTAGGAAATTCATGTTTAGGAACAATAAAAAATATGTGTTTAAACCTGTACAAAGTATTTAAGCGTAAAATCAACACAACTCGAGATTTCTTACGCAATCCAACCTTTCTATTACACAAACGGCTCCAGTCACTCCGGGCGGTTTAGTTGTTCTATTCAAGTCAAATACTAGATTCACGCGTAGTCAGGTGGTCTAAAGCATCACTATTACGATGGACTGGACTATGGTGGTAGAAAGGTTCGAATATCATCAGCCTGCTTAAATGTGATCTATCATTGTGTATATCTATCCCTTCTCTGTGTTAATGGGGCGAATTTCCTCAAAACCTCCCTCCCAACCCCTAACCATTATAATAGGTTGTTCCTAACCATGGTACCCGCATCGGTAATCACACGGACTAAACGTAAGAATCATTTAGTCTGGTTTACCGGTGATGTGGAGGTCGGAGTTAGATTCCCGACTGGGTGTACGTTTGGTGTTTTTTTAATCAATGGTTTCTCATTCCTATTTCATGTAAATGCAGACGTATTTTCTCTAAATTCTACCTTCCTCCTTGCTACGCCGTTAGTTTAAATATGGGATAGCCCGAATGAATAGTAAGCTGGGGAACACAAATACAAAGTTTGACGTCGGGGTGGTGATTGCCCAGCTCTGCTAACAGCAAATTTTCCTCTCTTTGCCAGGTACGAGCTCCAGGTGCGTGGGACACGCGGGGAGCACACGGATGCCGAGGGAGGAGTGTATGACATTTCAAACAAGCGCCGCCTGGGGATAACCGATTCCAGGCCGTCAAGATCCTCAGCGACGGCATCACCGAGATAATCAAGCTAGAGAAGTCCCTGTAACGTCGCGACGCTGGCGCCTAGCTTGGGACCTCGTCCCATATTCTTTCTTTCGCTTATACCACCCGCCATTCCTAGACCCACACCTTAAATAGTTTTTATTTGCAAATTTTATATATTTTAGACAGGAATTTAATAAAAAATATATGTTATTATGAAACAAAGTAATTAGGAACATTTTCGACACAAAGAAGATTAAATAGTTAATATTAATTAGTTATTTAAGAGAAACAAAAAATAATTTTAGTTGAGGTTTCCGTCTTTCTTTATGGTTGCTAAACTTGGCTTATTTAAAAATTAATATTCTAGGTTTAGTATTAGCTTTTTTTGTGTGTGTTTTATTTTCATTATGATCAACATACCTTTCTTTTGTGGGTAAAATTTAATTTTATGTAAGATTATATATAGACTGTAGAACATCAGTATTAAATAAAAAATACATATATATTTGATATTTTTGTTTTATTAGATAAAAATATATTTATTTATAAGCATCCTATCAGCATTGGCCACTCAGACTAGGGCGTCAAGCTTACTATATAGGGTGTATTGCTGATGATAAGCAGCTCGAGGTTCAAATCTCGGCAGTGGGGGTTGCTATCTATCCTTGTCCATAATTATAATTTGAATGATTCAATCACTGATCCACTCTACCTCCACTTATCACGCTATCTTCACTACCACCCCTACCCCATTTATTCTCCCTTCATCATTTCTCACCCAGTGTAAGATGAAACGTTTCCTCGGCTCCCGAACTCCACTCCCTCTCCATTTTTGTCTCACTTAATCCCAAAACATCCAGTCTCCTCACCTCACCCCAATCTCCTCCACAATTCCAGTAAGTGTGTCAATATTTATAATTCCTATTCGCAGTTTATGATTTTTCTTATTTCCTAGCTTTTTTTCCCTCCCAGTTACTGGCTTACTAAGTATGTCGTGGCCTACACCTGAGTAGCGGGGCTGTCACTTCTATAGTACCTCAGGTAAACCGGCTTTCGGTGGTATCCGTTCCCAACTGAAGCTACAGGTGCTGGCAATGACTTAGCTCATCATCACCGACCCTCACACTCCCGGCCTACCAAGTTGGGAGTCAACTGGTTAGCGTATAAGGGTTTGGCCAAACTGACAAGCGTGCGAGCGAGCGCGCAAGCGACTGTGTGGCCAAACTGGCGAGCGAGCGCGTAATTAGCAGATAGCTCTCTATAGTTGTTGACGAGGAGGCCCCGAATCTTGGCTCAGTGAAATGAGAGTGGTTTTTGACAAGTGACTTATTGTTGTGGTTTTCTCCTCCTCTCTCCACGCTAATGGTGATTCTTATTTGTAAAGGCCTACTTTGATAATATTGAAGTATTATAACATATCAGTTTTACATATATATGATTTATGATCTTACCAATTGAATTAGGCCTTTAGTAGCAAGTGTGCTAAACCTATCGATAATAATAAAAATGTCAAAATGAGAAGTTTTCCTAGCACTCAATGAACCAACATACAATAATATTGCCTAGCGCCTGTAAACTAGACTGTACCGGTTCGAGCGCGCGCGCTTGAAAAATAGAACCAGTTCTATCTTTCAAGCGTGCGCGCTCCAGTCTGGCCACCTCTCATTACAACCAATGTGTTCTATTTTATATTTTAGTCGCTCGCTCGCCCAGTCTGGCCGCCCCCTAACTCGAAAAGTTGGTGAGGCGCTGTGAAAATAAAAAAAGTTTAATTTTAAGAGTTAGAGATGACATGATGGTTCTATAGGACTTGCGCCCGTATCGGCATGGAGAAATTATGATAAAACCACAGTGATAAATCCCTTGTGTACACGGCTTAGATTCGAACTTGACCTCCCCATCAGTAGTGATTAAACCTGTTGCGAGGCTGATGTAACAGACCCCCGTGATCGAAAGGTTTTTTTTTTAGCAACGCGCCTTACTTCCGTGTTAAACGCCCATGTACTAATTACACTAATGTTAGGAATTAAGAAGGGTTAATTTAGATGAAGTGCGCCTGTATTTGTGTGGAGAGAGAGTGGACAACCATTTTGTAAAAAAAATCACCCGACCGGTATCGAATCCCGATCTTCGGCAGTTTAGTCTTAACACGAGGGCAGCACGTTAGACTACTTGGTCACCGAAGCTGGTGAAAGTTTGTTCATCTCTTGATCCAAAGAGAAATGAACATTTTCCGGTAAAGATGTCGGCTGAATGAATCTCAAGAGGCAGGGGTTTATATGCCCTGATTTTGGTAGTAAGACCGCTTTGGAAAGCCTTTATATCTTACCGAAACACTACCAAACAGTAGGATTCTGATACGAAATAAGACCTTACAGAACGACTTCCTACCAAAATCAAAGCATATTTGCGAAGGCTTTGATTAAAATATTGTAACTTGTTATTATTGTTGTTCATTTGATAATGTTAACGTCCTCGGGATGAATTAAACTCAAATGCGAACTTTATAATTCAGGCAATCTCGAGTGCATTCGTTCCATTTAAAAAGGCGCAACATTTTCATTTCGTATCTCTAATCTAAAAGTAGTTAGGTCTTCCAAACCACTGAGTGACTGGTACGAGTAGGAAATTCTTCCTCCAGTAATTATTCAACATGGCGAGTGTCACGTCGCTTCGGGACGACAGAGTAAACAAGTTAGTTGCGTGACGTCATAGACCTCGACAAATTCCCGGTACAGGGTGACTACAAATCAAGTCGCCCAAATTTTGCCATAAGTTTTTTTAGTCTTTTTTTTTTTTAATCAGTAGGATTTAACCAAGCTTTCGTTACCCGCTTCGGTGGCCGCATGGTCTAAGGCGTCACTCTCGCAGTATACTAGACTGCTGTAGGTAGGGAGATCGGGTGTACTGAGGGTGGTTTTCCCTAAATGTTTTCCCACTCTTCCTCAACGCAAATGCGGGTACACTCCCTCTAAATTCAACCTTCCTATTCCTTAACACAGTGTAATTATTCTGAAAATTGAAAAATGACACCTGGACACGGGAATCTAACCCGGGACCTTTGGCTTAGTACGCCAATGCTCTAACCACTGAGCTATCCAGGATTCGTCCCGTACTCAGGGTCATTCTTCACTCATATTTTAAGGCAGAGTCTATGATGGACTAGCGGAAATCGTCGGCTACAAGTATGTGATTATATTAATATCACGAGCCATAGGATAACGCAGCCATCTGCGACTCGGTAGTTGGCTTTTTGCTGCCATTTGTAGTACATAGTCGTACAAGCCGAACAGGTAGTAAGAGGCGGTGCTAAATGAAAACAAAGTTGTAATAACTATTTATTCTAAAGGTCTAGAGATTGGGGGAAACTCAAAGGAAATGTACTCACATAAGCGCGGGGAGTAGACCACACTGATAAATCCACATGTGCACCCCCAACTTACGCAGCCGAGATTCGATCCTCGACCTTCCTGTCGCCGACAAACCAGTACATTGTGAATATAGATGTGAGATGGATAATTTTTTCCTTGAAATATCCCACCTATCCAAAAGCAACTAACGCACTCGAGATATCCCAAGTCTTAAAGTTTCTACTTCAGTTTAATTTCTCCTGATAATGTTTTATTTTTTAGCACCACGTCTTACTAAATGTTCAGGTTGTAATGCATATGTACCAATTACGCAGATGAGTAAGGTTGAATTTAGAGGAAGTGACAATTTTGGAAAAATACACTTCAGTACACCAGACCGGGATTCCAACTCACATCTCCTTGTCATCGACAGTTCAGTCCAACAGGAAAGTAACGCTTAAGACCATGCGGCCACCTAAGCAGGTTAAACTGATAACGTTAACACCAAACAAATTATCAAATGAATTACAATAAACTGATAACAGCCTTTTCAGATCTCATCTCTCGCTCATTATCGACTACAACGCTTGGTGGTTGAATTTGTCACCAACTACATCATATGTTAATATACTTCACTATCATAATCAGAGACTTTAGAGGTAATCCATAAATCATGTAGATGACCTGGCTGTACAGGGGTAAGGTGTCAGACTTCTGTGCTGGGGGTCCGGGGTTCAATTCTCGGTCCCAGCACAGATTTATCTGATTGACCAAACCCTTCCTTCACCTCTGACAAGACGTGTATTAATAAAGACTTGTGAATGTGTGGAATGCCAGGCCTCCACCGTGGTTTGGATCCCACGTTAAACTGTAGGTCCTCCATTTCATTTCACAATCACCCTACCATTACACATTAGCGTAAGTGCGTATAACCCGAACGGGTAGTAAGACGCGGTGCTAATAATAATAATATTATTAATAATAATAATAATCCATAAATCACGTAACGTTATTGAGAGGGGGTGAAGGGGAGATCTCTAATGTTTACATGGTGTTACGTGGGTGAGGGTGGGTGCATCACAGTGTTAGGTAAAACATATCTTATATTTAAATTCTGAAGTTGAAAAAATATTATATTGTTAATGTCTTCACCGTTTGTAAACTTACTCGAAGATAACTTAAATTCTGAGTAGCATTAAATCTGAGTCCATCTTTTAGAGTCATTAAAGTTTCCCTATGAAAATAATGGCATTCACTTTTGATGGGAAAAATTACGTAACATAGTTTGGAGGGGGAAGGGGTTAGACTAAATATCTCACTGGTGTTACATGGGGAGGACGGTGTGGGGTTAAAAAAAGTTAGTGAAAAATCATTTTGTGGTTGATGGATGACCTCCTACAATAACATTCCCTTCCCCAGAAATTCATCCTCCCGAAATTTTTACCAGAAAAGTTGCATCTTTAATGGCGATCCTGATGTCTTAGAAGTTATTTTGCAACGCTCTGAATAATTCCTTGTTTAAATGTTGAGTAGCTATATCCCTGAGGTTTAGTAAACAAAGTCGAATAAAGGATTTATTACTCTAGCACAGGGGTATCCAACTTGAAAGTACCCGAGGGCCACAATTAAATCCTCGAATCTACTCACTACTTGCGGGCTTCAACTCTCGTCATCGACTAAAGGGTGGAAGGAAATAGGACTCACGCGGATACACAAGTTATTATAAAAATAAAGAACAATTAAGTTTATCACTGAAGGAACATCAGTTGGAGCTTTCATGGATTTTTCATATGCGAGTCAAAACTTTACGTTTCTCGGTTAAAAACGTCATCAATCTTACTACAATAGATTACTTTTCCAAACAACTACGTGGTCCGCCTAAAAAAAAGGCATCGTGGGCCACATGCGGACCCCATTTGGAAACCCCTGCTCTAGCAATTTTAATGGATGGGGTATTGGGAGGAGAGGGAAGGAATGTTGAAGACATACCACTGTGATGGCGAACACATGGCTTAATTACATATGTCGGCCCAATCGTTGATGTGTCTCTCCTCCGAGAGAAGCTTTGGTTTCGAGCCTAGGTAAGGTGAAAAATGTATTTGTCGATTTCTTGGGTTTTTCAGATTCCTCGTTCGGGCCGACAAGACCACAGGATAAACCCTTATTCATAAAGTTAATATCTTCCATCAGAATCGCCCATATCGATGGTCACATGACCTAATGCCGGGATCACGAACAACTTAACGTTAACTTAAAGTTAACTTAACGTAACTTAAGGTAAAGGACCTCCTCTTGTGTTTAAATGGAAGCGATCACGATGCAGTTAACTTAACGTAAAAAGATGTCCTGGGAGGTCTTTACTTTAAGTGAACGTTACTTGAAGGGTATCACGTGATCTAGCCAGCCAATCATTATGCGAGTGACGTCAACAGGGCTATTTAGTAACTCATTTGTTGGTATTATGACCAATGTTTATTCTTTAGCTAAGTTCTAGTGATCAGACATTGAAACAAAATAATTAAACTAAAATAGGAAAGCTAGATTTATCAAAAAAGTTTTGTAATGGATATTTATTATATCGATTGAAAACTGTAAACATTCACAGATCATCACTGTAAAACTAATACAAATCACAGATAATACTCGAGAATGAAGAAGTTTGGCTCGAGTTATTACGTTAAGTTACGTGAATCGTGATCACGCATACGTTAAGTTAACTTTAAGTGAACGTTACGTTAAGTTGATCGTGATCCCGGCATAAGGTGTCGGGATTGACACACACTTAATCGCCGGTGACAGTGGAGGTCTAGGTTTGGTACATTGGGGGCTTCCCATTCTCTGCCCACGCTAATCCAGATGGACAGTCTCGAATCTAACCTTCCTTATTCCTTCTCCCATATATTAAGCCGTTCAAAAACCTTGGTCTTTAACGTAATACTTTAAAATAAAAATATTTACACAAATAAGTTTTCATATTATGACTTAGTCTATTATAGTTTTGAAAATCATTTGCACCCGCTTCGATGGCCGTATGGTCTAGGGCGCTACTCTCACAATAGACTAGATCACCAATGACGGCGAGATTGTGGTTCGATGCCGGTCAGGTCTACTGAGGGTGGTTTTCGCAAACGGTTTTCCACTTTACCTTCACATAAATGCGGGTACACTTCCTATAAATTCAACCTCCCTCATCCCTAACCCATTAGTACAATTAGTTGTTTTTAGCACCGTGTCTTACCACCCGTTCAGTCTATACGCTTATTATTTTACTAAGTACGCTAATTGTTTTAGGGATGAAGAAGATTATATTTATATGAGGTGTACCCGCATTCGTGTGGAAAACAATTTGGGAAAAACCACCCTCAGTGCACCCGACCGAGATTCAAACCTTGATCTCCCCGACATCGGCAGTCTAGTATACTGCGAGAGTAGCACGTTAGACCACGCGGCCACCGGAGTGGGCCGGCGTAATTAGTATATAATCATATAGCACGAATGAGTAGTAAGACGTGGTGATAATTATTTTTAGCTCAGTGCTAGTAAAAAATATTCTTCCAATACTTACTTTAAGCAGAATTGTTAGAGGAATTTTAGAAATATTTCAAAAATTAGTTAACAGTAAATAGCTCCAAATTTTAGAGCTAGAATTAAAATCATGAGTTCTCCTTTATGGACTAATATATATATATATATATAATGTGTTTATATAATATATACATATGTTATATATATAATAATATATATATATATATATATATATATATATCAAGTTTTAACAAAGTTCAAAACTATTTCGGTTATAGCCCAAAGGACAGAAAGAATTGTAAAACCCACTTTTGACTAGGCCGATGGCATATCGATTTACAGCAGAATCTGAAGGTCGATAATTTTGACGATTACTCTGCTCTAGATGAGAAGGTATAAAATGTCCCGGTATCGAACCAGAAGCCCTAGATATGTGATAGAATACTCCAAGCCCTTGGGTACTAGCCACGACTTTTTTTTTGCACCTTGTCTTAATCCCCAACAGGGCGATCTTAATTTAACTACAATAATAGTATAGAAATGAGGAAGGTGTAAATTAGAAGAATTGTATCCAAATTTGCGTAGATAGATGGAAACCACTAAGGAAAAAATCCCTCAATACTCAGCCCGGGATTAAATCTCCAACCTCCCCGTCACCAAAGAACCGGACTATACAATGCTGATGAATTAGTCCACGTACCCATCGATTTACGAGTGTAAAATATCCAACCAGGTGATTCGGCGCCCTTAATTTATTAAAATATTCTTCGTAAGTCAAGTTACAAAGGAAAACTACTCCACATAAATTAGTTATACATTTTTTTGTTCCCTGTTCTTCCATCAAATATTAATTCATGCGCATGCTACCCGACCACATTGAATGTTCTAGTTGCTACTGAAGGCAAGCGTCAATTTAAATAGATCGACCTTGTTATAGAATGACCCGTATACATCACGAGTACTCGCACAACGCCTTTGTCGAGGTATAATCGCTTAGTCGACAATATTAACACTAGAGGCCTTTTTATATTGTTATTTTCGTGGAACCGCCTCGTGGCGTAGTTGCTAACGCGCTAGTCGTTGAGCTCGATCACCGAGGACGGGAGATCGAGGCTCGAATCTCGTCGGGTGAACTGGGGTGGTTTTTCCTAAATGGTTTTCCACTCTCCTTTCACGCAAATGCGGCTCACTTCTTCTAAATTCAACCCTCCCAATTCCTAATCCATTAGATTAATTAGTACTTAAGCGTATAACCCGAACGGTAGTAAGACGCGGTGCTAAATATTATTATTATATTATTATTATTATTATTATTATTATTATTTTCGTGACATTTCTCATATTATGTTATTGCTAAAGACACTTTTTTTTAATTCTTCATAATACTGATTGCGGTTGAATAAATACAGTTAACTCTCTCTCCATTAACGGACACCTCTTAATAACAGAGCCTTCTGTATAACGGACAGTTTAAATTTTCCCATCAAACTAATATGGGCTCTTACGGTTAAACACCTCTCAATAACGGACACACACTGCTAGAGATGTATTTTTATTCATAAAACTATCTAAATAGCGGGAAAAAATTGCAAATATCGGTACATACATACCAATATCTTGTGTGCAGCGTTACTAGTGCCGTTTTTCTCCGCTAGCAAGACAATTCGATTATTACAACAGCCTGTGTCGTAGAGATAAAGTCTGTTCAGCGTAGGAATTGTTTTCTGAAAGGCCTTTTTCCCTACCAAAAAGCTATTATATAGTATGACTTTGGTAGGAAAAATGACCTTTCAGAGAGTAATTCCTACCGAGAATGGAGTATAGATTCAGAAGGTCACATTCTGAAGCCAGGCGTGGCAAACTCATTTGACCATAAAGGCCACATTAAACATTGAAAACAATGAGAGGGGCTGCATTTAAGAAAGTTCAATAATGTCACAATCTTAGATGGAAAAATCTCAATTTTAAATTCTTATTGTAATAAAAATAAAATTAAGATTGCATAAAAAGCTCAAACTTATCTATAAATTTTTTACCAAAAATTTGAAACTTTTTATTTCTATCAAGTGTGCGATTGGCTATAGATCTCGTGATGAAGTCACGTTCAAAATAGATGACAAATGCGTATCGGTAAATTTGATCGTTCGGACGTTTGTTCCGTTTCATGAGGGTAAACACACTTGGGTGGTGACAAATATTGCATATGATTGATGTACAAATTTAACCATTAAATGTGGTACACCAACCTCACTTGCTAGATTTCACCAAGTAATGACCATTTTCCAACTGTCATAATCTCAAATGTTGTATTCCTAACAACATGATTGTATTTTGGTTTATCTAAAGTTTCGTGGGCCATACAGAATCATTGATCGGGCCTGCTCTACGTCAACCGTCAACTAATTGAGGTCTCACTACGTCAGTCGGAAAAGCTTTAATGGGTGTTACTTTGCGTCACCCGCCTCTAATTGAGGCCACCACCCGAAAACCTTTATTCAGTTAAATCTGTAAATAGCTCCATTTTGTCCCCGGTTAACCGGATATCTGACTCACCCGGGTTGCTGACCCACTCCTGGAGCGCCTTCTGCAGCCTACGCACGTGGAGTGGCTTGGACGCCATCCCCACTAGTGCCATAATCTCCAGGAACTCCTCTTCGCCTGCGTCGCAAAGCTGCTGGACGTCGTCGCCTCCTAGAACAACACCATGTAACATTATTTTAGAGAACTTGACGTTATAGTTGGATTGACATAGGAAGAGTCATTTAGATTAAGTGATACAAAAATAGAAATGTAATAGAAAGAGCCTTTAAAGGCAATGAAATAGGCTATATTCGGAATGTTATAGACGAACCTTTTATAACAAATGAAACTATAATCACTATTTTATAGGAAGGAACTTTTTGCAAAATGAAATTATAGCTAGAATGCTATAAAAATAACCTTTTAGATCAAATAAATAAAACGATATAATAATTTAGAACGAAACTTTTACATTTCATTAGAGTAATTTTTATTTAGATTTGTTGTTAATTATTTTAGTTAATAATTTATTTTACTTTAATGAGTGAGAGTTGATTAATTTTGTTTCAACTGTAATAACTTAACGAGCATTAATTAATTTAATATCAACAATTTTTATAAGATTTGTTTTGTTTATCTCTGCTTTAGTAATTATATATCCACTAAAACATTTATGTAAAATACGTTAAAAAAAGTTATAGTACACCACAAAGTCCTTAAATTATTCAGCCTCGAAAAGGAGTAATATATTATATATATAAGAGTGCCAAGTTTAACTTGTAATGTCTTTCCAAATAACTTGTCATTTCTATTAAGTCTAAGTGCGTACATCTTATTTTAATTCTTTAGTTAAAGTGTATAGGAAATCTTAACTAGCAATTTAAAGTCAGATTAGCGCACTTATATAGATTTAAAAGAAGTGACAACTTGTTTGGAAAGACATTACAAGTTAAACTTGGAACTCTTTTATATCTCACTTCTTTTCGAGGCTAATTAGTTAAAATATTTTTGCTGTGTAGAATTTAACACATTTTTTACTTTTTAGTGGATATTTACACGTTTAGTTAAGCAGGTACCTACCTAATGTTATAAATTAATGACACATCACAATAATAACTTTTGAATTATGTGTCCTATAGAAACTAAACAAACCGTTGTGGAATATACTTACGAAGGCCTATAAAATGATAATGCTTTTTGGCTGTGAAAATAATTTTTAAAAATCAAATCTCTCTTCTACACCCTACACCCCCCTCCAACCCATTTTGGAGGAACATTTTAAAAAGTTGGAGATTTTGTATTTTTCCCTTTGTTTACATCCTCTATGCCAATTTTCAAGGTTATATACTCCATTCACCGTAGGAATTACTCTCTGAAAGGTCTTTTTTCCTACCAATATCCTACTAGATAATAGATTTCTGGTAGGTAAAAAGGCCTTTCAGAAAACAATTCCTACGCTGAAAGACTTTATGTTGACTGAATAGGTTTTTATGATTCGTGAGTTAGTCAGTGAGTCCCAAAATATGGGTATTTTAAGTCTGGTAGCTCACTAACCAATCAAGGAAAAAACTTCAACTTTGGAAATATATCTAAAATAGTTCGTCTTAACAGGAAGTTATATTTTTACGTTCCTATCATTTTTTGTAGCAGAGCTAGAGGGTAAATTTGGCCTGGGTTGTATCTTATTAAATGCGTATGTCGTTGCTGGAGATCTTGGCTGGTGTACTGCCGTTCACTAAGTAAAATATGTTTTTTTGGCGGTGAAATTTAGTAGCTATTTAATAATGTATACGTTTTAAAATTAGGTTTATTTAATTGCTTGAGCTAATTGTTGGGATAAGGAGGATAATTCATTGGAAGTGCAACAGAAAATATAATAGAGAGGGGATGGGGAAGCAACAGGTATCAGCTATACCTTGATTTTGGCAGGAAAACCATTTTAAAATATTCATTCATCAATTCATGTTATCTAAATCTGTCGCTTTTTATAGATATTATCAAAACCTATAAAATAACACAAATAATATAGTAAAATGTTATCAATGATGGTCATAAAGAAATAGGTTTGAAATTTCTCTACTGCTCTTTCAACCAGAATCAGGTTATAACTCTAATGGCTGTCAAACAAAGCGTCAATAAGTGGAGGGTTATTTTGAACGGCAAACTAACCAGTGGCACAGCCAGGAGTAAAGGGCAAGAAAGGGGAGAACCCTGAATATTTTCAAAGCCATAGGCTAAATTTTAAAACCAGGTTTATAGTTTGATAACTAATCAAACGGTATATCCCTGCACACATTAAAGGTACAATCGGAAAAAAATTAAAAGAATAAAGTTTCTATACATTATATGACCCACTCCTCCCCCGCCCCACCCCCTCAAAATTAATTTCTGGGCGCAACTTTGGAACTCACCCATTTCGAGAAGGGTGTCGTAGTAGGCGAGAAGACTGGCCCTCTGCATCACTCTGTATAGCTGAAGCTCGGCCTCGTTGCTAGGAGCTGACGTCACCACAACTGACAACAAACACTCTTTGTTAGTTCAACATTCACTTAATAGAGTGTACTAGTAGTATACGTGTAGCTATCACGGCCATCTTTTTTATGTGCGTGACTACTTACTAATGTTTTTTATGAGATAATTTGCAGTCGTAATAATTTCGGAACGTGGACAAAGTATTCAGTAATTTGTCTGGTTTTCTAAGGAAAAGAGGAGGATCCGGGTAAGGATGGGCTTAGAATCCTGGCTGGGTGTACTGAGATGACTTTGCCTCAATAGTTTTCAAATTTTCACTAACGCAATTGTGGACCCGTTTCCTATAAAATCTACCCTCCTCATCACTACTCCATTAGTGTAATTCTGCGTGTAGCACTTAAAGTAATAAAAGGTTGGGTTATTGTATAATATATATTATATACATATTTATTTATATAAATACGTAAAGTACAACCAAATGTTTGACTTCCTCTCTGGTCTAGTGGTCAGAGTTCCTGGCTACAATTTCAGAGAGCCCGGGTTTTATCCCCGGCTTTTCAGATTTTTTTTTATGTAACAGTAGTTATGGAACGGTGTCCAGCCTCGCGAGGACAAATTAGGAGCTACTTGAATAGATAAGTAGCAGCTTTGGTCTATAAAACTAAATTAACAGCTGTACTAACCACATGATACCCTTATTTGCAATTGATAGCACTATTATCGTAAAAGGAGGTGGCCGCTCTGTCGATATAGCTCGATCGCGGACTAAATTCAAGGAGTTTTGGAGCTTTAACTACACTTTAAATATATTTAATTGATAGCATCGATTCAGCTAACAGCCATTTTATTTTAACGTGACTCAGGGTTACCACTATTTTCCTACTACCAAATCACTCGCGTTTTCCAGGTTTTCCAAAAGGAAGTCACATTTTTACATGTATCTTAGATAGAAGTAAAATTTCATTTTTCATAAAACTGATGAGTGTTAAGTCGTGTAGCTTATGTTTAAAAACAGGATGATTTAATATAGATGGGTAAATACATCTTCAGTCACTTCACAACCCTTGTTTAAGGGCTAATAAGACATGTTTGAATAAGTGCACTCAAATCTAAAGTTCACTTTTTCGTCCATCCAAAGACCTACTATTTTAATCTTTCACTTTAAATGTCCAAAACTATCAAATATTCCAGTATTTGTATTAAATTTTCTAAATTCCCTAGGTTTTACTTTTTTTTCCAGACACAAAAAATTCCCAGTGTTTCCCAGCTCTGTTTTCCAGGTGCGTGGAAGTCCTGATGACTAGACTATAACATAATCTTCACAACTCTGTGATACAGGCCATCAACCATAGATGAATGAGGATATTTAATTTTTTGTTGACATAAATTTCACCCTTTGTTAGTCAAACAAATTATATACGCTTCTATTTTTATCTGTAGTATAAATGAAAAGAATTTGTGATTCTCGCCTGCGAGTTAGGTGATAGAGCATACTGAAACGTAGTGCGGGAAGCATGCGCTACAGCGCTAGGTAGCACCGCTAGTTTAGTAGTATTTCTTATTCTAGTAGGAAGGAACTAAAAAAAAAAATACAAACAAATATTTTTAAGTTCACCATTAATATTAATTTATTATATTATTAATATAATTCTATAGACATTAATATTTGGTATCAATGCAGAACACATAACTTATGAATGTAAGAAAATGGTTTTGATAACATTTGAAACTGTCAAAAAAGATTCTTCTCTATTCTGGTCTGGTTTGCTGGCAACAGGGAGGTCGAGGCTCAACTACCACCCGGGTGTGTTGTTGACGTTTTCCCCTACACTAAACTGTAGGTATATTTCCTCTATGATTTTTCTCATCCCCACCCTAGTGAGGTAGTTAAAATGCTTGTAGCCAATCGATAAGACATGGTACAAAAAAAAAATATTTGTTTAATGTTTCATTTGATTTAATTGATAGAAACCAATCTAGAAAAACCAATCTAGAAAATGTATGTCGCATCCTTAAATCTAAGCTTCAGCATAAATAAGGTGTGTGCGCTATTCTCCCTAAAAGTTTTTTTTTGTTGAAACTCGTATTGCTTCAATAAAATGAGATCAACTGCTCACATTTCTCTTGCAACCCACAAACAATTTTTTTTATTTAAGAGCAGACTAAAATATATACTAATTATTTTAATAGTATAGGAAAGATTAAAGTAGATTTTTTAGCAGCGATTGCTGTTCAATTACTTGCTCCATTTTAGACGTAAAATTATTGATACGAATGATAAGTTTTGATATTTATTATGAAATAAGGTGATTAAATAGATTTAACGAAAGAAAGGTGATAATTAAATAACCAACAAAATATGCGTATAAAATTAATTTCGATATAATTTAAAAATAAAAATTTGAGAACAATTGATTTGTTTAAATTATAATTTAACTATAGCTCAAAATTTAATTATAATATAGTTTAAATTAGTCACACCTTAACCATGGTTAATATAATGTAACTTATGTGATATATAATTAATTATAATCTAATTCCGTATTATATGTAATTATAATTTAATCGTTATTAGATTATATAAAAAAATTGTTTTCAAATCTTTACTTATAAATTATATTAAAATAATTTTATACATATATTTTGTTAGCTATTGAGCTAGTTATATTCATTTTGTTCAACTATTAAATCCCCTATTTCACGTGTAATATTAAATTTTATCATTTGTACTATTGCACTTCCTAATGTGAAACAAGTATTTGCAATACAATAAGCTGATAAACAATTAATATTTAACAATATTTTAGAAAATATTTTAAAATAAAATGGAAATTGCGTTCTAGTCTCTATTTAATTTGTCCAATATTATTTCAAGGTTTTCATTATTTATTTTGATAATCTATATACATTAAATTTAATAATTATATATTAATATTATTATAAGATGTATGTATATTCAATTTTGATTCAATTGAAATTCATCTCGAGGTCAAAAACGTAAAATATTTTCTCTATGCTGTGACCGTTTGTCTGAATGTAAGTCCGTAAACACTCTACGGTCGCGAATAGCAATGAATTGACCTCAATATTCTTCTATCCGCTTCATCTATAATCTAAATATACCCCATTTAAATAATTATGTCATCCTAATCATTTAATTGTTATATAAATATAATTCTATTCTTATTTAATCCATGGGTGCTATTGCTTCAAAATTTTCACTTATTATTAGCTTTATTTGTTATAAAAATAATATATCAATTATTTCTAGGAAATTGACGCTTTACTTTACTTCTAGTTCTATATTTTTACCTCAACTTTTTTAAATCTTTTACTTAGATTAAAAAAAAATGCAATTTCTCTTCAAGTTATAAATGTTTCATACAAATAATTTGGCAACCAAATACCGTTTTGTGTAAATCGTAGTTCTATACAATGAACAAAGCAACAAAAGGTGTATAGCACTTTTGTTTTTGCCAATCATTCTTTCTACTCTGTTTTAGTATGCTATGATAGGAAATGGTGGAGGGAAGGGTTACCTTATCAGACCACTTATACCTGGATTTTAGTATAAAGAACAGTATCTGGTAGTTACTAAAGTTACTCAAAACATTTTTAATATATTCATACATCAAGTCATATTATCTGCAATTATCAATTCTGATATATATTATCAATATCTATAAAATAACACAATAATATAATAAAATATTATCAATGTTGGCCGTAAAAAGATAAGTTTTAATTTTCTAAACTGTTCTTTCAACCAAAATCATGGTTAGTGTGCTGGCTAAAAACCATAGGGACAGTTCTACCAGATTGAGGTCAGGTTATGCTTTGGGCTTAGTTAGAATGAAATGTATCAACAAGTTTTGTTGTAACAAATGTGACAGTGGTTCTTGTACAACACAGAAAGACACGGGTAGGTCTATTAATTGAAATATCTCCCTAACTGGTGAGAGACTAAAATGATATTCATAGATATACGTGCACAAATCATGCTTTTAATCGTGTTGTAAATACACCTGTGAGCATGCGGACAAAGGTGTCAATCTCGTCTGATTTGATGTATGGCGGGGGATGTTGGGGATCTTAGCCACACCCGGATGCACATAATTGTTTTGATTGAATGAGAGTCCAATCTCTCCCTTCACGGAAATGTGGTTACACTTATTATAAGTCTATCTTATCCCTCCCTATTCCATTTGTGTAAATATGCAGATAGCCTGAACAGGTGTCCACCTGTACGTATCTCACCGCATATACTTATTTCTATATTATTTTGGATGAAAATAGGGAATCAAACTCTGAACTCTCCATCACAGACAAACCAGATTTATGAGCCTGACATTTAATCCATCGTGTCCAATCCTGCAGGTAATTTTACTTAAGTGGTTTCGCATTTTTATTCCACGCAAATGCGAACACATTTCCTCTAAAATTCTACCTTCCTCATCCCAGCCCCAAAGTGTAAATATAAGTTTATCCCAGACAGTTAGTAAGACGCGATGCAAAAGGAAAAAAAAAAAAAAATTGCAAGTCTGATGACAGAGATCTGTGACCACCGGTGGGGGTTTAAATTTATGCGTTCAAGGCCATCTGAATATACCCGGGGGATGGGGGATGCTTCGTCTGCTCTGACGCCATTCCCTTCTATAAGTCTGGGAGGCCGTGACATGACCTGCCGCAATAACAACCTGTCCACGGCGCATGCGCAGCATCGATCGTCAGACTCCTGGTCCAGACATCTTGCTCCACTTCTTCAACCATACAAAAAAGTGTTTCCTCGTTTTATTACCTATATACAGAGTGTCCATGCAAACTCCGAGAAATTGATATACTTGTACTTTGAAAGATTACATCCCACTCCTTCCCCCCCACGATCCACGTCTTTCTAGCTAACAGGTCTAACAGCATACTTAAAGTATGGGGTAGGGAGAATAAATTAGGGTAATTAATAAAAATAAAACCATAATTTGCGTGGATAGAGAGCTGAGAGAGAGAAAACATTTAGTAGTTATTTATTATTTGAGTTATTTAAACGTGCCTTTATACGATGATTATATCAAATGACATAAATTAACTTAAATCCATAAATTGCACAACGTCCAGAACCCCAGCCATTAATTCATCCTTGTGAAAGGGTAAACCCACAATTCACCAATGATAAGTTTTTCAGCCATGCCGGGAATCGAAACCGGGACCCTTAGTTCAGTAGACAGACACGTTACCGACTGAGATAAATTGTCGGACTGAAATCATTTAGTAAAAAAACAGCCCCAATATATCCAACTGTGATTCGAACTCCAATATCCCCGTCACCAGCAATCCAGTTCATGGCAAGAGTAATGCCGTCTTAGACCTTTCGATCACCAAAGGAGCGGAACCAGGTTTTATTTTGTTTTCATCACGTCTCACCACGCATTCAATTTATAGTCCTAATTTGGGGTAGTTAAGAAGGAAGGTAGGATTTTAGAGGAAATGTACTAAGATTAGCGTGTAGGAGGGTCGAGGGAACAATTTAGGAAAAATCCACTTGTCTCACTTGTATGGGGTTCGATCACTGACCTTGAGTCACCAGAAAACAACAAATGTGCCTGACATTTAGAGCGTGCGCCCCAGAGAAAGGTGTAATTTGACTATAGTTTACTTATGGTAATAATATTTAAAAACCCTTTTGTATTATTTATGACCACCTCTGCGGTCTAGTGTTCAGAGCTCCTGGCTACAATACAGAGATACTGACTTCGATCCCCGGATCTTACAGATATTTTTGTTGAGCATTAGGTCTGGACTGGGGTCAACTCAGCTTCGTGAGGACACAAATTAAAAAAAGTAGTGGCTCCAGTCTAGAAAATTGAGAGTAATGGCTGAAGGGTTCGTTTTGCTGACCACATGAAACCCTCTACCCACAAATGTTGGCATTATCTTCAACTAACATGCGGCGGCTGCTCGGTCGGTATAGCTCGCTTTCAAACTGACGCCGGGGAATTTACTTATGCTATTTCTAAAGTAGTCATTAACGTGTGCTTTCTTAAACCGTTATATAATGTCAGACCCATTCTATGTAGGCCTACAGTACGTTTTGAGAAACCTTTCCTTTTTAAAATGTTAGGATGTCGTAGCCGATTTAATCGTTGCTATGTTTGAATATAAAAGTTGATAAAGTCTTATCCAGTTTGAGTTATACAGATAAGTAATACATACACACATATTACATACATACAACATACATACATACATACATACATACACATACATACATACATACATACAACATACATACATACATACATACATACATACATACATACATAACATACATACATACATACATACATACATACATACATACATACAGACCGTTCAATTACGCTAGGCAAGAAAAAACTAACATATCTAAAAAAAAAATAACACCCGTATTTAATCCATCCTCACTAACACATACACATACTTACATATTCAACAAGCTAATGTAGGATCTGAGGACATTAGCGAGATAGATGTTGAAGGTAACACTACCCGCATTTCAATGAAAGAGGAGTGAAAAACCATATCGGATAACCATCTCATTAACCCTCAACAAAGAATCAATAAAAACCCAACCCTCGTCACCAGAAAAGCAAAATAAATAACTGACATTTAAACGGCGTGTGCCGCATGGCTAACTAATTGAAAATGAATAACTCACAAGTTTTACCCAGGCATTTCACTTTCACTATACTCTGGCAAGTTCTACATCACGCTTCGCGGGACTGATAATTCTCAACTCGCTCGAAAGGTTAATAAAAACAAATAAGAAAAAAAAAATCATAAAAGTATTATAAGATTAGAGAAGTACAATCGTGGGAAAATACTCAGCATGTTTATTTTGTATAATTTTTTCCCTTCTTGAAGACATATTGACGAGTTATTTAATATATCTTAGATACGTAAGTTCTTAGATTCTCATATGACCACACTCAATGTCATAGCGACCTTACATTCATAAGAGAGAAGGTCTTAGTGATATCACAAAGTGAAATTCCTCAACTAGATAAGTTATGGAATTTATTTAACATTAAATCCATCTTGAAGCAATTAAATGTTGTACGGTATTTTCTCAAATATAGAAAAATGTTGTAATTGTGGAAAGTTTTGAAGTCAAGATTATGACGAATCTTAACGTTTGATGTGCCTCTGAACTCTAGAATGTTGGTTTTACAATTATGTATGTCCCTATTTCTGTGCATACCTGAAATACCTCCAAAACCATTTGATGGATTTAGTTAATTCTTGGTATTTAAGAACCCGTCCAACCCTACGTATAACGTGTAGCTTAGATAGCTATAGACTGATTTTGGTAGGAACAACAGTATCTGGTAGTTACTAGAGTTACTAAAACAATTTTAATTTATTCATACATCAATTCATACTATCTGCAGCTGTTACGTTTGATAGATAGGTTATTATCAATACTTATAAAATAACATCAATAATATAATAAAATGCTATCAATGTTAGCTGCAAAGAAATATGTTTTAGTTTTCTAAACTGTTCTTCCAACCAAAATCGGGCTATATTACCGCTCTATCCCAGCTTCGTATCGTGGTACGGTTTTCTATATTCTACTTAAAACAACATCAATAATATAAGTGAGATTATTGAAACAATTTTAACACATGTGAGAAATACAACACAATTGAGAAATAATTATTTAAATATGAAAAAAAAACCTATTAAACTAGTCGTAATTTGGCTGTTGTCAAACGTAAGAATTCAGAAACCAGTTTTAGTTACGGTCTCTGGTTCAAACCTAGACTGTGTTTATAATATCCCGATTAATCGGCCGTGAAATAGGTTAGTAAGGTTAGTTTACTGATGACTGATTTTTGAACATTTGAAATGGTTAGAAAATGGCTCTAGCAATTGTGTTAAAAATGGATAGTTGGCGAGTATTTTAAATGATAATTAACTCTCTTCACTTGTTTTACCGAGACGATTTCATTTAAGGAAATTTACTGATTGCCAATTTTTGACAATTTTGTTTCGAGCTATATGAGAAAGTTTTGTACCATGTATTAAAAACATAATATGGTTATTAAAATCGTTATGAATTTGATCAGACTTTAATAAGCTACGAGCGTAGGCATTAAGATAAATAAAATACTACATTATTAATAATCATTTCATATGGGAGGGAGTGGGGAGTATTTGGGGGGTGGAACCCCTTAAACCGCTCTCCCTCCTAGATTAAGGCATGTCTTAGTTTATGTCTTGTTCCTTGAATATATCATGTTAAATAATAATTTTATTTTTCAATTTTAACTGTAAATTCAACCCCAGGGCTGCTAACCGTTTAATCGCAGAGATAGGGTAGAGGTGGGTAGTTAGAAGGAATGTATCTGCATTAGTGGCGAAATAAAATGCTTATACCATAGTTATAATCTCATATCTAGCCATAAGACTCTACCTACAACATACACCACAACTCCCACCAAAACCCTAGCACCCCCAGACAAGATTTGAACCATGACCTCCATGTTACTTTTAAACCAGACAATATGAGACTTTACGCATTTGTATGAGTCTCATCGGGTTGGGTAAGAGTAATTCGACAAGGATTTTAAAAACTGACAATGCATTTTAGTTTAATATAGGGATGTCAAACTCAATTCTTCGATAACTCAGTACCCTCAAATCTTACTGATATTGAAAGAATCGATAATCGATCTTAATATTACGATTCTCAATACTTCCGATTACTAGTTCTCAATGAAAGTAACGACAACTAAGCAAAACGAAAAAATTCAGAATGACTAGTAATCGATTTGCTGTTAATTGCTGTATATTTTGGTTCAATTAATGACTTGATTAGGTGAAAAGACTTGTGTTTTTAGTTTTTTTTTGTTGCTATGCTATGAAGTTGAATAAATATGTTTGTAAATGAGGTCAGAAAAATAATGAAACCGGAAATGTTAAAGAATCGAAATCAATAATAGAAAAATTGAGGTTGAACTTAAGAGTCGGAATCGAGAAAAACAGCTATCGTGACATCTCTAGATTGATATCATCCCAGCCTTTTTTATATAATCTATAATTTACGTTAATATGTGAATATTTGGACAATATTATGACAGGGATGGCATAAAAAAAAGTTTGGTATCTCTAAGAATGATCTTAAACTGTATATTTTTACAAAAATCATAAAATGTCTCAACTGTTGCTTGGTTTTACTACAAATCTTGTGTGTCGGACAAGCAAGAAGAGTTGACCAAGGTCATTTTTAGTCTAGGTACAAAGACTAGTATATTAAATACTTTCTAATGAAAACTATATACTTGTATTTTATTTACTATGAAAATTTGTAGCAAAAATGTATGTGTGTTTTTACTCCTAGATAACAATATTCCAGCCACTTCTATATAGTCAATTTTTTATTAAAAAAACAAATAACAAACTATTACACGTTTACAGGTCACCAAATGCCATTGTAAATATACCCCCCATAATTGTTTGAAATTGTTACTTGAAATTAAAATATTATAAAAGGTAAAATAAAACAGGTTCAACTCAAAGGAAATACTGAGAATAACGATTCATGAGAAAATATTTAATCTCAGTAATATTTTATTATATAAAAGAATGTGACTATATCTATTTCAAGGTCACATCTTGTCTGAACTGGTATTAAGACAGGTTAGGAATAAACAACCAACAAAATCAGTAAAATACTGTACTGAGGTGCATTGTCAACACTTAAAAGCCTTATAGTAATAGTTTTTAAGCAAATAAAATGTAGTAAATAAACCCCATCTGCTCAAAGGGTTCGTCAAGCGTGTCTCTTACTTGAAGGAAAAAAATATCGTCAGACTACTGTATTTGTAATGATGAAGCTTCTAAGCCACTAAAACATTCCTCAATAATCTTAGAATGTTGTTATGACTGTTAATGACTTTTTTGTTTCAGGAAAGTTAGATTTATATCATCGGTGACAGCTGAAGTCCATTCGCCATGAGTGGAGTTAGCTGACAGCAGAAGATGTAAAACAGTTTAAAGAAAAACATAACTAAAAAAACTTGTTTTATGCGAAAGTTTTGACTGCCAAATGTGACAACAAATCAACAAATGGTCTTACAGATCATGGTTTGGCGAATAAATACATTAGAGTAGTACTGGTAGCTTTTACTAGCTGTCAGCTACCGCCACTCCCATGGCGAGTGGACTATAGCTAAACCTACCAATTAACATAGTTTTTAAATATAAAACTTAAAATGTAAGGATT
This sequence comes from Timema podura, assembly GCA_033556935.1. Classification (NCBI taxonomy): domain Eukaryota; kingdom Metazoa; phylum Arthropoda; class Insecta; order Phasmatodea; family Timematidae; genus Timema; species Timema podura. The sequence goes on from JAVRXN010000008.1 coordinate 21,586,743, forward strand.
TTAATCCTCTAGGGACAGGTTGGTATCTTTTAACTCTATTCTATCATGAACCATATTTTAAAATAACTTAAGACTTCTCAAGTAACGCAGTAATTTCTACACATCAACAGCTCGTTTCAGCACTCCGGTAGGCGGACTCCTTAAAGAGTTAAGGCTCTCCCAATTAGGGCCCAAGCTACCCTGACCTAGTTCAACCTACTGTTCATTTGCATACACATCTCCGAGTGTGGGAGATTTCATGAAGCATCGTCGCATCCTTACGCCTATTCAGGAGCCTTTGTGCTCTCTCAGAGAAGACGAGAAATAAAGGAACCATTTTACTATTTTTTTCTAGTTCTCTCTTTCTTCATCGGACCGCGGCTTTAAAAAAGGGGAAAGGTAGAAGGGAGTAAGTTTGTGGGGAGACTGCGAAAAAGTCGCACGGAAGAATTGAAGAGGGAAGTAACACAAAAAATATATTTTGTGGTCATAATTTTTTTGTGTGTTTTGTGTTTGTTATGAAATATCTGTTCCGCGTCAAGCGCATCATCTGAGACATTCTGTTATTTAACAACCCACCTCGGTGACGTAGTTATCTAACGCGCTAGTTTCGTGTTGAGCTAGACTGCCGAGGACTGGGAGAGCAAGGTTTGAATCTCGGTCAGGTGAACTGTGAGGGGGGGGGGGGGGATATGTTTTTTCCAGTTTCCCTCCACGCAAATGCAGGTTCGTTTCCTCTAAATTAAGCATTCCTAATCCCTAACCCATTAGTGTAATTAGTACACAAGCGTATACCCGAACGGGTAATAAGACGCAGTGCTAAATAAAAATAAACCAGTAAACCCTTGCGAAACTTTCGCACATTCAACCTTTCCCCCCCTCCCCCCCAAAAAAGATTCAGTATTTTATTGGGTTGTTTAAATTAAATATTCAGCTAAATATATACACAAAATAGCAAAAAGAGTTTATTTTCGGTAATTGATATAAAAATATTGTTAGATTTTTCTTTTAACTCAAATTTTAAACAAACAATGTTTTTTAACGTAAACTGAGTATGCTATGTCGGAAGTCTGTAAAAAATCATAACCACTGATACCTTATTCATCGCTGTAGGCTTTGTATTAGTTGAGGAAAAGGGATGTTGACAAGAGCAATAATATATAGGATGTTATTTAACTGTGAGGTAACTCGAGATTCCGTCATTTGTTCTGTGAACATAGGATATTTTGTGGTTATGATTAAATTGAATAAATGTGTATTACGGTTTGTTTTAAATATACACAGAGTCGTCATTGCTGGGCACACAGACTATGTCATCAGTCTAGTCTGAGTCCAGTGAAAAGGAGGTCAAGGTTTGATTCCTAATCGGGTTATTGAGAGGTTTTTTTTCCCCTAAATGGTTTAGCTTTCTCCCTACACGCGAGGACTAAAAGAGAATATTCAGTAAACTATTATCAAACAATTTTTTTCTTCATAAATATAAATGGCATTTGTTATTTATCATGTAAAACGCTTCCTAGATATCCATTTTGAACAAACTATAAAAATAATTTTCAAAAAAATTTGAAAATTTAAAAATCAGTGATCAGTAAATTATCCTTAATCTTAGAGCTAAAATCAAAACAGAATTATCTCCTGGTCATGCATATTCTCTGAACGAGATTCATAAAACCATTTTGGTTGTAGCCCCGGGTGCATACAACATTGTAAGACCCACGCTATTATGATTGGGGGCACATAAAACGTAGATTATCCATCATTATCTCGAGGTTGACCATTTTTATGACTAAAATATTGTCTCTATATGATGAATAAAGATAGACTTATGTTCGATTTTGAGTATGACTCGGATAGTTCGAAAAGAACTTAACGGGAAATGTAAGCATCGACCACATTGTAACTCTTAAATACGGTATAGAAGCCCTATTTTAGAATGAATCCAGCTTAAGAGCCCGTCTCACTACACGAGCATTATATAACTCTGGTAGTTAGTACATCTCTAATGATAAGTCGTAAAGTGGTGCGGTTTCCTGTATTCGATTTTTGAAAACAGAGTGAGGTAAGTGAAACTGTTTTACCACCAAATAAATGGTACATTGAATCACAGAGACTTTCTCGTTCCTTTACTTAAAAAAATGGAGATATTTACTTAAAACTCGTAAGATGTATAAAAACGAAATAATATACATTACTGCAGAAAAATGATGGAAATTAGAGCATTACATTCCACCAAAGAGGATAAATGAAATGGTATACACTGTTACAAAAATATATTGAGACATAAGAAACATGTCTCCACCAAAGAACATAAATAACAATCAAGTCTCCATTTCTCAGAACTTAATTTAAAAAGATTATATTTAGTTATAGGTCGAAAGCTATTGATTTAATAACAACATACTTCATATTGGCCATGAAAGTTGGTATTTACATTAGTGCTGCACCTTTCCAAAAATAAATTATTTTAATATCGCAAAGTGATATGATCAAAATTGGAGATGTCCGCTTATGTAAAATAATCTAATCTAATATCTAGTAAAATGAAGCTCACCGGCTGGGCGCATTCCTAACGGCTCGTTAATGCAAGCTGCCAAATTGAAACTGGGATGAATCTCGCATCTGCTCTTGCTATTGTCTTCCCTGCGATCCAATGAGGATTGAGGGCTAGTTAAATAGTTTTGTATAGGAGTGAGATAAGATGGTCCTGAATGTGAACGCTGTGGACATCTTATGTTGGGGCAGTGAAGCGTGACGACCGTTACTCGTAAGCCAGCGAGATAGAATTACTAATAGACTTATTGCTCCCAGAAAGAGCATCAAGTCTAAGATGCCCCCATAGTATATATCTTATTAATCCTAGATGTGCATCAAATCTACAACCTACAGACAATAGACTTACTAGCCTAAATAACTAATCAAATCGATATCCCACAATACAATAGATTTATTACCTCCATAAAGTGCATCAAATCTACAGATCCCCCAAATAATTGACTTAATACGCCTAGAATGCGCATTAAATCCACATCCTACAAGACTAAATACTTATTACTCCTAGAATCACATCAAATATACTTCCCGCGGACAAATTAATCCTAGATATCTTAGCATATCCATAGTAAAAAGGACAATAAGCTCACTTCAGTGGCGAATTTTCCAAGGCGTCACTACCACAATAGACCCGACTCACAAATAAGGGTGATCGGGTTTCGAATCCTGGTCGGGTGTACTCAGGATGTTTTTTTAATAAATGATTGTCCATTCTCCTTCCGTTTAAATGTGGGTACACTTATTCTAAAGGCAACCTTCTTCTTCCTAACACATAAGCGTTATTATTACATACGCAGAGCAACCCAAATGGGTAGTAGGGCGTGGTGACAAAATAAAACCCAGGAAATGAACTTTTAACTTCTTGGACCACGCAATAAATCTACAGCTAACACAGCAATATTCATACTCCTGACTTCCACATAAAATCCTGTCTACACTTTCCTTTTCCTAGATTGCGCATAACATATACAGCCAACAGGAAAATATACTTTTTACCTCTATATTGCACCCCAAATCTACATTCAACAAGACATTAGACATTATTTCTTCTAGAATACGCATAAAATCTATAGTCAATTGACACACTGCAACCAACAACTTTTTTTTTGTTTTGGTGATATCATGGTTATATAGAGTTATTGGTCGAATCCATAAGGTATTAGTATATTATGTTTTTAAGAATAATAATGCTACTCAGATAGAGTGGCTCAGTTGACGTCACAGCCACATAGATAAATGTTGGCTGTATCCAAAATCGGGGAAGTAGCTAGATATGCACAATCTAGGAGTATAGGGTATATTTATGTTAGCACCTTCTTCTAGAAAATATAGTCCATAAGAAACTGTGGGGGAAACCATAATTTAATCTGGTAGAGCTATACATAGCTAGATCAACAAAGGAAAAACCCTATGGCCTATTCCATAAGTTTTAATATATGAATACGTCAAGAAACTTGCTCTACATATATCACTTTATGACAGATTTTAGATTTTCAACTATATTTATTTTGAATGTATTCTATAATAACATTCTTATGACAATCTGACTATAGTTGGGCTGGTGAATAGCGTTGCCACAATATTATAGTGGACTTCAAATGAATCTTACCTTCCTTCTATCACAACGCAAGGATACTTAGAATTCCAACTTCATCTAGATTCAAACCAAAATATTATAGGAGGTAGTTTAGTCATCGTCTTAAGCTAAAAATCTCAAAAGCTCAGAGTCAAGGCCTTCTGTTAACTACTAAGGTTATCCTCTTGTTTGCTACCACCCTTTTTTTTTAAATCTAACCTTGTCTGGCATTAATCTCTCCCAATTATAAACCAATTATATCACCTAAACAAGAACCGATTGTCCCACAGGCCACGGTATAATACGTAAAGATCGTTGTAGACTGGATTTCTGAGTGATTGGGAAGATCAAGGTTTGAATCTCGGTTGAATGCGTTTTGAGTTGGTTTTCCACGTGTGATTTTATCAATGAAATTTTCTGTTTCCATTTCCACGCTATTATACTTTCCCTAATGCAAACTTTCTCATCCTTTACTTTTATGTTAAGACATTAATAATCTTGGTAGTTTGTTGTTATTTTAACATCGCTTTGTTCTCCCATTTGTTCAATCTACAGGGATAAGAAATGTTGAACTTATATTAACTGTACCTGCATTTGCAAAGAGAGAGAGGGAAAAATATTTAGGAAAAAACACTCCAGTCCACCCGGTTGGGTATTGAACTCCAACCTCCCAGCTACCAGTCAAACTAGACCAAGTGCTGTTGACGCCTTAGTCCACGCACCCATTGATGCGGATTACTACCATCAAAAGTTCCGTCCGTAAATAAGTGTGGGAATATTCAACCTGAACCAGTGGACACATGACAAAGACATTATTCTCGTCTAGTCTGATGGTAGTTGGGGTTCGAATCCCTGACGGGTATATTAAGGGGGTTCCCATAAAATGGCTTCCCATCTTTCATTCACGCAAATGTTGGTACACTTCCTATTAGTTATACCTTCCTCATCCCTTCCCCATTAATGTAAATAGGTGGGTAGCCCGGACGAGTAGAAATACGGGGGACATGGAAGAATGTTGTATTTTTTTTAAACAAAACAAAGCTCTTCCTGCCTCATAAATGTTTGAATAAGTTCCTGTCCAGTGCTATACCCTCCTTTACAATGCGCCCTTTCTTCCCCGGCTGAACACCCGGACTAGCTATGCAAATAAGGGCCTGAGGGGAGAGGGGAATACAAGAACAATGGACAGCGGTGACCCTACCGGGGGCATAGACCCCGAGCCTTCACCCTTACCTCACCCAGAGGGACACTCACCCTTTTATCGTCCCAGTGACTAGAGACAAAGGAGGATCCTGAAAACAGGTTCTAAGGGGGCCCTTAGCCGCTTGGCCACGTACACACGACACTAGCTACTCACTCACGGGTCACTCAAACCGGCTTGAAACCCCATCCACATAATCCATAACCATAGGGTCCGTAGTCCTTAAGAAATCTAGTCCACAAAGATGTATATGTCCCCACAGTCCCGACCCGAAACGTCAGTGGCAGTCCGTAAAAGTTGATCAACCTTAACTTTCTTTAAGGACTATCGTTAAGGGGAGCTTGAGAAAAAGTCCGTGTTTTTGCAGTTTTATATCAAAACATTTTGGTCAAAATAAATCAAATATTTCTTCAGTACAAAGATAGGGTTTAATTTTTTTAGATGGTGACCTCAACATTTTTGAATATCTGTCAATAATGTCCTGGGATTTAATGACAACTTTTTCTCCTCATTTAAAAAGTTTGTCATCTAAATGCCGCTATGCTCATGATTGATATTTAAGAACTGTTGATATCACCTTGTGAAGAAAATTAAACTAGTTAAATTAAATGTTAGTAATGAAGCAATAATTTTATTTATTTTGGCCAAAAATATGGTTTGCTATAAAATCTACAAAAACATGGCCTTTTCTCGCGCTTCCTACATTCCAACCTTAAGGACGGCTATGGAGAGTCAATCATATATAGACCAATAAGTTAACATTGATATGGAATAGAAATGAAAGCATCATTGATAATAAATGAAAAGTCACCATTTTCTAAACGTATTGTATTTTAAGTTATATAATTTTAAAGCAATTCCTAGAAAACTTCGGTGGATTAAGGCTATAGTTATTTTAACTAAATCTATTTGACAAAAAATAAAATTATGAAAAATTGTATTGTGCTTATCGAATTTTATGAAATTGTTTTATTTTGATGAATTTGACTGAACAAAGCAATATACTTTCCAATTGGTTGACACAATTAGGTGATAAAGGAACCAGAATGTGTGAACAAAAAAATTAAAAATCACAAGGACTATAAGTTTGCTAAGTACTCTAGTAATACGGAGTCTACAAAGCGTGTAGATGAGGCTACTACACAGCTACAAATATAAGTTCTTCCTTTAACAAACTTACTATACACAACTTTACAAAATTTAAATGGTCAACTAAAGAAAAGGAAGAATTGATCAAATGCAATTAGATAATCGAGTGGAATATGTTTGCACTAAGTTAAATAATTGACCCCTGTAAATTGATTATTTGTTTACTAGTTTTTTTTAGCATCATGTCTTACTACCTGTTCAGCTTTTATGCATAGCTATTTATGAATTTGCCCTAGGGTCTGCTGCTTCTCAACAATCATTTTACTCATATACCCGCCTCGGTGGCGTAGTTGACTAATGCGCTAGTCGTGTTGAGCCCGACTGCCGAGGTCGGGGAGATCGAGGTTCGAACCTCGGTCGGGTGAACTGGGGGTGGTTTTTCCTAAATGGTTTTCCACTCTCCCTCCACGCAAATGTGGGTTCACTTCCTCTATACAACCTTCCCAATTCCTAATCCATTAGCGTAATTAGTACTTAAGCGTATAATCCGAACGGGTAGTAAGACGCGGTGCTAATAATAATAATAATAATAATAATAATAATAATAAAATAATAATATATAATATTTACTCATATAAGCTAATCGTGATTCTTTTTATGTAGTCTACTATTATAATTACATAAAAAATATTGATGATGAGTGTTTATCTACTATTCAGAGCATAATATAAGCATTCACAGGAAAATACTCCTTGATTGACTTTGATTTTACTTTTCCGACATTTTCAATTGGTTAGGTCAAAACGATTTTGAGATGAGTCACAATTGGGTTTTGAATTCTTAAAAAAGTCACAAGTCCAAGGGCAAATTTTATTAATACAAAAATAGAAGTGTTTTAATAAAATTGTGTGACTCCCTTACTACATCATGAATAAATTTGTGGCTCGGAAAAAAAAAATGAGGTGCCTTTTGTACTTCTTTGGTTCGAGGCTTCGAGTCTTACTTCACGAGTCAGAGGAGCTTTGTGTATGACCTTGAAGGCTTCGAGTCTTACTTCACGAGTCAGAGGAGCTTTGTGTATGACCTTGAAGGCTTCGAGTCTTACTTCACGAGTCAGAGGAGCTTTGTGTGTGACCTTGAAGCTTCGAGTCTTACTTCACGAGTCAGAGGAGCTTTGTGTATGACCTTGAAGGCTTCGAGTCTTACTTCACGAGTCAGAGGAGCTTTGTGTGTAACCTTGAAGGCTTAGAGTCTTACTTCACGAGTCAGAGGAGCTTTGTGTATGACCTTGAAGGCTTCGAGTCTTACTTCACGAGTCAAAGGAGCTTTGTGTGTGACTTTGAAGGCTTCGAGTCTTACTTCACGAGTCAGAGGAGCTTTGTGTGTGACCTTGAAGGCTTCGAAGTCGGTCAGAAATAGCTTCACGTCTCATTCCCATGCACCTTTGTATCACCATGCACTTGCGCTCGCTAGTAGCGACTTATTTACTATCCGCGGTGGTGTCCTAGCGGTCTAAAACATGAAACCCACGTGGGATTAGTCACTGTAGGTACAAACTCCCACTAGAAGGTGAATTATGTGCTTTTTTTTGTCCACACTTTACTTGGATTACGTAGATAACCCTTGTGTTGACCGACTAATCCCAATAACACAACAGACAATGCTATCCAATCTGTGAAGAGGAACACACGTGGTATTAAAGATATACATTTGTGGTCTAGCTGGTAATCAAAGACGTGAGCCTTTTATTTGGAGATCACCTGAAGGATGTAGGCTGCGATTTAAACTTTATCTGAACTTATCTGCTTCCTCTTTCCCTCTCTTTCTATGCTTCTGTCTTTCTTAATCTCTTCTATGTCTTTCTTTTCCTTTCTTTTCATATCCTCTTATATTTTCCCTATCTTTCTCTCTTAACCCTATTTATCTATTTATATATCTCCATTTACTTTTGACCCCTTTTATCTCCCTACTGGTATTTAATCTTTCATTCTCTCTTTTTCTTCTTCTCTACCCCCTTTCTCTTTCTATTACCTCCTTTTAACTATAACTACTCTATCCTTACCTCTCTCTCCTTTTTTACTTCATGCCATTGCGTTCAGATATATTTTTGTTTTTTATTTAAAAAAATTATGTCTGAAAAATAACCAAAATGTGTAAAGAAAAAAAAAGCAGAAATGTAAAATGTAAAAAAAGTATTGTAAAACCGGTAGAAAATTAAAAAAAAAAAGATCATTGCAACAAAGCACTTTAACTTAAGAGAAACAGTAAAATATTCGCTGTAGTCAAAGAGATTAAAAAGTGTAAGACACAAAATATCTTGCAAGAAAAAACATCTGAGTCTATAAAAGGGAAAGAAAAAATTTATTACTAGCACCTTGTCTTACTACCCGTTCGGTTTATACGCACTTACGCTAATGTGTAATGATAGGCGTGATTGGAGATGAAATGCAGGACCTACAGTTTAACGTGGATCCGAACCACGGTGGAGGCCTGGCATTCCATACATTCACAAGTCGTGATTAATACACATCTTGTCAGAGGTGAAGAAAGGGTTTGGCAATCAGATAAATCTGTGCCGGGACCGAGGATTGAACACCGGACCCCCAGCACAGAAATCCGACACCTTACCCCTAGACCACCAGGTCACCAATAAAAAAAATTAAAAAGTATGAAACAAGAATAAAAGTAAGAACAATTAGTTTTGAGCAACAACGTTTCGTAAAAAAAGTTTTAGTCATCTAGTTTTATAAAACTTCAGGAACAAAATTATCGATTGGGAAGATTCAGATGTTTTCAACCGCTTTGGTGGTCATGTGGGTAAAGTCACCCGTTTCATTTTGTTTAAGTTTACAAGTGACAGAAGACGGTTCGAATCTTGGTTAAGTGCACTGGAAGTTATTTCTCACACATTTGGTAGGTTTTTTCAATTATTACTAACCACCCGGGCTATCCACATTTAATTTCACTGAGGAAGGTAGATGTTAAAGAAAATGTACCTACACTTGCTTAAAGAGAGTCAAGACAATTTCAGGAAAAACACCCACAGTACAACCGGCCGAGATTTGAACCCCGACATTCCCTCACTCCCAAACCAAACTAGACGAGCTTGACGTAAAGTCCACGTACCCAGCTTGATGTTTATCATCATTTAAAAAATAAAACCTATAACAATGGACAGGCATACTAAACGTAAGGCTAATTTAGTCCGGTTTTTCTGTTAAAGAAAGGTCAGGGTTTGAATCCCAACCGACTGTATCGAGGAGGGTCCTTACTAAAATGGTTTCCCACTCTCCCTCCAAGAAACTGTGGGTAAATTTCCTCTAAAATCATGCCTACCTCATCCATGGCCTATATGGTAATTAAACACATGGGTAGTGAAACATGGAGTTTTAATACTGGTTCTTGGAAAAAAACATTTAATCATACTAATTTAGTAGGGATATGGATGGTAGAATTTAGAGTAAATGTACCCGCATCTGTGTGGAGAGGGAGTAAAAAAATAAGGATAAAAAAACTCTCAATATAACCAGCCGGGATTCAAACCTAGACTGCTCCTTCACCGCAAACCAAATTAAATGAGTATGACATTTAGAGCGAGTACTCCTCACCAGTGAGTAAATAAATAAATAAATTATGTCGCTTAGCTCTCTTTTACACTTATCTAATGTTTCAGATATTTATAAAGGTTCAGGGTAATCATGATAATGACATGTATTACTCCGTTTTATAACAACTCTCAAGGAGTTGCATACTCTGTTGCAAATTATTTGCAGGCAAGAGATGTGGTTTTTTTTATCTGCGTCTTATTTGTTTTCTGTATCTGAAAGTTGTTTCATACTAATGGGAAGGTATATGCAGGTTTCTAGTTTTTATTCTTTTGTTTTTTTTTACTTGAAAGTTGATCTTGTCAGCCTTCATGAATCCTTATAGCGGGAGAGAGATTTAAAATGCGCTGCATAAATGCAACGATAATAGTAATATCTGGATAACTGGACGAATAGCTTAGGCCTACATTACACAAAGATATAAAAATATACTTTACAAACTAACTTAACCTAAGACATCATCACTAAACACCCAACCTTAGCACCAGGATTGTTATCTAGGCAACTCACATAATAAATCAATTTTGCTAGGTAAGATAAATTTGCTAAGTACAAATATAAGACCAAGCACATATCTAAAGGTCCCTACCAAAAAGACTAGACGCTGTTGAACCAATTCAATTCGTGCCCACGATTTGCTGCCCAGTTGAGAGCTTAGAGATATCCGTATCGTGGGTTACGCTGTCCAAGACGTCACTCTCAATGGATTTATTTGCTGGTAATTAGGTGGTGGAGTTCCTAAACCGGGCTGGGTGTACTGTTTCCTTCCTAAGTGGATTTCCACTCTTTTGCAAGGAAAATGTTACTACATTTCTTCTAAATTCAACATATTTCTATTCGATTAATGTAAAAAATACCGATATTTCAGACGTTTAGTAATTTGAGGAAGATAATAGATAGTTTATTGAGATAGAACGAATAATATGAGACAAGTAAGAGTGAGAGAACAGAATATAGCTGGTGTTTGAAACAGAATAATAGAAGAAGAAGAAAATATTTTCAACAATAAATCAATAAACGGGCAAGTGAAACAGCCGGGTATGAAGACAGAATCGTTGGGGGGGTAAAGAGGGGAGTGTGGGGAGGAGGGTGAGGCGAATTGTCCGTATGGTCGATCAAGGGGTTGGTTGGGGTGGGGTAGAGCGAAGTATTCTGACAAAGAAAATAAGGGGAAGAAAGTTGGGGAAAGGGGGTATTTTCCTGGAGGTTGAGGAGAATTTCCTCAAGCAGGGGGAAGGGCAAAAAAACAGAAACTTCATATAACTCCTTATCCCTTCTACCCCCCACCAAAAATACTTTTTTTTATTGTTGTTGATAAAATTGGGCTAAATACGGAGAGCTCGGACAGTTATTACAAGCAATAAAAAAAATAGTAAACTTAGCCCACGACTTAAAGCTTTGGTTTGGCTTCTGGCTGATGTCAGTTTCAATTTTTAGATATTATTTTTAACTATCTGCAGGTTCTAGTATCCAATATACATTATAATATGTTTTAGACTGTCCGAAATTTTGTTATAGTTTATACTTTACTCCTACGGGGCCTGCCTAACAGAGCGCTGAGACGCTTTGCAGATTTACAAAAATCCAGAGTTATTTGAGAAGTGGTTTGTTAATTAAAAATATGACTGATGTCAACATTGAGAGGGAAAGTATAAACAAGTCCGTAGAGGCTTTAAAAAATATACAGATGAATTTTTATAGTTTTGAAATAATTAATGAAAGGTTGAAATAATCTCATTTTAAAGAACGTTTCACACGAAATATCATAGCTCTGACAGTAAAGGGACTAGTTAGAAACATGGATCTAGCCTTCCTAAAAAAAAATTAAGTAATATTTTAACACCCGCCTCAAGGGACGAATGGTTTAAGGTATCATTCTAATACTAGACTAGTCAGCTTGCTGATCACAGAAAAATTGGGGTTCAAATCCTGGTCGTCTATACTGAGGGTAGTTTTTCCTAAATGGTTTCCCACTCTCCTTCTTGGCAAATGCGGGTATATTACCTCTAAAATGATTCCTTCCTCATCTCTGCCAATTAGAGCAACTATCATCATATAGGCCCTATTCGTATATCCTGAACAGGTAGTAAGACGCTATTATATACCTACTGTATACACAGGGATGAAAAAATGTTCATGATCGGACTATACCCACGAGTACATGTTAACAAATTTAAACTAGGCACTCCTTCACTTTTATTTCTACGTAACACTGCATATTAAACCAAAATATATTGTATTACTGTTTTTGAAAAAAATGAGACAGATTCTTTTGCGCCATTTCTTCACACCTCACACGCGAACAAACAAGATAAGAATACGACAAGAAGAGTCAAATATTACTTGCGATTCTTTGTTTTCGTTGTGTTTTGAGGTCAAAACGGTTCACAACTGGCAACCCTGATTTATATCTATCTTGAAATCGCCCTAGGACCGTACTTAATAAGATATCGATATCAACCTTGCAAGAGAATAGTTTATCTACCCTTCATACGAAAAGTAAAATCGTCACTCACCTTGTGATAGTTACAATGTACTCATATTATAGCTTATGTAAGATCTATTCGAACCATAATATCGATAATAATCTTACGAGAGTCGTATTTAGTCATATAACAAGATAGCTTATGAAGAATCCAGCTCAACCATAACAAAATTAACGATTAAAATCTGATTATTTTCTTTACTCACCAAAACAAAAAATTTTCCCTCGTCACAGGCGAGCAGACAAGGCTTTTTTTCAAGTCCTGTATATCTATATATACCTATCCTTTGTATAAAAAAAAGCCTCCGTGGCTTGAGCCTATGATTGAGCTATACCGACCAAGTGGCCGCCACCCCTAGTGATGATAGTACATTTGTGGATAGAGGGTTTCATGTGGTCAGCACAACGAACCCTTCACCCGTTAATATCACTTTTCTAGACTGTAGCCATCACCTATTTATTCAAGTAGCTCGTCATTTGTCCTCACGAGGCTGAGTTTGAGCCTTTTCCAGACCCATTGGCTCACATAAAGATTCTGGAAGAGCCAGGGATCGAACCCGAGACCTCTGGATCTAAAAAAAACTTATATATATAAACAGCGTCACAACAGAACATTCTAAAATAACAATATTTGTTTTGAATTAAATAGCCAAAGCTATTATTTACGCTTTTAGTGAGGATTACTCCATCTAGATCTCATATTCTGAAAATTGAAAAATGACACCTAGACATGGGAATCGAACCCGGCTAAACCAAAGGTCCCGGGTTCGATTCCTGTGTCCAGATTTCATTTTTCAATTTTCAGAAAATAATATTTGTTTTGCCAAAATAAATCAAATATTACTTTAATACAAACGTAGAGTTTAATTTTTTAAACCTGTTTACATCAACAGTTGTTAAATATAATAAATGTCATGATCATAGCGGCATTAGACATATTTTATATTTATATTTAGCACCGCGTCTTACTACCCGTTCGGGTTATACGCTTAAGTACTAATTACTCTAATGGATTAGGAATTGGGAGGGTTGAATTTAGAGGAAGTGAACCCGCATTTGCGTGGAGGGAGAGTGGAAAACCATTTAGGAAAAACCACCCCCAGTTCACCCGAACGAGATTCGAACCTCGATCTCCCCGTCCTCGGCGGTCGAGCTCAACACGACTAGCGCGTTTAGCCAACTACGCCACCGAGGCAGGTAATCTCATTAGACATAAAAAACTTTATAAATTAATAGTAAAAGTTGTCATTAAATTCTAGGACACCCTAGACAAATATTAAATATTTTTTTAAGTTCACCATGTGAAGAAAACTAAATTTTATGTTTTTTTTATTGATAACTATTTGATTTATTTTGCTCAAATAAAGGTTTTTATATAAAAAACTGCAAAATTACCGCCCTTAGCTCGTGTTCTCTAAACTACCACCTTAAATTAAATCATTTAAGTTGGCATAGTTGGTAGCAATATTTGACACAATTCAACCGCCTCCTCTCACTCCCTTAAATTATATACTTTAATTCGCTAAATATTTAGACTTGGCACCATCCATTTTCTTTATCTTGTTTCCTTGAATTGAATACTTTAATTTGCTGATTAGTTAAAGCCGGTACAATTCACCTTCATTATCTTGGTATCTTGAATTAAATACTTTAATTCGCTGATTATTTAGTTAAATCTAGTACAATACACCTTTTTATCTTGTTATTTTGAATTAAATATTTTAATTCGATGATTAGCTAAAGCTGGTACAATTCACATTGTTTATCTTGTTCACTTGAATTAAATACTTTAATTCGCTGATTATTTAGTTAAATCTAGTACAATTCACCTTGTTTATCTTGTTACCTTGAATTAAATACTTTAATTCGTTGATTAGCTGGTACAATTCACATTGTTTATCTTGTTATCTTGAATTAAATACTTTAATTCGATGATTAGCTAAAGCTGGTACAAATCACATTGTTTATCTTGTTCACTTGAATTAAATACTTTTATTCGCTGATTATTTAGTTAAATCTAGTACAATTCACCTTGTTTATCTTGTTATCTTGAATTAAATACTTTAATTCGCTGATTATTTAGTTAAATCTAGTAAATACACATTTTTATCTTGTTATTTTGAATTAAATATTTTAATTTGCTGATTAGTTAAAGCCGGTACAATTCACCTTCCTTATATTGTTATCTTGAATTAAATACTTTAATTCGCTGACTAGCCAAAGCTTGTACAATTCACCCTCTTATCTTGTTCCCTTGAATTAAATACTTTAATCCGCTGATTAGATAAAGCTGGTACTATACCATGTGAATATTAAACACGAGCCCCTGTTAGTGAAGCCCCGGCAGCTCGACTCACTGAGCTAAGAGAGAGAGAGAGAGAGAAAGAGGCCCTACTGACAGATTCGTTCCGTGTTACCGGCAGCAACATGCCGACATCTGTGTAGCAGCGAGAAACATTTAGGCCAGGTCATCTCGTCAGGGTGAGGGCTGAAGGGGTGGACATCAACCAGTCTAGCGTCGATACTAATATCAGGGGTAATAGTTGTTAACCAAACAACTTACAACAGTAGGAGGAACACGGTAGGGAGAGCAGTATAGTATGTCTTACTGAAGTTATCTAATCCAGTGGTTCGCAAACCCTTTCGGGCCACCACCCGCTTGGTTCCATAACCTCATTTCCAATGCCCCCAACCCTAATTTAAAATAAACTTCATGGCGTCAACCCGAAACCGAGCCATATCAACTTAGCGGCCGTCGTTTGTTGGCGAATATATTGTCAACCTCCTGAAAATAGAGAGTGTCATGCGGTCAGCACATAAAACCCTCCGGTCGTTAATCTCAGATTTCTAGACCGGAGCAGCTACTTTTTCATTCAAGTTGCTCTTCATTTGTCCTTCACGAGGCTGTTTGAAAACCCACTAAGGAGTAAAATAGCAGAGGGAAATTCTAAACAGTAACATTTAATGGCCCATTATTCAAAATCTAATCAATACATTTTAGTTTAGTTAACCTAACAAATTAATTAGCTTTATCCAGTGATACCAGTTTTTCAAATTCTAAGAGTCATTATTGTTGGTGATGGAGAGTTTGGGGTTTGAATCTCCGCTGCGTGTACTGAGGGTGGTTATTTTTAAAGGGTTTCCCAATATCCCTTCACGCAAATATGGGTACAAATATACCATCCTCATCTCTATCCAATTAGTGTAATTAAAAGTGTGGCTGAGTGGTAAGAAGTGGTGGGAAATATTAACTACAATATATTATTTTATAGGGATTGATACTATTAATCAAAAGTGACAGCTGCAGAGTAAATGAGTCGACGCATGATTATAATTTTATCAAAGTGGTTTTATTAGAGTTTGTAAGTGCCAGATACGGGGTTATTTTTGTGCCGTTTTTATATTTGTATCCATCCTAAGCGCAAAATTTGTCACTTTTTATTTTTACCTGAAAAAATAAAATCCAGGAGTTTTGTGAGGGAATTTCAGAGTAATAGTGGTAAAGAGGTGTATGTATGGCCCGAAAATTGTTTAAACATTAGACACTACCAGAATATATCTGAAGATTGTTTTATAGGGCTATCATGGTGGTATCGTGTATAAAATTTAAATTATTTAAAATGGTTAAGAACATTAGAAAGATCTAGACGGAGATGGGAGGATAACATTAGAATGAACCTGAAAGAGATAGGGTTTAATGAGGTGGACTGGATTTAACTAGCTCATGATAGGAATAGTTAGCCTATTTTTGTAAGTGCGGGAATTAATTTTTTAGTTCCTAGTACCATAGGGTAAATAACTAAAAACATTTTACGAATTAAGCCTGAAGAAAACAATTAGTTTTCGTACCCGGTGAAAAATCGCATAGTTCCTGCTCTAAATCACGGGGTTTAAAATAAAGCCGAGAAACAGTTCAGACATTTTGTGACTTTTGTGCAAATCTGCATCTCAACATCTTTTTTTAGAGACCTAAACAGCTTTTTTAAAATAATAATTGGGATCACTGTCATAATGGCGTCCACATATTCACCAAAAAAGTGTATATATATATATATATATATATATATATATATATATATATATATATATATATATATGCAATACATTACTTTTTGAAACATTAAAATGTATCCTTAAAGTCCACAACGCCAGTATTACTATTTGTGCAAAATGATTACTGAACCATTTATACTTTAAATCGTAAAACCTAATCCTAAAAATTAATATTGATTTATAATTGCTGTAAAAATAAGGGATTTACCCCATTCCCGGACTTTGTCAGTGGATTGGAGACCGCATAATGCAATATGGGACGTGCTAACCCTACTTAACACTTATTAATATTGGACACCGTGATTGTCAACACACACATTATATATTAGGCCTACATATTTACATCAACACCATTTTATTTCCGTATCCGTGAGTACGTGAACTAAACATCAGGTTTATCTGACCTGGTTTTCCTGTGGTGTAGAAATTGGGGCTCAGATCCCAACTGTGTGCACTAAGAATGGTTTTCTCTCAAATGTTTCTCCCCTCTCCCTCCATGCAAATTATTGGTACAATTCCTCTAAACTCTACCTTTCTCATCCCTACACCACCAGGGCATTTAAATGTGGTTAGCCCGGATGAGGATTAAGATGCGATTTCAAATAAACACCGTTAGTAATCGAACCAAGAGTCTCTAGACCTGTGGTCTACACCTCACACTACTCGGCCATGGGGGACGGGTATGAACACACCTGAATCAAGACTTAAAACAGTGGAGGATCTACCAAACTAACAATTTTTTTAATAATCAGGAAAACAGCACCTAACCGTTAACCCCATTTCATTTTTTTTGTTTCGATGTCTGCTAGGTTCACTAGAAACAATAAAGTTAATTTTGTATGACAAACATTAGAGTAGGTTGAAACCCCTGATCCCACGAGAGTGCAAAAGGATTAGAATACCCTTCTATCCCCCTAAGCCGATCAAAACCTTATTTTAAGAAAAAAAAAATCTTGAGAAGCGCTCGGACGATTCAAAAAAAGAAGATACACATCTTCTTTTGTTTCACAGTTTTTGTGGCCACCTTCTCTTTCTTTCATATCTTCCTCGCTTCTTATTATGCATAGAAGAAGTAATTTGACAAAAGTGTCTTTTTTTTTTGTGTGTGCCTCTCTCTTTCTCGCTACCTAACGTTTTCTCTTTGGCGTGTTGATGACTTTTTTTTTCCCCTCTCTTGTTTGTTTGGTTTTTGTGAAAGGTGCATCTGCTAGTCCGCGGCCGTGTCTTGGGGAATTAATAGCCTCATTCCCACACTTTTGCCCCCTTCCTCTATTCACTAGTCGTTCTCGTGAACTGGTACCTTGGTTCGACACCCGGCCGCGGCGTTCTCACAGCTAGGTGGGTGAAAGAGGAGAAGTGAAGAGTCGTTTCTAAGTTACTACTCGCTAAGAGTGAGAAAACAATAGTACTAAAACAAAACCATTTGAGGAATTTCTCAGGAATTTAAGGGTGTTCACTTATTGTTATTAACGTTTTATATTTTTATTTTTTTGTGAAACCATTTGTGCGATCTTGACTAACGAACTATTGTTCTAAAATAAATATTTCTGGGGACTTTCCTTGACATTTTCATGGCTATAAAAATAACTTTTATCTTATTCATTGTAGTTTATTAAGATTTAACTAATAAATCGTTAAAACTTTAATTAAAATTTCAGTATTTTTATAACGAAAAGAAAATGTTTCTCAATGTTTCCAACAATGTATATTTTGAATAAATGGTTTTCAATTATAAAAAATAGTTGTACCCTCACTTGAACACCATTGATGGGGTCAACTGCCAAATTTCTGAGGCCCGTTACAGACGCGCAGAAATCTCGCAGTTCTTAAAAACTGCCTATTATATGTGATATAGTTTATAACATACTAATGAAAAAGTGAATTAAGCTCGTTTTATTTACCGACATTTCCTGCGAACTGTCTTGATCATGAGATCAAAGTAAATGGTTGGAAACAGAGCTCCAGCGTTCATCAATCAAATAAAGTAATTTTTAAGCGCGGTCACAACATATATTTCTAAGATAATTTAAGAAGGTTTTTACTGGTCTTAAAGCTTCAGGACTTCTATGCTTATGAGAAATACCTCAGTGTGAGATTATTTTCTTTATAGTATTTGGAACTAAAACTAACTGATAGAGTTGGGTGCATGATAGGGTTATTTATTTATTGTAACGAGACTTTGAGAAGTCGTGCTATCCAATTAGTAAATATCTAGGGGCTAAGGTTGGGTGTTGTAGTATTAGATGTGCTGTTTTGGGCAAAGCCGTTGGGACGGGGAGAAGCTAGGTTTTCCTAAATGGTTAGCAACCCTCCATCCACGCAAATGCGTATATATTTCATCTTACCAAAACTATTAGTATGACTAAATGTGAACAGCCCGGACGGGTAGTAGTACGTGGTGTAAAAGGACAATTAAAAAGGTAATAAAAACATTTGAATATTTAATTTTGTAAGCGTTTTATTCAATGTCGAAAAAAAAAAAATTAAAGTAGAAAACAACCTTTGAAGAAACTGCATTCAAAGCGTCGTTTATTTTAGTAAAGTAGTTTTATTTTAAAAATAAATAAATACAATAATAACTATTCCAAGGCTAACTTTAAAATAAATAATTATATAGATAGTGAACATATTTTTTTTTCATCGCCACCCGGAGTCGAATCAGGTAATCTATCTACACCTGTGGGCGTTTACTCTTTGCATGTGGACGGGCCGGTTCTTGCATTAAACACGTACATTTAAAAAAAAGAAGCTTTTTTTATTATTACTTTGTGCTGTTTTGCAAACCCACTTTGTTGGAACTTTTTCATAGTATCTGCTGCACAAGAAATAAATACACAGTAACACTTAGTTGCATCGCCTTGCCACGCGGGAATCTGCGCAATTAAGTTATTGGCGCGCAAGAAGGTCGTATGCGACATCTGGATTACCGTAACAGTGCGCTGTTTCTAACTTTACATTCGAGATACCCACATTTATCTAGTAGGTGGGAAGAGAAGAGGTAGAATGTATAGGAAATGCACCCGCACTCTTGTTGAAGGAGTGTTTGTAAACATTTAAGGAAAACAATTCAGACCCCCTGTGATTCGAGCCCTGACCTCGTTATAACTGGGATACCATATCAGACAAGGTTAACACCTTGGCCTACGTGACCACTAATGTGAGCTATTATTTTTAGTTCCGGTATGTTTTAACACAAGGGCTATTTATGACTTAAGTTCATGAATTAGATATAGTATGAAGAGGATAGATGGAGGAAGTGTACCAGTATATAGCAAGGGAAAAAGGATGGGAAAAAGACTGTGATGAATACCAAGAGGAGAATCCCAGTGCACGTGACAGAGATTCGAGCCTTGACCTCTCTTTCACCTGTGAGGGGATAAAGGTTTTAAATAAAAGAAAAAACAATAATGATTTTAAATATTTAATCAATATGTAATTAAATTTTAATGTAATATTGATTATTATATCGTTTTAAAAAAAATTCACCCAAGTTAATGATTATGATAAAATAACTAACTTTATAGTTTCACACTAGATACGGTATATTTAAGATATCGATATATTACTAACATTGTATAGTATCGACATTTTAGGATACGGTATATTTTAAGATATCGATATATTACTAACATTGTATAGTATCGACATTTTAGGATAGGGTATATTTTAAGATATCGATATATTACTAACATTGTATAGTATCGACATTTTAGGATAGGTATATTTAAGATATCGATATATTACTAACATTGTATAGTATCGACATTTTAGGATAGGGTATATTTTAAGATATTGATATATTACTAACATTGTAAAGTATCGACATTTTAGGATATGGTATATTTTAAAATATCGATATATTACTACCATTATATGGTACCGACAGTTTAACCTATATCGATTGATAACCCTACGTTTAACAAGCTTAGCGTTTATTCTTGGTTTTTGGGAGGTTTTTGTAGTAACCATCAAGACCAAGGCAGGACCAAAAGTTTGGCCAACATTTATTTACACTTATATGACAGTTCTAAGATATACAAAACTCTTCTTTCGTGTATACTTACCACAAATAAAGCGTTTTACAGCTTCAACTTCGACGGATGAAGTCAATTTTTTTTAAACAGGGACAATTTAAATTTAGTGGATTCGAATTAAGGCCAGGTGTGCCTAAATGGTTTTCACTCTTCTTCCACGTACATTTATCCATACGTTTTCTAATTTATACTTTTATCACCAGCTCCATATATGTAATTCTATTCAGATAGCCCGGATGGTTGTAAGACAGGGTGTAATTGTTTTTTATCAACGCATTTATCGTGCACTTTTCTTAACACCAATTATTATTTTAAAAAACATGACTTATAAACCAACAACCTAAGGACGCCTCTAGCCTTATTTTGGTTGGAAGGAGAGTTTAAAAAATTCAATCGTATTTATTTGCAGCCAACATAAATAACATTTCATTATTTTATTTTTAGGCCCATTAGTTTATAACTAATACATTTAATTTACATCCATTACTATTTCCAGCCTGTGGGCTGGCTCAGTTTTTTATTCAAGCTATATATTTTCCACTACCGGCTTGCTAGGCCTGTCGTAGCTTCATGTGCATTACAATCTAACTTAGAGCTAGGACAAGCACAGCATCCAGTCCCCAGCCGTCAATTTACCAATGCGAAAGGGTAGAACCATATTTAACCAATGATAAATTTTCGGCAATGCTGGGAATCAAACCCGGGACACTTAACTCAGTAGGAAGACATACAACCAACTGAGCTAAGATATCGGATACTTTATAGGTGTTGATAATATCTATCAAAAGCGACAGCTGTAGATTACATGACTTGATGCATGAATATATTAAAATTGTTTCAGTAACATAAGCTACCAGATACTGTTCTTCCTACCAATATCAGATAGGTCTATAGGCTATCCAACGCAGGAGTAATGGTAGCTGACAGCTAACAGAAGCTGCCTGAGCTACTATAATGTGTCTATTCTCTAAAAGTCTAAACCTTATGATCTGCAAGATCATATGTTGAGTTTATGCCACTTTAGGCGGTGAAAATTTCATAACAGTTTTTTTAATACAGGCCTACTTTTTTTAAAAGCGTTTTTACATTATTGAAATACAAACTTAAGAAAATAACCGTTTTGATGTTTCATTTTTGTGGAAGCTGATTCTATAGCTTAATTAAAAATACTTTATAAACGAGAGCTTCTTAAATGTTTCCTTCTCTTCGTGAATTAATACGACGAAGCGGACCAAATTAGCATGGTTGATGACGTCGTACAATCCATATTCGACTGTGTTCATGCGCATGTATTTACAAAATATTTTATTTTATTTTGAAACTAATATTTTGTATGGATCTTTATTTAAGTTATAGGAAAGTATTAATTTATTTTATAGTTTATGGTTTTAATTTATTATTTCATGCGTTATAATATAGGCCTATCTTGTTGCCACAACCGCAAAACAAAACACTTAACAATTTATTAGTAGCTTATTTTTGGTTCTTTTAATTAGTCACAAAATATCCAACTATACAATATTCCTTAGAAAAGTATTATTAGAAGCATCTGATAATACTTATGGTTATTAATATAGTATTACTAAGAAGATAATTATTTACAGGCGTATAGCCCGAACGGGTAGTAAGTTCTGGTACTAGAAAAAATGCACATAAGTTATCATTATTTACTTTCAACCAATATTTGCAATAAAAATCTTCTGATAGTTGTCAGATATCACCACTCTTACGTTGAATAGACTTTACACACCCTGCCATAAATCAGACGAGCTGACAAAAAAAAAATCTTGTCAGCACCACTTGGAATCAATCCAGGGTCTCTTGGATTTGAGGTCAACCACCTAGTTACGCTAGCATTTCCTAAAAACTAGCTCACCAAAGAATCACGTTTCTGTGCATTAAATGAACATACTTTTTATGTGATGTCCGAGATATGTTTTCTATAATGTGTGCAGTAATGGTGCTAGTTATTACTGTATCCATGTTAAGCAAACAGAATATTAAGCGTATGGTCTGGTGGTAGATCTTAATTCACAAAAACCTAAGCAAGAAAAAAAAAAGAACCGCAAAAAAAAAAGCAACCTTGTCTTTATTAATGTTACGGCAAATTTTTTTCGGCAAAAATAATGTCTACGTGTTTCCCAATGTGGAGGCTAATACGTTCCAATTTTTTTAAATGACCTCCTTCACGTACGCTGGTTAAGATTGGCAGAAAAAAAAATTGAAAGCGTACAAGCAAAAAAAAAAGAGGTATTATTAATTTATTTTCTCTCCAACTTCAATGAGATGACGCGTTTTCTTTCCCACGAGAAACGTTTATTGAGAATATAAATAAGAACAAGAAAGAGATTTGTAAAAAAAAAAAAGCTTACAGGATATGGATATGCATATCGACTTTTAGCTAAGAACAACATTTTTAAAAGCAGGTAATCATTTTTTGGAAGACTTCACAAACTCTATACACAAATAATTATTATTCGGTGTTTTTATATTAATCACTTCTTTTGACAAGCACTGAGTTAGAATGAAGGCGCGAGATTATGTTAGCTAACCTAAGAAATGTGTCAAGTCTGGACGCAAAAAATAGATTTAGATACGTGAGAAATTCATCTTTCTCAACTCTTTGTGGTCCCTTCTAAAAGCCCTTTACGGCAGACCGTGGCCTAGGGACCCACACCATAAACTATTAAATTTATTCACGAGGTCAGTGTGAAAAAAATTAAAATTCCCACCACCACATAAGTAGTAAAAAATAACCATCCTTCAGTCTTTAAGACAAGGAATGTTTATTCCTCCGAGTTTAGAACAAAGACGATTTAACTATAAAAAATAAAAAATATTCCAAACACTTCTTTTTTGTGTCGTTAGGATCTACCTTCTTTACAAACAAGTCCTATTATTTTATCTTTAAGAGCTTAGTACGTGGGCTTAAGCCCATTCAAAGGTATATATATATTTTTTTTAAAAGGAGGTAAAAAATTTACATCTCGTACTTTTCCAAAATACATTTTTTATAAGAGTTTATTCTTAATACTTTTTGTGGGTTGATAAAAACTATACCTTTCACGATTCATTCATTATGCTGGCGTGTGAAGGCACCCTTAAAAAACAATCGAGAAACAGGCACAGGTATGCGAGAACGAGATAAAAAAAAAGGGGGTGTCTGCTAATCTCCTACATTAGCGTAAACACATATGCATAAACATGTTCTCGAATGAGCATGTATTTTTTTTCACTCCTCTTAAAGAAATCTACCTGCAACTTTTTAAACCTATGGATTATAATAGTGGTGATAAAAAAGAAATTAGGATAAAAACAAGTGTAAAAAGCTCGGGTCATTTTCTTCCAACCTCACGAAAGGCATTCAAGGTTTTTGACTAGCCATTTCACAAAAGCGGAAGACACATAAGAAAGAAAAAAACACCGAAAAAAAGGGGATTCAAAGTAATAATAGTAGTACTAAAAATTACTTGATGTTGGAGCCCCCCCCTTCCCCCTCTTTACCCCGTTTGGACCGGGATAGGATGGCCTTGGAGAATGTTCAGTTCAGAACTGCAGTAGTGTGTTGGTTTTTTTTTGTCATCAGTCTCAGGGTTTTTGCGAGTTTTCTTCCCCCTTTATTTCCCCCTTCTCCTACCATGCCTTTTCTATATACTTCCATGGGCAATGCTTACCCCTCCCCCCTTCTTCCTTCTACGCAACCTTTTTTTCAGCTGGCAACACCCTTACCCTCTCCCCTAGAACAGTTCGGTTTACCCCCTCTGAAATGATTTTTTTCCCGCTTCTTTTTCTAGTAATAAACCCCCTATCCACCTCCCCTCCATACTTCCTAGCATACAACACCCTGGATGGAGTGTGAAGGGGGAGGGGAAGTAAAAAAAAACAAGTTTTGCCATTCGTTGTAGAAAGCCCTTCCCCCACACTCCCTTATATCCTCACGGGTATGCCAATAGCGTGCCAGAGATTCGCCAAGAGAATTTCGTCAACCTCCCAATGAGAAGCCATTGAGGGTGATTTTTTTAACTTCCTCCCTATAGTAAAAGAACCCTTCAGCCCCCTTCCAACATCTCATAAAAAAACCTTCTACGTCCTTAATGATTCGCAACCATGGAGGAATATTGCATTGTCTTTTTGGTTTTCTGTTTCGTCTTAGAAAAAGGGGATGACTAGACAAAGGAAAGTTTACATCTCTAAATAATTCTGCTGAGTATTTTTTTTACAAGTTATATTTCTTTACTGATCATCCCAAAGTGGCCACACACATCTTGTACAATCTTGGGTGTTCAAAATTGTACAATCTTCGATGTTCACATGGTACAATCTTGTGGCCACAACATCTTGTACAATCTTAGTTGTTAACAAGGTACAATCTTGTGGCCACAAACATCTTGTTACAACATCTTGGGATGTTCACAAGGTACAATCTTGTGGCCACAACATCTTGTACAATCTTAGGTGTTCACAAGAGTACAAAATCTTGTGGCAACAACATCTTGTAGCCAAAACCCTTCCTTCACCTCTGACAAGATGTGTATTAATCACAACTTGTGAATGTGAGGAATGCCAGGCCTCTACCGTGGTTCGGATTCCACGTTAAACTGTAGGTCCTCCATTTCATCTCACAATCACCCTACCATTGCACATTAGCGTAAGTGCGTATAACTCGAACGGGTAGTAAGACGCGGTGCTAATAATAATAATAATAATTATAATAATAATAATAACATCTTGTACAATCTTAGGTGTTCACAAGGTACAATCTTGTGGCCACAACATCTTGTACAATCTTGGTTGTTCACATTGTACAATCTTCGATGTTCAGACGGTACAATCTTGTGGCCACAACATCTTGTACAATCCTGAGTATTCACACGGTACAATCTTGTGGCCACAACATCTTGTACAATCCTGAGTATTCACAAGGTACAATCTTGTGGCCACAACATCTTGTACAATCCTAGGTGTTCACATAGTACAATCTTGTGGTCACAACATCTTGTAGGCCTACAATCCTTGGTGTTCACACGGTACAATTCTGTAATTCCGAAAAGGTTGGGAATTGCTTTTTTTCATATTTAATTTAACAACTTTCTTTTCATGTTTTCTTTATTATTTAAATATAAATATGTATGTCAACCTATTCTTGATGTAAATTTAGATTTAATATGTGTTTCATAAATGTTTGTAATTTAAGTAGCATAAGTCATAGCAAAAGTACTAAAAATTGATTAAATCTCAACTTGATATATATATATATTTATATATATTTGTTTGAATTTCCTCTATTAGGGCCTATGTACTAATTTAACAAATTAAATATTGTCAGTATCTCAAGGTAGGCACGTAATATTAGCAAATTTAGAAATACTTAGTTTTACATTTTTAATTCCCGTTCTCGTCTCGAAGTAAGGATTCTAAGATTCCCATTCCCGATCTCGTCTCGAACAAAAAAAAAAGTTGATCTCTCACACCCCTAGTAATTATCATATGTATATGCGTGTAAACCTGAACCGGTAGTAAGATACGGTGATAAAAAAAAAATAGCTAATGTAAGACCAGAGAGTCAAATTGAAATATTGATAGGTTCTGTTTCTTGTTCAGGTTATTCCAGTAAACATTTTATAGTTTCGGGTATTAAAAAAAGTTTCAATTATTTTTGTTTATAAATTAATTAGGTTCCGGTTCTTTGAAAAAAATGTATTTAATAGTTAGGCTATATTAGCATTATACAATTCGTAGATGGAAAAATACATTAAAAATTATTTAAAAAGTTATCTAAATAAAAAAAAATGAAAATTTGATCCAAAAAAATCCGGAAAAAGGAAAAATAAGAGTATTTCAAAATAAGATTAAGTTAAAGAAATATGTGCAGAAAGGGAAATTAAAAAAAAATTAATTTAAGAACCTAATGGCGTAAATATCTTTATAAACTTTAGTAGACCTATATATCGTTTCCAATTCCGGTTCTGGTTCTCGAACAATTTATTTTTAGGGTTTCTGTCCTAGTTCTGGTTCCTTTAAAATAGCTGCTAGTTTCTGTTCCGGTTTGACCTGTATAAGACTACTAGTATATCTTCTGCGCATGCGTCTATACTTAAACGTATCTGAAAACTATAATCTACGCTATGGCCAAATTACGCACAAGTTTTCTCATTACTGCTTGTTTTGTTAATATCCAAAATTTTAGCTTGTTGGGTATACGGTAATTATGTACTGAATAAATTAGGGAAACACAACCCGTGTGTACGGGTCATTATACCACATGACCAGCAGTTTGGCCCTTGGATAAAATAAACTAATAACTGTTGGGCTACATAACTACTTAATTTATTTCGATGAATTCGGTTAATGGATGTAAGTAAAGCTTCCAGGTAATGCTACGATTGAGAAAAAAAAAAATCAGGAAGAACAGATGGCGGGTAAAAACAAGCTTGTGATGAAAGACGAAAGCTTTCTTGTCACTTATAGATGACTCACAGCTCACCGCTCATCAGGACTGGCGCAAGGAATCACAGCAGTTCCCCTCGACGGGAGAGCTGTGTTCGGTTCCCCGTGATTGACCAGTGGGGAAAACCTCTATTTTTTACTCACATTATCCGCTTATTTCTTTTCGGTCATGCTATCCGCATATTTATACTAATGGTTTAAAACGGAGGAAAGTACAAATTAGAAGGAGTGTACTGACATTTTCGTGGAGGGAGAGGGGAAAAACAACATAGGGAAGATTGATGGTGGGGGTGGGGTGGTGGTGAACCAATATAGGCCCACATGAGCACGTGTATTAAATGCCATACTCGTCTAGTATGGTTCACCGGTGACGGGGAGGTCATAATTCGAGTCCCACTTTGGTGTGCTGAGTTTTCCCCTAAATTATTTCTGAGTCTTATTCCACGCAAATGTGGAATACATTTCCTCTCAATTCTATCCTATTCATATATCCCACTAGCGTAATTAAATCACATAGCTTGGATGAGAAGTAAGACACGGTGAAAAATAAGAAGGAATAGACACAACCGGGATTCGAACCCCGATCTCCCCACCATCCAGACAACCAGGGGACGAGAATGTTGTATTCGTCCAGTGTCCAACATTACGACTAAGAGGGATCTTTGGATATTGAAAGAGGATAACTATAGTCAAATCAACATTAAACCAAACAACTTTTAGAAGGAGATGTAAAAATATAAATGTAGAACAGTGAACGTCAGCCAAAAGGCCCTGGATCTGTCCCAGGAGGCGTCGTCGAAAGCAACTTCCTAAGATCACATGGTTTTGCGTATGAATAGATAAAATAGTAATCTTCCATGTTCCTCTCTTGTCTGTATGCTCCCAAACATTTTCTTACTTCATATCTTTCCTACAAGTTCCTCTTCAATCTATATCTTTCTTGAATATTCCTGGCTTCATATTTGTCCTACAAGCTCCTCTCTAGTCTGTATCCTCTCAGAGAGTTCCTTACTTCATGTATGTTCTACAAGCTCCTCTCCAGTCTGTGTCCTCTCAGAGAGTTCCTTACTTCATGTCTGTTCCACAAGTTCCTCTCCAGTCTGTATCCTCTTAGAGAGTTCCTTACTTCATGTCTGTTCTACAAGTTCCTCTCCAGTTTATATTCTATTTTCTACTCCCTATTTATCTCCGTTATCTTCCTTTTGTTCCCACAGTCAGTGTTTAAGACGTGAGTTTGGGAACCAAACAAGTGTGAACGGGACTTTAATGCTTCATTAGAATTGTCGCTCTCTAATTCTTCCATATCTAATTTGTCAAAGCAACTATTACTTTTTGTGTTTCTATCGTTTTGGTGATTTAATTCCCACGAAACTAAAAAACCCGAGTTGTTATCGATTGAGACCTCCTGACTTGGATGGGCACCGAAACTCTTAGAGTATTTTTTATTTTATTTCGCACCATATTTTTAGGGTGTTAAGCCTCTTAGAGCTCATTTAGTGTTTTTGCGACTTACCCAACTAACCTTAATTCACAAGATGGAAGAAAGGAGATATAAAGTAATTGCATCATTATTCGTTTATAAAAAGCTTGTATAAACACTAAATCTACCTTTCGATGCTCGAACGCTCGGCTTCTTGAGTGAAAGTCAGGCACGCTAGCGCTGAGATAACTTTGCCAATAGGCCTGTAAAATGTTCAGCTAGGTCTATTTGCGAATAGCCTCATTCTGGTACCTGGAAGATAGTATTTTTTGTTTTCGGGTGCTTGGTGCAAACTGCTGATGTATTAGGTTAAGATATTGTCAGTGTATACGTCCCGTGGGACAGGGCTAGGAAGGGTAGTCAGAGGATACACATTTGAACTAGCCTAGACAAGAGATGGATAAAACACATCCCAATGCATCCAGTAGAGATTCGAACCTAGAACTATCTATCCCTTAGCAAATACAATATTTTGCAAGTCTGATTCCTTAGACCGTGTGATCCCTGAGTCTTGTCTTCAGTTAAAATTATTTTGTGTAGAAAGTACCCCCATCGTTGGTCCCACAGACTAGGGCGTCAATATATCAATAGCCTAGATTGTCTGTGATAGGGAGGTTGAAGTTCGAATCCTGGTTGTGATGGAGATTTTTTCACAAATATGATTTATCAATAGGGCTTTATCATCACCCTTCAATGCAAATGTGAGTACACTTCCTCTAAACAGCCTTTATCGTCCTTAATTCGTAGTTTAAGCTGTTGATAGCTGTGGTTTGTTATCCGCATTGGTGAGCACGCGGGCTAAACGTCAGGATTCCTTTGGTATAATTTGCCGATGAAGACGAGGAGGTCAGGGTTTGAGTCCCAGTTAGCTGTACTAATCCTCTCCCCCAAATAGCTTCCCACTTTCACTCCACTCAAAACGCAAGTACATTTATTCTACGTTATAACTTACCTTCAGCACCCCATCCCACTGGTGTGATTAATATATATGCGTGACCCACTTCGGTGGCCGCGTGGTCTAACGCACTACTCTCGTGTTGGGCTATACTGCCGAAGACGGGAAGATCAGGGTTCGATCTCGGTCGGGTGCACAAAGGGTGGTTTTCCCTAACTGGTTTTTCGCTCCCCCTCAACGTAAATGTGAGTGCATTCATTACCTCTAAATTAAACCTTCCTAAACCCTAACCCATTAGTGTAATTAGTGCTTAGGCCTATAACCGAACGGGTAGTAAGATGCGGTGCTAAAATATATATAGCCGATATATAAGCCTACAACCTGAACGTGTAGTAACTAGTAAGAAGCTGTGTAAAGAAATATGTTTGGGTGTCATGAGTGTCCTCTACTTCAGAACCGTGTCTAAAGAAACACCGGCAAGCCATAAGGTGGAGGAAGACGAGAAATTAATAAACAGTGGGAGGGAGAAAGGAAACCGGGGGAAAAAAAAACCAGAGTGAAAGATTGGTATAAGAGGGAAAATGCGCATATGTGTAAAGTAAGAGGGTTCGGTAAGAGTACTAGGTAGGATCTTTTAAAAATACACAAACGTATTGTTTGCGGTCAAAAATGATTATCAATTTGTCTTATTAGTCTTTTAGAGTTATTTGACAGATAGGTTTTAGTAACTATTGTTATTTACATTATATATACAATAATAATGTAAATAAATCAATGTTTTTGATCACACTACGTCTTATTCTTCGTCCGGGCTGTTCGTATATTTACATTAATGGGTTAGGGAAGAGAATGGTAGAATTAATAGGAAACACGCATTTACGTGAAGGAAGGGTGGGGGAACAATTTTGGAAAAACCACACCAAGTACACCCGGCAAGGTTCTGTACCCTAACATCCCCGTTGCCAGAAGTTCAGACTGTTGTGAGGATGACGCCTTAGACCAAGTGACCACTGGTGTGGATTACAAAGCTTATTAAACTGATATGTACATCTAATATATAATTGGAAGGACACTCTTCCAACCCACTTTAAATACACGACCAGACGCGCAATGGTGGTCACATTGGCGTCACTCTGGTTATGGACCGGATTGTTGGTGATGACGGAGAAGTTGGTATTCGAATCCTGACTCGGTATACTGAGGGTTTCATTTTCTAAACAGTTCCTCACACTCCCTCCATGCAAATACTTGTACACTCACTCTCAATTCTAACCTCGATCCTCCTTGCCCCATCATCAGTTTAGATATCCGGAAAGCCCGGACGGAAAAGAGCGGTGGTTACTCGCTTGTTCCATCGAACGTGTTCCGGTAGTTGGACGCTCTCGGTGACCACATGGTACCCAATGGAGTCAAGAATAACCCTGTTACCCTGGTAGTGTGTGCTGGACATCTCCAAATAATAATAATTGATGAGTTCCCCCACTCGCCATAGCGAACTCTTACCAGGTCTATGTATAGACCCAAGTGCCCGCCTTTCATTCACCGACCACCATTCCAGGAAAACCTTGATACCATTCCAGATGGTGTTTTATTTTCTCTTTGTATCCACGTTCTTGCTGCTTTCTAATCAGTAAACAGTTAGGTGTTAGGGATGGGTGTTTAGTATTAGACTATTGCCCTTGGATAAGTTAGTTTTTAAGTCTTGCCATCAAATTAGTAAATATTTGTATGTCAAGGTCGGGTTTGTAGTATTAGTCCTAATGTTCTAAGGTTAAGTTAGTTTGTAAATATTGCTATCCAATAAATATATCTGAGCAAGAATGGGTGTGTGTGACAGGGGTCCGCAACTAGTCGATCGCGATCGACCAGTTGATCTAGTGGCAATTTTCGGTTGATCACCTATAGAAACTACATTGTCATTAAAAGTCGATCTTCAAACATATCGAGTGCTTTCAAATAATATTTGAGGGTAGCCAAAATAATCTTGTTTGGTCATAATCGGTAATGTAATAAGAAAAGTAAATAGCTTACATATTACTTATTATTTGTTTCTATAAAGCTAATGATATAATTATTTGAACTGGACTGCAGATTACGGGGATATTGAGGATCGAATCCCGGTTGGATTTTATCTAAATGTATTTCTGCACACACACTCTCTCTCCACGCAAATGTGAGTACACTTCCTCTCATTTCAATCTTCTAAATCCCTAACCTATTAGCATAATTAATATGGTATTGATTTGTAACCAGAACGGGTAGTATGAAGCTCTGATAAAAAATACCGTCGAAAAATTATGTCATTAGTAAACTGTTAAATGTTTGTGAAAACGTGTTTAGGCCAAGCAAGTGTTGATTTAGGTTTTTTGAGGCCCTTAACGCGGGAGTTTCCCATTCATAAAAAAAATACATTTTTAAGTTTAAGCCACTATTACATTTCCGACAGTTACTTCACATAAATGTGATAAATTTAATTTATTTAACTAATTATTTGTCCTTTAATTAGAGCCAAAATAAACCAGACACTTAGCGTTAGTAATTATCAGCTGGTGTGCCCATTATTCACACGGGGAATTCATTAAATAGTTTTTTATTTTATAAAATTAATTACAGGGGGGAAGTACCTAATCTTAGACTATGTTTAAATATTTATCATTTATTGGTTCACATTGTGCTACAACACCCGAAAGTAGTCAAATAAGATATAAGCTGAACGTATTTGAAGAATTTACATTTTTTTCTAAAATATTAAGTTATATCTTCTCTATACACAATATTTTGAGTGCTTGTCTGTTGGTGCTAGTAAAAAAAGGAGAGTGACACAGCATAAATGGTTGTTAAAGAGTTCAAAGAAATAAAATTTACATAGAAACAGTTTAGAGTTTATGTAACGTTTCTGGCCTAATCCAATTCGTTATTTTGAATCCGCCACATTAAATTTTGGTTTTTTAGACTTTTACAGAGCACATTATCTTAAGACCTATCGGAATTCCAAATTTTAGATCTCTAAGATGTTTATAAATGTTCAAATAGCTCATACGGGCAGACAAATATCAAAAGTATATTAAATTATGATGTTCTACATCCAACTGGACTCTTTATATAATATATTATTTTACAGTATCAAGATAGACATGAAAATACTAAGCCAAATATAACTACCAATATATTTTAAAAACAATCTTTGAAACAAAACAGTAATCAGCCCATAAACTGAGTACACAAACAAATACAATCTATGGAAAAAGCAATATTGGCCTAAGAGCAATAATAAGATATGAGAAAATAAATTATATACATTGTTACAAAAACATATAAGAAAAAGAGCATAATAGTTTAACAAAGAGCATGAATGAAATAATAGGCTGCTAAAAAGTCAGATTGGTCTCCTCAATCACAATTTAAATTTTCTATTACAAAAAAAAAAGTTTTTTTAATAATGGTTTGTGAAATTTTTAGCTCCTATTTCTTGGATTCAATTAACAAATTTAAAATGTTTATTATTTTTTTATTGTTTGTCGAGATATTTGTATCTACATGATTAAAATATTCCGATTTTCTACTACACTTAGTAGCTTGTTTTGGTATTAGTTTTATAGATTTTAGTTACACTTCCACCTATTTTCCAAATCTTTACTATACAATTTAAAAAAATACTTTCATATTTTTCTAGTTATCTGGGATAGCCCATCCTTCTCCATCACATATTTCAATTTCTATCATAGCAAAAACAAATTTTTTTTAGGTTTGGGGAAAATTCATTCCCCACTCTCCCCCTAACCCCAATCCAACTCTCCTTATTTAAAATATTCAGACTTTCTTAGCTATTTAGACTTGCCCCTAGATGCAATTATATTTCAATTTTCTACCATATGGGAAGGGTTTTATTCTATTAGTTTAGAAATTATTTACTGCTAGTGACGGGGAGATCGGGGTTTGAATCTTGGGTGGTGTTCTAAGGCGGTTTTTCCTTCATGGTTTTCCACCCTACCTTCATGCAAATACATGTACACTTCCTCTATAATCTAATATTCCTAAACCATAACACATTAGCGTAGCTAATGTTTAAGTGTATAGCCCGAACGGGCAATAAGGTGGGTTGCTAAAAACCAATAAAAAACTTCATTGTTCATATCGATAAGTTCTTTAGTTTCAAAAGAATGGTCATTGATGAATTGTAGCAGTTATTTGAGTGACATTTTATCTTATCATTGAGAGTCATACATCCAGTAGCTAAACCAGCGTGTCGAAAGCAGTTCTGAATAGTGGCCATTGCCACACTCCTCCATGCGTTATCGGCAAAAGTTAACTTATACAGCAAAGTAGCCTTTCTACAGTAGCCCCATGGCTTCTTTGGTGCTGACTGACAGTTCACAGCGGACTTCTGACAGTCAACATTTAGGTATATACCTAAATTTTGACTGTCAGAAGTGACAACTGCTAAACACATCTTTTTTGCAGATCATATGGTTCGGCGTAGGGATACATAATTTGGTCTGGTAGCTTTTCAAAGCCGTCAGCTGTCAGTCAGCACCAAAGAAGTCATGGGGCTACTGTATCTTGGCTTGCTGCTCGCAGTATGAAGCTTAAGCCCGTAAGGTCAGGTGCATTGGCTGTCTGCACTCAGTATTTTGTCTCCTTCCCATTCCATAATTTCAGTTGCTCTATGTGCTACCAAAATAATAGCTCTGGCAGAGAAACAGATTTTCAAGTCTTAAGTTCAAAGCGTTACATACATTGT
The DNA here is from genome assembly GCA_033556935.1 of Timema podura. Classification (NCBI taxonomy): domain Eukaryota; kingdom Metazoa; phylum Arthropoda; class Insecta; order Phasmatodea; family Timematidae; genus Timema; species Timema podura. The sequence goes on from JAVRXN010000008.1 coordinate 21,620,878, forward strand.
TAGAATGCCATTTCTCTTTGGACATTTTAGTTTTAAGGTTCAATAAAACCGAAGTTGATGGTTCATTATAGCATGTAGGTTTTATTGAAATTTATGTGAATTAGAATAAATTATTTGGTTAGGTGTAGCTAGTTGTTCACTACAACCGATTCTACTATACCCAGAGTTGAGTAATGTATGTAATGGTAAAAGAAAATAATAAATAAGGTGAAGCACACCTTTAGGTTTCTTCGAATAGGCAGGCCTATTATAAGCTTCAGCGTACTATTTTTCATGGTTTTAGAGATAGTCGTGGCAGTGTTCACGCATTCCTAGAAGTAAGGCTTGAATTATATAAAGAAATTTAAAAAAGGTTCTTGTATCACATTCTCGAGTTTCACTGATCTATTCCTAATATATTCTCGTTCTATATTTTCCGGTTTAGGAGTTATCCTCATATCTCATCATTTGATTTAAGGTAGGGCTGAAGGGGACGCAAACAAAGGCCAGTGCTTTTGTAGATTTTATAGAAAAAACTTTTTTATTTACCAAAATAAATAAAATACTGCCCCAGTAGAAACATAGAGTTTAATTTTATACACATGGTGATAACAACAGTTCTTGAATATCTCTCATGGACAGAGCAGCAGTAGATGATTAACTTTTTAAATGAAGAGAAAAAACTACCATTAAATTTCAAGACACCCTTGACAGATATTCAAGAACTGTTGATGTCACCATGTGAAGAAAATTAGACTATGTTCCTATTGAATAATTATTTGATTTATTTTACAAAAAAAAAGTTTTCTTAAAATGATGCAAAAAAAAAACCCTTGCCTTTCTCGCGTCTTCTTCCAACAAAGGCATAAAAATTAAAATATAGTGTGATGGCAAAGATAATAAATCCGAAATGCGTAACCCAATATTTTCTACAGCACGTGAATGTGTCCCAAATACTAGTAATTTTTCTTGGGTTGAAGGTGCCAGGCTCATAAAAATATAAATAAACGCTCAATTTTACACTCTTAGGTTTTATATGATGAGAATGCAAATAATTAGATTTCTGGATTTTTAAGTAACCCGCACAAGCAGCCCAAGGCGTTATGGTCTCAATATAGGTAACATTTTTTTAAAAAATTGTTCGGAACTCCGCACGGACTTTCTCGCTCTACTGTTTAAAAATGGAGATTTTACTCAAAAACTTGTAATATATGTGAAAAAAATAATATACACTAGCAACCCCAAGCATAAATTGAACTATACTTACGTAAAACTTTTTTGAGTTCCGGTTTTAAATTTTATAATTTTATTTTTAAAGAATTAATGTCCTCATTTGTGTGTTTGGACCAATAAAAAAGATCGATATAGGGTCCACAAGGGTCAACACTTCGTATTAAAATTTCTATCATTCTTAAAATTTTTGACATTTTCAGGTCACATTCTTCAGGTGTTTTATATTTTGACCAATAAAAAATTTAAATATTGACTATTGGGTCTAAAATGAAGGAGATAGATCATTGTTGTAGAAACATCTCTCCAAAGAGTCTTAAGGAAAAATAACATAAACTTTTTGAGAGCACTTACTTATATTTAATTACTCTATGGCATTGGAGAATTATTGCGTTAAAACTTACGTAGTATTTCTTTACAACTAAAGCTCACAAAATTGTATCTTTATATTTGCCAATATCTCAGAAACTGTTAGTTTTATAATAATATTATAGGATATACTAATAATATCCTATGAGCTAGGCCAAAATTTCAGGATTAATGAATTTAGACTAGGCTAAACTAGTACATCCTGAGGCTCTTAGGATGTATCGATTCGGCCTAGTCCGATCTAGTTTGTCCTGGAATTGTGTTTGGACGCTAGCATATTTATATATATATATATAATTATAATATAAGATAGTGCATTTACATACTTATTGTGACCTTAAATATTATCTTGCTAGATTTTTCAAAATGCGATTACTCATTTGACTCCCGTAGTCAAGTCCTCATTTATGGCTCCAGCACACAACCACATATTCCAACAAATGTTATATCTACTGAGTAATTTCCTTTATAGCCTCCACAAATTCGATATATGATTAGAGGCCCCGTACATCAAACGAAAATAGCGGCAATATTTACCGTGATAAAGCTTACGAAATGAGATTAATGGGTAGATGGAGCTACGTTGTCATATTTACGAGAGCTTTAACATTGTCATACCTGGTGGTCTAGGGGTAAGGTGTCGGACTTCTGTGCTGGGGGGTCCGGGGTTCAATCCTCGGTCCCGGCACAGATTTATCTGATTGTCAAACCCCTTCCTTTCACCTCTGACAAGACGTGTGTTATCACAACATGTAAATGTGTGGAGTGCCAGGCCCCACCGTGGTTCGGATTCCACGTTAAACTGTAGGTCCTCCATTTCATATCACAATCACCCTACCATTACACATTAGCGTAAGTGCGTACAACCCGAACGGGTAGTAAGATGCGGTGCTAATAATAATAATATAATAATTAATAATAATAATAATAAATAATAATAATAATATAATAATAATATTAATTATTTATAAGAGCGAATGTTGGAATGTTTTGGGAGGAAGTTACAGGTGTAGGAGACCCTGGTTTGATACCAGAATGTTCATACTATCATAATTGAGGTTTTTTTTTATCACCGCATCTCAATCCACATCCGGGCTATCCACATTTAACTACGCTAGTGAGGTAGGGATGAGAAAGTAGAATTTAAAGGAAGGGTATCCGCATTTTATCAAGCGCTTTACTATGCAAGAGGAGATAGAGATGAGGAAGGTTGAATTTAGAAGAAGGGTATCCGCATTTTACTAAGATAGGGGGCAGGGATGAGAAAGGTAGAGTTCTGAGGAAGGGAATCTGCATTTAACTACGCTAAGGGGTATGGATAAGAAGGTAGAATTTAGAGGAAGGGTATCCACATTTAACAAAGCTAAGAGGTAGGGGTAAGAAAGGTAGAGTTTAAAGGAATGCTATCCGCCCATAGGTATCTACTGTAGATAAGTTCATCTTGGTTGCGAATCAAAGCAAACAAAGAAACGGTACTAGCGCTTTGTGGATTATAATTTTCGCTATTTTAAACTTGTGTTTTATCTACTTTCGAATACTTTATTGTTATTATTATTGCACTTGTCTCTACCAGCTCAAATTTTATGTTGTAAAACATTACCAGTCACACAACAGAGCTTTTTTTTTTGGAAGTAATAGGCCTACTATTAAAAAACATGTATTTGACTGCTCTACTTAGCTGAGGAGGTGATAGTGTACTTTTATTCTAAAATAAATTATTGCTACACCATAGGCCTAAGTTATTAGGGAGTTCTAAAGAGGATAGCTCCCCTTTAATTACTATGCCGGTTGAAATAACCACTTTGTTCCTTAAAAAACAAACACGTAGGTATACTAACCACATTTCACCAGATCGGTAACTCGCGTTTAGTGTGTTATTTGAGTATTTTTCTAGTTAATGAGGTAACAAACTCCATAAATAATTGTTAATCTATTCCCTATCGTATCAATTAATCTGCCATAATATTCTGGAAACACCAAATCAATTATATTCACCGCCGCAGATTAAACCAATCCACTATGGGTGCTTATCACTTTGAAGTAGGCCTAAGTGAGAAGGTCTGTTTGAGATTCTGAAAACTATCTTCTCTTTAAGTGATAGCAACACTAAAAACTAAACATATAACACTGTCATAAGAAATTATAACAAAAGGAAGAACGAACATACACGGAAAAAACTAACTTACTTAGGGTCAGTTTATTAGTTTGACTGAGTACGCCTCAAGTGCGGTGCTAAACTAAATACAAGACGACACTTCTAAACTCGATTGGTGTCGTCCTGTATTAAGTTTAGCGTCGCAGTTGAGGCGTGGTCAGTCAGACTATGAAACTGGCCCATAGAGTTAAAAAACTAGCTTGACCTAGATCAGCAACACTAAACATCCAACATTAAAGTCAGGATTTTTTAAGTTATACTCATAAAAATTAACCTAACCAAGTATAGTACGTCTAATACGACACACCAAACCCTAGTTTCAAATCTACTGATTAAATAGCAGGACGCACAAAATATTTTCGCCAGCATCACACAGAGTCAAACCAGATTATTTTATTATTATTATTATTATTATTATTATTATTATTATTATTATTATTATTATTATTATTATTATTATTATTAGCACCGCGTCTTACTAACCGTTGAGGTTGTACGCACTTACTCTAATGTGTAATGGTAGGGTAATTATGAGATGAAATGGAGGACCTACAGTTTAACGTGGGATCCGAACCACGGTGAAGGCCTGGCCAGATTCTTTTAAGTTTGCTTTCGATCATCTTAGCCATTTAACTACGATTTAGAAAATGATAATTTAGCATGTATTATATATATATACTAGCGGACCCGACAGACGTTGTCCTGCCCGAACGTTGGCTTTTCGTTTGGGTGGCATAATTGATTTCGAATACTATGTGATCATCACAATTACAAATTCACAATGAACTCCAATTAGTGAGTAACACAAATATTACAGATTCAGTGTTTGTCAAGACAACATACAAAATAAAACATCTTTTCATTTTTTGGCATTTCGCCCCCAACTCCACAAATATCAGCTGTATCGAAAATCAAACATAACTATGAATTATTCTCAGAAGTTCAATTATTCATGAACTTTTCAGAGGGTTTTAACGGTCAATTATTAATATTATATTCATTATTTTTAATATTGGGGGCTGGGAGGGGGGGGGTGAAATTTTGAGGTTACATGTTCTAATATGCAAAAAATCTTTAAAAAAAAAATTTCCCCCCAAAAAAACACCTAAAAAATAAAAAAATCCTAGAACCTGATTGCAGTGCCATCTACCGGGTCCAATTGTGAATCTAAACCATCCACGGACCCACTCAAACACACACAAAGAATTTCATCAAAATCAGTCCAGCCGTTTAGGAGGAGTTCAGTGACATACACACGTACAGAAGAATTATATATATTAAGATATATATATATATATATACTATGATTTTTTCTCTTAGGCTATAACGAGCTGTGTTTTTTTTTGCCAACAGAAAATCCCACTTTACATTTATTTTAATTTAACGGAATAAACCTAGCTTATATATTTTTACTACAACATAAAACACAATAGATGAATAGTATAATAGAAATGTACATTTGGTTTATTTTAAAAAGATATTCGTTTCCAAATACCGGAAATGAGTAGTTTATTTAGGTGAGCATATGCCTTTTAATGAAACTTTTTAGTAACTGTTTATTATTTGTCTCAATTTTTTTTTCATTTTTTAAAATTTAATCCGTTTAATCAAAAACACACTAAACAATTTATTCAAATCGGATTGTTTGATCGCGGGTATTTTAATTTGATGAAAAGTGCCAATCCTTTCTTTATGTGAAAACTCACTTGATCATGTTGTATGACTAAGAAATAGGCACCAGGGTGTGGTCATGCGGTATGAGGTAACATACTCGCAATATACTGTAATGCCTAGAACGAGAAAATTCGAGGTTTTAATCTTGGCCTAGTGTACTGAGGCTGGTTTTCCACGTGTGATTTATCAATTTGGTTTTTCCATCCAAACTAATATGGGTGCACTTCTTCTAAAATACCCTACTCATCCCTAGTAAATATATTAAGTCGTTAAGACCTTTTGTATATTTAGCTATCATAGTAATAATATAATATGCCCAATATTGTTAATTAAAAATTGTGACAATTTGCAAAACTATTCACTAAACATGTTTAATTTCTCATATATATATAAAGTATTGCAGCTGTAAACATTCTCAACCTTGAGATGATGACAGATATTGATGTTTTATGTACCCTTGGACTCTATACTGAGGCTACAGCCAAAATTGTTTAATGGATTTCGTTTAAAGCTGATATTTGGATGTCAAATGGTTATGCCTCGAGGAAAAACTGTGATTTTAATTCTATTTTAAAATTAAAGTTTGTCTACCAAATACTAGTTTTTAAAATTTTGAAATTTTTCGGAAAAAAGCTCTAACATTGTAGGGTAAAATGGATTTCTGCGAAGCGTTTTTTTTATTACAAATGGCATCATAGTACCTAGGCCCTACTTGATTTTCGGGGAGCAATTCATTTAAAGATAATGTAACGACAACAGATTTTTGAAAATTTTGTTCAATTTTAAAATGTACGAATGTGTCATATCATTTATTTCATAAGTATACTTAGATTTTTTTTAATCACCGCGTCTAATAACCGTTCATGTTGTACGCCAATATTATGATAATTACTCTATGAAGGAAGCACTTTAGAGGTAATCTACCAGCATTTGCGTGGAAGGAGAGTGGGAAACCATTTAGGGAAAACCCCTCTCAATATACTCGACCGAGATTCGAACCCCGATCTCCCCGTTATCAACAGGCCAGTCAAATATGAGAGTGATGCCTCAGACAATTCGGCCACTGAAGTGGATTATACTTAATTAAGTCAATTGCAGCCCTTATATATATAATATTTCTTATAAGATAGCAATAAAACTTTAACTCATATGAACAATAGTTTCCACTTCACCGAAGACCGGGCAACGAAATTAAAGAAGGAGCATAAGGCGCCAGTCTCATCGTGTCTGGTTTGCTGGGGGTACTGGAAATTCTGGGTTCTAACCCCAGTTAGGTACACCGAGGTAGCTCTTACTAAATAGTTTATCACTTTTCCTTCACACAAATGCTGGTACATTTTAACTTAAATTCTCCCTCTCTCCTACCTTTCCGATCAGTGTGTGGAAATCCCGGGGGAAAATAAATTTATTGGACGGTTTATTAAAGTTTACTAAAACAAATTACATTTAGGGTGAACTCGCCTAATTTCGCGGCAATTTAAGAAAGAAAAAAAAGGTTATAAACTTTAAATATGTATTCCCATCTATAGTTGTTGAAATTTATACATCACTATATAAGTTTCCTAAGAAAGGCCAACGTGCTTCTTTTTAAAAAATAATTTCAAATAAACACCAATAAGTCTTAGTAACGATTTAAGCAAAGTGCCTTCACTTGCCTCGATTCAGATCAGAGTACAATGCCCTATAGAGTATTAAAAAAAATTATTAGTTCTAGTTACTACCGTACGTTTAAAACATAATATATCAATTTTTTATTTGACTCTCAGTATTGACAACATATGATTAAGATTATATTATTTTAATCATTTCTATCGGCATTGATACTATCTAAAAGTGAATGTTGCAGAACATACCTACAATATAAAAATTACAACCTGTGGAAAGATGGGATGGTAGTATAATTTATTTTGTTTTAACTTTTTTGATCAATGAGAGTGCAAATAATATTATATAAATTATATAATGATAATAAGTAGGCAAGGAAGCTTTAGCATAGTAAAAGTTTTTATTTGTAGCTTTAATAAAATATTACATATATTAAATAAGGATCAATAGCAGGGTTTTAATAGTAATTATTATTATAGATATAACACCAATTTTAAATACGTTAATCAATCAAAATAATAAGTGGTTTTGTTCTGGACTTGAACAACCAATTTTGGTTTTCCATGCAATATTTAACATGGACCTAAAATGGATTGTATTTGGCCAGGCAAGATACAGCTTTTGTTTTTATAACTGTCTTCGCCAACATACGGCGGCCGTTCTGTCGGTATAGCTCGCCTGCGGGCTGACGCCATGGTGTTTTTACTATACGAAAGAAAAAAAAAAGCAGCTCTTACACAAGTGGCGATACTGGCACGTAGGTCCACGGTTTAGCGGGGCCCCGGAACGGTTTTTGAAAGCTGGGTGGGTGGAGGCAAAATTATGTTATTTAATTAAATGCTAAGTTAGGTTGAGTAAAAAAAGAATACGCTAGCATAACTTAGCACCACTACACTGAGCCAATGTTTGATAGGTTATGTGTGTGTGTGTGTGTGTGGTGTGTGTGGGGTGAGAGAGAGAGAGAGAGTATATATATATACATACTAATTCTTGTATAGATATATGCATGTAAGAAAGTCAAAAAAAAGTTTGAGGATAAGTAAAAACAAAATAAAGAAAATGTCTCGGTCCTAACCTTAGAAAATCTATATTTAGTATCAATATAATTCATTTTTCATGAACATATTAATTGTACAGTCATCGCTATTTCAGCCTGATCTGTATTGCTATTTTTTAATTGATTGTTTCAATATACTCATAATTTTATTGATCAAAACCATGTGCGTAGCTTGTTTGAATTAAAGGTTTGCTTATAAATAGGCTTCACTTATTTTCCTTTCTCTTACATAGCTACAAAACAATATATTAGGGACTCGTTGGACTTTGTGTGTATATTAAGAAATATTAAGCCCCCCCTGTACACCCCGTCAGCAAGAGATGGAGGGCATCTCTACCCCTCCCACCCCAGTTCCAATGTCCATGCACAGTTATATAATACTTCAAAATCAATTGAAACGTATAAAAATAAATATTGAATCCACCTTGACTTAGAACAACCTAAAGTTCAACACAGTGATTCATATTTACTGTTGTGTGTTTTTTTTTTTACTCATACATTTATGTTGTTATCAGTTAAAAAAAAGAGTATATTTTGATATCGAATCTGCAAAAAAGAGTACTCTATTTAAATACGTCAAAAAGTGTACATGCAGGCCTACTCTTTAAATATCAAGTTATTCTCGGTAGCTCTATATTTTATTGTCAGATTCCTATCTTAACTGCAGCGTTTTTACGAGAAATTATCTCTTCTATCCTAGTATGCAAGTAGTTAGAATATCGGCCGCCATTACAGTGTTTGTACAGTAGTTAAATCTAAGAGGAGTGAGGGAAAAAAACCCAAGGTAATTATTCAATTTTGTAAACTAAAGATAGTAATAATAATAAAACCACCAATAACTCAACATTTTGTGTATCACGACCTCGCCAACAAAATAAACAAAGACGCGTTAACACACGTGTCGACAGAAGCGCCACGGCGTCGCGCAATCTCGTCGATTTGCAACACTTTTTTTTTTTTTTTTTAAGAAAGCCCAAACCAAAGAGGATCAAACGAAAATAAACTCTCACTACTCACGTGTTCCATTCACGTTGCGGCTGATGATCTTTGTAGGGGTGGTTGGGTGTTGATGATTATGATGGTGAGGATGGGGGTGGCTCAACGACGTGGGGGTGGTGGGCCCACCACCAGAGGACGTTGAACCACCACCCGTGGACGACAACCCACCGCCACCGGCGTCCACCACCTGGAGGCTGCTGTGGTGGGGTGATGATGGCTGGGGTTCGTATCCTTGTGAGCGTCCATCGCATCTCGGTCATCACCGGTGACCCCCCGATGATGACACAACTCTGGAGGTACACCCACGAACACTCATCCCGAAAACCCGTGGGAGTCAGTGGGGATGGGAGGGGGGGGGCGGTGAGAGGATAAAGGGGGTGTGGGGATAGTACTGATAAAACGCAGTGAAATATTCGGGCCAAAAAGTGTTCTTCACGAACTAAGCTGTTTTTTCCTTCTACACAAAATCTTTCAGAAGTTGAAACAAAAAAAAAAAACACGTAAAAACCAGTTACACCAACTGTTGAACTGCAAAATATTACACTATATTTATTTTAATTAAATCAGTTTAATGGTGTTTTTTTTTTCATCGTCGGTGCGGTTGATAGAACTCGGGTCGTTCCTTTTCACAAATGAATATCCCCTCGACTACCCACCCAGCGACTGACTACTAGATTCTCCTGTTCTAGACAAGAGCCAGCCTTTGCGCGCACTCACACACATACACACACACACACAACCCCACAGAAAGTCCACCGGAGAGAGAAAAACAAAAACGAACCTGAAAAAAAAATCAAAACAGGGAGAAAAAAAGACACACACACACACACAACTCGTACCGCGTTGTCTTTCTTTCTCTTTCTGTCGGAGAGGTTTTTTTCTCTCTACAGTAGGAGAGCGGAACACGGAATGCCGTCTGATTCATGGGTAGATAAAGAAGGAAGGAGGAGAGAACGGGTTGTAATAAAGAAGGAGGTGGGGAAAGAAAGAGAGAAATAGAGAAAGGAGCGAAAAAAACTAGCACCGAAGAAGGGAGCTAGGAGCCGCGCAAGGGGAAATGATGCAAGGAGGGGGGAGTGTGAGTATAAAAACGATCCCCCTCCCCTCACCACCGTCCTTCTTCCCTCCACCATTCCCCCCCTTCTCTCCCCCACTCAACTCTCGCAATGTGAAGAGATGGGCGCAAAAAAAAATCTTTATCTTGCGTGATGGGGGTGAGTGGATATTTCTGTTTGACCGTGGTCAAGAGACGTCTTAGAAGAGCTCCTGTTCGAACTACGATAGAGGCTTTTTATCTTTGTGTTCAGCCAAACATTAAAAAAAAAACCCAGCCTACTAAACTTTCTTAGTTGATTAATTTTAAAAATCCTTGACTTGGTTTTGATTTTGTAATTTGAATTGGAAAAACCGCCAAAAACAGTTACTATTTAGAATTGTAAATATGTAAGAATGGGTATTATCGTATGCGTTCTTAGTGTAGATCGAGCCCGACTCGTCATTAATCTACACTGACGCTCTGACGTCATTATTGGTCAAATGGCGAGTACTTCTCTTGGGACGACTGAATTGTATTCAATCTGAATGGTTTCCATTCCGACTTTAATCAAACAAATATTACTAATAAAAATAATGCATTACATCTATTGGAATTATTGGCCCAATATATACAAAATCCTGAAGTGTATCTACTTGGAATGGGCTCTACTCTGACATTTTTAAATAAATATCTTTAATAAAAATCCTGAATTGTACCCACTGGAATTATATCTACATAATCCTAAATTGTACTCACTAGGAATGGTGTCCATTAGGAAATTTCTTAAATATCTTTAATAAAAATCCTGAATTGTACCCACTGGAATTATATCTACATAATCCTAAATTGTACTCACTAGGAATGGTGTCCATTAGGAAATTTCTTAAATATATTTAATAAAAATCCTGAATTCTCTCAACTGGCATTATATCCACAAAATCCTGAACTGTGTACAATCTGAATGGTCTCCTCTTGGACATTTCTCAAATAAATATATTTAATAATAATTATGAATTATATCCACTGACATTATATCTACTTTTAATGTTATCTATTCCGACATTTCTAAAACAAAAACCCTAATGGAAATCCTGCATTATCCGCAAATTGAGTCGTAATTATTATCATCTGTAAAGTACAGAAGAAGCATTAAAAGTTGATTCCACTTCATGTTACGCCTGGTAGAGGGCAGAAGAAACCATAAACTTTGAATTATTAGTCTAGCACCCCACCAATAGTTGGCAAATGTAACACAAAATCAAAATTTATTCACAAATGGTTGACTCACCATAAATGAGTATTATAGTATTGTCATTAAATTTGAGAAATTTTGTGGTAAATTTAGATTAATCATTAGCAATGAAACGGTTACTGGACTGTTTTTATTTTCTTCTATGTACGAACTATAAAATGTATTATAATAAAGAATAACATTATCTTCAAACTTTAATAGAAAGTGTACCTACTTTTAATGTATTTATAGCTTAGTTAGTATATTTATTTGAGTATTCCATTGAACCTGAGTGGCTGAGTTCATTTTATTAAATTATGTAATCAGTAGGTAATTTTATGTTGCTGCATAAGTCCCCTACTAAAAATCAAAATTGAAAGTACTTTAATTATATCAGAAGAACTCAAAATTTATTTTTCTACCAACTGAGCATTATAAATTGAATAACTTTAACTGTGCACAGGGTAAAAATTAACCTTTTAGAATTCATGTGTTGGTTGATTTTTGTGTATATTGTATTATACCTTGATATTTTTTGACGTAATTTGCTGTCAGCTTGATTTTAATGCTTAATGCTGAGCCTATAAGTTATTGCTAGGTTTCATGCAAACATTTTAACCGGGGAAACAATTTAATTACTCAATATCGTATTGATTTATTTATTTGAATAACATTTCGGAGCATCTTTAGACATTTTTGTGGAATTTCTAAATCATTTACAAAAAAAGTAATTGAAATGTTTCCATCAAATGTTCTTCTTTCAATGAATTTTAAATTAGGGTAAAAACATATTCATAGATTTTTTCTTTATGGAATTAAGATGAGTAGGGAATTTGTGGAATATTATTTGATGTCCAAAATATTATAATATACTAGTTTTGCTGCACCCTAGTAAACGGGTAGTGAGCATAGAAATATCCATTCTGCTGACGTATGATGAAGTGGAGTCGAATAGGGATGTGATATCGAAATAAAAGTATCGATACTGTACTCATTAAAAGTATAGGAAGTAAAATATCGGTACCGTATTAATATCGAAATAAAAGTATCGATAACAGTAAGTATCGGTATCGAAATTTTAATCTGAAAAAAAAAAAATTATCTAGTAATTTTAATTTCAACTTTTGCATAATAATTATTGTATTTTCATATTTATTTAAACATTGAAAATTATAATGATTGAGCTCTACAAAAGCTTATTTTGTTTAGTTAGCGTTGACTGTGCTCATTAATAAAGGAAGGGGTAGTAGACTGTTTTCCACTGGCTCCGTCGCCTATTTAGGCATCAGGCCACGCAGAAAATAGGTTAGAATTAAGAAATAGTGCCATTTGTTATTCCTCCACAGTCCATCCCAATTAATATTTAATCCCAGCATGGGTGAAGATAACAAAAATGTCGTTTGTTTCTGTACCAATCCGATACCGGAGTGTGAGAACTAATATCTGTAAAAGTATCGGAAAAAAAAAGGAACCTAGTAAAAAAAAACTAGTATCGAAAGAAAAATATTGATATTAGTAAGGTATCGATACTTTTTTCACATCCCTATAGTCGACATTTGACGCTTCTTCTATACTTGATACAAAATACGACTTAAGGTCCACCTAAGTAGATGCAATGCAGGATTCTCATAGGGATTGTTTGTTTAAGAAATGTCGGAGTGGAGACCATTCAGAGTGGACACAATGCAGGATTTTAATAGGGGTTGCTTGTTTGGGAAATGTTTGGATTAATTTAATGGGAAAAGGGGGCTTTCGTGTCCAATGGGGGGTGGCGGGACGACTTGGTACTATGAACTGAGTGGGAAAAGGCGACTTTCGTGTTCAGTGGGGGGTGGCGGGACAACTTGGTACTATGCATTTAGCAGAAAGAGGGAACTTGCGGGTCTATTGGAGCGAGGCGGGATGACCTGGTATTATAAACTGAGTGGGAAAGGGAGACTTTAGTGTACAATGGGGCCTGTAGGAATGGTAAGTCCATCAAGCTAGAAGCATTATTGACGTCAGTGCGAATATTTAAATAAGCAAGAATTCGATAGTAAATTCTGAATCCAGAAAGTTTGATTTACAATGACAGAAGTACTCTTTGATGGCAGGCTGTTGTCATATAGTGAGGAAAGAAAAGGAGAGAATAACAAAGAGAATTAAGGAGATGAAGTATGTAGGGAAAATATCGCAAGCGGGACCAAGAAAGAGATGAGAGGAGCAGATAACAGAAAGTGTACAAGTGAGAGGTAGGGAATGGAATTGATTAAAGGAGCAAGACTGGCTAAAGAATAAAGGAAGACGGAGGCATTTTACTAAACTGACCCGGTCATAGTCTGGAAACAGCTGATCATCATAAGTATTTTTTCAATTTTTTTAACACTGTGGTTATTAACGCCCTCAATCACATGACTATGGATGATGAATGTTGACTTAGATGAAATGCACCCGCATTAGCATGAGAGAGGTTTGTAAAACCACAGTGAGAAATTCAACGGGGAATATCAACTCCAGGAGTACCTAAAGAGATTCGAACCTCAACCTCAACCTCAACCCTGAAAAACCAGTATATTGTGACTTGTGAGCTCGACATCACTGGTATGGGTCGTGGTATCAGTAATTTCGACCGATTTAAAAAGTCCACTGAGTTATAAGAAATGAATTAGGGAAGAGGCATATAATTTTCGGAAACAATTTAAGAATAATATATATCTCATGTCAACTTAAACGGGATTTATGTGTTACAGTGAAGGACGTATTGGAGCGTCACTTGGCCTCACGTCCAGAAACAAAGGTACATTACTTAATTACAGTGTAGCATTTACGATCCTTACATCAAAAACTAGAAGTAAGGAATAGGATGATTCTTAAAAGATTTCTCTGGACCATGTTACAGTTTTTTAAGTCAGTGTAATCGACCTTGGCCTATTTCTTCCCAACAAGAAAAATTGCCCAAAGGGAGCGGACGCTCACTTGAACCACGGCGTGGGTTGCAAGGAGACATCGCGGTTTCCATTGGAGACTCACTGGAAATCACACCAGGAAACAGAGCGGACCGTTGTTAAAGACTGGCAATCACACCAGGAAACAGAACGGACTTGTGTTAAACACTGGCAATCACACCAGGAAACAGAACGGACTTGTGTTAAACACTGGCAATCACACCAGGAAACAGAGCGGACTTGTGTTAAACACTGGTGATCACACCAGCAAACAGAGCGGACTTGTGTTAAACACTGGTGATCACACCAGCAAACAGAGCGGACTTTTGTTAAACACTGGTGATCACACCAGCAAACAGAGCGGACTTGTGTTAAACACTGGTGATCACACCAGCAAACAGAGCGGACTTGTGTTAAACACTGGTGATCACACCAGCAAACAGAGCGGACTTGTGTTAAACACTGGTGATCACACTAGCAAACAGAGCGGACTTGTGTTAAACACTGGTGATCACACCAGCAAACAGAGCGGACTTTTGTTAAACACTGGCAATCACACCAGGAAACAGAACGGACTTGTGTTAAACACTGGCAATCACACCAGGAAACAGAACGGACTTGTGTTAAACACTGGCAATCACACCAGGAAACAGAGCGGACTTGTGTTAAACACTGGTGATCACACCATTAAACAGAGCGGACTTGTGTTAACACTGGTGATCACACCAGCAAACAGAGCGGACTTGTGTTAAACACTGGTGATCACACTAGCAAACAGAGCGGACTTGTGTTAAACACTGGTGATCACACCAGCAAACAGAGCGGACTTTTGTTAAACACTGGCAATCACACCAGGAAACAGAGTGGACTTGTGTTAAACACTCGCAAGCACACCAGGAAACAGAGCGGACTTGTGTTAAACACTGGTGATCACACCAGCAAACAGAGCGGACTTGTGTTAAACACTGGTGATCACACTAGCAAACAGAGCGGACTTGTGTTAAACACTGGTGATCACACTAGCAAACAGAGCGGACTTGTGTTAAACACTGGTGATCACACCAGCAAACAGAGCGGACTTTTGTTAAACACTGGCAATCACACCAGGAAACAGAGTGGACTTGTGTTAAACACTCGCAAGCACACCAGGAAACAGAGCGGACTTGTGTTAAACACTGGTGATCACACCAGCAAACAGAGCGGACTTGTGTTAAACACTGGTGATCACACCGGGAAACAGAGCGGACTTGTGTTAAACACTGGTGATCACACCAGCAAACATAGCAGGACTTTTGTTAAACACTGGTGATCACACCAGGAAACAGAGCGGACTTGTGTTAAACACTCGCAATCACACCAGGAAACAAGCGGACTTGTGTTAAACACTGCAATCACACCAGGAAACAAAGCGGACTTGTGTTAAACAC
Source organism: Timema podura (assembly GCA_033556935.1). Classification (NCBI taxonomy): domain Eukaryota; kingdom Metazoa; phylum Arthropoda; class Insecta; order Phasmatodea; family Timematidae; genus Timema; species Timema podura. The sequence goes on from JAVRXN010000008.1 coordinate 21,636,564, forward strand.
TGGCAATCACACCAGGAAACAGAACGGACTTGTATTAAATAGCTGAGCAGCATAAAGACGATTTTCAGTCTGATACTATACCTTTTGATACAGGCATGACATTTACCCCAGGGCATGATATGATACCTATGATATGCATTTTCAGATTTGAAGGCCAAAAAAATTCCTTCATGGACAGGGTTTATGACGACATCAAAGTTGACACCTTTTCGAAATGCTTTTATTAGTCCATATCGAGAGCCACTTGCTTGCTTTTTTAAAATGAATCATCTTTAAATTATACTTGAGATAAATTAATACAAGTGCCCACATTGTTGATGATTATTTAGTTCTTTTAAAAAATATAACAATTACAAAATTTGTTATTTCCGTCATACAGTTTTATAGTTTAAATTAAAAAAGGTTTCATGTAAAAGTTGTTTATTGCTTAGTTTAATAAAAAAAGATGTATATTATTTTCATATTACAAGCCGTTAGGTCGTAATATTTAATCGAACATTAAATAGTAGGCAGACTGCTTTATCGCTCCGCATCGCGCCGTCTCGTTGCGTCATTGGTGGAATTTATAAAAAATCCTAAGTTTAAGAACAGACCTATATTTTTTTAAATTTTTTAAACATATATATTGCTAATTACCCCCTAAAAGCACCCTTCCACCAATATCTGTCCCCTCCCTGTTTAATAAAATCAAAGAAGTCTTGTTAAAAAATATAGGCCTATTTAATTTTCAGGGCGATTATTAGTATTTTTAGTAAATTTTGTTTTTAAATATTTTCATTTAAGCTCGAATAAATTGTATAAGTCGTCTTGAAATAAAACCACTAGAAATTATTGGATTTTAGGGCATCTATGGATTCTTTTTTCCCTACGCTGTACCTACACTGCTTTTTTTTTTTTTTTAGCACCGCGTCTTACTACCCGTTCGGGTTATACGCTTAAGTACTAATTACACTAATGGATTAGGAATTGGGAAGGTTGAATTTAGAGGAAGTGAACCCGCATTTGCGTGGAGGGAGAGTGGAAAACCATTTAGGAAAAACCACCCCAGTTCACCCGACCGAGATTCGAACCTCGATCTCCCCGTCCTCGGCGGTCGATACACTGCTTTTGTTTATGTCTATAATGTGATGGTATAGTATGTGGTGTTGATTCGCTGTTCTCTTCGTGACGTTTTGACAATCAAGAGAAAATTTCGAGACATCGGTTAGAAGGGTATGTTGCTCATTTTGATTTTCAACAGTTTTTACAAATATTTTATTTGGATAATAGCATGAGTAGTTCAATTTTTTTGTTACCTTAGATTTGGGTTTCATTTGTGTGTGAAATGCTATAAAGGTATTAAGCTTGTGTTTCTTCAACTTTAATATCAAAATGAAAGATAAATATTTGAGTATAGCCTGAGTAATACGTTGAAAGCCTATGGATTTTAAATATCTTTTTATTGGAGTATGCATCATTTATCTGAATCTCAACCAAGACGGGGCGGCCTATACACTTATATAGTGTTTGAATGAAGAAGAATCGTAGTTAAATCTCTGTGCGGATAGTCAAAATAGAATCCGCATATTCAAGGCCCCAAAGTGCATTCCTAAATTTCTCCTATTATCTTGTAATACTTCAAATCAATCATAGCCACAGAACCAGTTAATTTATTCCAGAATAGTTTAAATATAAATGTAATCCGTTAAATTAATAATAGTTTAATGGTATTGGATATTTAAACTTGCAAGGATAGTATTTTAAATAATATTGTTAGATAAAATATGTTGAAGTTTATTTATTTTGTTCAACATTTATTTCACAGCAAGTGTGCGTCCACAGTTTTAAGTATAAATAAATATTATATTATTTGTTGCTATAATAGATATGATTCTTTCTGATTATTTTTTTGGAATGCTTTTATAAAACTATAAAATAATAAAACTAAAAATAAATGTTTGTAATTGACCTCGGTGTTCTTAGGGTAAAAGTGCTTGTTTCAGTATCCGATGATCGTGGGTTCAAACCCAGCCGAGCTCGACGGATAATTCTTGAATGATTAAAAATCCGTATCACAATTTCCTTCGGAGGGGAAGTAAAGCCGTCGGTCCCATACCGATTGTTGGATCTAAAAGAGCCCTGGAAGGTATGTGAAAATACCTTTCCCGCCTAAATTGATATGCCCTTTTAATCCCGCTCATAGAAATTCTCGAGTGTTGATATAATCAGTCGGTTCAGAAAGTGCACGTTAAATACCTCAAATAAATAAAATAAAGTGTTTTGTAATTCTGTCACGCAATTCTTTATGATACAACAAGCTGTAAATCCAACACAACGAACGTCGGCTAATGTTTTGAAAAAAAAAGATAGGTGACACCATCAAATGGGGAATTACGTGTACGCATATTAAGGACACTTTAAATACCACTAGTCGCTATACACAGGTGAAAAATCGTATAAGTCAACTTTATTGCTTGTCCCGAGTCATAAGATTTGTAGCAAAGAACAGCGCCATCTCAAGCATTTTTTTTTTTGTGTGCAAATCTACAGTACACATATACCTTTTCAAGAAACCTCAACAACTTTTTATTTCATCAAGGGCCCTGTAACAATTGCGTCCATAAATTAGCCGACTAACATAAATTAAATATAATATATAGGTTTTAATTTGGGATGCTCGGCCTTTCATTAACCTGCCAATAAGCAAATATGCTCATTTGACAGTGTCACCTATTTAAAAAAAAAAATTAACCATAAAACGACGTTCCAAGGCCGTAGCCAGCCAATAATTTCAGGGGGGTTTGGCGGGCACATCCCCAATTGCCAGAAAAAAACTCTAAAGGATAAACCGTTCTAGAAGGTATCTGAAGTGTTTTTTTTTATGGCAACATTACCCCTTAACTGCCGAAGGCTAGGGCAATCTCTAAATATTAAACACCTTTAGAAGCTCTCTGAAGTGCTTTTTATGGTAACACAGACCCTAATTTGTACTTGTATCTTAATTTTGATATTTTTTGAACCATAAATAAGCCATATATATTTTGTCCATAGAATTTCGGAGGGGTTTTGAACTCCCAAAACCCTCCCCTGGCTACGGCCTTGCGACGTTCGTTGTTTTACTTTTTCGGCTTGTTTTGCTGTAACTTTTTTTTTACATCACATTTTAACTACCCTTATGGGTAGTTCGTATTTAAATACATTAATAGGGTTGGAGTTAGAAAGATAGAGTTTTGACCCATTGTACCCGCATTTGCGTGGTGATGATGGGAGAAACAATTTAAGAATAACCCCCTGTAACCTTTCACCCCTAACATCACTATCCCCACTAACCCGAACTAAAAGAGCGTCCCTCTAGTAATATTACTAGATTGCCAATGACAAGGAGGCCGGGAATTCCGGTTGGGTGTATTGAGGATGACTTTTTCTCAATAGTTTCTCCCTCTCCCTCTATGCGAAAACTGGGTACATTTATTCTAAATCCCATTTTACCCATAGCTACCCAACGAGTATGAATATGCAGATATTACGGATGGGTAGTAAGACGCGTTGGACATTATAAGGGAACGCCGCATGAAAAAGGAATTGTTCGTATCTGTATACACCTGTATAGGCTACTCTCGCAAGAACAGACTACTTTATACATTCTTCCTCTGCGTCCGAAACGATTTGAAAAACTTTCTTCTTGACCTGCAACTGAGCACTAAACGGTAGCATCCTCGTACTCTCACACATGGCGTCAAAGAATTGTTTAAGGGCATCTCCGTGATGAGATATTGTTTGTGTCCTGGCCATGTGGCTGCCGCTTTCTTCAGCACGCGTTTCTTCTACCCTTTCATTCGTCTTCATCAGTAGTTTAACTTCCCCGCGTCTAGATCGACGCCTGTTGACGTAAGGCGATTCACCGGTGATGATCTCTTCCTTTATAGGGTTCCCTTGTTCGTTCGTGGTGAATATCTCCATGCCTTTTCCCACGCTCCCATCTGCTACCTCGATGGATGCACTTTGTTTCCCGGCTTGCAACATTCTGCTGACCCGGTTGTTGCCTTTGCTGGTAATGAAAGGAATTAAGAAGCTGAGCTGGTTATAAAACCGATACTTGGTCACGTCTTTGGTGGCCTGTCCACCTTTAAGTTTACTTCTAGTTAAGGCGTCCCGAAAATTATCGCGAATCTTTTTCCATTCTGCCTTCAATAATAGTCCCTGCACAACAAAACAACAACAACAACAAAATATAAAAATATAGCAACAATTTATTCTAAGTTTAAAACTCATAAAAAAATTTATTCTAGTAAAATAATATTTTTTGTTGCACCATTCTTTCTCCTATCCCCTATTGACAATTTTGGTGCTGCAGTGGGAAGGTAAAGTTTAGAGAATGTATACCCAGAATTCGTGTGGTGGAAGAGTGGGAAACTTCATGTACACCCAACAGGGATTCAAACCCCGACCTTCCCTATCACCGGCAAACCAGACCAGATGATCTTAAAGTTTAGTCCGCGTGCCCGCCGATGCAGGTATTAAAAGAGTGAACATTTAATAGCAAACAAACTAAGTTTTGTTTTGTTGGGAAAAAAAAATTAATATCTCACCCGCTGAATAAACGTTTGACGACAATGAATACTGATTTATCTGTTTATTTTCCATATCTTTTAGCTATAGTTTTGAATAGGGTTGTGCAAATCTTCGAAACTTCGACCTGACTCGAAATAAACATCAGCTTTGACTTCACTTCGAAACAAATTCTGACTTCAAGCTTCGCCAATAAAAATATTTATGTTTCAACTATAGCCAATGAGTTGTTTTGGACATTAAAAATTAATATTTACAGTATATGGAAAAAAATCTGGGGAAATTGAATTGCATGTTGGGATTGTAAATTGATTTATCAGAGTATCATGAAATATTAAAAACAATAACTGTGCAATAAAACATTTTACAAGCAATTTTAGTGCATAGAGAAATAATAATAACCAGAATATAATATTTTTTCAAGCATAAAACAGCTAAAAGAAAATATTCGAGCTTCGGTTCGGCTTCAAGAATATTTCATATATTCGATTCGAGTTCGCTTCGAAATGAAAAAGTGGACTTCGCACATCCCTAATTTTGACTATAATATTTTAGTATTTTTTTACTTATTTTGTAGTTGTTTACTCTTTATTATTAATTTACTTTAACAAAGAAAAATAAAATATCATTCTTTCACAACTACAAGAGTCAAAATAAAATTGATTCAAACTATTCCATAAAATTGTGGTTTCAAGTCAAAGTCTTAAAGTGGGGTTGAAGTAAACGAAAATTAGGGACCATTAAATATTGTTTGGGTAGATACATCAAGTTAAATTTTTACACATATTAATTTCAACAGTTCTTGAATATTTTTCATGAACATTGTTGATTTTAACCAGAAACTTTTCTCATTATTTAAAAAAGTTTTGTTCAAATACCACTAAGTTCATACCATGTATTTAAAAACTGTTGCGATTTTATAGTTATAAATTAAACTAAACGTTTCTACTGAAGCAATATCTATCTATAATTCAATATGCCATTTTCAGTAATTGACATTACGAGAAGACGGCTGAGCCGATTTAGACAAACGAACACTCATTTTAAGGGATCCATGATGTCGGGAAAAAAAATAGTACCTTTTAATAAGAACCTGTTTTTTTCCTAGCACTCTCTCAGCTTTTCTGTTGTGTGTTCGGCCACCCACCCAAAATAAATTTGATAAGAGTATGAAAGTGTTGTTTTTGTTTCATAAATATCTTATTATTCAATGGAAAATTACTCAGTAGTAATTTTAATTTTGCATAATTTATGCTCTATATTATTATTATTATTATTATTATTATTATTATTATATTATTATATTATTTTATTATTATTATTATTATTATTATTATTATTATTATTATTATTAGCACCGCGTCTATACCGTTCGGTTATACGACTAGCTATGTGAAATGTAGGCTGATTGTGAGATGAAATGGAGACTACTGTTTAACGTGGAATCCGAACCACGGGGGAGGCTGGTATTCCTCACATTCACTTAATGCTCTATAAAAGCTCTATACATAATTTTCTGTAAAACCAATAATAATTAACAAGTTATAAGTAGATCTCCAAAATATCAGAGCGATCAAAGCGGGAAGAAAAGAGTTTTAAGTGTCGATGTTTGTTTAACCTCTGTGTTTATATTGTTTATAGTTTTGTTTATAATATTTATTAATATAGTCTTATTCAATTCAAATACTTTTTTTTACATTATATTGTTAGTTTCCACTTTCCAGTAGCAATTTTACTATAGACAATTAATGTAGACCTGTATTACGAAATTTATAAAAGAATTCCAACAATAAAGGCCAATGTAGTTTATTATAATATACAATTACACATAAGATTATTTTTTGGGGGATGAAGGAGGTTTTCTTTTATTGGAAGGGAGCCCCCCTCGAAAGTTTTGCCACGGCCAATTACTGCCTAGTTACTCCCCTGTATTTATCTAATTTTATAAGAAATTAAATGTATTGTTCACATCCAAAAAATTATCAGAGTTGAGATAGAAATAAAGAGCTGGGAGAGGGGGTAAAAGTTCTCATCGTGGTGTGAAAGGGAAAACAAACGTTTTGCTTGAAAATTAAATACCAAAAGAAACGCAAATTTTTTTGGAAAATGTATAGCCTTTAACGAGTATACCTTTAGTTATAAAGTCGAGTGAGGCCTCATTTTATAGAACTTTCCCAATAAAAGGTTTTGAATATATTTTAGTGCGATGATCAGCAAACATCGCAGCAAGAATACTAGTTTAATTGATTTGGTCCAAAAATTCACAAATACTGAGCTTTAACTCGCTTTTCCTTCAATCCCATCTAAAGATTTGAATATAAATAACATTATATGATTTGTCTCAACTTGGGAAATACAAACAGGCCTACTGATCACTGAAACAAAATCAAACACAAATAAATATCCAGTAGGATCACACAACAAAAATAACTACTCAGAAGAATATACTAATAGTAGTCCTACGCATCAGTCGTTTCGGTAGCCGAATGGTCTAAGGCGTCACTCTCAAATGGATTTCAACATTTTCTCCACACAAATTCGGGTACATTTCATCTAAATTATACCATCCTCATACCAACTCAATTAGTGTAATATATATAACTATATATATATATATATATATGCTTACGTATTGGTTAATTTTGACTAAATTAAAATTAAATATAAAATAAAATAAAAAGCTAGATAACTTAAAGTCACAAACGTTATTAAAAATAGTTATTATATTAACTATGCACCAAACTTAAACTATTACTTTTGACATAGTATCAATAGCAATAACATAATAATTCAATTTCAATTTCAATTTCAATTTCCTTTATTATAGTGCTGGCCAACAGTCGTAAGATCTATAACAGGCCAGCACTGAAAAGTACACAAGTACCATACAAATACATATATTACACAAGAAAATATGATAAATAAAAATGACTAAATAATGGTATATACTGATGAATAGTTACGAAAAAAGTAGTAATTAATAATGATAAGAACAAAAAATAGCATTAATAACAAATAACTAAAGAATGGTTAAAAGCAGTAACAATATGCAAAAAATAGATCAGAATATTGTAAATTTAAATATTATGGGCAGAACCTCTACATGATAAATGATTGATATGGGATTTCCTTAAATAACTCTCTGAGTTTAGCTTTCCTTTTATGATAGAAGTCGAATTCGACAAATCTAGAATTGGTGCTATGGATACAACGACCTCTAGGGCTTACCTTATAAGAGCTATTGATAAAAAATAAATTTGGATTACGAGAAGCCCGAGAAGGGATATGAACGCCTACATGATCAAAGGTAAATTTGCAAGAAATTTTGTTATTGAAAATATCAAAAACAAATAATAATAACAATAACAGTAATAATAATAATAATAATAATAATAATAATAATAATAATAATAATAATAATAATAATAATATAAAAAAAATAATGGGCCTGGCTACATTTTTCAATGTTGAGTGGATTTTTATGTATTTTATAAACCTACCAACCTTCTTACCGTGCTTTCATTTTGAGGTCGGGTGGAAGGAGGGACGCGATAAAAGGTCAGCGTTTTTTGCAGTTTAAATAGAAAATCAAGATTTTTTTTCAGCAAAATAAGTAAAATATCGCTGCAGTAGAAACAGAGTTTAATTTTCTACACATAATGATATCGATAGTTGTTGAATATTTGTCATGAGCATAGCGGAAATAGACGAAAAACTTTTTAATTGAGGAGAAAAAGTCCTCACTAAATTCTAGGACACTCTTGTCAGATATTCAACAACTGTTGATATCACCATGTGAAGAATATTAAACTCTGGGTTTGTACTGGAGAAATATTTTATTTATTAATTTTTTTTATAGAAACTACAAAAAATACCTTAACTAGCATCCTACCATTCCACCTTAACGTGCCTTACATTATCTCGAGTCTAGACAAATTGTTAGCCTAATATTTGTGGGTAACAAACAACCTTCCTACTTTATTTTCTCTCCGAGTTTTACTGTCCGTCCGATCCATCCTCATATTCATACTGATTGAGTAGGGGTGAGTGAGGTAGAATTTAGAAGAAATGTAATCATCCAAATTTGCGTGAGAATAATATTAAAACCAATTTAGATTTAAAAAAAAAACACCGCTGTACACCCAGTTGGGAAGGAACCCAGATGTCTTCACCACCCGCCCTACCAGATCAGACGAGACTAACGCCTTTGTCTATTTGCCCACTGATGCAGGTCACTAGCCTCACATAAAGACGTAAGGATAGTGGAATTGTTATTGCATTTAGGGCCGAATCCACTTTTTTTTTATTGGCTCATGAAATCCCCCAAAAGGAGATAGCGAAGATTTTATTTCATCATTAAATCCTTCTTAAGTTCGTTTTAAGCTCTTTTTTTTAACCCCCCCACACTCCCCCACCCTCAAGGCACAGCCCTGATTGTATTAAAAGCTTAAGTTTAAAAGAAAAAAAAATCACCATACAAGCATTTAGGAGTTTAAAAAATGCTGCTTCGCTAATAATTACGCGTAGTTGGGGCCCCGATGTACAAAAGACCGAGATGAAAGAAAATATAGCACACACTTACCGTTTCCATAGTCAAGTTCATTGCTGATTTCTGCCCACGCATTGTCCTTCTTCTCTAAATCTTTGTAATTAGGATTGGTGGTGTCGTACAAAAACTCTCGTTCATGAATACATTGTATAAGTATTTCTTTCATATCAGAATTCATTTTGTCAAGCAAATATTATGTATGACGAGCCAACTCGCACAGCACTGTCTCGGCTCACCCAAGCGGGACTGAGCGGAACTCGCATGACGCTTGGTTTCTGTGTTTCTAGAATGTGCCCGCCGCGTCCATTACAGCGGAGCGGAACGGGATATCCCTCTTAGTTCCACTCAGCTCCGCCTAGCGTCGTTTGGTTTTACTTGCCGAGAGAGCTATCTCATATTCCCGCTTCGTGCTGTGACATTACTTGGCGAACAGACGTTGAAACAAAATGGCGGATGAGCTAGACAGCTTGCTAGCAGTTTCGAAAGTTTTATTTTAAATTTACACTGGAGGCCAGACACTTGAGTACTACTATTCATAAACTATTCTGTTTCTTGTAGGCTTACTAAGCAATAAGCATCTAGCTATTTAATATCGAAGGTGAAGTTAAAATAAACAAGAGCAGGCCACCAGGCCTACTAAATTACATTCATCTAGTCGATGTTAACACATCTCAATTTTATATTATTTACATTTTTACAGAGAAAAAGAAGAGGCAAAGTCTAATTTTAAATTGAGTTAGTGAAACCATCTCTTAATAAATCATGAGATTTTTTCTAATCCACTTTAGATTATGGTTAAAAGAGGTATTTTTTATATTTAAATTAATGGTTTAAAAAAAGCATTTGCTGGGGCTCTAATGAAGATTTTTATAATATAAAAGCTACTGTCCTGAAAAGTGAGTGTAATGTGACTTAGATTGTTTTTTCCCCTTGTATACTTCAGATGTTATACAAAGAGGAAATAATTTACTACGAACATTATTTCCTTCAGAATGTGCGACTACTAGCTCCTTGGATTAAACCCTCTCGGCTTCGTTACAGTGACTGCACATAACCCCCTCACCGCTCAGTTTATGGTACTGGATTATCCCACCCTAGATTGGAAATTAAGTCTCCTCTGGGTTAATTTCTTCATTATTTAAGAGTGTTTTTTTAAATATAATTTTTACATTTTCTGACTTAAGGAAATAATCTGATACAGTAGGCCCTTTTTGGAATTTTCATATTTTAAACTTAAAGAAGAGATGATTATTGTTTTAAATTGTCAGAACTATTGTGATATTGGCTAGCAGCCTTTTAAAAATAAATTCAAACAATGGCATTTTACGGGAGATTTTTTTTTTTGTGAAGATAAAATTTAACTGTTTTGTTTTCTTTTTATAGTATTTTACTTCTAGGTAACACTTTGTACGTAAGTCTTTTTTTTTACTATGAATGACAAACTATGTCAAGAAATATCGAAAATGATTAGTGAGTACTGAAAATATCCTATAATTCCTTACCAAAACAGGGGGCCGATAACAACCAAATAATATAAAATTGAATTTGAAAAAATATTTTGGTAAATCAAATATATACCAAACGGTACATCATCCTGACAGCAATGAACTAATTTGATGAATATGATCAAAGGAATTACCACTGCAATAATATCGGGACATTGTTCATTATTAATATTTTACTTTATAACATTTGCCACCATGGTTGGTAGCGCCATATTTAGAGGAGTATAGGGCTACCAAGGAAGGTAATTTGAAGGAAGTGCACCTGAATTAGCGTGGAGAGAATATGAAAACCAGAATGATAAATAACACACACCCAGCTGAGAATCGAACATCGACCTTCCAGTCACAAGCAGCCCATCATAATGCAAACCTTACTACCTATACCATGTGACGACCAATACGGATCAGTCTACACTAGATTTTCCATTTTACATGCTAGTAAGCATTAATAGTAATTGGTTTGATTAAAAATTACTAAGTAACACACTCTCAAAGAAGACAAAAAATAGAACTGAATAATTACTGAACTTTACTGATCTAAATAAGTTCGTTTGGGTATAGCAAACACCACATAATTATAAATAAGGCTACTAAACAAACAGATTTTCATTCTAACACAAAGATTTGCTAAGCCTGTCCACAAAAATGGTCTTTTATAAAAATTAAATTTTCCTGCAATATTTCCACAACATTCTTATAACAATAACTACAATACCAAAGTTCGATTTTATTTTTGTCGACATGCCCATTTCTGTCATGCAATCTTTTATTCACAGTGAAAATATTACATAATGTCAATTAGAAATTAATAATGCAACATTGTTGATTCTCAATAACTTAAAGCCTAACAAGTAAATTATTTCCAAAATATTAGGTAGGTAGCAGCACAATCAGGTTATGAGAGTACAATTAATAACCGCTAGGATCGCTAAGACGCTTTTATAGTCCAACGACTCTAGTAGCTGAGTTGGAAACTAATTTTTTGGTGGGGGAAGCTAATATACGAGAGAGAGCGCTGGCTTCAACCTTTCGATGACACAGAGCTCTAGCTTCATATTTTCGAATGCATCTACTTTTTCTAAATATTTGAACACAAATATCTTGTTTTTAGGTAGGGTGGAAGGGATGGCAACAAAAGGTGTTTTTGTAGATTTCATATCAAAACAATTTTTTTGGTCAGAAGAAATCAAATACTTCTCCAGTAGAAAAATATAATTTAAACTACTTCACACAGAAATATCAACAGTTGTTAAATATCTGTAAAGAGTGCCCTAGAATTAAATGTCAACTTTATTTATTCAAAAAATTTGTTGTTTAATGCCCCTATGCTCGTGAAAGATATGAAAGATTTGTTGATATCATAATTCAAAGAAAAGATAGCTCTATGTTTCTATTAAAGAAAGTTAGAATTTATTTTGACCAATAAAAAGTTTTGTTATAAAAACTGCAAATACACCTTTCTTCGTATCTCCCCCCCCCCCCCGCCTCGTGTTTACCCCAAGAATTCAGAGGCTTTAAATTGTTTTTTTCCCCATCACGTCTTTCTAATCGTTTGGATGTATGCATTTTAATCCATGAGTAATTTTAAAATTAGATAAAATATAACCACTATAAAAAAACTCAGTAGAAAACACCGGGATTTGAAACCTGACCTCCCTGTCAGCAGCAAATAGAATAGATGAACCTGACATTTAGTACATGGACCCACCAATACGAAGAGCTGTAGTTAATAATACGTTTTTAGAGCATAGTTTTATTTATGTCCAGAAACTTTCAATTTGTCAAACAGAAAATCGAAATAATATTATTTTGATTTACATAGAAAATCACGTACGCTCCGTTTATCCTGAAAGGTAGAAATCTTACCTTAATTGATTACACTATGATCCTATCTTATGATCTACACTACAAAATAGTGGGACCAATAAAGGTAGCAGACTTATCTTAGCCGATTACACCATGTCCCCTCCACCCCCCTATCTCATAAGCTGTCTATAGTGGAGCTAAGCAATATAACCATCTGTGAAGTTAAAACATAAATACTATGTATATATATATATTGTGTAAAAAAAAAAGTACTATTGTACTAATTGTGTCTTATCAACGAAAAGGTATCGTCGAGATTAATAAAAATTTATGTGTTGGGCGCCACTCCTGGAAACTAGGAGAAAGAATAATAAAAAAATAAAAATAAAAAAATAATAAATACAAATAAACTTTAGCTCGACTAATTTGAACAAATGCACGATGACTCTAAAAACTCAGGACCACTGGGTGTGGTTGGAGAACGTTTACCTAGATATTACAATGTCAATGTTACAATGGTGTGCTGTAAGTTTCCACCAGAGTTGAGAGTACTTAAAATAAAAAAATTAAGAATTAGCAATTTAAATACAATGGATCATTAAAACAAAATGTACTAATTGAGATTACAATAAAAAAAAACCAATTGTTGAAACTTTTGTGGGTTATTATTATTATTATCATTATTGTTTCCCTTTTACTACATCCCAAACCTACCTAAGGATATCCGAATAAATATAATGCTAATATGACAAAATAAAATATATGGTATTACATAAATTCTTAAACAAAGTTAAACAATTAAATGAGCAATCTCTGAACAGGATTAAATTTAGGAGTTTTAATATATATATATAATAATAGAGTGAAAGAAAATAATATATAAATATAGGCTAAACTTTTATATAATATATAGTTTTGAGTAAGACAAAAAAAATGGTATTGTTGAGGAACAAGAAAAAAAAAATCAATAGAATTAATATTTTTACATAAAAATAAAATATTAATCAATTCCCTGTAATAGATAGAGTCTGAATGTATTTAGTCCTTTCTGAAAGTTTTTGCATATATCCTGATAGCTTGATAAGAAAAAAATGAGAAATAAAATATATTTAAAATTGAAGATTTGGCTGGACCTCACCAATGAATTTGTCCATGTTGAAACAGAATGTCTGAAGTCTGTTTCCCTTTTGTCCACAATTTGAAGAAATAAACATTCTAGTTCGTCTCCAGACACTTAACTTTCCATTTGAGTACTGGAACTTTTACTTTCGAACCATTGTTCCACTTGAAAACTAAATTTAATTAGGAGCTATAGAGATTTTGCTCCATGTTAAAATGACACTCCAGAAGAAAGAACCCTCATCCTCTTCAAATAATGTTCTAAGTTTCAAATTTAAAAACGTTCTATTCTCTACTAAGTCCAAAGAGAAAACTAATACGTTAAAATAAAAGATAAAGTGTTGGCTATGAACTGTTTATAGAATAAAATACAAATTTAGTATCAAGATTTAAATATATGTCAGTGTTTCTTAAGAGAATTAAATGTTTATTTTAATATGTCAGAATTGAAATGCGCGCTATTTTGGAACGTCTTCTTTTTCTCTTTTTTTTTTCTTACTACTTTTACAAGCACGAGACTCGCCACTCACTTGTTCATCATATCTGTGCATGCGTTAAAATAAATCATGGCTGACATTCAAAATAAATAGAAGAAGAGTCAACAGACCTCTTGGAAGGAAATTAATATGTTTAATAAAAGGTAAGTGTTCTTCCTTAGGTCAAAATTAATTGTTTAAATTATTTAAAACAGTGTTAGATGTTCTATATTCTGTCCTTTTAATTTATTTAAATGGATGTAAATAGTATTATTTGTCACGCCGGCAACACAGCGTGTTTCAAACGAAAATAAACTTGAAACTATTTACAAAGCTTGGGAAAAATATAAGGAAATAAATGGTAGGGTGGCAAATAACGTTACAATATATATGCTTGTATAAATATAAAAATGTAAATATTAGGCCTATATGTAGGCTATACTAATATAAATAGAAAATGTATAATCATGTTTAATTGCAATGGCCCCACGTTGAGTGTCACTACGAAGAACGAAAATACAGCATATCAAATATTTTTAAGAAAAAAAATAAATATACAAGTAATACTAAAGTATCTGCTGAAGAGTAAAGTAAAATATGCTTATATGCTCGATGTTAGATACTTCCTGCCAGAATAGTATCAGGTACACTCCGTTTATTTAACCTGTGAGGCGGGCCATCACCTTGACTGTGGCACTATCTTAGTGCCATACCATAGTGTAGAGGTGGGTAACAAACATATTTTTCAATGTAGCCACAGGTGTGAAAAGTGAAATTCGCCATAACGTGTTAAAATTGAGAAATAAGGTTGCTTGACCGAATATTAAAAATAACATACACTGTTTGAACAAGTTTATTAAAAACCTGTACACTTTGAATAGTCAGTAATAATTGCCTCAGACATAAATGATGACTTTTTTTTATTTATTTAGCACCACCTTCTTACCAGCCATTCGGGTTATACGTTTATATACTAATTACGCTAATGGATTTAAGGATTAGTAAGGCTAGAGTTATAGGTAGTGTACTACATTTACGTGGAGGGAGAGTGGAAAAACAGTTAGGTAAAATACCCTCAATACACCCGACTGAGATTTGAACCTCGATCTTCCCTTCATCGGCAGTCTTGTCTATTGCGAGGGAAGTGCCTTAGACCGTGCTGCCACCTAAGCGGGTATGAAAATTGTTCAAATTGTAAATGTTATACAATTTAATGCGAAATTTGCCAATCTTTTTGCTTCCAATGATTTGGAAGAAATATTAAGCCACAACCAGTAAACGTCGTCAGAAAAATGTTTATTTGTTTATTCGCCACACTTTAACAGCCAATTCAGCACTTGTAACGGGGCTGCACACCCCGACCATAATATAATAACGCAAGGTAGACTTGCTACCTTACAGAATAGACAAAGGCTACATTATATAAAAAAGATTTTGTATTGCTTAACTTTACCGAAGTCGATGGTTCACACTTAAAATCCGTTTCCCATGACCTCTGGTCTAGATCGGGAGCCTTAATTAAACCTTAATTAAACTGCACTACAAGCAATCATCCCTGAAAAGTCCCAAAAGAATAAAGAAAATATATGACGAAACAAAATCCCCTGTAGAATAATGTACATGAAAAAATAAATTAATAGCATACCCATTAGACAAATATTATGTTATTATTATTATTATTATTATTATTATATTGGTATTATTATTATTATTATTATATTGGTTGCCTGGTGGTCACCAATATAATAATAATAATGATAATAATAATATTTTTTATATATAGATATTATATATAGTTGATATAGCAACTAAATAATAATAATAATAATAATAATAATAATAATAATAATAATAATAATAATAATAATAATAATAGAAATAATAATCATAATAATAATTATTATTATTTAGTTGATATAGAACATAAAAACTGTATCTAAAATTTTTGCTCCTAAGCTTGCGCAGGGTGTGGCTGATGCTGATGCAAATTGAAGGGGAAGGAGGTGGAATAAATCCCTCCCTTCCCCTCCAGAATATATTTTAATTTTTTCTTTAACAGTTACAATAAATTTTAAACAGGAAGGAATTAATATTTTAACTTTTAACATTTTTCTTTGAAAAACATACATTATTTACAATGTCAACCGCCAGCTGGATGAAATAATTTTTTCAAACTCGTCAATAATGACATCCAAGTCCATATCCATAGCCAGCCTTTGTGCGCGGTGTCTTAAATAATTAGTTTTTTTTTTATCATCGCATCTTACTACCCGTTCAGGATAACGAATATATGATAATTACTCTCATGGGGTAGAGGTAGTTTACCTACATTTGCTTGGAAAGAGAATGGGAAAACGTGTAGGAAAAACCATCCTAAGTAGACCCGACCAGGATTCGACTCCCGATCTCCCGGTCATCAGCAGGCCATTCTAGTAGGAGTGTGATGCCTTAGACCATTGTCTTGTCCATTGAAGTAGGCTTAAATAATTAGGTACTTGGTTCTTTTGTCACTTTTACTTTTCCTATTTTTATTTTGTACCACAACACCCACGCTGCGTGCCCCTTTATGTTTGCTATAATACAAATTAACATTCAATTAAAAGGTTTATTCTATAAATATATTATGTTGGGATAGGCCTCCTTCCTATAAGCATCATAATAGCTCTAAAAATGTATATTCAATGTTAACAAGGTTTTGATGGTGATCACGACAAGGAAGAAGGACAGGTATATAACTGGTGTGAAGGTGAGAGGGGAGCAATAATTGAAGATAGTAAAAAGTATCAAGTATCTAGACAGTATTGTAGAGGAGAGTGCAAGGAACAAAAGAGAAATAAGTGAGAGAAGAAGGCAACAGAGGCGTTTTTCAGAAGTATGAGAAGCCCGATTTGGAGCTGGGATATGCCAGACAAGTGCAAGGGAGTGATCTACAACGCCTATTACCTACCAATATGGACATAGTCTGCAGAAACGTGGATAATGAAGGAACAGGATAGAAGCAGAGTGCAGGCGAGTGAAATGAGATTTCTGAGAAGCAGAATCGGTGTGATAAAATTTGACAGGATGAGAAATGAGAGAGTAAGAGGAATAGTAAAGAAAGAGCCCGTTTAAGAAAGGATAGAGAAGGCACGAAGGCGGTATGGACATGTGAGAAGAATGGAGAGGGAAAGGATGCACAGGAGGATGTTGGATATGGAGGTGAGGGGTAGGAGGCAGAGAGGAAGACAAAGAGACAGATGGTTGAAGGGAGTAAGGAGAAGTGTAGAGGAGAGAGGAGAGGACTGGGTCAAGGTGGAAGGAGAGAGGTGGTGAGATAAAAGGAGGCAGTAGAGAGGCTTATGCTCCAAATGTTTTGAATGTCAAACCTGAATTTTTTAGTATTCTAGAACCTCGGATTCGAGAATTATAAGGTTTAAAGGACACGCCCCTACTTAATGGGTTGACATTGGTCGTAGGCCATTGTTTATATCGTTAGATGATGAACTAAATCCTCTTAGATATCCTCTTGCTAAAATATTGGTTTGGTCTATTTCATGTTAAAGTTTAAAGGTTGGGGGAAGGTGTAAAAGCGGAGAGGGCGTCAGCAGAGAAAAGAAACAAGTGATTTTTGTTCACTATAAGAGCAATTAGAGCTCCTACTGTATTTGTGTAAAATAAAACTTTAAAAATAATATTAGTAATAATAAATTTACTACTACACTCACAATATATTTTAATAAAACATTGGTAATCTTGAAATAGTAGGTAACACTTTATGTATAGTTAAAAAAAAGTGTTTAGTAACAATTATTATGAAGGTAAATACGGTGTTTAAATATTTGGTGAACAAAAAATAAGAACAACGCTGTAAAATTTGGTGCATTTATTACAATGTGCAGGTTTTATTTTCATTAATCAAACAACTCTTATTATACCTATTACTTCTCTAATTTCCACTATACAAAATACATTTGTATGCTCTTTCAATAATATTAACACAAATAACAAATTGTCCTACTTAGATTGTTGGTATTTCAAAGAAAAAATTGCATTTGTGGGAAATATTGGCCATTTCTTAAAGTCAAAACGGGTTAAAATATTGAACAGGCCATCAATATCACTCCTTGCTTTAACTATAGGCATTCTCATGTGCCATGTTGACCTACGTTAATTTGTGTTTGCGCTTTTAAAAGTAGTGATTTTCCAATACAATCTATTTTTATAATAGTTTCAACTTAAAACTAATGTTTTGCGTCAATCATTTCAGCGTTTCATAAATATACTAAACAAAGGAATCAGCTTCTTTAAAAGGGACTTATCCCAACGTTTAAGCACAATTATTTTATATCTGAAACCATATTGGTAGCACGTAAAACCAAAAGTATATGATACACAAAGGGTCTAATAACTATATTTTATATTAATAAAACTCATTCCAGTGAGAAATATCACATATAATATTTTTTGGTGTTAAATATGTGTTCTATAGTAATTAGTTTTTTTTAATAAGGTTGTATCATATTGCCTATAATTGAAATAATTTATTTACATTTTGAATTTGGTTTCTAAAATGAGTAGTTAATAATTTATAAGAGGATGAGTTATTCAATATTTTCTGAACATCGGCAATTATGAACAAAAGCCCTTTGATTTACTGGTTCCGTAAATAAAATAACTTTTTACACTGATAAATAACCTCAAATCACTAGATAAAAAACAACACTAGGAAATAAAGGAGATAAAAAGTGACGCCATGAGAATGCCACTCCTCAACACAAGACGGTATAAACCGCATGGGAATGATGACGTCACACTTATGTTTCTATGTAGTCAATTCCTGCATTTAGCCATCTCATGGAGTATTTTTTTATGGTTTTCTATTAACTATGAATTCATACATGGAAAGACAAGTCTATCATTGCCGATACGTATGAGTCTCCCCCCTCTTATATAATTGACTGAAACAGACGACATTACATGGTATGACGTCAACATTAACCAACGTCCAATACCATATTTTAGGTACTCGCAGGCGACGCTCATGACGAAGACTAATAATACTTCCTTTGTTTCTTTGTACAGAACCTTGTAACAACAAGCAGTGAACTAGTCAAGAGTCAAGCAAGGTACTTTTACCCGCGTAGGGGAGACCTGACTGAATAAATCCGTTTTAACCTTAATGTGCCTAGCCCTCATTGAGAATCAAATTGATAACAACCTAAATACAAGGTAACGGTTTATTAAACACTTTATATAATTAACTATGTTACAAATATAAACCTAAAAACAGATATTGAGCTCTCTCTTTATATGTTACTGTGAAGGTATATATATATATTTAAGATAAAATGCAACACTTCTAATTTAAAATACAAAAACAAAACAAATTTTGGCTAAATATGCATAGTGATAAAAGCTCTCATATCGAAAAACGAGTATCATTTTCTTAAAAAATAATTTCTTTATACATTCTTTTACATATTTTCCCAACAGTGTTAATAAGCTATAATAGATTTATATAATAATATCCTTACTACTCCTAGATCGCTCATACCTATATATTAGCCAATGCACCTGTAAGATATATTGTCAACATTTCTTTGTATACGTTACGTCACTAAAGGTAGGTTTCAGTTCTTGTTGATACATTCTAGGAGTAACAAGTATATTGTTTACACACACAAGCCAACAATGATTATAAAACCAAACGGTCATGAGGATGAAACTACAGCTGCACAAAACTTCACGTTGTTATGGATTGTCTACAATCAATCGCACCTGCTTGTTCTAAGACGTTGGAGTTATTTCCTGTCTCAAAATTGACTGCCTGTAATGAAATATCGAGAGACGTAATTTTATAAAGTAGGAATTGGGAAATATAGTAAAACAGAAGAAAGACACAAGAATATTTAAACTTATTAAAACTGAGATGGTAGACAAATAATTAATATTTTAAGACAAGCGGGTGCGACTGATTGTATACGAGCTATTAGATTTATAACCATTATAAATATGTCAAAGGGCTGATCAAAGGGACAACGTTTAGCGCAAAGGTCTTGGCTAATGATCGAGAACGTTCAGAAGTTGTGCCAATGAGATGACTTTTGTTCGACTTGTGGCCGGGTGAGTATTGCTTTCACATACAGAATTTAAGGTGGCCACCTACCGGAGCACTAAGACGTGTTGCAGACGTTAGAAATTCCGTATTATTTAAGAAGTCGTTTGTTTTTTTCAAAACAATATGGTTAACGCCAAAATAGAAATGAAAGGTCCCCAAAGAAATAACAATCTTTAATTATAAGTTTTATAGTTTTATAATTAATAGAAAGATGGAATTAGATAGGTTTCAATCATGTTTCATGAGAAAAGTTGAAGTTATGGAATAAAAACAATAATGATAATAATATAATAGTAATAAATTAGACACATTGATCTAGTCTTCCTAAAACAAACAGCCACTTTTTAGCAGGCTCACAACAGAACCTTCTAAGAGACGTTTTGAGCCCTCAGAACTTCTGACCTTACCGTCACCGACAAACCAATCTAAACGAGCGTGAAGTCAAGTCCACGTGTACTACCAATATATGTTTGTTTTAATTATTATAAATTGTTTATATAATGATTATACGAGTGCAACTCAAAGATTTCAAAAGAAAATCAACTATCTCGGTGGCTATTTATAAAGTTATGCAATGAGATCCCCTCTAACCCAAACACAAAACTACCACAGTAAACTAAGTCAGAAAGCAACTGTCAAGAGTCACTTACTTACTCCATGGCGCTAGTAACTCTAACGTTCATTGCCGCACTTACAAAAGTACTCCGCCTATCCCTATCTAGAGCTCGTTCTATCTAGTCCACTACATTACACCCTATCTCTTTCAGGTCCATTATAATGTCAGAGGTAGAGAACAAAACATAACCAAAGCAGTAACTTAACAGTTTCTATCATTTTAACCACTTACATTTCCGTTTGAGTTTTGTTCCTTCCTTTAATAACTAAAAGCACTTAAAAACATGTAAAGCTATAGTCTCAACAAACACTGCGATCTCACCCGAAACACGCCATGACCCCAAATGGGGTTGCATCCCCTAGGTTGTAAATCATTACATTAAACAACGCTAGCCTTGTTAACCCATGGGGCACCTCTAGTCTACTTTTATGTGGGGAGGTCTGTCAAACACTCATACATCTAATACTGAATGTTTAAAAAAAAATCTAGAACATGTCCATGTCCCCCCCTCCCCCATCCCCACACCGCCCTCTGGGAAATCCTACTTCTCCACTCCAAAAAAGCAACCCCATTTAGTTTAGCTTCCATTTTACACCGGGCACAGCTTGCTTCAACTCCTCCTGATAATCCTAGTTCCCTTCCATTCCTCCTGACCATTCTAGTTCACTTATATTTACCCCTGGGCACAATCCTAGCTCGCTTACATTTCATTCCCTCTGGGAACAATCAAGATCTGCATTATTCCTGGACAGTTCTAGTTCTTCATTCTCTCTGAAAATCATAGCTCTACATTATCTTTGTAAAAACCTAGTTCCCTTTTTCCCCTTGTAAGGACAAACTTAATTCCTAAAAATATTTTATATTTTCACATTTGTATTTGTAATAACAATAATAAAAATAAGATATTATATTAATCGATCACTTTCTAAATATACGATAACAACACTTCACTTAGACACTAAATAATTTGACTCTTGAACAATAGCACGATATTTAACACTAGAAATTGACCTACCTGACTACGAACCCACACTCAAATATAAATGATTTTAAACTTCAGTTGCTAAGACTCAAACCAGAAATTATTAGACCTATAGTTGGCCTCCCTGCCCACTTGACTCCGGCCACTGGAAAAGCTTCTCTCTTTATCCTAAAGTTGTTATTTTTGAAAAACTTCACTCTACGTTCAAACGTTGTAATTTTTGATCAACCCCTTATTATCCACACATGGATGATGTTTCCTTACTTAATTACATAAATAAACTTGTGAGACATTATTGGCAACTATAACCTCATATATATATATATATATAGATATATTATGCATCCTTAAGAGTCCTTAAACAACTTATATCCCCTATGATATTTAATTTTGTGCACACATGCTATATCCTTAATCACGGGATATGATTCCAACCAACAGGAAATTATAATATTTTGTTCACTAAAACTCGTTGAACTAAAACAATTTCAGCAAATTCAATAAATACAACATGTTTATCATTTTATTTTGAGTTAAAATAACGATTGCTTTAATATATTGATTTTTCTTTATGAATTGATATTGAAGGTAGATAAATGAAAATACGATACGTGTAAATAATGACGACAGTTTCCTTTACTATCGTTAATACTGTCATTTTTATTCGCACATCCATGATCAATTCACTATTTACATGTGTGTGACTCTCCGCACCAGTCCCTGACAACAGTCTGTAAGAAAGTTGAAGTTGATCAAACTTATACGCAGTGTTAAGGACTACAAACTTATGGATTGCGGTTCTGGATACAGATTTAGGAGCAATCTGTTACTATGGAATTGATAAGGACTAAAAACCTTATGGACACAAATTCTCTTGATGGGGATAAGGACTACTTGTATCTATTTTACGTATGCATCGGTACTTAAGCTTAGCTTAAAGCTATCTACTACCTAATAACGCGAACATTTCTCATGATAGCTTCTTGTTTTTCTATTAGCCGCCATGAAAGATGGTCGTTCACATGGTAAAAGTTTACTTATACTGAATTAAGTACGGAAACATCACTTGTGTGTACGGGTAATCATAGGCAAATTTCCTTTCATACACAGGATCAAGCAGCTGTTCTTATCATAGAGCATCCACACCTTAAAGTTGTGTTTCTGTGTGTTTAGGGGGAGAAATAATAGCAACTAGATCTCAAATACATATTTATCCTTAGGGTAGGCTACATTAGACACAACGCTAAATAAATGTAATGTCGACTAGTATATAATGTCTCCTCTGTAGGGCTGTATTCGACTCCTAGACGTATTCCTCCTTGCCTTGTACCCTTTACAGTTGCATAGCAAAGGACCTGATTAAACGTATAAACATCCAAATTGTCATCAAGGACGCAGGCGCACTCCTATCACGTTATTGGAACTAAATATTGAAGAGAATCGTCGTCGCTATGTCCTCACGAGCTCTTGGTGCAGTGTTTGACTGGAAACTATTTTATTAGATAATTTTTCTTACCTAAAATGTATAATTTTACCGATTCCGCTATCTTAAATAAAGCGTAACTCACCATAGATATATTTTTTATTGTATTACTAAGGGAACCAAAATGCCAAATACAGAATAAATTAAATCAATAAATTGAAAATGGCGCGTGTTTTATGCAAATCCCTTATTCACTTTTATGACGGTTAGTAGATTGCATTAAAATAGTTTCTAGGATCGTTGGTAGGTAGCAACACTGAGTTCTTAAATAACGTTAACTGTATGGTCCTAAAAAGCTGTCATCAGTTTACATTACCTTCTTTATCTCTGGTATTCAACTATTTATTGAAAGTACGTTTGTCACGTATATAATATAGCTACCAAGGTGATGCCGAAAGGATCCTTGCAAGCACCCTCAAGAATATTCGCATAAGACTAAATTTACAAATTGTTTTCTAAAAAAGAAAGGCTTGTTTTAGCACTTAAAAAAATTATACTATATCATAGTAAGTTTTGTTTTACACAGTTAAAGAAAGCCAATTTGACCAGAGTAACTAAGTTTGTCTAGGTTGATGCATCAATTCTCTCAATTTGTTGGTTTGTTTGTTAAGCGTTTGTAATAGTCGAAACCTTTGTGTTTTACTATCTAAGGAATTTAAACTTCTGTAACAACTTACTTTTGTTAGATTATGTTTACTTTTTTTATAAAAGGTTATAAAAATGGGTTTGTGTAGTTTTCAAATGTAATAGGCGTTTATAATCCTGTAATAGATTAATCGTGTCTATTTTATAGTACTTGTTAACCATTTTCAACTTTTTAGTTAATGAAATTACTATGGTCTCTGGGAAATTCTTTCTAGTTTTAAACCAAACATTGTTGTAGGTCTGCTACAATATTTTGATTGTTTTACTAATAATTTTTTACGTGTTTATTGAAATATTAAGATTTAAGTAGTGTATTAGACTAAAATGTGCTAAATTGTCTGTACAATAATACGATTGAAGGAAAAACCTAATAATTTTCGCTTAAAATATATCAATTGTTTTTCAAAGAAAATCCTTATCAACTAAATTAAGGAATATAAGTATGTAATTTTTGCATACGTATTTTTACTTTATTTTCATTTTAAAATCCAATGTTTTACTGTGGTGATCGTTTTGAAATGTATTTATTTAAAAACTCATAAAAAATATCACGATATATTTTCAAATTATTCATAAGTAAATTTATATTGTTTTGACAAAAAAAACTCAAGGTGCATTATTTTATTACATAATCATGGGTCACTGTTTTAAGTGAGTTATATATTTCTCTGCTACGCTACGTATCATTTAACAAACTCGCAATATTTTGTTGTATCGCATATGTTCTAAACTTGGTAAAAGTATACTATACAGTTAGAAAGACCATGGCTTCCGTTGGGTTGGGGGGAATGATACAAAGTTTTGCTTAAATATGAATATTAAGTAACTATTTCAATAATAAAATGTATCCATTAAAACTTTAGATCAAGCAAAACAGGTAAGCAACGTGCTGTAATTAATTCCACCTCTATGGTAAATACAATGCTATAACGTAGTATTTGTTGGAGAATGCTATTTAACAATTTTGAAGTAAAAGTTAAAAGTAGACTTTGTAGTTTAAAGTTTGAATTGGTACAGTCCTAATCAAATACAAAATTAGTAGACTTGAAAGAATGAAAATGTAGGAGAATTTAAGTGTAAGGAATTTCTTTTTGACACCGACCCTACTGCACAACAGTAGGAATAACTTTAATCTAAATATAGTTGCATCTGACGGAATAGCATAACGTCATTTTTATGATTTTATTTTAGAAAAATATTATTGGAAAGTATGTATATTATGAAAATGGTAAGATTTGAAATACTTAATTTGCATTTTGCTAAGGTTTATTATTTGGAAAAACACAAACAAATGTTCAAAGAGTATCTATATTAACACATTAAGAAATACATATTTGGTTGTATTGTGTTGCTGAAAAACTACTGTGATTTATTAAGTTATTATTGGATATTACTAAACAAACATTTTTGTTACCCACCTAATTGTTAAATAGAGGACCTCAACATATTAAATGAATTACAACTAAAGCTGTAAAACCTCAACAAATCACGCTTTTTTTTAAATACTGGCATATAAATATCATAGAAGGTCCCCAAAATTTCTTGGTTTAGAACTATGAAATATTAATTTGAGATCACACAGTAATTTTCTCACAACAAATTCCTTAAATAATTCAAACGTGATGGGCACTGTTTTTAAGGTGTGGTCACGCTAAGAATTATCAGCAACCTCTAAAAAAAGCCAACTTAGATATATCCAGGGTCATCGGGTTTCGTTTGAGCCCCAATAATCTAAACTTAACACTCTATCAAACCTCGGTGACTTGACCAAAATAAATTACCCATTTGTATGCACTGTTTAAGATTGAATTTATAGAAAACTACTTGTCTTCTCTTGAAGTTACTAAGGTCTTATAAAACCAGTAATACACTTCTATTTTAGTAAATGTTTCACTCGATTAACAATTTTATCTAAACTCTTTATAGAAAGAAGCCTTGGGTCACACCAAGTAATTTCAGCCCGATTCCTGGGAAAGGTTGCAGAGCTGCCGTATTGAAGGTTTTAACGGCAATGTGCTTCTTTACGTGTTTTACCGTCTCTTCCCTTTTGGCTCGACTCGCCATATCTCTCACGACCCTCGACAAAGCTTGGAAAACGACAGTGTACAGCAATCGCAGTAGAGTGTACCTAAAAATTGATTTTTTATAAAGTACCTAATAGTTTATTTAGGAGTGGAAATCTAGATTCTCTTCTTTAATTTTTCGGAATGCTTACTCAAGAAACACAATAAAAACAAACATGAAAAAACTAGGATTGTACCTAAATTTAAAAAAATCATTATAATGCTTCCAAATGTCTTATTGGGTGTTACTTTACTATAGTATTTTATAAAACCTCGAGCACATCCATTCCGAAGATCAACAAAAGGTTATACTAAGATTTTTTTTTAAAATCAATCTCTTTAAATATTGAGTTGTAGTCTCATTTCATATCCTTTAAATGTCATTGAAGACCATCTGATGTGCTGGGTCTTGCGTAAGTTCAGGACTAAACAAATCTTTGAAACGTTTGTCACGGTAGATTCCATATAAATAGAAGTCTACAATTTTATTGAATTGCATTCATGAAACTCAATTATCTATTAAAAAAAACTCTTTCCTCTAAAACCAGCATTTCAGTTTGTTACAATCATGTTAAAAATATTATTAACCTTCTCTTCGCTGCCATACCCGGAAGACCACACAGGGCACTGTCTATTTTATCTAAGATTCAATTCGCGTTACCTACGTATTTCACCTAGGATTTCTAATCATTCACACACATATTTCTTTCCCGTTAGACTATCACAGTGACATTCAATTATAAACAAATTCATTTTAAATCAATTTCATTTTAAAATACCAAGTTATTTAAAACAAAATTAACATTCTATAATATACCCTGCAAAGTTAGTTTTTTTTAAATCTTTCGATTCACTCTTTCTTGGTTAATATATTGCATAAGTTATTTAATTCTATTATACAAAGTCTTAAAGAATGTTGGAAAACAAATATATACACTATTATAAATATTCTCCTAACTACTATGTCTTCATTATTTTTGGG
Organism: Timema podura; assembly: GCA_033556935.1. NCBI lineage: Eukaryota > Metazoa > Arthropoda > Insecta > Phasmatodea > Timematidae > Timema > Timema podura. The sequence goes on from JAVRXN010000008.1 coordinate 21,663,435, forward strand.
GGGAAAACCTTTTCCTAATTAATAATATCAGTCATTTCGATAAGGTTTTCTACTTATGAGAAATACTCTGTTTGGTTCCTTTGATTGTAATGAGATTGGGAAAAAAAATGTCCTGTATAATAATTTATGTTGAATGTAAGATTCTTAAAGGACTTCACTCTCAACGTATTACAATTTTACCTCTCTCTACGACATACTTATTTGAAACGTTTGCTTCTGCGTTCCATACAGTTTTGTAATATACACTTACGAGACTTTAAACCTGTTAACCTCTTTGAACCAGGATTAGTGGATTAGAAGATCAATTGGACGATGACAATCTTGATTTGAGATATTTCTTTTTGATTTTGAGATACATTTTTGGAAGAACGTCCAGGATGAGTAGATTTGTGTTCCCGTGGTATAATTAATAGCTATAGTGAAATACACCGTGAACATGACAAACCAAAATGGCAGACATGACAGTACTTTATAGACACACCTTGATACTAGCTGCTTCTAGCGATCCTAGTGTGTAGAGTTTTTTGTAATTTTGTTTAAATTATACTCTTATTTTTATGTTTTACTTTAAAAAAGAATGTTTTTTGTATAAAAGATTGAGATCTATGATGTTTCATACATTTTGTTTTTATCGTCGTGAATGTTAGTTTTTTTATATAAGAAGATATATTCCAAACAACAAATATTCATAATCTGGAAATGATTGTTCTTACCCTTTGACCGCTAGTTTCTCTAAAGAAACATGAGCGTGAAAAGGAATTTATGAAAATAGTCTCGTAACTGTATATCAAAACAGTTTGGGCAACCGCCTGTCGCACTTTCACTCCTCCAGCTTGTGTCGATCGCACCTGCCATCTTGTATCCTCCGCGTCCGCCATTTTATGTCCTTCTGTTCACTCGACTTCTGCCTCCTCTCTGAAGAGGTAGGTGGACCAGTAGACGAGGTTAAAGAGCGCGAACACCAGGGGAAAGGTGATCCTGGATATGACGTCTATCCTCTTGGAACGGGTCGGGAACTTGGAGAGCCAGGTCCTACAGCAGTTCTCCCTTTTGGGCTGCATGTGGATCTCGCACTGTCGGGCCTTCTCCAAGGCCAGGGCATCCCCAGGGTGTCGGACCAAGGGTTTCTGGAACAGACCACACTTACCTGCCACACCCTGGAACAAAAATTGGGGGACCTAGACCGTACCCCTTTTTGCTCCTGGGCAGACATATTAAATATGTGTGGGAGATTCATCACCATTTATATTGGGAGGAGGGGGAATATTTATGGACAGTTGAAAGAGATTTTCAAATGTGATAGCTATTGTTACTTTTTGTTAAATAAAATACTATGGCACAGTTAAGTCAAATTAGATGTTGTACTATTACTGATGAAATAATCTGGGAAATATTATTTTGTAGTTAAAATAATCTAATGACTCTATATTGATTCTCCTTGGATAGTACAAACGATACCTTGAATTATCTATAAATCAGTTTCAATGATTAAAAATAACTCCATGTTGTCAGCACGAAAGCAAGATATACCGACCGAGCGGCAGCTGCATGCTGGCGAAGATAGTGCTGTCATTTGCAGATAGATGGTGTCATGTGGTCAGCACAACAAACCCTCTGGCTATTAATCTCAGTTTTCTATTCAAGTAGCTCCTCAATTGTCCTCATGAGGCTGAGTTGACCCCGTTGACCACAGAAACATCTGGAAGTGCCGGAGTTTGAACCCCTGACCTCTGGATCTATAGCCAGGAACTCTAAAGGCCCGTTGATACGGTGTTAATGGACTAATGCAAGTTTACTAGTATTAGCTTACTAACATGCTAGTTGTGTTGACACGCATTTTTCACTTGTATTAGTATCGCTTCTAAAAACATGGCTGAAAATGAAGTGGTGCTAACTGATCTCTCTATTGGAGCCTTTTTTTTCATCACTGCTTCTGATTTCTCGTTCAGGTTATTAATACGCATATACTAATAATTACGCTTATGTGTTAGGAGCTAGGAAGGGTGAATTTAGAATAAGAATGGGCGGCCAAATAAATTACAATTTTTTAGTAAACGCAATGTATCATAACTAGTTGACCTATTTAAAAAATTGTTTTATATAGATAACATAAAAACGTTTGTGATTAGTATATCTAATATTTATTAATTCCTTAAAACATTAAAATATGTTTCAGTTGATCCCAAATAATTATTTTATTATTTTGCTTGATTTGTTATAACTCAAATAAAGTCAATAAATCCTAATAAAACCAAACTAGGTTGAACATTTTTTATAAATAGGCCTAGCCCAGGTTTTTTCAAGCCTGATTTAAATGTTGGTATACTATTAACAAAATATATTGTTAGGCCTAAAATATTCCTTAAAAATAGTGATAAATTAATTTGTAGATTGGTTTAAATATAAACTATCTGGTTTTCTATGAGACAATAATATTAGGTTGTGTATCTACTCAAGTTTCCAAAGCATTACTACAAAGTGTTTGAAGTGTATGGGCTGAACATTATTAATTAAAACTTATAAAGATTGGTTAAAGTGTCAAATACGGAGATTGGAAAGCGTGCCGGTGATTTCGCGTGAAATTCGCCGGCCAATCATACCTTTCTTGCCGATAACATGAATATTATGTTGCCGGAACTAATCACGGTACTACAATGTTTTATTATAATTTGTGATTGTATGTAAAAAAAATTACACATGCCACGTTGATTGGTAGGAAATAATGGTTTGATAAAATTATTTATAATATTTGCTGAATGATATTAAATAATATCTCTCACAAGGCACACTTGCAATATTTACATAACATTTTATTTTGGACACTTCTTGAGAATATGTACGCCTTATATCACTTTACAAAATCCTCTAGTGCAATATCCTTCGTATTCTTATCTTTATAAATCCGGTGCTTAAAATTCCACAAAAACTCATTATTTTCATAACATTACACAAATAAGTGTCTCCCGCACAACAATCTTTTAGTGGCCGCCATTTTGAATTGTCTACTTGCATTAGTAAAGTTGGAAGGTGACCAACTTTTTCAGTTGCAAGTGGACTTGCATGTTAGTAGCTTGCTTGTCTGTTTACACGCTGCAAGTTGTGCGCGCGCAGCCAAATTAGTGGACTTGCATTAGCCAACTAACATCGTGTCAACGGGCCTTTCCACTAGACCATAAAGGCGGTGATAAATATGCATCCATTCGAACCAAGTTAAATGTATCTTAATATTCTACGCATTTTTACACTCTTCTGTGATTTTTTTTATGGTAAATGCGTGTTTTGAACAACAAGTTGATCCTGAATCATAGTATTGATACATCAATGAGTATCATCTTGGCCTTGTACAAAACACATTCTTAACCTTTTTAAGCATACACACGTGAGTAATTCAAGCCTTAGACAGTGATTAGAAAAAATCAGTTACTCAAATCTGAATACTACTTTTATATAAAAAAAATTATCTTTAAAGAGTGAGACTTACCATCAATATATGAAACTTTTCTTCATACTCACAAAATATCCAATTTTTTTAAGCTTCTTTTTCTTCGGACACTTCCACAGTGCATGGGGAATATTTTTTGGGGTATGATAAGGATAATTTTAAAATGTGATGATTCTAAATGAAAAATTAAAGCTTTTTCTACGTTTGGGAATCAAATATGCAGATATCTATTGTGGTGATAGCCATGCTTTTAGTTCTAATCTATCAAAATAAAATGGGCATGCATTTCTAGATATGTTCCAGGAAAGTATATAAAGGATATCACGCTGAGAAAAATAATAAATGATTATCTTAATTTCATAAAAAAAAATTCTCGTAATTAATTATTACTAAAACTATCAAAATAATATGAATTTTAAATACGTTACCAGATATTATATATCTAGAAAAATGCTGAACACTCCGCTCACACTAAGAGGTAGTAGACTTAATTTGATCGATTACGCTATGATGATCATAGTGGAACCATACAAGGTAAGCCTGCTACGTTTCAGGATAAACGGAGGGTACATTATGTGAGAATAATGTTTTGAACGGATACTAGCAGGTGGTTTGAAAACATAACAAAATGGATGATGAACGGTGTCAAGACTAAACGATTCTTAATGATTGGAAGTAAGCAGGGATATTGATGGATTGAAATGTATCAGGAGAATATGAACTACCAAAGCTAGTCGAGGTATCACGAAAGGCTTTGGTCAGAGGAGATTACTATGAATATGCGCATTCGTGGATATTTCGAGATGGAACAAGAAAATGGAGACAAAACTGAAATGAAGCTGCGTGACTACTTGGCAGACGTTGGGCCGTTTTAAAACTAAGTATTCATTCAAACTTAATCTAACTTTAGCCATTGAAAACACTTGCAATACAAATAAAAATGGTTGAAACGTTTTAGTTTAATAATTGTTTCTTGGCCCGTTATGGAATATCTATGCATGCGCATGCTCATAAGTGAATATCTTTTGTCCAAAGTCACTCGTGGGGTATCTTGGCTTTGTCTGTACCCTTTGGGTCAGGCTACCTAAAAAAAGAGAGGAAGACCCTTCCCTCCCCCCCAAATTTAAAACTTTTTTAAAAATTCATTTTAGCACGAGCGTCCCTTGTTTTGGACGAGGAAAACAAGGAGTGTTAAAAGTACTGAACCCTGCCAAGTCGCCAAGAGGGGGATCTTAAATCACTTCTAGCCTTTAATGTATTCAGAATATAGGCCACACACACTTTCTAAGAAAATATAGACTTCTTACATTTTACCAGATATCGTTCTCAAATATCTCGTAAATAAACCACTAGATCTATAATTAACGCTAAAGTACAAACCTCAAATATAACAGCGACCATTTTAAGGGCCAATGTTATTTTATAGTGAAAACACAATAAGCAATACCTTAACTATAGCGTGATTTGTTTAGTATAACTCATATGAGAGTTACAAACTAATTCAAGATAGCTCGGTGGTTTTAAACAAATAAAGGATCCAATTAATTTGAGTATAAATATATTATATGGCACGTTATGTAATTTTCATTGAATAATATATCATGTAATTGTAAATGGTTTATTTGGAAGGATAACTGAATCACACACATAAATAGATTATACTATCGTGATCACCTATTTACTATATATATATTTAGCACCGCGTCTTACTACCCGTTCGGGTTATACGCTTAAGTACTAATTACACTAATGGGTTAGGAATTGGAAGGGTTGAAATTAGAGGAAGTGAACCCGCATTTGCGTTGAGGGAGAGTGGAAAACCATTTAGGAAAAACCACCCCAGTTCACCCGACCGAGATTCGAACCTCGATCTCCCCGTCCTCGGCGGTCGAGCTCAACACGACTTGCGCGTTAGCCAACTACGCCACCGAGGCGGGTACCTATTTACTAATTAACTAGTTTTTGTCGAGGTAGTGTTACATTTAGTAGTTTATTTATGCCTCATTAGCACACCATTTTGTTTCAAAATTGAAAATTATTTTTGGCCTCGTAAATTCGATTTGAAATATTTGGTTTAATATACAAGTACTTTAAGCTCTGGTTCAACCAAGTCTTTCTCTTTAAATAAGACAGAGATGCGTGATAGTCATGAGGATGTATCATTGCCTTCCCGCGATTATTTGGAATCTTGCTGAAAACGAATCATCAAAACTAATCAAAATTGGGTTCCGCTGTTGCAGATTACAGTAGCGAGCGGATGCTTTCACATGGCCATAATATAAACACCGCCTTAAATATTCAGTGGTGTCTTGACAGAAAATGTACCTGGGTAGCTAAATGGTTAAACCATTGGGGTACAGTGCCAAAATCTTGAGTTCAATTTTCATGTAGTGATATCAATATAAACTTGAGATATAATTAATATTTACTAACAATAATATAGTAAACTATTTACAACTTTAAAAAAACCCAAAGGTCGATTATTTACCCAAAAGTTTTAATCAAAAATGCTAAAATAAATCAATTTTGGTCCAAAAAAAGCGTCGTATTCGATTGTCTTTCTTAGTTTGTTTTCATATTTATTATATTTCTCTTATTAGATCGCTTTCATTATATTTATTCTGTTATCAATTTTTTGTAAATATAATTTGTTTTATATTTTTTTTACTTTAGTTGAGTTATACTATGATTGTTTTGCATTTGTATTTTATTTTAAGCAATAACGTCCACTTTTGTAGTTATTTATCTGTTTTATTAAGATTTTTTGCTAAAACAAAACACCAAAGATCTTTGGATTCTTTGTATCCTGTAAAACATGAATGCTATACGGAACAGCTTAGCCTTAACCTAACCCTGCACCCATTAGTTATGTTAATAACCACACACAACAACAATATTAATGTGTGACGTCCTAGCTTACTCTTGTGCCCGCTGGCATGCAGCACTGCAGCTCGGCGGGCTAGTTTAACCCGTATCCCTACCTAGATACCAATGAGGTGAGGTAAATTTTGTTCGAATCTCTCTTGCATCCTGCACGACAACTCTTACTATTTTTCAGGATTCTATGTTTTACAAAAGTCTATATTTTACCAGATCAGCGTGTAAGGCCTACTTCAAGTACATCTTTGTTTTGTTTAGAGGTCTACTTTTATAGATACTTTACTTTTAAATGGCCACGTTTTGGTGTTTCGGATGTCTTGTGTGTCTTTGATTTGCCTGTACGAGCACGCATTTTTGACTGAAATTCTAGTTTACTTTGTTATATAGACCATGCTTACAAACTTAAAGAGAAATATATATATATTTACATAAATAGATTGATTTTACAACATAGACATTTCAGAACGCTATTAAAATAAACAGTAGCTTCAGAACGTGTATCATTATAAATAATTCGGGTTAGTTTCTTCGGCTAGAAGCACATGAAATAAAATCAAATTTTTAGAGTTTGTTTTTTTAGTTACGAGTAATTTAATTTTGTGTATCATATTATTTGTGTTTTTCTCCATGCTCCACCTCTTATTACACGTTTGTGCCATCTACATATTTTACACGGATAGATAAAGTAGAGTTTTAGAGTAAGTATGCCCGCATTTGAGTGTAGGGAAAGTGGGAAACTGTTAAGTATAAATTTCCTCACTACAGCTGACTGGGATTCAAACTCCAACCTTCACCTTACCCACCTAGCAATACAAGACGAAAGTGACACCTTTGTCTACTGGTCCACCAGAGTGTGCCTGTTAAATATGAATGGTATAGTAATATAAACATTTCTTGTACCTACACACCCCTAAGCAATATACAACCAATTCCTGTCATATCACACTGTAAAACAGGCAAGGTCACTTGAATAAGTGCTACTAGTTCTACTAGCCATTTAAGTGCTTCGTAACTTACATAAACTAATTTTAAGACCATCAAATGAGAGGAGTGAATTATCCAATTAAATGCACCAGTTTTTATTTATTAAGAATAGAAAAACCAGCTAGATATCTAACTACGTCCTCTTTGGTAAACCAGGGGAAAAAATACTAACTTGAAACATTAAAACTCTTCGTTACCCCCATCAAGTCTCGATCCCGTCCGGTCTAAACATATTTAATTACATTAATGGTGTAGAGCTATGTTAAATATAGTTTAAGAAGAAATGTACCCACATTTGCGGAAAAAAGTGGGAAACCATTTAATAAAATAAAACTTAAATACAGCCAGCCTGGATTCGAACTCCAACCACCCCGTCATAGGAAAACTAAAGTAGACGAACCTGACACCTAATCCACGTGCCCACCTGAGTGACTCGTTGACGCCTAAAAGTAACTCGACATACTCAAACATACACTGATTATTCTCAAGTGTTTATTTTCTCTAACACAGTGCCTCCTAAACTTTTGGCAGTTGTGAACTACATTCTGAACTCTTCATAACAAGAAGGGAAAAAATTGATGTTATCCTATAAAGTAGTGTAAACAGTCAGTCAAAATTTTAATGAAACTTTAGGGGTAAGCTAAAAATCCGCGTTTATTTCTTTATCACATTTAATATTTAGAACGTGTTTCAAGCTTAATAAAACTCACTGTTAGTCACTAATCCATTGAAATCCTTTTCGTACCACAGTTAGGGAAACACTGCTATAGTAGAATTTGGGTAACTTAGCGGAAACACACCTTTGTGAGCTCTTAAGAAACCACTTCAATATGTGGGTGGGGTCGTAAGAATCCTAAGCACACCCTAACCGATATTTTGTCTTAAATCCCCTCCCCAGGGGTCTCAACCGGATACTCCAGTCAAACACGCTTGCACCGAGCCGATATAATAAAATAGTATTAGTATCAAAATAAGATATTTATGGCAAGAACATTAAGAGTAATTATTGTTAAGGTAATATCTTTATTTAATCAGATTCAAACACGTGGTCTAGAGATTCTTAAATTATCAAGGGGAAGCCCATACAGTATAATACGTGATGTCACAGGCTACGAGAATATCCGGCTGGAGCCGACCAAACAAATATCTTGAGAAGACTGGTAACTCAAATGACCCCTTGCGTTGAATGTAGCATAGATTTTATAAATAGTATTATGATAATTTACTACTCATCAGTTGTGTATTTTTACTTTTCATTTAATATCTAGAACGGTTGTATTTCCAATTTAAGAAAAGGTTTTTTTTATCTTAGATTGAATAAAGGAATGTAAGACTCTTAGGAACCGCCTAACCCCTTAAGGCTACGAACCTGAATAATTATTTTTAAAAAAGGTCGCAAACTCAAAAACGGTGATTTATTTATATATAACATATATTATATATTATATAACATATATTATATATATATAACATATATTATATAGTATATAACATATATTATATAATATATATAGTATATTATATAATATATAATATATTATATAATATATATAATATATAATATATATATATAAATATATAATATATTATATAATATATAATATAATAATAATATATATATATAATATATATTATATAATATATTATATAATATATATAATATATTCATAATATATAATATTATATATATATATATACAAAAATGATGTGTCCTTGAAAAATTTCAGACTTCTTTTAGAAGTAATTTATTTATACATCTTCGATACTCCATTTTTTAAATTCCAAAACAATTAGGTTCGTACGATCTCGACACAAACTCATCATCCATATAACATCAAAACGTCAACAACAACAACAAAAAGAAGGGGGGGATTTATGGGTTGTGTTTTGTTGGCGGACGTTTATGCATTCACAAACGGATGTATACCACAAAACTGGAATGATCTTTTATTGTAAAAAATAAATAAAAAAATAGCACAATTCATTTTTCTGCTTATTCCAGATGACGCGGAAGTGACATCGGTTTATGATGCAATCGATACATTTTATTGGTCGACATAGGCGTATTAATATAAGAATCGAATAATATTTTAGCTGGTTTTTTGTGCAATTTATCTTTATCCCAGTCATTGCTAGCCGCGCATCTTGACTAATTGTATAAAGTTAAGGAAAGTAGAGTTTTCAAGGAAATGTGCCAGTCTTTGCATGAGGAAAAACACCTTTAGTACACTCGACTAGGGTTCGACTCTCAACCTTTTGATCAATCCAGTCTATTGGGAGTCTGATGGCCTAAAATACGTAACTGGCACTGATATCTTGGAACTAACTGCTGAGCCTGTTCTATTGTAACTGTTTTAAAAGGCACTTGCATGTTTAATATATCCTACAAAAACTTTTACATGCCCGAAGTTTTTACCTACCCATTCAATTAGGGACATTCCCCTTATTCCAGAAAATATCCTAGCTCATACATGTATTTTACTAAAGGATTCCAAATCAATATTTGTTGGAGGTCAATAATAACAGTATTTCAGAATGTGGAGAGTTATGTCTTCATTGGTAGATTTCATTCTCCAGCCCTGGACAGCGCCTGTTATTAGTGTCTGGGACTTCCTGAATATAGTATACTCCTAACAACATCACACGTGCCATATCTTATAAAGCTCTGTTTGGAGTCCACGGGATGGATTATTATACAAACTTATTACAATGCCAACTTATATATTCGACTCCTTAGCACTCTCGGCCATGGCAAGATCTAGTACCGTAGGTAAAGGTACCACGAGGGACACGACTAGCATTCTCGGCCATTGCAAGATCTAGTACCGTAGGTAAAGGTACCACGAGGGACTCGACTAGCATTCTCGGCCATTGCAAGATCTAGTACCGTAGGTAAAGGTACCACGAGGGACTCGACTAGCATTCTCGGCCATTGCAAGATCTAGTACCGTAGGTCAAGGTACCACGAGGGACTCGACTAGCATTCTCGGCCATTGCAAGATCTAGTACCGTAGGTAAAGGTACCACGAGGGACTCGATTAGCATTCTCGGCCATTGCAAGATCTAGTACCGTAGGTAAAGGTACCACGAGGGACTTGACTAGCATTCTCGGCCATTGCAAGATCTAGTACCGTAGGTAAAGGTACCACGAGGGACTCGACTAGCATTCTCGGCCATTGCAAGATCTAGTACCGTAGGTAAAGGTACCACGAGGGACTCGACTAGCATTCTCGGCCATTGCAAGATCTAGTACCGTAGGTAAGGTACCACGAGGGACTTGACTAGCATTCTCAGCCATTGCAAGACTAGTACCGTAGGTTAGGTACCACGAATGGGACTCGACTAGCATTCTCGGCCATTGCATAGTATCTAGTTACCGTAAGTAAAGGTACCACGAGTGACTCGACCCAGCATTCTCGGCCATTGGCAAGATCTAGTACCGTAGGTAAAGGTACCACGAGGGACTCGACTAGCATTCTCGGCCATTGCAAGATCTAGTACCGTAGGTAAAGGTACCACGAGGGACTCGACTAGCATTCTCGGCCATTGCAAGATCTAGTACCGTAGGTCAAGGTACCACGAGGGACTCGACTCTTAGCACTCTCGGCCATTGGCAAGATCTAGTACCGTAGGTAAAGGTACCACGAGGACTCGACCCAGCATTCTCGGCCATTGGCAAGATCTAGTACCATAGGTAAAGTTACCAACGAGGACTCGACTCCTTAGCACTCTCAACTGCGGTAAATCTACGACTGTAAATTGATCTTTTGGTCCCTCACCCATCTCAAGAACACCCATGTCGACAATAAAAGACTCCAAAACACAACTCTCTACAGGGTTCGAGCCCAGCTCGACAATTTTGGGGAAAGGGGGGGGAGGCGTAGCTTGGCAGGGTTAGCACTGGCTGTTATCCAGTTGGGCCAGGGGTGTTGCAAACCAGAGTGCTCCATGTTTTGTTCCCCTCACCATAGCGAAGGTGGTCCCCCCGTCCTCCAACAGGTCCGCGGCAGCCTCCAGGGACGCCGCGTGCTCCAGCTCGCACTGTCTTCTCTGCTTCTTCATATTCTCGCGGTGCATGTCGGACCGGGAGGCGTAGTTGACGAGGGCGAACTCAAGCAGCGCCCCGAACACGAAGGTGAGGCAAACCCCGGTCCACACGTCAATAGCCTTGGTGTAGGAGACAGGGGGGAGGGAGGCATTGATGCCGGAGGTCTGGGTGGCCATGGTGAGCAGGGTGGTGACCCCCAGGGACACTCGTGCCGGGACGGCGCCCTGATCGAGCCAGAATGACACCCACGAGACTATGACGAGCATGCAGCAAGGGATGTAGATCTGAATCAGGTAGTAGCTGAATTCCCGTTTGAAGAGAAGGTCCACTTTGAGGCAGCTGTATTCTCCTGTAACAGGCGAGACACGTCATTTTGTTGGCAACGTTAAATTGGTTGCTCAGCTTCTGGGGAAGTTGTTTTGGGAAACCTTCCCAGGGGGTCATATTGAAGACAAGCTTTGCTTGATTTTAAGTTCCAGGGAGTCATTTTGGGGGCGAATTTGACCTTGGTTCACAGTATCTGAGGTAGTTATTTTGGGGAAAACTTCTCTTGTGTTCATATTCTGAGGGTACCGTTTTGGGGTAAAGTTTGGTTGGTTCTCAGCTTCTACAGACGTCATTTTGGGGACAAATTTCTTTCAGTTCTCATCTTCTGAGAAAGGGGGAGAAAAATTTTGAGTGGCAAAGAGTTGCTTGATTTTAATCCTCTAAGGTAGTCATTTTAAAGGGCAAAGTTTTCTTGGTTCTCATTTTTGGGATATTTATTTGGGGTAACTTTCTGGGAAGATCATTTTAGTGTGCATTTTAAAGCCTATTCAGCTTTTAGAGAGATCATTTGGGGTAACAATAACATGGCTATCTTTTGGTGTAGTAATTTAGGGCTAACATTTCTTAGTAATTCGACATTTTTTGGGAGTCATTTGGGGTAGTTTTCGTTCAGTTACTCAGTTTTTCTGGAATAAATGTTGCACTCAATCAAACTACAAAACACTATTGATAAAACATCATAGCACACCAACATAGTACAGGTGTTGTATTATATTATTCTAAAGCTGCTTTTTTTTAATCGTTGAATAGTTTTTATTTCGTTAAAACGCTATTCAGATCTTGTTTTATTTGATATAGCATATTACATCAATTTTTTAGAAACTCATTTACATATTATTTACTAAATGTAAATTATACTTTTAAACAAAAATGTCATGACACACCGGTCGAGAAGCATTGCCTTATCGTTTAACAGCAGAAATACCCGGCGTTGACCAGTGTAACCATTCAATGAATTGTGTGGCTGTCCTGGGCAACGATTTTGTTTACTTCAAACAAATTTAAAAAAATCTAATCAAACATTTAAAATTCCAACTCTGAGATGCACATCTTTGTCCTCAGGGGCTATTCATTTTAAAATTTCAGACCTCTGCGTGCGGTAGATATCGCGAAATGTTCATGGCAGACAAACAAACTCTTAATTTTATTAATATAGATAAAGGATGATTAACTGGCACCCCTTTAATCCTATCTGGCGTAAAAGGCGATTAGATACGACTGAGAAATTATTTAAAAGTATTAACAAAATGTTCATACATTCAAAATAAATCGAGAGTGTTGAAAAAATTGCTAAGCCACAGTCGCATTAATACTTCAGATAACTATATGTATAAGGTTATTTTAGTTCATAGGTTTCAACACCAGTATTATCAACTACCTAAACTATGGGGAGGGTATAAGAGGGTAGTAATATAGAAAGTCCAAACCGAAGGAAACCTAAGATGCATTTCAAATAGACGGTTAACCTCACCTGTGTAACACCGGGTACTTTTAGCTTGAACTAAACAATAATCAAGAAGTTTAAACTAGATCTTCGCAGGGGCGTACGGATGAAGTACAAATCCTTCCCAAATTAATTTCCAAGCCTAGTAGCTTATTATAGTCACATACAATTATTTCACCATCAAACTCAATTATGTTTAGAAATATTTAAACTTATTTCAACGCCGTATTTAATGTTAAAATTATTTCCCACTACCCCCAGAGTCTTGATCCGAGCCACCGTAAATAAAACGCGCCCTTCCCCCTCCCGCACAAATAAATGTATGGTTGCGGCCCTGGATAACAGGTTGTTAAATTAATGACACGATACGAAAAGGAACCTCGAGGTATGTCCAAATATTAATAGCCCAATCGAACATCACCCACCTGTATTGGTCTTACTGTTGCAATAATCCGTGAGGAACTTCTCCAGGGTGAACCTTGGCAGGTGAAGGTTCTTGACGACCTGAACCGGGTCGCCGTCCTTCCAGAGGAACACCAGATCATCCGTCGTCCACCCGTCTGAAAAAAAACATTAAATGATTTCACTGAACGAGGTAACAGCACAGTGAATTAGTTAAAGGTGAGAGGGTCTGAACTAGCTAAGTGTAGTTAGTGAACAGATAGTTAAAATCTAACAAATCCTCTAATTTAACTAACTTACCCCTTTAAGTTAATTACAAGGTAACAGCACAGTGACTTAGTTAAAGTGGGGAGGGTCTGGACTAGCTATGTGTTGTTGGTGAACAGATAGTTAAAATCTAGCAATTCCTCTAAGTGAACTATCTCACCTCTTTAAAGTTAATTACCAGGTAATGTGATGCGTCCACGTATTTTTAATTAAAGGTAGGAATGAGGAAGATAAAGATTTAAAAGAAATGTGCTCCAATTCTCTTAGAGGTAGATGTAGAAATAATATCTCAGGAAAGACCACCAATTACATGGAGATGGTATTTAAAAAACCTTACTTCCTAATCATGAGCAAACAAGACAAAACGAGATTGATGCCTTAAGATGGATTTCCACATAAAGGATTGTGCTTTAACTGTATTGTCTCAAAAATTATTTCTACTATGTCAGACCGTAATGATCATGGAAAAATCACTTTCAAAATTATTCATGGTGACATGGTCGGGGCAGGCTCCCAGCACAGTTCTTTATGTCGAACCGATTGGGCTACAATATAAATTAAATAATTAAACTCGTGATAATACAATATCTCAGTGGTATTGCTAAGAAGGGAGGAGAGTATTGGAGGGGTCCGAAGCCCCCTCCATTCTCCAGACTTATACATCTTTCCTAATAGGTTTTTGTCAAACACATATGTTGCTTGAAAAGAACGTTGAAACGAACGTTTACACTAAGTATTACTACACTCATTGGGAATTACGGTAAGATAGTTATTATAAACCAACTTTATATAATTACAAGACTTAAAAACTAACTTAACGCTTAGAAAAGCAACAGCCAAATATTTTCTCCCAGCCTATATTGCTGTGAAAAGGAGGTAGTGTACAGTTTTTTGCCAACAGATAATTTCGGAATGGGATCGAAATCGGGGTACTTTCGTTACGTGTAAAGAGAGAAGACGCGCAAATGACTAAGCTAATGTGAGAATGAGTTTCACTTACAGCTGGCCATCCTGAGGAGCAGATCTGACGGTCCAATGGGTAGAGCTTCAGGTTCATCGGACACGACAATGTCAGGGATATTCTGCAGAACACACGACATTTATTTATTAATTTATTATTATTTTCTGTCCTGAGGCCTAGACTTTAACTCAGGACCTATGTTACATTGTTTCTCTACCTCGCTAGATTACTAGTTTATCCAATTTGAAATTATATTACTTAATTTGATGTTGATTATAGCTCCTAATATAAGTGTCCCTAATTTCCCCACCTAATTTCATACTACTAGGTGGTCCACCCCGGATATTTTACGTCCCCGGTACCCTGCCCCGCTGGGTGTCCCACCGCTTCGGATCTAATAGTCCCCGGATCGGTGCGAGCCACCACATAGGGAGGCGCCCTACCGGAAATTTCGTTCCACCTACCTCCAGCTAAGAGCACTACCTTGGACCTAAAACTAAACATGATTCAACATGAGAAAATATAAACTAAAACTAACTTAACCTAATACATTCTTGCAACTCGGCGGCCGCAGAGAATCTTAATATTCTTCCTTGTCTCTTCATCTACTAATAACAGTCAATGAAGAAACCTTGATGGACCGGAAGCCTCACCACCCCAGTTCAGCACCTCACTTGTTACCAAGTGGGCCAGACCATGCGAGTTGAATGAAGGTTTTCTTCCTCCGTCTCTTGATGTTATTCGATTACTCTAATTCCCAGATGGTAACTCGGCTACCTCAGGTACTTCAGCAGTTTCCACTACTGTCATCCTAAGGTATCCTTCTTCAGCTGGCCTCCGGATGACCTGGAGTTCCTCATCCCATTCCAATTTGCCAGCCAGTAAGATCTACGTTTAGTCTCATCTAAGTCTTGGTTCCAGTTTCATAGTAAGTCTTCTGATTCTGTCTCTGATGTCGAGTCGTCACCTTCTGTAGTGTCACTGTCGTCACTGGTCTCATTATCTTGTCTGTCTTCCATTTGTTCGTCTTGCCTAACCTGTCTCCTAGTCTTCATGTCTGCTATACATATGTCCTTTTTCTCTCTTTGAAACGCCGTTAGGGATTGTATCTAGGAGACCCCACCTATTCACGTCACGCAATATATGATAAATTGCGCCGGCCTGTAATGGAACTTGCATTGTTTCCCTTTCTTTTACCGTTAGTTGACATTCCAGTTCGACGTGTTCGGGGGTAGCCTCTCCTCCGCATTCGCATAGCCTGTCTTCTGTCGAGCGTCTTAGGTAGAGAACAGCCCCGTATGGCCCATGACCAGTGATAAAGCGAACTAGATCTGGGGAAGGCTGTGAACATTTTACTTTTAGGCGATCTCTGCATCAGGTTTGGTAAGTTCTCCTTACAGTTGTGCTTTGATTCCATTCTGTCTGCCACTCAGCCAGGAATTCTTCCCTCGCCTGGATACAATTTATTACTCCTTCCCTTGTCAGTTTAGCAACCTTGTCTAAATCCCTTTTCCGTAGCCAGTACATAGCCGATCTCTTCCTTATTTCTAGGTCTAGTCACCAGATACCTAGGGCCACACACAATACATTTGTCACAACTGTTCTATAGGCTCCGGATAGCCTTAAGAGAATACTTCTCTGTAGGATTCGGATCTTACATTTAACTCATACCAGTCTGAGCCGGTGTGCCCAAGCGCTGGCCCCATAACCCACGGTGGATACTAATAAGGCTTGATGGTAAATCCGTATACAAAGCCAGGGCAGTCCAAACCGACTCTGCCTTATGTTAATAATCTTGTTCATTAGTCTTAAGGCTCTTCCACCTATATTCTCCACGTTCATCATGAAGCCAAGATTTTCATCCTACGTAACTCCTAGATATTGGTATTTACACTTCGTCTAATTACTTGTCTGTCAATCCTTATCATAGATTATCTCTTCAGCGCTCCCTTGAACAGCACATACGTCGTCGTTCGCAGGTGCAAAACTTATTCACTTTCCTTGCATAAGCTCATCCCAGCGAGAACCACATTACTCTTGGTCTCAAGCTCCAATCTTGACTTGGCTTCAACAATTATCAGTAAGTCATCCGCAAAGGCGACCACTCCCACCGTACCTGGGAGCGCTTCTATTTCCAACAAACCGGGTTCGAGCCCTACGTCCCAAAAATTGGTCCACAGCCACACTGGTCCACACTGGGGACAGCCTTTCGTAAGTTTATTACTTATTGTTATTCCTAGACATCTCAGAGTTGCATATCTGTCCCTGCAGTAGTCCATAAAAACTCTGTAGAAACTCCCCGGACATTCTAGTTCCCTTAACTATTTGAATAGTGATGGCCACCACAAATTATCGAGTGCTCCAGATATGTCCACGAATATCCCAATAACATATTTCCCACTTGCCCTATCAATAAAGTTCATGACTTCACAGGTAGCGTCCACCGTAGATCTGCCTCTCCTAAAGCCGTACTGCTGCTGGTGCGTGCCAACAATCTCAAGATGCTTCCTCAATCTGTTACACAAGATCTTTATTGAAGTTTTCCAACATACCTATGATAAACAGATTGGTCTGTATGACTTAGGGAGCTGTGGATCCTTGTCCTCACCCTTACTAAGAATGACCTCACTTTGTTTCCATACATTAGGCACTCAGCCCAGGTCCATGCATTAATTCATTAAACTAGTTAGGAAGGCGCTACCTGTTTGCTGATTTTCTGAAGGACCTCAACTCTGATTCCATCAAGTCCAGATGCTTTCTTACTCTTCATTTCAGCCACTAACCTTATAATACGCTTCCCTTGTTATTGGATCTGTTTCTGCTTTGTTGTCGTAGTTCCTCGTCATGTCCATTCTTGCAGTTTATTGTTCCTCGTCGTCTTTCACACTATCATCTGGAAGCAACGTTTCAAGCAACAACCTTGCCGATTCTTCCCAGCAAGAAGTCATGTCCCCACCCTAAGTCTTCAGCTCGACATCACAGCCTTACCTTCCCGGTCACTATCTGAAATGGTATGCCCCAATAATTATTTCTCAGCTCCTCCTGAACGTATCGCTCCCAGCTTTCCCTCTTAGCCAGTCTCAGGGCAGATTTAACTCTTCTTTCTTCCTTCTATAGATATCCAGTAACATGCCACGACTCCATGGATCATGACAGTTCTGTATCTCCTCTCGCTGCCCTCATTTCCTTCCGTTTTTCCCGAGCCTCTCATTCTAGGGGTTTATTTCTTATTCTTAATTATATCGGAATGGCCACTCTCATCGTTCCTTTGTACAGCTCTCGTAAACTCCTTCACTCTCACATTTACGTTTCCTCCTTTTTCTATCTCTGTTGGCAGCTCCAATTCTCTCTTTAATCTCTCTCAATCGGCTTTGCGGATGTTGAATTTAGGTATTATTCCACTTCAGCCTGCAACCCTAGATATCCTTCAATCTAAAGATATCAAGCTATTGTCACTAATTGTCAACCGTCCAGTATTTTTAGTTCTTAAGATCCCAATCGCTTCCTGGTTGCATAGCGTGACGTCTATATTTGAGCTCTGCTCCCACTCTCCCCGCATAGTGTGTGGATTCTCTATCATATCAGCACCTCTAGCCTTCTTCGCCACCATTATCTCTTCTAGCTTCTCTCCTTTCTAATATGCCCTATATCCACCTCTCCTTCCATCCGACCTTCTCAACACATCGCTGAACCACAGGGGTGACCTAGCATTTGCATCTGCGAGGAATACCACCGGGACACCTCTATGACGTCATCTATAACTTTTATTTGCTCCAGGTATTTTTCAATGTCTTTCCTGTACTGGAAGTACATGTTGATCAGGATGAATGCGCATTTATCTGTTCTTATCTCGACGCAAGTGACCTTCTCGTTACAATATTGATATACTCTTATAACCGTTATATGTGTATTGAAGATTACTATCGCGCTCAAGGGCGACGAGCCACTAGTGATAATTCTCGCCTTTTTGGCATCTGCAGAATTTTTCCACTTAACGTATTGTACGGCTCCTGCACGCAAATGATGCCACACACGACAGCAAATCATCAATATTACAAAACCACTTTGTTGTTGTGGGGGTGGTGGTTGTATGATAAAGGTTTTTTAATTTTTACGTTCAATACTACACCGAATTGCCACACAGTTCAAGGTGTCAGGCTCATAATTGACTGGATTACCTGTGACAGTTGGTCAAGTTTCAAGTAGGGTATTTTCGAATCGGATAGTAGATACCGAATTTAACATAAGATAGTATTTCTAGTACCCCACAACCAATCCTAGTTCCAATATATATTTGTTAATTAGATATGAGGATTTACAAACTAACTTAGCCTATTACAGTACGTCTTATATCACACCCTCAGCCTTAGCCTTTAGCTACGTCCTAATCACATAACAAGAATTACAAACTAACTAAGTTTAGGACAATACTAATAATACTACTCACCTATTCTTAGCACATGTATATATACTAATTGGAAGAACGAATCCAAAACCAAATAGTAAATATATTTGTCAGTGGCAACCGGAATCTAGTTAGGGTATTCTCAATTGGTGGTTGACACCTCCAACCACGTTAAGAATAAAGAAAATTCAATCTCTCAAAAAGCTCAAAATGTTTGTAATAAAGAAGGGGTGTACATTGTTAGTACATCTAGAATGAACAGTGGCCAGAGATTGCTCTTGTGGGAACACGATTATTTGGGTTCATTAGGATGTTCTCACCGAATGCTGTAAAGCACTGAGCCGTACGGGAATATACGGATGTACACGTTAGGCATTATGATGTTGTGAAAGTGACCTTCCTTCTCGTTGGAGAAGAACAGATCCGGCATCCACACCCTATTGGCATCGGTCAACGTCAGGTACTTGATTTTTCCTGAAAAAAAAATTCAGATAATTAATTTATCTACATAGTCCGCATCTTACTGCCCATCTGGGCCATCTACATCTTTAATATAATGGATTAGGAGGGAGGAAGATATAATTAAGAGGAAATATACTCGTAATTAGATGAAGGGAGCGTGGGGAACAGTTTGATAAGAAATACACCTCATTAAACACGGCTGAGACTCGAGCTCTGACTTCTCTGTTACCAGAAAACCAGACAATGACCAAATGACACAGACGTTTTTGTCCACGTGTCCATCTGTGCAGGTCATGATTTGAATCTACTTTTAAAAAATAATTGATTCTACTTTAAACCTCAAGGTTGTCAACAATTTTTTCTAAGGAGTAAGGATTGGAAGGGCAACTTAGAGGAGGTGCTCCTAAATTAGCGTTTAGATGGTTTGGGGAAACCCCAAAGATAAATCACATGTGTGTAAACCCATCCCAAGCTCTCCCATCCAAGATGCAAGCTTCGACCGCCTTCCGTCACCAGTAATCCATTATATTACTGGACTAAGGCTTTAGACCGCGGGGACGCCCTCACCTCCAAAGTCATTGAACTTGAGCCGCTCGTCTAACCACTGCTCTCTGAAGGTGAGCTGGACGCTGTATTCCTGTAACGAGAGCACACCATCTTCTGTACGCCGGTCACACGTCTTCCCTTACCACCAGGGGAACATATGTCACTCACGTGATGGACAAAACACACATGACCCACGTGTTTCGACATGATAGAAGCACACATGATACATACTGTACGAATATGATATACAGAACACACATGATTCATATATCCCCAACATGATATAGTGAGGCTAGCATGAATTACATAATACTAACGTGAGAGCATAATATACATGATCCACATTGTACTAACATGATATACATAACACACATGATCCACATGTTTCAATATCATATATAGAAGCACTCATGAGACATATTAAACTTATACAATAGACAACACACTCATGACTCACATTGTACTGATATTAGAGGAAGCACACATGACACACATTGTAGGATATGATAGACAGAACACACATGATTCATATATCCCCAACATGATAAGTGAGGCTAACATGAATTACATAATACTAACGTGAGAGGACATAATAAACATGACCACATTGTACTAACATGAGATACAAAATACACATGACTCACATTGTACTAAAATGATAGAACACACATGACCCACATTGTACTAACATGAGATACAAAATACACATGACTCACATTGTACTAACATGATAGAACACATATGACCCACATTGTACTAACATGAGATACAAAATACACATGACTCATATTGTACTAACATGATAGAACACACATGACCCACATTGTACTAACATGAGATACAAAATACACATGACTCACATTGTACTAACATGATAGAACACACATGACCCACATTGTACTAACATGAGATACAAAATACACATGACTCATATTGTACTAACATGATAGAACACACATGACCCACATTGTACTAACATGATAAACACATCGCACATGACACACGTGTTTAAACACTATAGACAGAGCATATTATATGACTTACATGCCACTAATATAATATACAACACGTCATTGATCTGGTTAAGTTATCACAATGTTAGACAGTCACACATGTCTCACACTATACTGACACATTGATCGATAAAGACACATATTACATTGTTTATTAGGTGGAAACATTATCTTTGATGTGCGGTAGTATTGTAATCGCAAGGGCTATTCCATAAAGTATTAATTATTGTATTTGATTCGTGGAACCATATAGTTATCCTATTATCGCATTTACAACATTGTTCATAATATGAATATAGTATGTCTTCTTTGAGACAGATAGTAAGCTTTAATTTAAACTATATAGTGTCAGAAGTGTAAATAAGAAGCTTTTGAATATATATTATCGTGTAGAATGTCGGTGTACATGAACTACCAATTACATTAAAGCTGTATATTTATATCAATAATTACCATGGCCACTATATGGCTGTAAGAAACACTATAAAAATGATCCATAATTAATTTCTGTGTACTACTGATATCTTGCTATACAATCTGATCTTATCCATCCCTTTGCTTTTTCCCTTTTGATCGTTGTGTGTACAAATTGTACAAAACACTCCAACCCCGTCTTATAGCAATAATGTTAGATTTTTATCATCTTTCAAGTCATGTTGTATTCGTTTGTAGACATACAAACAGTAAAAGTGGCTAGTGTTGTGATCTATATCAATAAGTATTGGAACTACTAGGACTATAATTTCAAGAGAGTAAGGTTACCAAGTGATTTCGAAAGTCTTACTTCATTAAATATAATTTCGAAATTAGTTTAATTATCTCACATAAATGCTATGGCCTTTAAAGTAGAATACATATTAGGGTTGGATCGGTATGATGTTTAGGTATGCTATAATACTTATTAGTAATATACATTCTAAATAATATTAATAAATACACCCATTCAATTAAATGTATATAGGGATCATAAATATTGTTTATACGTAAACGTAAACAGACCCACCGGATACAAGTTTTGTAACTGCCCATTTTACAGAAAGACAAACACTGGAAACCAGAGGAGCTTAGATTGGTTTATGCGATTGAGTGGGAGTTTCAACCATGAACCGAAATAATAGAACGTGAATTGGTACCATTTTGGAAACAACCCATTACTGGTATTTATATGTGTGCGTGCTACACAAATGAAACATGCTTTACTTTTATTAAAAAATAGTTGCTTCATTTTTGTTTTTTGTTAATACTCTAAAAAAAAAGATTTTTGTAAAATTTACTCGAGGTCAACTGATTTTTTTTTTAAATATGCCAAATGGCTGAGTTGTTTAGGTCCCTAACTTTAGCTCCAGTGGACCATGGTTCCATCCCTGAAATTGCTTATAAACCCTATATTATTATTATTATTATTATTATTATTATTATTATTATTATTTTTTTGCGTATAGTCGGATTCTACTACAAATATAATCAAAACTCTCTGGAGCCAAGATTGAATGTGTAATACTAGGTGTTGCTGTCTTAGGTTAAGTTATTTAGTCGACGCAACTATATGAGTTCTACTCTATAATTTTATATTAATATTAATAAAATTTAACTAACCGTCTTATCACCAACGTGTAATTCTCGATATTTCTTGAAAATAATATTGAACGATCTTATCATTTATAGTAGAATACAAGAAGTTAACAACACAGAAATGTTAACGAAGGTGCTACATAGAAGTAAAACATTATAAAAACACAACTAAATGGTTCCAGTTTAAAAAATACTGAGAATCGCGTTTCATAAGACAATATTTAATCTCGTTAATATTTTACTACCGTGTATCAAAGGCTGGGATGATTTATTTCAACGTCATTATAAAGAGTATACTATTTTACTAATGGGCATAGCTGGATTTTCAAATCCCTCTCAAATTTATTTGTAATAAAACTTAATTTGCACTGAATTGCACCCAAAAAGTATTGTTCTCTTTGGGTGAAATGTATTTAAAGTCAGTATTATTTTAGGTTTGATTTATGACTTTAAAAACATCATGAGAGTGGAAATACTTTGCCCACTCAATAAAATAAAGGTTTAGATGTAAAACACATTAATTTTTATTATTAAAGTAATAGAGTAGACTTACCATGGATGCAATTTATTGTATTAATGTTTTATGGGGCTATTTGCACCTAATATGGCACTTACAGTGAACTGCGTATCAATGATGCCATGGGTGCTTCTGAATAAGATTAAATTTTTGACCTCATACAAATTTGAGTGACATTTCATCATAAGAAGTTTATCAAAACAATTTTAGCCTAGCTGAGGAAAGTTATTATAATTTAAATTAAATAAAATACTAAAAAATAATAACTATTACCTTTTTAACTGGACTATAACGAGATACAAATTAGCGAAACTATTTCAGATACTAACTAAACGTTTACACAACTTTAAAACCAATTTAACTATAGAGAAACATAGTTTGATTATTATAAACACACGAAAGTTACATAAAGTTTAAACATACATAAACATTATTAATTGAATTGCAATTTGTAACAACGTTGAAAGTTTCATTTTTAATGGTAACTTTTCGCCATTTATGACGGTTGGAATTTACTAAAAACCTAATTTAGTAGTCAACCGCATTTAATTATCTTGTTCCTTTGAGGCAAGTAAGATAAATTTACGTAGCTTATAAAATTGATTTGAATTTCTCGAATTGCTACTTGGACTAGACGTCAACAAGCCTAGTCTAGTTTTCCGGGTGACTTGAAGGTCAGGGTTTGAATCATGTTCGGACTTACTAAAGGGGGTTTATTCATTAATGGTTTCCCACTCTCCCTCCACGCAAATTAATCTAACATATTTGCTGAGTGGATGAGTATACCAAAAGTTGGTAACATCTAATCATTTGATTGTTATTGGGTAATATAGTAGATGTTATTTAACTTAGAACGTTGTTCAAATCTACGCTTCAATTATTAGTTATTGTATTAGTTAACTTATGTTGATTAAATAATACACAATTAAAATATTTATAGCTACATATTTAACATTTAAATGAAAACACAAAAAGCCTTATTTACCCCCAAAAAATTGTTTTAAATATATATCATGCAGTCTGTTATGATACAATACATTAATTTGTATTTCCAATTAAAACAAAAACAAATAATATGTGTGCATGTATATGCATAGATATCTACTACATATACATACAAACAGTGTGGACACACGAAAATTAAGATGTATGGGGAATCATGCAAGCAGTAAGCGAAAATAAATTAAATAAACGTTAAAAATGGTAAAGAAAATGTTGTCAATACTAACCTGTAATGATGTTTTTCCAGAATATCTCCATACTCGACAAGCTTCGTTTAAAGGAATGCATTTTCATAATGTATAATCTAATCTATAATGTTTCATGCAGAAGTGCCATGCTCTAATCAGCTAGAACATTATGGCACCCTCCCTCTTTATATTAGTGAATGATATCTTAAGTATTTTACCGAAAACTCTGTGAATTTAGATATGTATTAATTGGGGAACTCATTAACTACGTAATAAACTTTTTTTTTAAACATATCTTATCTCCCTCCACCCATGATCCCAGAATGCTGTCTATTACATCTCGCCACCTCGGTGGGACGAGTGAACTAAACGTCAAGCTTGTATAGTCTGGTTTGATGGTAATGGGGACCCTATCTCGGTGTACTAAGGGTAATTTTTCCTAAATGGTTTCCCACTTTCTCTCCACGCAAGTGAGGCTACATTTACTCTAGGTACCCCAAAAATATTATTTCATGTAAATAGCCTGTCTTGGTAGTAAGTTACTTAACGTAGGTATATTTGTATCGACTTATTTTTCCAAAATTGTGTGTAGAATTTACAGTTTTACATTTTGTATAAAATCGTCGGTCACTAGAATAACAAGTGAGTTTAACTCATAAAAACAGCTGTACATTTTCACCACATACGTACGCTTATGTCACTCATACTTACCCCCCCCCCACACACCACACAAACACATTACAACCTATCATGTTAGCTTTGACCACTCAATGGAGTTCTCGCCATATGGGAACCGACCATTTTGCTTAGAGGCAGACTATTCAAGGGGGTTGAGACCCCCTTCCCCTCAGATATTATTTAAGAAGTTGTTTGTAATTTCAAAATATGGCCATCGCCTCTCCCTATTTAATTGTCTATCTTGCATTTTTAATTTTATAATTTTAAAAATATTCATGAAAAGGTAAAGTTAGTTTATTTTCAAGGAAGTTTTACGTGAAATGTCACATTTCCGAGATCAAAGTGAATGGATAGAAACATATATATAGTTTCCCTTAAACAAATAAAGTTATTTATTCACATGGTCACAACAGAAACAGTCTTGTGGATTATTCTAGTGGTTTGAAAGGTTCAGAGTTGCCATTCTCATAACAAATACAGTGACATGACGAATTTCCCTCCAATTTGGTGGTGCCCTTGTGTTTAAGAAAGTTTTGTTTTATTTTTTACGATTTTTTTAAGTGGGGTGTTGGGGGGGGGGCCTTTTCTCTCTCTTGACTAATACATTTTCATTTTAAAATAATTTTTGTTGGGAATCTTGCTTAACATTTTTTTGCTATATAAAAAATAATACAACAATGTTTTTCCGATTTTTTTATGTTTGTTAGTAAGACCTCAATAAAATGTAATGGAAGGTCAATGTATATTTGAGAACAAAAGCCTCTAAATTAAAAGATTATTAAAAAAATACAAAAACCAATTCAACACCCTCCTGAACATCTGCAAGTGTGCACAAGTTAGGTGAGAAAAAATTTGGCTCTTATCTTTAATCGATACTCCCTATTTCATTGTTAATTTATATGTTTATTTTAATTTGCTTAAAGTGGCTTCAATAACAAAATTTTTGTTGAAGCTTCGTTAATCTAAAATAGTTTTGTTATTAATAACAGCATTACGTATTTAATGAAGACCCCATTTTAAATTTTAAATTATATGTTTTCATTAATATTACGGAGCTATTTATATAAGTGTGTTTTAGAAATGTTGTCTGATTAAAAGTTTTATTTATTTATCCATTAATAGTTGGTTTTAACTATCACATTTTTATGATACTTTTTAAAATGTTTATAATTTTACTCACAGTCTCAAATTTTTTTTAAAGATATGAAAAAATAATCTGGTGAGTAAATTAAACATATTTATGAAAATTTCACTCAATAATAAGATACCATTTTTATATATTTGAGTCAATTTAATTTTATTAATTAATTTATCAAGGATAATGCACGTAATTTTATTACTTATCATAATTATTTCACTAAAATATCAAATAGATGCGTGTTGGGGTAGGGCTGCTGGGGCTTGAACCCCAGCCGGAGTATTATAATCTATCGCTCCCCCTTGATTTGTAGGCCATCCAATTACAGGATGAATCAGGAGATTTTCAACATTGGTGCTTCCCATCTTTATAGGAGGACTGGCGGTTACATTATTATTACTATTATGAATAATAGATATTTAAATTATACATCCTAAGGGAACATGATGAGGGTGGGGTGTAAATCATTATAAGCATTCATCTGGAAGGAGGAATGAAAACCTCAAATGGAAAACATTTCTGAATGCAGCTGGTTAAAATTAAACGTTGACCTCTTAAGTCAGAAGTGCTGTTAATGACTATTATTTCAACATTTTAAAAGAAGTAACTTTTATTTTTGTATGAGGGACATTAATTTGTGTTAATTTAGTAATTTTAGAGGTGCAAATAATATATTATGTAATACTTAAGTACTAGTTTAAAATATAATTAGAGATGTGATCGTGTATATTAAGCCCTACCTTGTCTAATAGAAGGGTGCTACAAGGAAAACTAAAATCAGAATCTTGTCACTTACCTGGAGTCGAAGGGTGTACTACCACGTTGACAAGTCTTGGTCTCAGAACGTTGACGTTTTGTGAGGAAAGGGGAAGAGGGAAATTTTGATGATTTATGTTTCACCAAAAGAAAATTTACAATTTTATTCAAGTAGGAGGGGGAGGAATTTGGGGCGAGGGGGTTGAGAGTGAATGTTTGGGGGAGTGGGAATGGAAGTTGGGGGGGGGGGAAAGGTGAGTAGAGGTTGTAGGTAACGGCATTGAAAGTTTGGGAAGAGTGGAGAGTAAGTTGTGGGGTTACAACATTGTTTGTATTTCTAAAAAGAAACCAAATAAGTAAAATAAATTTGTTTGAAATGACTATTTTTTAAACACATCTTTATAATGAATGGGAAGCTCACGCAACTCTAACTCAATCATTACATCTTAGGATAATTAAGTTTGTAAACACTCTCTTCACTTTATGAATTATTGGGAGGTTTTCCACGAGGTTTAGTAAAATATAGTCGCGTTAATTATGAGGGAGTGCACACTTTATGGGATTGAAACTGTTTTCTGCAGTTATATGATCTATTTTTGTTTTACACTAGTGCTTGGGGCTCCCAGCGTCCGGAACTAGAGCTATAATGGTCTCCGACTCACTATCGATGCTTCGAACTAAATAATTGGACGTGAATAGCAACTACATAGGCTATTATCGACTCTAACTAGCTAGACTAAGTCTACAGGATGAAGAAAGTTAACAATTCCATCAATGTATGCCGGCGAGTTAAACAATCTGGCTTGAAATAACAGGACCCATATCGGTGAACAAGTGGGTTAAGAAGTTAACCTAATATGGTCTTCTGGTGACGAGAAGGTAGAGGCTTGAAACCTTGTCAGATGTAATGAGGGTGGTTTTCCTGAATTATTTTATCTCATCCCTCCATGCGAATGTAGGTTCATTCCCTCCCAACCCTACCTTTTTCATCCTTATCCAATTATAGTAAATTTCTTTCTTTATAAAATAGTTACTCAACAAAGTAAATATGAATTGATACAATACAAATATATAGCCTGGGTACGCACCCCACACCAGCACTGTACGGCTCTCACGGGAACGTTAAAGAAAAATTATACAAATTTGAATTTATAAACAGCCCATTCTGGGATATTGTTGCGAAGCATAGGAGGGGGAAATTACAGAAAAAACCCTCATTTCCTAAATGCGACCATGTGGCTAGCTCGGATGGGTAGTAAGACTAGGAGTATAAAAAAACTAGTATGAGCAAAGTACCAGTTCTTACTATCAATGAGTTCAACTGACTATACGTAATAAAACAACAGAATTATAAAGGTGAAATTCTAGATGGTTCTCCATCATTCGCCAGGAGAGAGGATGGGAGACCACAATGTGGATAAAACAGACTCTCTCTGAGCCCCTTGGAACCATCTCACGTCACTGTCCTCAGCGACTAACATATTCAAAGACACTGGTAATTATGTAGTTTGGAAAATGCTCCAAAAGCATCCTGAACTCAAACCCACGAAGGTGCCGTCTAAGGTGCCAGTCTCGTCTTGTATTAGTTCACTGATAATGGTGGGATTGGGGTTAGAATCCAGGTCTGTTGTGGTGAAGGTTGTTTCGCCTAAATGGTTTCCCAATCTGCCCTCACGCAAATGCGGGAACACAACTATAAATTTTACCTTCCTCCTCCCTACTTCACAAGCGTCAAGTATGAGGAAAGCTCGGATGAGTAGTAAGACGCGGATCATGTTTTCTTTTGCACCTAAGTTCCTCTCCCCGTCCGAGTTTTCCGCATTTAGCTACGCTAACACAGTAGAGCCGATAAAGGTAGACTTTAGAGGGATATACCCGCATTTTTTAAAAGAAGAATGGGAAAACACTTAGAAAAATCAACCCCAAGTACAACCGGTCGGGATTCTAACATCGACATCCCGGTCATTCAGAAAACCATTATAGGTGAGCCTGACGTTTAGTCCACGTGCCCACTCGTCCGAAGAGCACTTTAAAGGCAAAAATAAAGACTCACTACCATACTCCCCTTTATCTCGTCTCCTCCCCCCTTTTTTGGTGAAGGTGAAGAAAATTGCACCAAAACAAAATGAAAGTTAATGACTGCGATGCTTGTTGCGTGTGCACTCGTGTTGTAGGAGTAAATTGCGCCCTTAAACACAAGCAAACCTCTTCGCATTAACCCCCTACTCATTAAAACAGCCCAGTGCTAAAAATTTACTCCCCTAGATTCTCCAAATTGGCCCACTTAGCCCAAATTAACATTTCATGAATATTTTGCTAATAGGTGAATGAGTATACAGTAGCTACCATAAAGGTTAGGTTAAGTCAGGTTGAGATCTGTCGTCTTGTACATTGCGTATTGTTTAGCTGACGTGTTTTGATTAGAAACTTTTTTTTGGGCAGTTCAAATAAACGACTTTCATGCAAATATACTTTAATTTGATTTCCTCATATAGAAAAAGTACTGTCTTGAAATTTTTCGACCTCGAGATTATGGTGGATCTTGGTGCCCTCAAACTCAAAAAAGTGGGTCTTTCTTGTCTGTCTGCACAGTTAAAACTGTTTTATTTATTTCGTTCAAACTCGTTATTTAGATGTTATATTAAAATCGTGATTTTATTATGTCTCTAAAATTAAGGATAGTTTACTGATGAGAGCCTTTTGAAAACTCGTATTAAAAAAAATGCTCTAAATCTTTGGTTTAAAATGGGTATCAGGGGAATGCTATATTATAAATAGCACCGTATAATTTTTTTATATAAAATTGTTTAAGGGTAGTAAGACGATGTGAAAAAAATGACGTGTGTAATTAATTATATTATCAGATCATTGGTACTAAATTATTTTTAATCCCTAACTTAAATTGAAAAAGGTTCCATTATTTAGTCTGCTGCTCCCCAATAATTAAGAGCTATGCTCGTAGTTAACAGTTTTATTACGACCTGAAGTTTTTTGTCTAACCAATTGATCTAAATTTAATGTTTGAACATACATCAGTCTGTAATAGAACAAACATATGAACTGTTAAACTTGGGACAAGAACGTTCCAAAGGTCATCTACAAGATTAAAAAAAAAAATTCGAGGATATGTGCACTTTCTGAACCAACGGATTAAATCAGCACACAAGAAATTTCTATGAGCGAGAGTGAAAGGACCAAACAATTTTTGCCGGTAAAGGTATTTTTCTCATATTCTCCAAGGTTCTTTTATACATCCGAAAGTCGATATGGGACGACGGTTTTACTTTCCCTCTGAAGGAAGTTATCCAACGGTTTTTTTTTTTTTTTTTGCTAAAGAGAAGTCTGTCGACCACGGCTGGGATTGAACTCATGGACATCGAGTCCTGGGGCGAGCACTCTGACCCAAGACCACGGAGATCAACTGCTATTTACAAGAGATTCACGACGATATTTCAGAGCGGGTAAAGGTTAGGTGTGCGTTGTGCACTCAACTCTTCCGAGAGGTGATAGGTTGATGTCTAGCTAAGTCCATCCTAACGTGACAAAAGTATATTTGTTTTAATCATCCCCTTAGGAAAATGAAGGTGAATCTTACTTTTATTTTGCTGTGCATAACGTTTTACTACCCCGTTAGAGCTATTCACATCTACACTAAATGATATAAGGAGGAATAAGGTAAACTTTTAAAGTGAATGCACACATTTGCGTGGAAGGAGAGTGATAATTATCTAGGGGGAGGGGGGTGTTATTTAGCACCATCTTGGATTCCCTTCATCGACAGTCCAGTCTACTGAGAGAATGTTGCCCTAGACCATGCAACCACCGACATGAATTGTATCTTAATGAATAGCTAGCTGAATAACTATAGGCGTGTTCTTGAACTAGGCTTGGAGATTTCTTTCCTTTAGAAAACATGATGAATCTTTGTTTTTCTAATATTCTCAAATGCATCTGGCTGGGATCAAATTATAGACCTCCAATTCAAACGCAGGAATTGCTCATAAGGTATTACCTGTGGAATAATAAAACTATTAATAACACCAATATACCAATCTCATCTAGTCTTGTTTGTCGATGATTAGGAGGTCGGAGCTCTAATTTCAAATTGGGTGTGCAAAGTTTTTACCCCCTCTAGGTTAGTCACTCTCCCTCTACGCAAATGCCGGCACATTACCAATAAGATGATACCTTCCTTATCTTTACGTTATCAGGGTGGTTAAATTCAGGTAGCACGGATGAGTAGTAAAACAATTAAATCACATTACATTTTTAAATTAAATTAAAACAAAAAATCCAAAAAGAAATGTTTTGCAATATTTTAAAAATAAATGTCACCCATAGTCTCTTGTGTATCGTTTTGTCCCAAGTAGCTTTGCTGTCGTTAAAAAAAAAACTAAAATGGCTGAACTTGCCACGCCGATGAATTATAAATGGTTGGAGTCCATCCCGTTGATTTATCGACGGTGATTATCGCGAACCCAGGAGAGATTAGACTCGTCTGTGTCAGTCGAACCAACCGTTCAGTTCTGCGTTCCTCGTTCCATTCATCAGAAAATAAGTACCGGATCTTGCAAAATGCCTCTAACACACGGGTATAGTTATTTCAGTCGTGGAACTTGTACTGAGATAATCAGCGAAGTAACTACCACGAAAATTATTTTTATTCACATAGTCATTGTTTTTATTCTTGCTATTGGAAAATTTAGTGTTACCAATATATTAATATTTTCAGAAAATGACTCGTGTATGTATAAATTAAAAGCTTAAAATTTTTTTATTATGACTATATTCATAGTACAATGAAATCTCTTACTAGCGGACACCTTCGGGGATAAAAAAATGTCCGTCCTTAAGATGTGTCCGTTATTTGGAAGAATATATTTTTTGAATCATACTTCTTGAACACAGTTTAATCTATATGAACCTATACTTTGAATATAATATAGTACAATCTAATTATTGCAATACATAATAATATATATATGACTTATGACTAATGAATAAATATTGTACTGTACTTACTGTAGAGATTGCATAATACACAGAACAATAGGTAAATATAATTAAATATAAACAGTAGGTAGTAGGCACGAGCAACGACAACTGATGAAACATCCCCCGCTAATAGCTCGGGAGGGGTGGAAGTTAAGACCTTGAAGTACTGTAATCATTACTAAATAAGCTATTTTAAAAACTTTCCTTAGATGAGGAACGGTGGAATGTTTATACTTCACGCAAGACAATGGCATTCCTGACATTCCTAAAGTCAAATACAACAAATAAACTTTTTTTCCCCATTTTTTTCTGCTGTTTAGAGATTGCCATACATAAATATGCGTCTTTAGAAGTGTCCGTTTCCGTTATTGAGAAATTCAGTTATTGGGAGGTTGTTTCGTCATAAGAGCCAAGGTTCTTTTGCCGGAGAAACTTAAACTGTCCATTATAAAGAAGAATCCGCTATTCAAGGGTGTCCATAAAGGGCGATTTAACTGTGTATATTCAGCTAAAACTACTGCTACTACTACGCCGGAGGGCACGTGGTCTAAATGAAAAGCTCATTCTGTCTGTTTTGCCACTGCAGTTTCCCACCCTCTCTCCACGCTGATGATGCTGATGACGCCCATTAGTGAAATTTATATATTATATGCGTCTAAAACAAAAGGATACTAAGAGCCCATTTCCACGAGTGTATTTAGCAGCGCTGCTTGGCGATTCCTTGTTCTAAATGGTTGTGTTTCCACGAGCGTGTGCGGTTGAATTAGCAGCGCTGCTGCCGCGCACGATCACTCGTCCTCACGACTAGCCGCGGCGTTTCCTAGCAGCGCTGCCAGTGTAGATAAATTGAATTAAATTGTCCTGTTCCCACGGGCGGCAGAAATACGCAGGAATCTTTAAAACAGAGCCACGTGTTGTTGTGCTAGGCTAACAATTACAGTATTATTTATTATTATAGAATGTCATCCCAACAATCCTTTGAGAGCTTAGATGTGGAAATGTTTATTAGTGAGATAAAGATGCTACCAGCCGTTTGGGATTCAAAGCCATCTGAACACAGCAATAAGCAAGGAAAAAACAAGATCATGGGAATCATTGTGCAGAAAGTTTATTCCAAATTCAAGTATTACGTAAATACCTTAGGTGTGAGGGGAGGTCCGAACAATGCTTACGTAATACAGAGAGAAACAGGAAAGAATGGGGAGGATGAATCGCGAGTAAATTAAAAAATATATTACAATGCTTTTTTTTTTTACCAGTTTAATCCAATAAATTTAGATTTAATGTACAACAATGCTTATTACGAATTATTGTGAATTATTTCGCACCATTAATTTACAAGTCTCGTTAATAACTACAAGCAAATTTATATAATGCATAAAAAAATCATCTTTATTCCTGTTAGAGGGAGGGAGAGAGGGGAGGGGGGGTCCAAACTGGCCAAAAATATGATTTTATTACCGAAAACACGGGTTTAATATCGACAGCAGCTTTGCCACGGGAGTTAGCAGCGCTGCTAAATACGCTCGTGGAAATAGGTTCTAAGACGTGGTGAGAAAACCCAAGCAAACAATAATTCCATTAAATAATATATATATATAAGTACCTATATATAGTACGCATATATATAGGTAATTATATACATAGTACGCAATATATAAGTATTTTCTTTGCGAAAATGTAAGTTTTTATATGGATTTCAAAATAAATGTGAGTAGTTGAGCTAAATTATTAATGCGCTTAGACAAGAATGTACTGTGAGAATAGGGCACACCTGGCTACGCTGAAGCAAAGGGTTAAGAGGTTTATAATATACCTATACCAAATCAAACACATTCAAGTTTAATAAGAATTAATTACTCTACCGTTACGGTACTAAGAAATTCCTTGAAGATTTGATATAAAACAAATAACCTACAAATTTACCTTTATATTATATATATATATATATATGCCAGATTTTAGGTAAGGTTTTTAGGAATAAGAGTTGGAGGATTTGAAAGTTGGAAATACGTGTTTGAGGGGGAGGGGGGAGGGAATGTTATTGGGCAAGTATTATGAAGTCCCTGAAGACCTGTAAGCTACACCGAACCAGGTGAATACAATGTATACACCGATACCACAATACAGACATAACACAGTGCAAGAACGATACATGTACAGTACATACACAAATAGCCGTACACTACATCACATGACATACGCCAGAGGAATTTGATAGTGGTAGACGGGGGGGGGGGGGGGGGGAGGTCACTGCAAGCTTTAGCAGGTTAAATAGTGAGACAGGTGACAGTCAAGACTTTTTTGTTTAAGGGGGAAGGAAGTGGACAAATCTTCTCGCTACCAGGGTACTGAGCTCCTAGGACCTGAGCAACTTGAAAACGTGTAATAAAAGGAACTTTTTTTGTCACTTTGAAAATGCAAATAACGTTGTTGTAATATATGTATATATTTAACAACCCTTTAATATCTTAGAAATAATTTGAACCATGTATTTTTACTTACTTTATCATCTGACACCTTAACTCAGTTTGTAGGTCATTTTTGTATCAGATAAAAAGTCTCAGATTTTATTCGCAGCATACTTGAAAAATATTAATTGAGGAAATTGAGGTTCTACATTTCCGAGTGTTGGAGGACTGAGTACTGTCTGTTTGCGGGTTAAGCTAGTTTGTAAATCATGCGTTGATATGATTATTTGATATAGAAAATACCCCTATTGTAAAAAACTAATTAAAAGATTGCCTTTTGTAAATATTTCAATGCATCCACAACACACTCAGACAATACCACCTGATAATTTTTGTTTTAAATTTTCAACTGGCCACATTTTTAACGGAGCCACTTTTGTTCGTTTCTATATGTTTATAAAAATATTCAGTGAATCCTTAATTAATTTAACCGAACAAGCTACAAGATAAATTTACATCATGATTTTCTCAAAATCTTGAGCCATTGATAAGATAATGTAAAAAAAATAATTCTTGAGCTGACTGAATCAAAAGTTTAGGTAAACAATTTAGTTGTAAATACCATTTGTTTGATTTTTATTAAATGTAATATGGCACCATAGCTTACTACCCACTTAAAATTCCCTTATATTTACACTAACAGGAAAAACCGTCCTCGTGGTAGATTGGTCTGAGCACCTGGATGCTGATCTAGAGGTCACGGTTTCGATTCCCGGCTGGTACCGGGGAACTTTTCTCGAAAGTGAAATAATGTCAATGGTTACCAGGGTTTGGTTAATTAATCCTTAAGTTTTGTTAAGATATTCATTGGCACCAACCCGCAATATTCACTATCATCATTCACCTCTCATCGGGACATGGAAAGAGCCTCGACAACGGTACCTTAGTACTTGCTTATCTTTCCGCAAACTGAGATACAGATTGATGTAACTCAAACACGCCACTATTATTGCTAACAGGAGAGAGGAATGTAGAATTTGGAGGTGTGCCTAGCATTCCGCGTGAAGGGGGAGGGTAAAACTTGATACATCCTTCCAAGAGTTGAACCTGGTCCTTATCGTCACAGACAATCCAGTATATTGTGAGACTGACGCCTTAATGCAACTTGTGGCCACTGGGCTAGGAAAAACATCATCTTATTTCCTACGTGGGGTGGCAATTGGAGGGGGGAAGATATTTGCTAAAATAGATTAATATGTATTTTAGCTTCATAAGGGGGTGACCTGGTGGTCTAGGGGTAAGGTGTCAAACTTCTGTGCTGGGGGTCCGGGGTTCAATCCTCGGTCCCGGCACAGATTTATCTGATTGCCAAACCCTTCCTTCACCTCTGACAAGATGTGTATTGATCACAACTTGTGAATGTTAGGAGTGCCAGGCCTCCACCGTGGTTCGGATCCCACGTTAAACTGTAGGTCCTCCATTTCATCTCACAATCACCCTACCATTACACATTAGCGTAAGTGCGTATAACCCGAACGGGTAGTAAGACGCGGTGCTAATAATAATAATCATAATAATAATAGCTTCATAAGGGACAATAATAGAGGCAATTTTTCATTGGTCGGCAACGTATACAATTTTAACTTAAAACGATTTATTTTTTTCAAATCTTCAATTATTCCAAAAGGTTGTTTACAAAAAGAATTAATCTTTAAAATAAAAATAAAAATTTCGATGCAAGGAAATACATTTGAATAATAAAAAGGCTTTAAACTCGAAAAGTTCTGAGCAAGCTAGACTCGGAAGTTTTGCCAATACTTATTCTCGCCCAAAACATTTTTCTTTTCAGAATTCCCGCACCGGTGGGACCGCACAAAAATACGTCTTTTTAATCTAGTCTGGCTTACCAGGAGAAGAGAAGATAGAGTTCGAATACCGGCTGGTTTTACCTAGTTGACGTTTCTTTAATATTGTCATAGTTTCCCTTAAGGTAAATGCTGTCACATTTTTTCTAAAATCCTACCTTCCTTATTTCTATTATTTTGATATACATATGAGGATAGCCTGAACAGGGTTGCCTAGATAGTCTTTGTTTCAAATCTGTTTTCAGGGTGATCATAGCTTATTATAACAGAACGTAGTGTACATAGCCATGGTGCCCCCTGAAAGAGAGAATGTGTTCTTAAAAAATATTAACATAATTTGCACCATTTGAGTTCGCGACGAGAGGATGGCAAAATTAATAAATGTATGAGTGTTTGTTTAGCTATGGTTAAAAAAGTTGAAACTATTCTCATTCCTTTTGAAGTTTCCCCAGTTAGAATAGTCTGGTAAAAACTGCCACTAGCTGAATAGAAAGTAGGTTATATTTTATATTGTATTTTGTTGTTGTTGTGAAAGTGAGTATTTATCTTGAGATAAGTAACGTTTCGTTGGAAAGCCCGTAGTAACCCTTTAAACGACTTGGAACGCCATTCTATGAAAGGTTCGTTGGCTATATAAAAACCTCCCTCACCCTTATCGGTGGCCAAAGCGGACTAAACATCAAGCTTGTCTATTCTAGATTTACCGTGGTTGGGAAGGTCGTGGCTCGTTTCCCAGATGGGATTGGTTTTAGACTCTCCCTTTACGAAAATAAGGGTACATTTACTCTTAATTAAATTTTCCTAATTCCTAGCTCATTAGCGGAAAAATTGATTGCGGATCGACTATACTGCCGATGACGGAGAGATCAGGGTTTTAATCCTGTTTGGGTGTACTGAGTTTTCCGAAATGGTTTTCCACTCTTCCTCCATGCAAATGTGTATACACTTACTCTAAATTCAATCCTACTTACCCTTAACCCACTAACGTATTTAGCATATAGGTGTATTATCCGAATGGGTAGTAAGACGTGGTGCTAAAAAAATTCAGATAGTTCCACACGAGAATAAAACCTCAAATTAGATTTTTATCATCGCATACATCCAATTAGGACTATCTACATTTAATTACGCTAATAGGGTAACGAGAGATTAAGGTAAATAGAGTTTAAAGAAACTGTGTTTATGACGCTAATGATCACTTGTATGTTGATGTGTTTTTTAACTTAAATTACTAGTTACAATAGTGCTGATAAAATTCTAGTTTAACCATGGCCCAAAATTTGAATTTGTTTAAGGGATTACCATGCTACTATAATTAGTTGAAGATAATTTTGACCTTTTCTGTTAGTTCAACAGATAATAAAAAGTTCTTCTGGAGCCATAAGACTCGCAAATATGTTTTGTCAATACTGCAATTAAAGCCAATGTATATAACTTATCAAAAGTGATCAACTATAATTCGAGAGGTGGAAACATCCAAAACATTTTTGAGTAATCTTACAACTTCCAGAAAATGCCCATTTTACCATTTAGGGAATATAACAAAGCATCACATGAAATAATTCGAGATTTGTACCCCAGAACCAATAAATATGATATTTTTAAAATTAATAATAGTGACTCCTGTTAGCGAGAAGTTTGACTTTATTTTTTTTACCAATTTGAGAGGGGCAGAGATTTGTTTTTAATTTATCGATGATAACAGCAAGATGATATAAGGATAGTAATGTATGTCTCAGACTATTACCGGGTTATAAAATAATAATTACAGTCGTAGCACCCATAGTTTGAAAAAAAAAAGTTGAAAAATGACAATTAGACATGAGAATTGAATCAGGGACCTTTGGTTTAGAATTCCAATGATCTGCCACTAAGCTATCCAAGTTGGTCTCGTACCCAGTATCATCACAACACTAATGAGGGGGTGCAAACCAGCAAGTTTTGAATTATTTTGAGCAATTTATTCTTTTGTTGGGAATCCATGTGTAATTTCTTGATAAACAAACTTATGCTTTAAAACAAACATTGTTTGGGACCTTCCATTATATTTTCACTACTATAAAAAAACCTAAACGTATTTATTGAGGTTGTATTGATATATTATTACAACTTCAATATACATGGTAGTATATTTTACATAACAATCAAAATATTGGAACGGTCCCAAAA
This sequence comes from Timema podura, assembly GCA_033556935.1. Lineage (NCBI taxonomy): Eukaryota > Metazoa > Arthropoda > Insecta > Phasmatodea > Timematidae > Timema > Timema podura. The sequence continues at coordinate 21,701,907 of JAVRXN010000008.1, forward strand.
CCTGTTTATTTAAGGTCATTCGACAGTAAGATTTAATGCAAAAAAATTTAGTAAGTGTATAATTATAAACTATGAAGTGAGTAAATGATTCCGAATCATTACAATTCATGAGTTATAAGGGTATCAAACTTGTTATCTCGTGATTTTTGCGTACTATTGTTAAGGTAAATTAAATAATGTTTGGGACTAAAATTTAGTATAGATATACAGTCATATGAGGTGAAAACAATGAAATATTAAATTATTAAAATTATCACTATTATCAATATTATTTAAATTTTTCAATTTAAATAAATGTTTATTTGGAATTTAGAAGAAAGTTACGTAGTTGATTTATAATATAATTAATAATAATATTACTAACTAGCAATATTAATATTATAAATCTTTAATTGTGTACACCTCATATGAATATATAGTGATACTAAAGTTTAGCCTCATTAATTAGCTACTTTATGTTAACAATGTTACGGAAAAAAACATTAAATAGGAAGTTTGACCCCTTATAGCTCTTGAAATATAATGATTTTAAATAATTGAATTGTTATTTATAGCTTATAATTTTGCAATTGTTAAAACTGTGCAATCAAATTTTTGCTGTCAAATGACCTTAAGAACAAAAGTTTGTTAATTAAGATATTATTAATGGTTTTCAAACAAAAACAAAGCATTTAAAATAATTCAAAACTGACTTGAACACCCACAGGACGAATTATATTGACTTATACTTAACTGCTTGTTTATTGACCTAGTATATCATACAAGTTTAAAAGAAGATAAATAGACCCAGACAAACATACAAAGCAACATAGACACATTAATTATTTATTTTTACATACTACTTTGATTATTGTAACTGAAAACACTATAGACAAGGTTCATAATTATACACCATTTATTTACTAAATGTGGCTTAGCTAAATTAATCTATTTTGTATTATTAAAGTTGTAACAATATTAAAAACTATAAATAACTAAGACTATTTACTAAATGGTTTAAGTTTGAAGATTACGCATTTAATAAAAATTAGAGTGAATTGGTACTCTAATTGATTGATATTAACATTATTTACTTATAACATAAACATACCATTATTAGCCTGTTATATTTCTAAATTAATAATTATTATAAAATAAATTTCTTGAAACTGTCATGTTTGATACAGTGTTACAAACTTAGAAAATTACTGAGTGTATTTAGCAAAATATATGTTAAATTCTTATAAAAAATAAAACTACTATACTTATTTTTATGGATGCTTAGATTTTGCGTATTAGAACTTTTTTTTTCACATTTGAGAGAAATTTAATATAACTTGGTTCAGTTATTGTTTAAGAAATAGTAGTATTAAAATTTTATTACATTGACAATCAAATATATTAAAATACTATGCTTTCGTTAGACCACTTGGTATTTTTAAACAATTTTTATATTAGATTTTTTTAACTGTGCTAAGAAACGAATTTTAAAAATATCTTTAATTCTTCGTGATATTGAACCAGCCAAATTTTCCACTCAAGCACCTTTTAGCTTAGGCGCACCAATACTACAGTAGTGCACGGCGGGTAGTATCACAAACATAGGAATAGAACGATTGATGCACAAATCCTTTTTAAATTATTCTTATATCTATTTTGCAGTTTTAAATCAGAACCAACACGATTGAATTTTAATCAGGTTGAACGTCATCCAACATTAAAAGGAATACATAATTGTTACGTTTCAAAGTTAGCATTAACGTTTGCCTACTGACTTATTTATTTAGTTGTATTTTTCTCTATGCTTTTTTTTTATAACGTAATGAACCACTTTAAATATACTTTAAAAGTATATAAAAATACTTGAATTGTTCATTATTTTAATATGTAGTTGTCTACATTATATCAATATATAAATGTAAACTATCCATTCGTTTATTTATTAAATACTAAAAACATAAAGTTTAAGTATTACAAGAGTGTAAAGATCACCATTATAAAATCAATTTGAAAATGAATAATTAGCTGATTTAAGGGTACACTTCACATAGGCCTAGTTCAACATAATATCATCTTGGTGTTACCAAATACAAAATTTACATTGATTCGGCCATTATATTAACTTTGGACAAATCTCCAATAATATAATAAATACTTTAAAAAATGGTTTAGTAAATATTTCGAATATTTTATTAAGACTATTTTATTAGGACTATCCGTAGCTTAGCACAGAGCATTTCAGGAATTTAATTAATTTTTTTTTCATCACTTAAATCACAAACATAGAAGTGAATACCGACAAGAAACTTTTAGTTTGGATGGAATTCACAAGGTACTTTTTAAAATCTAATGTCCAAATAAAATATTCTTCTAAAGCAAATATTGGTTATTTTTCAACAAAGGTTTAAAATTTCTAGCTTTGAAATATTAAAATTTATTAGGGTCAATGTTTTTGTTAGTATGATTAGCATGAGAGTCCCAATATCTGGTTATGTACAGTAGAAACATATATATATTATTTTTTTAAAAAAAGGGTCCTGAGTTCAATGCATTCGTCACCAGACTCACCATTTTATAATCGTCTATTTTGCTGATTGAGCGAAGGAAGATGTTCACACATACAATCGTAGGTGCATCCGCTAACGGAGGGTAGGAATATAGCGAGAGAGAGAAAAAAAACACAACAAACAATAAAAATTATTCAAATGGCACACTAAAGATTACTGTTCCATAATTAGAATCTAATTGATTGAGTCCTTTTTTTGTTTGTTTGTTTTTTTGTGGAGAGGATACATTATGACCTAGTGAAAAAAAAAACTATTTTCTAAAAGCTACCTCGTGTTTTGGGAGAGGGCGGTGATGGGCCCCGAATTTCATTGGACAAATCAGGGTAGACAGCCCACTACAAATTCTGCTAATTAATTGATTAAAATAAAAGTAAAATGTACAACATGTAAACAAAAATAGATACAACCCTAAGAGTAAACAAAAAGAAAGATGTAAACAAATTAAATCAACTAAAATATATAAGATTGAGAAAAGAAACAAACTGTGCGGCACACAGACAAAAATTTTGCAGCCGATGCCAAAAATCTGTAAACAAAAAATTGTAAAATAAATAGGAAACAATGCATGTGTTTTTCTTTAAACAAATAAAACTATAGATTTGTAAATCAGGGGATTCGTTAGAGCCCAATGCACGTCTTAAGGGCGTCACATAGCTGTAAGCTCAAATCTTTACCAACATTCAGGCGTCAAGGTGAATACAATGGGAAAACATTTAAAATGTGTAGTATAGATTTCAGCTTTTAAAATTTTAAGGAGGTACCGTAAAAATACTATGTTCTGCGGACAATTTACCTATTCCTGCAAATTCTTCTGGTATCTACTACCCCTTTCAACATGAATAATCTGCATGGCAAGTGGCAACATAACATACTTCTGCACCCACTAGTTGTGGAATTAATTTAATACAACATGCAACTCTACAAGTCAGCTGATCTACGCTTGCACCTACTGGTGATGCTATTATTCTATAAAAATTTGATACTCTACAAGGCAGCTTGAGCTAAGCCTGCACCTACTAGTTGTTTTAAATATTTCGTAAGACGTGACCTTTCTGTGAGACAGCTTAACCACTGACTATCAATGACTGTACATTTACATTATTTATAGAAAATAGTGTTACTTGAAAAAATAAAATAATAGTTTTTAAATAAATATTGTGTTGTACATGGTAGCTATAATTTATTAAAAATCCATACTAGATTTTAAACATTACAAATATTCAATATTCTAAAAATTATTAGAAATGTTAATTTGTTTTTAATTTGCTTATTTTAAGTTTAATATTATGAAAGCTAAAACATCACATATTATATATATTTAAATGACATTATTAACCAATATAAGCTTGTAAACCAGATGGGTAGTAAGACGCGGTACTAAAAATAATATAAGTTGCTACTAGAAAATTATTACAATTTTTACAATAATAGCTAGATAATGTATGATTTTTACAATTTTTACAGTAATAAATTATGTTATATATTTTATTAATTAATTTAAAATAGAAATGTCTTATTTTTGAAGGAATAAACTTTGTAATTTTTTGATTAAAATCTATGAGCGCATTCATACGTTATACATTGTAGCTAAAACTGTATTAGTATTAGATCCACTACTTATTGAAAAGTTTTTTAACGTGCTTTAACGTGCCAAAAATAGTAATGTTTGCATAGTCCTAATTACCTATACATTTAACTTTTGTTTTCATCACCATGTGAATAATAAATTGACTGCAGGTGAATTGCGGCCAAACGAGTTGTTTACCTCTAAAGAAACAGTTGAATTGCGGCTCCACATTTTAAAGCCACGTAATTGCGGCCCGAAATGTTGACCTAACATTACCTAACCTAACCTAACCTAACTTAACAAACCTTCAAATTTTTGCCAAAACCTTTAAATGATAAGAACTGAAGAAGAAGTTGAGATATTACGAGGGATGTCGACATGAGACTATGATAGTTTCTATCTGAAATTTAAGACAGCGTGATAGACATCAAGCACACTGTTAATTAGGCGGACGCAACCCATACCACTCTCTCAAGTGAGTGGGCCGCAATTCGTGTCTCTCACAAAGCAGGGCTGCAACTCGTACACGATTTCAAGATTAGGCCGCAACTCACCTACACAGACTAAATTTACGTGTCGTAATAAGAATTCTTAGCGTCTAAAATCTAGCAATACGGCTTTACAAACCAACTCCAAGACATTTAAAAACAATATTATATGTGACAATTATTAGTGGTTCATAAAATAATTTAATAACGTCCACCTAATTTTTTTTTTTTTTTTGACATTACATTTGCTATTAAATGAAGAGTTTTAAAATAATGTGTCAATACTAAATCTATAATTCATACAACAATTCAACTGACTGTTATTGATACAGGTAAGCGCTCTGGTACTCTCTTTCCCTCACCCCTCCCGAAATCGAATCCTTGATAATTGGCTGACTATAAAATTTGTCTTATTTAAAGAGTACTCGTCCAATTTACATAAAATACAATATAAAAGCCCACAATAGCTAAACGATATTAAAAGTAGTAATAGATTATTACTTTGTATCAATTACCGATGTTAAAAAATTGGTTTGGATCTTGCGACACCCCTGATTTATATACAAAAATATAATAATACAATTATTGGGATACACTGATAACTAAGGAGGGGTATGGTCAAGGGTTGACAGTCAAAAGAAGGTGGTAGGTTCCGGTCACAATGCGACTTGCATCTTGCGCATGCTACACACTACGGTTGTATTTTATCAAACTACATATTTGAAACAATAAGTTTGTTAAAATAACAATATTTTGTCTTTAAAAAAAAAGGGGGTGCCAAGGATGTCACACAAGTCTACAGAATGGCTATAACTTGGAGAAGCACACAACAAGGTCAATGTATAAGGAGGTCATATCGAGATAGAAGAATAATGACGACACCACCAGCCAATCAGAACCTTTCGAGTTTATCTGCTTCATTAACCGACTGGAATAAACGTAGTATTTTTATTTAGTTCTTTACCAATAAAAGGTTGATTAAGTATAATTTATAGTTTGTATCATTTAAGCAATTTAAATTTTGATTAACTAATTAATGATAATTCATTGTTTTGGTACATTCGAAAATAGTTATCCTGTAATTTTACAGTTCATAACATTATTTAGTGCTTTTTTTTTCCCCCACGCCATTGTAAAACAAATAGGGTAAGCTTATATATATTTGTTGTTGTAAGCATTCGCTTCTGTCACTCTCTTCCTTAATACCGCTTCTATTACACTTAAGACACACTTTTTTTTTTGTAGATATATTTTTTTTCAAATAAATAAATTTGAAGAGCTCATTTTTCTCCTTCTCGCAATAAATAATAGCAAAATATAAATTTAAAACAATAACAAAGGAGGGGGATATCCATAAATATGTAATTAAATAAAAACAAAAGTACATTAAAATATGAGGATAGGGCACAACAGTAAGAATACGTTAAAATAATGCGTGATTTAAAAAAAAAAAAATAAGAACAGCACGTCTAGCACGCCATATAGTCTCCTGAATAGGAAACAAGCCGGATATTTTATTTTTCATTTGTTTTGATTCTTTCCTCAACTAAAAACAAATAACTTACCATCGTTACGTCATCAATTTTTGAGATACTTCTCACAAATATGTTGACACGGACAATTGCAGGCCCATCTAAGGTGCGAAAGAAAATTGGGTTAAACATGATTGGAACTTATTTTGACTCTTTTTTTTTTTGGGGTGACACATGGGTTATAGTTTTATTTATTTTTGTATATATAAAAACACAAGCATTTTGGGGTAGGAGAAAGAAATTAAAATAAAAACATAATTTTCATAATGTTTTAAAATAAAATAAAACTAAACAGGTCGATAAAGTTCGTTTGTTTTTTTAAAACATAAACATTTTCTCTTTTTTATTTACAATCGTGCTAGGGATCTGACAAGTTTGGAAGGTAAAAGAAACAGAATTTAGAACTCCTGCCCATATTTTATAGGTTAGGTATCTCTTTTTACCAGTATATTCTGGTCGAAAGGGAACCAAAATGAAACAAATATATTGGTCAGTGAAAACATGTTTCATCTTACCAAATACTTTGTAAGTAGATAAATAGACGTAATATTAGCGCTAGTGTAGTGGTTTCAAATTTAATTGTGGTCATTAGCAGGGAAAGTTTAATATCCTATCTACAGTCAAATTTGCATATGCAGGATTTTATCTAACAGTTAGAAAAGTTATTCTATCTTCTTTAATATATTCAAACGCCGAGTCATGTGATCTGTAAATGTCACTCTATTCGCAAAAATATATGTTTATATTTTTTAAACATTCCTTTTTACCAAAATTCTACCATAGCAGGTTTTACCTCAAGTCTGTAACATATTTTACTTTATGAAATTCCTGTAAATAACAAACAAATCTATGTTTTGTTAAATATATCAATACAAAAATTAATTCAAGTGTAAATACATTATGGATAAAAGTATGCTATTTTTTTTTAAAAAGTGCATGGTTTGCAGACTAACTAAATCTTTCTTAACATACTGTAATTTACCCTATTTTAATTATTCATTAGTGAGTCTTTATCGAGGTATTAGTGATTACTATCTCTATGCATGATCCATCTGAGCATTGACTAGTGAGTCTTGATCACAGCATTGTTGCCTACTATCTCTATGCATGGACTACCTTGTCATTGGCTAGTGAGTATTAGCTAATGTTTTATTGATTCTTACTACCTATATGCATTATCGGCTTTAAATTTTAGAAAATTAAATTTCTACCAGCCAACACTTGACCAAGAATACTTTAGTAGTTTATTTTCACAATGTTTGCTTAGTCGAGGTATGGTTGCTTGTTTTATCAATGCATAGCCCACCTTTAATCTGAGTTAATATCAACCATCCTTATACTTGGCAATGAGTCTAGTAGTCTATTATAAGATCTACGTAGATCGAAATAAACATACTAATTAAATACCATTCATCAAATATATAGCAAACAGGATCAACATGTGATATCCGCAATATTTTTCTTTCAGTGGCGTAAAAATGTGTAGATTTCAATTCACATAGGAAGAGCTTTATCTGACTTCTAGAAAAACAACTAACTATCTCTAATTCAAGTCATGTGACCTGTAGCTGTCAATTTTGCTAGATAGTATAGTTACATATTATAAGTATCACCATTTGGGCTATACGCTTGTGTACTAATTACGCTAATGGTTTTAGGGATTAGGAAGTGGACCTGCATTTACGTGGAGGGAGAGTAGAAAACCATTTAGGAAAACCCACCCTCAGTACACTGGACCAAGATTCGAACTTCTATATCCCTTGTCATCGATAGTCTAGTTTATTGTGAGAGTGACGCCTTAAACCATGCGGCAACCGAAGCGGGTCAATAAACCTCTATTGTAACACTAATACAATACTAAAGTGTTAACAATTTTGGCCGCACAAAATGTGTTTGTATTTTATAAATGGACCTTCCTGTAAAAATTGGACTGTACATAATAAGCAGGGATACTCGTGATATAATTTATATTCCTGGCGGTAATGTGTCTGCCCCCTCAATTTCAAGGTCAATGGCTCGGCATTGGCTGTTATATTGTGAAATATTATATTTAGACCACGCACGCTGTTTCGGGTTTACCAAACTTCAAAGTAATAAATAATATTAGGCAACATTTTCTCAATAAATGGGTCCGTTAATTTTGATTCTAAAACCCTTCAAAATGTTTATTTAAAACAAATGTGTATATTTGGGAGGTGAATTAATCATCTTAAAATGGTGAAAAGAAAGGAGGTTGGGTTTCAAAAACGTGTGTATACATTTGACTCATGCTTGACAGCCTTGCCTAACTACTTCTAAGAATGATGTAATTTTACAAAATAATAATTTCAATATAATTAAGAGTTGGGTAAAGGGATTCTGATAAGAATAATTTTTATTAGTAATAATATAATAATAATAAAAAGTACACTATCAGCGTCACGCTGTGTATCAGCCAATAGCAGACAAAGATTATTATCATCAGCGCAAAAGCAACAATGCTTATTTTTTTTCTAAGGGGTAAGATAAAATAAACAAAATGGCGTGCCTCGTGCCTAAATTCTAGATCAAGTGTAGTTTATAGAGTGCTCTCCGCGTGCAAAAAACACTTTCTATGACTACTCGGTGATACATGTTTTTTTTTAACGGGTGTCCTATTTTTTTTTTAAAAAAATCGTTAGGATGTTATTTATTACATAGTGGGAAATGAAATTAGGCCAAAAGTATTTTTGTTTATTCAATGGAAACATATTTTGGAATGGTATTGTCTTATTTAATTTTCAATCAAACACGTGTTTTTTTTTTATAAACAGAATATCAACGAAATAATCAAAGAGTTAAAGAAAAGAAACTAAATACATTACCAAAGATGAGATGTCATTTCTTATTTCGTGGCGATTAGTTTTTGTTTGTTTGACATCCTTGGCATTGATCTTTTTTTGTAGCAATGAAGTGTGTGTTGTAAAGTTTTAACGCTGAGAAACAAAATAGAATAAGGGCAAAATGGATAATTAATTTAAGTATATTTTATTGCGGGATGCTTCTAAATGGAGGGAAAACAAATAAAAAAAACAAAGGCTGTATGAATATATTTTTACCCCATTTCTAACAACTTGGTAACTAAAAAAAAGAAAAGCAAAATCACAAAACTATGCTCTTTTTTTTTTTTTTTTTTTTGTTATTTCGAGGCGATTTAAAAACAAACACAACCCACTTACCATCTTGTTGTCACTAATTGTTGCTATGCTTCTGACAAAGAGGTTAACTCGGACGATGGTCGGACCATCTAAAGACGATTGTAAAAAACACTTTGATACAAATAATAATTTGTTTTTCTAAATGTTACTATTTGAAAAACTCATTTGTTTTAAAAAAAGATTTGGATATAAAGGATGACATAAGAAGCTATAGGTGTCGCAAATTGCTTCTACTTTTTATTTTATATTTAGGGTTGGGGTTGTGTGCCCTCCTAAAGAGATTTATCCAGGGATTTAGGTTATTTATTGGAGTTGGGGTTGTGGGATTAAGACCTTGTGATTCCATCTATAGTGTTATTTCACATTTGCTAAATTTGATGATATTTTAAAAATTGTGGGTAAAGCACAGACAGCAATTATAATAAACTGAAAGTTGTACGATACAAATACAAACAAAATTATAAAACAAGTGACACATATATTAGGTTAAGTGGTGAGCAACATTTTAATTAAAAACACAATTTTAAAAATCATATCATTAAGAAAAGGAACAAAGTGAACACTTAATCCTGTTGAAGTTATTGAGATTTTACAAATAAATATTTGAGTCCGGTCTACAATTTCTCACTTTAAACGCACACAATGTTTTACCACCAAAATAATTTTAAAAATCATATTTTGATCTCAAGAGTAATAACTATTTATACTACAAAAAAAACTATAGCCAATAATTTTTCAAATCAAAATAACAAACAAGGGCTTATCTAGTCCACAGTATAAAGCTCAATACACACAAACTAAAATTAAAAACAGAATATGCTTGAGTGGCGCGGCCATTCATTTGCTGGCAGAAAAATAATTATTTACAAAGGAAACTTAATCAGCGGATTATAAATAGATTTAATTTTCTATTGGTCACACCGATCTTTTGGATAATTATTACGATAGGTGTTTTCTAATTATTACTTTGTGTAATGAAACACACACAAAATGAAAACGATACACACTCTTTTCATTTAACAAGTTATTTAAAATCATTTCACAACATTATATGCAGCTGTCTGTATATCGCTTTGTAGGCGCATATTGAGTCAGTTGGTTTAGGTGGATGCGCACTGCCCGAGCTGATAGGTTTTGAAATTTGATTGGTTTGCCCACGCTAATTTTATAAAGAGGCGTGGACAAAGCTGAGGTTATTTCTACTAGTGCAGAGGAACCTACTCAAATCGCTGATTGGTTCAGCTCTCGTCACGTGACCACACTTCAGTTATGTTCTTAATTCTCGGCCAACGTGTAGGTCCACAGTAACGCTCAACCCTATTTTATAACGAGTTTTCTTTTACAATAAACCCAAAATTGGTACGTTTGTATTAATATTTTTAAAAACATATTGTTAAAATACTTCTTGAATGTTCTATAGGCCTAAACGTTGAACATTAATAAAACTAGCAGCTATTTCGGTAACTGTATAGTCTAAGGCGATACTTTCGCAACATACTAGACTGCCGATGACGGGGAGATCGTGGTTCTATCCCAGTCATGTGTACTGAGGGTGGTTTTTCCTGAATGGTTTCCCACTCTCTCTTCACGTAAATGAGGGTGCACTTCCTCTAAATTCAACCATCCTCATCCCTAGCTCACTAGCGTAATAATTAGTACATAAAGCTCATAACCCGAATGTGCTACAAAAAGCAACGTTAAAATTAGATATCTGTATTCAAGTGTTAAAATAACTTTAGTTTCACGATTAATTTTTCTTTGTGCTGCTTAAACTGTAATGAGCTTTTGTTTTATTTTATAACTTCGGAACGTTATCTTATCATGAGTATCGACAAAGGAAAAGTTTGACTAGTGTTGGGTTTCTGCTCAAGAGGACAACACAGAACTCTGGTTGGGGGCAAAACAAAGGTAGTTTGTAAGAATATGGTATGTTGAAACGTGGAAAGAGAGTAATGTGTGGTAAATATAATGATATTCTGTGTGTATGTGAAACCAGGAGGAAAGGGAAAATGATGTTTTAATGACGTGTGATGGTAGCCTAGCACTGATGTCAGGTGTGGATGAATGAGTAAGGGAAAGTCAGGTTTAATACTAAGTCCTACAGCTGAGCTGTTTATGAGAAGGTCTGAGTTGGTGTCATCTCGACTTCTATGGATACGTATGAAAATAGGTATTAGTAGAATTATGTTGGTTGACGGTGAAGACAAGAATGTGAGAATGGTGTCTTGGAATGAGCTCAATGAAGTCTTGAATGCATGTGGACTGGATGAAATAATGATCTTGTTAGGAGATATTAATAGACGGGTCGGTACCCAAAGATAAGATTCAGAAAGAGTGTTCCGAAGTGTGATGACAGGGCAAATGAGAATCGTAATAAGTTAGTGGGTATGTGTTTAGAAAAAAATGTTTATGTGTTTAGACCACATGATTTAAGTACAAAGATATATATATTAACTCATCTTACTACCCGTTCGGGTTATACGTTTATGTACTAATTACGCTAATGGTTTTAAGGAAGGCTATATTTAGATGAAGTGTACCCGCCTTAGCTTGGAGAGAGAGTGGAAAAAACATTCAGGAAAACCAACATCAGCGTACCCGACCGAGATTCGAACCTTGATCTCCTCTTCATCGGCAGCTTAGTTCATTGAGAGAGTAGCGCGTTAGACCACGCGGACATCGAGGCGGGTCACAAAGATATTCACTTGTAAGTTATACGTAGCAAAAGGGTGATTTGAGAACGATGATTCATTTTGAGGTGTATAATGAGAGATTTAGGAGGAGTTTGTTTGTGCTCAAGAAAAATAAAATTGTATTTCTGTTCAACTGTCGCTCACACTTTTTACTAAGGTAAACACTTAATTAATAAAAACAACTCAAAAGATAATAATAACATACATACAAAATCATAATTACCATGTTAAGTAATTTAAATAGATCGTGACAAGTTTTCCAAATAATGTCAACAACGTCCAGTCCAACAACCTTATCACAGTCGTTATCTTATACTCGTGTGTTCGAAACAAATATTACTTGGGACTTTGGGGTCTCTCATTATATTGTCGCTGTGATGAATTGATGGCCGGGCGACTGGATGTTGTGTATCGGTTCAGAGTCAGAATTAGTTTGTAAGTCATGCACTCATACAATCAGTGTGTTAGTAAAGTGTGCGTTTAAATCATTATCCTAGTTAAAATAAAATCAAAACCTTTGGCCAAAATCTTGCTCGGAGAATAGATGAATGGAATTTGATATGAGATATTATGAGCGAGAATTAATTTTCCATTTTGAGAATATAGGTAAGAATTTGTAAATAAGAATGGATGAAAATATTAGATTAATATAAATCTAAAAAAAAATTATTTCGAAACGATATAAAGTCATAATTATTAAGAAACAAACTAGATGTTTCGTTAGGCATAAGGTAATATAATTTACCCATTTGTTTAGCAACATTTTGTTTTAATGCTGTCATAAACGTGGAATAATTTTGGAAACAGGTGATTATATTTTGTGTTAAAAATAATGTCTACCAAAATAAATACTTGGTTCGGTTTTGTGCTCTGCCATTCATAAAAGTACCTAATTCAAAATAGTTACTAAAACAAATACGGTTGAACACAATAAATGAACCTTGAAATATATAGCTATGTATCAAGGTGTCAAATTTTCAAAAAAATATTTTAGTTGAAACATAAAACTTTTTTTACAATCATCTTACGTTTTAATCCGAATTTATTTCAAATTCTATTCATAAAAATTGATAAAAAATATTTTAATCGCATAGTGGTTTTGAAAGAAAATTTAAGATCGTAGTAATTTAAATTTATATAAACTACTTTTTTTTTAACGTGGTGTCATGCTTAATTTTGACGAATGATTTGAAATCTAGAGATGATATTTTCTTACAAGATCTTGTTCACTTTTATAATAGTTCTATAATAATTTATCAGAACATCCATATAAGCATTTTAGCTTCGCAAACAACCATTCAATTAATTTAATGAACGATCTTAAATTCACTTAACCTACTAGACTAAAAAGGAGGAGATTCAAAAGAATGAAGGCATTAAAACGTTTAAAATTAGTTTTGTTCTCAAATTTCATATTGAACAAACTGTTTTATTGATTAATTTTTTTAAATAGTAGAAAGCAATTAGCTATATAAATATTTGGTGCAGCGCACGGAAAAGTTTTTCACTGAAGAAAAATGTCAAATAGATTTTCCCTATAAAATTTAAACATATTTCTTGTGTTCATTAATTTTAAAGGAATGTTTATTTTCGATTTGAAAAACTATTACTTATTTATTTGTAACCAATAACGGCATATAAGATTGAATCTTATTAATAATTGTACTTTTTTAAACCTGGATTTTAAGGTAGTGGAAATATTTGGTAAATAATTCTAATATGTACTGTTCTTCACTTGTTTGTTTCATGTCATGTTTTTTTTTACATGCTATAATTCTAAATATTCAAGTATTAAAATAGTAACTACTGTTCTCTACATTTACCTGCCTGTTATTTTATGTGCGTTTAGATGAAACAAAAGATTTGAGAAATATTTTTTTAAATAAAATATTGTTATGCAGCTACGTTATAATCATATTGGTGGAATTTATGGATAAAACATTTAATATCGAACTCTAGATTTATTTTAATTTTAACGGTCGGAAACTATTGGATAATTTATATCCCTGTATCATTGTTTTATAAATAAAATAAAATTTGAATACATGAAACGAAACTCTAGAAATGTATTTTTTATGTTTAAAACCATCAAATCATAATAAGATTTAAAAAAATTATTTGGACCTAATTTTTTAAATTTAAGATATCGATTGCTTCAAGCTTGATTCACACGCTAGCCGGACCGGAGAGTTAATCAGTGCACACGTAACAGACAATTAATTACAAACTACGCACAAAATCCATAGCCAACAGTAACAACATATACTGTAAAGCTGCCCACAACATTTCAACTTTAGTGACGTCATGACAACAGAGAGATACTGGTCGAATCCAGCATTCAAATTAGTCAAGTAATAAAAGTATACGTCTAATAAACAATATTAGTCATGTTTCATTTACAAGGCTAATGTTCATACGAGGCAGTTATGAGTAATAAATATATTGTGTACGCTCTGCTTTGTTAATGTAGCCTATCTCATGCTCTTATAAACGGATATTGACCCAAAATGATATCTAGAGCCAACTAATAACGTCTAATTGCCAATATAGTTTGTTGTGGGAGTCGGTATGGACTATAATATCAAATCTGCAACCACGAGAAGTAAAATGTTCTCCATCAAATCTACAACCAACATAATCGAAATGTACTCTAATCCATTAACCATTTTGCCTATAATGACATCACAGTGTTTAGGATTTCACAGTTTACACGTAGGTTGTCAAAAAAAAACTAAATACATTCTACGACACAGATTAAAGGAATGGATCTTTAAAATTTTGATATTTCTTAGATATTTACTAGATTAACAAAGCAGATGTAAAATATAATTCAAGATGTACAGTATACATTGTTTAAATTTAATTTTCTATTAGGTTATTTGGGTGTAAAGTAAACCCAATACATTTTTAAGTGTGTGATAACTGTAGGTTATAATTGACTAATTGAGTAGTTAGATTGCATTGTCTTCTACGGCTGTCTTGCCTAAATGACGTCACAATTACGCGGAAAGAGCTGTGTGGTCCAACGCAGTGGCAGCCGCTATACGTGCGAAATATCAAAGTAATAGCTCTATTGGATAAATAACTATTTAAAATTATTGGCACTGTACTATTTGTGGGTTTAAAGCAGACGGTGCATAATATTATGGGAATACAACTGATAGGCTATTACAAACAGATAAATGTGGGGCAGCGCAGACCAGCACAAACGTATTAATTTCAACTCTTACCAAGTAACAAAGAGCAGAAAGTATGCACATCTTGTTAACGGTTTAGAGTTCGTTACTTGACGTCATGTTTCAGTTCTCTCATTCGGCGAGCGTGTGAACCCACAAGGTAATGGCGTGTGACTTACGCGGAGTGTTTAATACACAATCAGACACCCATGCAGACATAATCTATGTCGACACACATTCTTATGGCATGCATACACATGTTGGTATGTGGTCCAATGTCCCGTACTGTCCACACACGCCTTGGAAGAGGTAGGAGAAAAATAAATAAATATAACTGATCACCAACAATCACAAAGGGAAGAGGCGGAAATAACCAAGGAGTAAGATTCTATACAAACAGCACTAGGAAAATAGGTAAATAAATATTTCCCTTCAACTTATTTCAACATAAAAATTATGTACTTTGAATAATTAGAAACATTTAATAATATATTAGTAAGAAATGCATTTATTTACAATTTTAAAATTATATTGAATAGATGATCACAATATGACAATCTAGGGAACACATTTTATGAAGATAGAGGAAGAAAAAGAGGGAAATATTAATAACAAAATTCTAAACAAAAGTTGACACAAAATTGTACCTAGAGTAAATGAAGACATAATCCTATGTATTTTTGTTTTATCTACAATCTATTTTAAATAAGTTCTACTTTCCGATAATTTTGAATGCATGAAATAATGTTAGCTAGTACAGGAAAATACACCTAAAATAATCCTAAAACAAAAAGGTCAAATGATTCATGTTGATCCACGCTTGATCTATCATCACCTTGAAAACAAAAATAAATCAAAACTAATTCAACTTTATCCCTGTGTAAATATTAACCCCAAAATACGTGTATAACATATTATATTCTTGATTTTGTTTCATTTGTAACTAAAATTTTCTAACCTAAATCTGACGTAAATTAAAACTATAATCTAATTTATAATTACTGTAAAAGCATTGCCTTCTAACTGAATTTTAAAATCGCTAGTGATCAATAAATACTTTCATGAGGTTAGTATAATAAGTCTATACTACTAATGAGTATATAAGAAACCTTGATCAAAAACTAGTATTAATTAAATCAAAAACATGGCTAAATAAAAACTTTCTTTATGGTTATTATTTAATTTTCATTACTTTCAAATATTTTCATGTCAACTTTTATGTGCAAATATAAAAAGATATGTATAATGAGCAGTGTACTTTGATTTAAATATTTCGTATCATGATTACATGGCTAGTGCATTATATAGTGACTGTATGTAAGCATGTTGAATATTAAACTTACTTAAAGTAAAACTAATTAAAATATGATTTTCATAGGAAGCCCTTTACTTGAAAACTGGAAACTCATGTTGCCACAGTGGCGGGAAAAAATATCACAGTTATTTTTACATCCTTAGTCCTTTTAATTAATGATGAAAAGAGAAATTAAACAGTAATCAATAAGAAAGTATCATTGAAAGATTTTGATAACTTTCTAGATGAACTTAATAATAATTAATAAATCCAATAATACATATTTTTAAATGCACATTTTAGTCACTTTCAATCAATGTTGGCGATCGAAAGTGGGCTTCCTATAAAAATCAGAGTTTAGTTTAAAATGATATTAGTGTTAAAAAAAATTGGATAGACATATACCTGGCTCCAATCGAAAATGCAAACAGGAAAAGAAAAAGTAAAAATTTGCCCGCAATTTATAATATCTCTCCTTTCACTGCTGAGGGCAAACGACGTCAATATTTGAGTAGCTATGCGCAGAATTCGTTTTTTTTCACCTCCCTTTTTATTAAAATAACATACTAAACGAAATCTTTCCAATGAAAAACAAGCGAAAATGACAACAAATGATTGATCGATTATCTAATCGATATATCTTTGGTGGAGCTATATCGATCGGTGATGAAACACACGGAGGAATTACGTTGTTGTTTTATTTCTTTGCTTTGAGCTGCTTCTTTTTTTTCTTTCAAAAGCAGTTTTTTTTTACCACTTCCATTGTTAGCTTGAATCTCTTATTAGATACATTTTATATGTGAAAAACTAATAAAATTTTTAATTTTTAGTCTAGACATATTTTGCCACATGATTAATCTCTTTATAGCTCACTAATTTTAAAACAGGGGCAGGGGATCGTTCCCTGATCTTAAAAAGCTATGTCGAGTTTTACGTAAGGAGTCTATTCACCTGATTGCTCCTTAGTTTCCAAAGCTATCGCATATTTGATTCAAAGAGGCAAACATATTCTTCTAATCACAGGTTATCTTAAAAAGCGGAACAGAAAGATGCATATTATGTTCACCCGATAGCTCCATCACTTCCAAATTGCTCACGTCTTTGATGCGAGGAGGTCACTAGATAGTTTTATAAGGGAAAAAAAATGGCTGGTCTGTTCTCCTGATCACTTTATGGTATCCAAAACGTTCGCGAATTTGATGTGAGCCAGTATACATTTTATCCTGGTCCTTCGCTAGTTTTTAAAGTGAGAAATGACACGTCTGTTCTCCTGATCACTTCCCTATCTTCCTTATCTTTAGGTAATGGAATGTATCTGTCATTCTAATCGCTCCTTAGTTTTTAAAGCGGAACAAGATGATGCGTTTGTCCTACCGATCACTCATTATTATAAAATAGATCGCGATCTTTACGTTTTACTGATTGTTCTCTGATTTTTAAAGCGGTTGTGTGTATGATGCAAAGAGGTATAGATATTCTGCTGAGCCCTTGTTATTTATAAAAGAGGATCCAGACGACGAGTTGGTTATCGTGACCGTGCCACATCACGACATTCATCCACGAGGTTGAATTTTGTTAAGTGCGAGTGTATGAGTGAAAGAGAAAGAGGGGAGAAGTGAGGGGACACACTCCTGTTCGGCCCGCTCTCACCTGTGCCGTTGACGCCGGACGGCCGTATCCTGGCGTCATAGCGTCCCGGCCCCAGGATCTGATCCAGCACCTGCTTCTCCTTCTCCCTGAAGTTCACCTTCCCTTGGTTGCACCTGACGACATCATCACAAACCATAGACCTTCAAAGGATAGACTGTTAATAGCGGTTCCCTTGATGAGGTGAGGGGGGCCAACATTTGGGCGATGATCCATGTCCGAAACATAGACAGGCCACATAACTAAACGAAAATATTGAAGGCGGATTTCGAAAGACTAACATGAATGTCATATAAAGAGCCTTTTAAAATATGTAATTATAAATTATAAGAAACTACAGAAGATTCTTTCTCATATAGTCTATTAGAGTTGGAAATAAAAAAACACAGTAAACTACCCTTGAATAAATTCTCCTTGGAAAAGCCAACATACATTTTTTTTCTCGTAGCATTCTTCAGATATAAAGCCAGTGGGGAAAATTCATAGCATAATATGTTACATTTCCCCCCTCAATTTATATTTTTTGGTTGTACTATGTAGCTGCAGATTGTTTCCATCCCCTGTTAAAATAATATTTGTGAATTCCCAAGGATAATCAAGATAAACAACCTTTCAAATGTTAATATGATATTTTAACTAAAATATTTAACGTGTCACTCACATCATATTTGATACCTACCTCTCCCCCTCCCCACTGAACTTAGAATACAATTATTTAAGCAATTTAAAATAACAAAAATTTCAATAACAGTGTATTAATTGCAAACTACCATTAAAAAAACTATACTCCTATAAACAAATATGTTATGTGTTATTTATCAAAACAATCCTCAGATATCCATTTTGAACGAATAATTAAATCCATACAAGAAAAGTCTCAAGTTTTCAAATTTCAGGTTCATCAGTATGCTAACCTTAATTTTAGATCTGAAACTAAAATTCCGATTTATCTTCGAGGTATAACCATATGATATATAAATACCATGTTTGAACGAAATCTATCAAACTCTTTTGTCTGTAACCCAAGAGAGAGACAAATATAACAATGTTAGACCCGCTTTTTTAGTTTGGAAACGTTAATATCTATCATAATATCGATATCTAGTTTCTCACGATCACAATACTTAGCTATGTGCGAAAATATTGTATGCTGGGTGTTTGTGTTATCTGTGCTTACTGGGGTGCTGTCTATCTATTTAGCCTACCTTATTTAGGCTGTCTCTTGACAACCACTATGGAATAATACCATCGGCTGAAACTTTATTTTTACTTCTGTGAAGAGTGGTGGTGAAAGTTGGAACTGCTTCAAAATCTAATGACATTAAATTCTAAATATAACTAAACTTGTCTCTTAATCTATGGCATTAAGAGCTCGAAAGTTCTGTGCCGTACTTACAAAATTACACCACCTATCCCTATCTTTAGCTAGTTATATCCAGTCCACCTCATTACACCTTATCTCTTTCAAGTCATTATAATTGTATCCTCCCACCTACATCTAGGTCTTCCCATTGGTTTCCTACCATTAGGTTTAGTCAACATCTTGAAGGTGGTTCTAGAATATTCCATTCGCGCTGTATGTCCTGCCGACCGCAAACTGCGAGATTTAACTACCCTAACAATGTCTGGTGATGAGTACAAGGGGATGTCTAATCATTATATAACCTCCTCCACTCTTCATTATCTTGACCCCTTTTTGGACCTAGTGTCTACCTAAGTACTTTATTTTTGAAAACCCTCAATTTCTTCTTGTCTTGTAAGATAAAAGGTCATGTTTCACAACCAAGAAGAACGATTGATTAAACTATTGTTTTGTATGTTCTGAATTTTACATTTCTTGACATGAGGCGATTTGTTAACAACTTACTGACCGAGTAATATCATTTCTCAACTGTATTGTTTTCCTAATTTCCAATATAATATCTTGTTGCTCGATAAAATTATTCTTAAATATTTGAAATCATTAACCCTAACAAACAATATGTTGTGTCTTAGTTCTAGTTCTATCTACTAGTAGGACTAAACGGTTCTTGTATGTCTATGCTCTACCCTATGCGGGAAGTCTTCCTAGCTTTGATTCGTCGCTATTTTATAGTTATTATTTGTATTCAATGAACGGGTGAGAAGCCATTTTCCTCAGCCATCTTTGAGTATTCCCGGCCTGACTGTCTGTGAGAGATTGGAGGTTATTTCATTCTCGTCTCAATCTCATGATTTTTCGCTGGTTGCAATCAATTCTTTTGTTTTTAAATTTGTAGTTCAAAATCATTTTTCAATTATTTGATTTGACATGTTGTTGACATGTTTTAAATTTATTTATGTAACTATTTAAGTATGTAAACTTTAAATTCTAGCATTTTACATTTTGGTCAACTAGAAAAATTATCTAACAAACAGCTTAATCTTAAACGGATCTAATTTTCTTAGGCCAAACTGTATTATATTCTTATTAAATTGCCTTCTTTAAAAAAGTATGTAAAGAATTAAGCAGTTTTTTATCTTTAAGGCTCACATTAGACAAGATGTGTGACATACTGATGAGTGTAAAGAGTTGAAATTGTACAGTTTTAGTATTCTCAGATAACTAGTGTTTTGTGAATTTAAATTTGATCGGGTCTAGTAGATCGTTGGCTATACATTTACCATTCTAACGTTTGTTTTAAAAACGTAAACTACCTTCTTACACTCATGTAATTTTTACTTTTACTCCATTATGTATGGCATAGGCCTACAATTGTAGCTCATACGTCTTTTCATTAATGTTTTGTAGGTTTTGTAAATTTGATATAATTATGGATATTTAGTTTCTCCAAACTCACTGGGATTGTAATTAAACCATTGTATTTTTTACCTTAATTTTAAACTCACAGCAAATTAAAAGCTCTTTCGTTTTGATCAAATGATTTCACAAATTTAATCACACAATAAATATTCTTATTGTTCTACTTTTTATAAACCCGCTTCAGTGGCCAAATTGTCTAAGGAGTCACTCTTATGGTAGATTGTCCTGCTGATTAGGAGATTGGGGCTCTAATCACAGTTGGGTCTGCTGAGGGTGGTTTTGCCTAAATGGTTTACCGCTCTTCTTTTACGAAAAATGGGTAGATTACCTTTAAAATGCTTTCTTCCTCATCCCAACCCCAATAGATAAACTATCATATATGCGTATAATCTGAACGGGTAGTAAGATGCGGAGATAAAAAAAACACTTTTCACTAAACAATGTTTTATTTCTCTATTGAATTAATAATCTGGTTATCTTTCAGGAGATGCCGTTCCCCACCCTCACACCCACCCCACGCTCACCTCTCTGAACGTTATAAAATCAGGGCCCTCGCTTTTCAGTCTTAAGTTACTTTTATTTTCATGTGATTACTTCTTTTGAGTTTTCATTTTTTGAACTTGTATTTTAATTTGATGTTTTAAATAATACCACTATTTATGATTAAATAATATTTTCCTCATATATATATATATATATATATTATGTATTAAGAATAAAGGGGGAGAGCGGTGTGCAATCGGTACAGTTGGCAAAAAAAAAACACATTTATCTTAAATCTTGATTCCAACATACACCGAAAAAAGAACACAATCTGCTTGAGTGCCGCAGCAATGTGTGTTGAGATATTATGCTTTACAACAAAAATAGAAATAGCTGACTATCAAAATGTTTTCTTTTCTAATGGATAAAGAAAGATATTTTAGTTTATTATCAAGATAAATGTCTTTAAACTAGAGTTTAGTGAGTTTCAACCCACCCGAAGTATCTATCGACCTATCTTTAGTTATATAGCACAATTGCATTGAATGGGTTCGGTTGGTTGTGAACGTTTATTTTCTTTCACAAGGAAATCGGAATGGTGCAGAATGGACAAAGCTGACTATTTAAACTCGTGCCGAGATGACAGAGTGGATTGCGCTGAAACCTGATGACTCTCTAAGAGATAGTCATGTGGCCACGTTGTTTATGTTATGCTGTCATTTTTAGGAAAACGTGTGAGCCCACAGAAAAGATTTTGCTTGTCGCAAAAGTGTTAAATAGACATTTTCCTGAATTTTGGGTGTATCCATAAAGGTTGTTTTGTGCCGCATGAACGAAATTGGTTCACGGGATTGATACCCTCAAAAATGTCTTTAGGTTATAAAAAATTCTGGTAGAAATCCAATTTTTATTTTTTAATACTAAGAAAGTATTTTAATCGTAAGCATTTGTACCTTCAAAATCATAATGGATCATGAAGTTGTATGTACCCTCAAATTCATTAAAGTGGGTTTCACTTTTCTATGTATATGTTTGTTTGTCTGGCTACAGTCAAAATGGTTTGATAAATTTAGTTTAAACTTTGATATATATATATATATATATTGCAGTGCAAGAAAAATCGTGATTTTAATTCTACTCTTATTATTAAAGGTTGTTTACTAGTGATTGATTTTTAGAACTAATAAATTTTCAAAATTCAATCCAACAATTTTATTCAAAATCAATAATTGAGGATTTACATGAATATCACTGTATAGCTTTTTGGAAAGAAATAATTCATTTAAGTATAATATTGGATGCCAACTTTTTTTAACTAATACATTTTTCTTGAAACAAAATATTATTAATACAGTATTAATCTAAACCAATCTTTAGGCCCACATTTTCTTTATAAAACATTTCTACCTTTGCTTTCTCAAACCAGGATGATAGGAATTGTTCTATAAGGGGACAATGTTGCTTGTTTATGGTCCTCATACAAAAAACAAGTTATTTTTAAAGATAATATTTTCAATGATTCCCTTTACTGTTCAACTTTGAGTTAATTAACACAGTTGATTTTCATCAAGTGAAAGTTGGAGAAAACGAAGATAGCATTTGCACATTTTTATTGCGTATTGGAGGGAAACTGTATCAGGATTATTTTTCGGGTGACCCTTCCCTGGAAGCATATACGTCACAGGGTATGGAGGCGCTATAGCCACTTCTAATGAGTAATAAACATTAAAATGAAATGGAGATGTACTAGGCCCTCATACCAGGTTTTTATCGTTCAACAAGTATGGAGGTGTGACTCCGTTTATAAAAATGGGTTGGCTTCACTTTTATAGTATAATCGTCATATTCGGTGGTCGCACTGTCTAAGGCAGTCCTGAGTAATTTTTGGGCTGAAAAGCTACATTGAGAATTTAAATATAAGAATGAGCCTAAAGTAAAATACA
Organism: Timema podura; assembly: GCA_033556935.1. Taxonomy (NCBI): domain Eukaryota; kingdom Metazoa; phylum Arthropoda; class Insecta; order Phasmatodea; family Timematidae; genus Timema; species Timema podura. Next base: position 21,725,234 of record JAVRXN010000008.1, read on the forward strand.
ATTTTTTTCGATAGATAAAATTTATTATAAAACAAAATTACATATAGGCCTACAACATAAAAAAAGGAAGACGATACATAAAAATACGTGACTCTCCAATAACACATATCTTAATAAGATGAATGCAAATTTTTCATATCGTTCATTATTTCTTTAATATCAAATGTAAATTTAGTAGTTTAGATTCTTAAAACCGCTTATAAATGTTCATTGATGTGTTTTATAGAAACTATATTTTCTATAAGAATATTATTTTTAGCTTTGGTTGTTTTAGCACAATTTTTTTTCACCCTAGATAAATAGTTATAACTTGTGGCCCACATAAAAATATATGACGGGCTTCATGCGGCTCGTGGGCCGTAATTTGCCCATGAGTACCCTAAGGTATCACTCTCGTAATAGACTAGACTGCCGATGACGGGGGAGATTGGGAGTTTTTATCCCAGTTGAGTCAGGTGCATTTAGAGTGTTTTTTTCCCTAAATGTCTTTCCAATCGCCCTCTACTCAAATTAGGGTACACTTCCCCAAAATTCAAGAGCCATCATCCCTAAAAAATGTCCGTGTACATGTGCGTTTAACCTAAACGGGTGGTAATACGTGGTGCCAATAAATATATATCCCATCCCTGTGTGTAGTGGTCATGGCTATGAACCTAGGGGTCCCGGGTTCGATTCCTGGCTCCATGGGCAGTTTTGTTTATCAGCTTAAGTTAGGTTAAGATCCCTTCTGGCTCCACACCTTCATAATAGCTATAATCTCATTACGGGTATGACGTGCAAACAACCTCCACAGGTGTACCCTTGGCAACTTTTTATGCCACCAGAACGGCTAAAAGTCTACACACACAAGCCACCGAACCAATGATATCTCTCGCGGTCATATAGGGCCTAAACCATAAGCTATACATATTATATATGTGTATAATTTTATCGGTTATTGAAAGTGATTCAATAAACAAATCAAGCAAGAACTTCATGGGAAATACGACGCATGGTGTCACATTCTAAATGGTTTCAACGATTATTTTCAAAAGGGTGTCTGAGCAGTGTATTGAATGTTAAATAACATTAAATCCTTGTTTTTTTAGATAAAAATTCATTAAAGGTTAATTTATTAGTAACTGATTTTTTAAATTGTGTTTAAAACTATAATATAGGCCTACTATATGAAAATAAAGTACGATTGTATCGAAACCTTTTTTTTTTCAATCAAACTTTATCCGTTTTAATTTTAAAACCATTCTATCTTATAGTTATACAATTATGTTGAATAGAAACATGTCCATTTTGAAAAATTTTGATCGACCTCAACCAAGATCTGTGTTAATCCAAGATGGTTTTGGTTACTTTGAATGTGGACATATCAAACGGCTCAAATCCTGGAAAAAATTGAACAAAATTTTTGATGATTCAAGAGAAAGGTAAAGCAAATTTTCTAGTTTATAAAATAAACGTGTTATCTATAATAAAATTAAAATTGGTAATATAATAACAACACAAGAGATAGGAGCAAATTTTACTATTTCAACCGATTTGGACCAAATTTTATTCACGAAAATTTATCTCCGGGTATCATTATTTAATAGGAGGAAATGGTTAATACTTTTGTTTACCGAGTGCCTTTGCCATGTCTGGAGTAATTGTTTCGAACATGGCCATCGACGCACAACCAACCTGCATTTGGCCGCCAGAAAAAATAATAGCTTACAACTAAGTACACATAAATATAATTATCACTAACATTTGATTAATATATACTAATTATATAGTTTAAAAACATTACTATATTAGTAATTTATTTAAAACTATATCTAAACGTATGGCCTAAAGTGTCAGTCTCGTCGTGTCTGGTTTGCTGAAAGAAATTTAATTTCTTGTCTGGTATACCAAGATGATTTTTTATTAAATGGTTATCGTATTATTCCTCCATGAAAATGGAAGACACTTCCTCAGCCCCATCCCATTAGTGTAAATATGAGGGTGTCACGTAGTAGGATGTGAAACACAGAAAACAAAAATGAGCTTCCCAAATTCTAACATTATTTCCACTCCCACCTCTAGCTGTATTATACATTTCTGTATGTTCAAAATAGTCTCCATCGTAACATAATCTCATTCTTACTTTATGTACTCGCCCAAAGATATAAAGAAGGGAATATTGAGTCATAAACGTGTTTCCAGTCCCAAGGAAATAAGGGTGGGAATATGTCATGAATTTATATCCGTGCAGTCACAAGAAGTTAAAGGCGGGAACGTAACGTCATGAACATGTCGTTTGTCCCAAGACACGAGGTAAAATTACGTCATAAAAGTGTTGCCAGTCACAAGGAAATAAAGGAGGGAATATGACATCATAAACGTTTCGTCCGTCACAAATAATAAAGGAGGGAATACCCCGTCATAGAGGGGTTGTCGATCTCAATGGAAAAAAGAAGGTATATACCATCACAAAAATATTACCAGTCACAAGAGAATAGAGGGAGCATGGCATCACAAACATGTAGTCAGTCCTAAGGAGTACAGGAGTGGAATGGCATCACGAACATGTAGTCAGTCCCAATGAAGGTACAGGAGTGAAATGGCATCACAAACATGTAGTCAGTCCAATGGAGTACAGGAGGGAAAATGGCATCACAAACATGTAGTCAGTCCCAATGAGGTACAGGAGGGAACATGGCATCACAACATGTAGTCAGTCCCAAGGAGGTACAGGAGTGAAGAATGGCATCACGAACATGTAGTCAGTCCCAAGGAGGTACAGGAGGAAGAATGGCATCACAAACATGTAGCCAGTGCCAATGAGGTACAGGAGTGAAGAATGGCATCACGAACAATGTAGCCCGTGCCAAGGAGGTACAGGAGTGAAGAATGGCTCACAAAATGTAGTCAGTCCCAAGAGGGTTCAGGAGGACATGGCATCACAAAGCTTGTAAGTCCATTCCATGCAGAAGGATTACCTTTTAAAAAGCTATTCACAACATGTATTGTACCAGTGAAACATGGGAACTATGCATCACCACAACATGTTTCAGTTCCAAGGATGCACATGATAGAATAGGCTTATCACAGAATTGATCAGCTCCCAAGGAGGTCACAGAGTGATTGGATCACAGTAAGTACCAAATACCAATGAGTGGGAGCAGAGAGGCACACACATTGTGTCAGTCCCAAGGAGGTACAGGAGTGAAGAATGGCATCAGGAACATGTAGCCATTCCAAATGAGGTACAGGAGTGAAGAATGGCATCACGAACATGTAGTCAGTCTCAAGGAGGTACAGGAGTGAAGAATGGCATCACATGTAGTCAGTCCCAATGAGGTACAGGAGTGAAGAATGGCATCACGAACATGTAGCCAGTCCCAAGGAGGTACAGGAGTGAAGAATGGCATCACGAACATGTAGCCAGTCTCAAGGGGGTTCTAGAGGGAACATGGTATCACAAACGTCTTGTAAGTCCCATTACCATTGCATGAATAGATTATCTCCTGTTTTTTTAAACTATTTCTCATCCTTCTTATTTGTGACCAGTGATATAACACTGGACACTGATCCCGCTTCACCCCTGAAGATTTTCGTTCATGCAACATGCACCAACTATATAATACGGCTTTGTGTTACACAGAGTCATTTGATGCCCCCCCCCTCCCCTCCCGTGACACCTTTGACGGTTCCACTTACCGACTGTTCTGGATCACGTACAACAGTACCAACACTACCAAGCTGAAGTGGGAGCCACCGAGCAGACACACCATTGTTGTCTAGGGGCCGTGGATCAGGCCACCTGCAACAATGAAACCTGGTTTTAAAAAATTTGAACTTTGTACCGAAAGGTCACTGAAATAAGATATAGAAGATAATTGCAACTTTTTACACTGTCAATTAAAATATTAATCTTTTAAAATTAGAACTAAAAGGGTAAAAAAACACGTTTATTTAGGAAACAATCAACTACATATTAGATAAGACTTGGATGAGACATATTTAATCCAAAGGATGTTCGTTTTACAAATGTATAAATTATTAAAATATATAAATTGGAATATCTTAGAAAAAGATTAACAAGTAAAAGAAATAGACGCATTAAAGTGATATGAAACGAACTAAAATTGAATTAAATTACATGCTTTGAGCAAAAAACCTCGACTAAATAAAACATAAGTCATTTAAATATATTTTTTTTCTGTTTCAACTTATAAAATATATTTTTCTGTCTCCATTTAATTTTAAAATTAAAATTGTATTCTTTGGTTTAATATTGGATAATTTGAATAAAATAAAAAGCAAACAAAAACACGTAGTACCCTCCGTTTGACCTGAAGGGTAGCAAGTTTACCTTGTTTGGTTCCATCATGGTATAGCTTATAAGATAGGACCATAGTGTAATCAATAAAGATACAATTGCTACCAATCAGGTTAATAGAGTGTACTTTATAACTACAATGAAGATGTTTGCATATGATTAAAATATAAAGAGGGTGAATAGCTATGAGTGACGTAAGGAAGTTAACCTAAAGAGGAAAGAAGAGGTGGGTCAATTTCTAGGACCCGCACTAAAATTCTCTACAGAGAGTATGGAAAACCATAATGTGAAAATATAATCTCTAATGGATCCAATCGGGATTGAACCACATCTCCCTGTGGTCAGAGTCTGGTACACTAACACCATGGTACCATCTCTACCGGGTTTCTTACTTTCAAAATGTAAACGTGGTAAAAAAAACAAAAACAATATTCTTTAAAAGTTACTTGGGAGAAGATATCACATCTTACCCACCAAACCAGTGGTCACGTGGTATAAGGTGTCAGAATCAAAATTGATTGGATTGTCTGTGCCGTGTGAGGTTTAAGTTTGTATCTCGGCTAGGGCAGTGTTATTCAACCTGGGGTACGTTAATACATCTTAAAAGGTACGTAAAATTAAATGCACAGACATATATACATTTATTTCTCATTAAAACTTATTATATAATAATTTATTTTGGATGTAGTCTATTTTATTTATTTTATATGTACATTATAGAATATTTATAAGTTGCGTTGTGACTTTTGTAATATCAGCTTTGGGGATGTAAAGTTGAAGAGATACGCGAACAAAAATGTTTGAATACCACTTGTGTTAGGGGATGGATTTTAACATGTGCTGTATCACTGTAGTTTGCTCATCCCTTTTTTCCCATGATATTGCGGGTGCATTTCCTCACCTACCCTCCTAGTCCCCACCCCTTGAATACAACATTTTGTTAAAACGTTAGAAAACGAAGTCACTTCCCTGAAATGACAATATAAAAAACAACACGACTATATAATAAAGTCATTTATCTCTGTTCTAGTAAGCATCTACCCCCAGCACTCCTCCCTTGGGATCGAGTCCCCTCCCCGCTCCTCCCCGCTCCTCCCATGTTTCGGTTGGTAGGTGACTGCTTTACGACGCCGTATAAATTCGATAAAGTGAACGATCTTTTCCAAATCCTCAACGACAATCCGCCATTGTGTTTTTCACCTCGGGTTCTAGAATCCTTTCGTCACAGATCTCTGAAGGGAAGGAGAAGGGTGGAGAGGGGGGTTTACAATCAAAATAATGGGCCACATAAACTGGAATACAGCAGTAGACCTTTATCGGCATGAGCCACCCCTCTCCTTTTCTCTATACCCTTTTTATTTGTCTGTCTGTACGATCGGACTTGTTTTACTAGGCTGGTTAACGTGCACTTTCTTAAGACACTGGGTTTGTTTCACCACACGATTTACAAACTAACTTAAACTAGGAGAGAAACTACAAGCCTAACAATAAAATATTATACATATACGTATTGTATTTACTATACATATTTACTAATATGTATTGTTCTTCGACTTTTATTGTTAAACTAGCAATCCCGCACGGCGTTGCCCGTGAACCACTGTGGTATAAGAATTATAAAAGCCCCTAACCCCAACTCCACCCCCCCCCCCCATGGGGCCCGATTTCAAATGAAACGTTATCTCTGAAACGTAATTCTAAACCAGATTATTTAAAAATATTTTCTTCAAAAATTTGTTAAAAATAGTCTAATAAAAAAACTAATTAAAAATTTAAAAATATGGCATCGAGGTGCATTCGGACCAACTTACGTCCACCTATGTTAAAAATGTCATATTTCTGCGTGCCGTAGATTTGGCTGGGCATCGCATACACTCAAACACACATACAGACAAATACTTCCTTTTATAATCATAGATATGCACGTCAACCATGTAGGCAATATTATTTATTAAAAAAAAAATTTGTTTATATGTGAGTGTGTACATTAAAAGGAGTAAAAAATAAATAAATCACAGGTCTAACATTTAGTTAAATTGCGTACCGCTAACCCGTTATTGTATGTAAGCCTTTTTTTTACTGCACGTATAAATAGAAATGATTATGTTACCAGAGTTATTTCCAACATCTCCGCCTTGTAATCAAGTTAGCCAACATTTGTTTAGGAATCGGACGAACTGCCAAATATATCACTTAAATCAACACTGGGCTGGGTTGGTAAAAACCGATCATGCGCTGGCTCCTAGTAGGTCAAGGAGTGTATCTGGCCAATAAACTTATCATCACTAGACTACGCATGCTTAGCCATTACTCCTGAGGGGGTGGTCAGACTGGGCGAGCGAGCGACTAAAATATAAACTAGAACACATTGGTTGTAATGAGAGGTGGCCAGACTGGAGCGCGCACGCTTGACTCGGTACAGTCTAGTTTACAGGCGCTAGGCAATATTATTGTATGTTGGTTCATTGAGTGCTAGGTAAACTTTCATTTTGACATTTTTATTATTATCGATAGGTTTAGCACACTTGCTACTAACGGCCTAGTTTAATTGGTAAGATCATAAACCATACTTATATGTATGTGTATATATATGTAAAACTGATATGTTAAAATACTTCAATATTATCAAAGTAGGCCTTTACAAATAAGAGTCGCCACTAGCATGGAGAGAGGAGGAGAAAACCACAACAATAAATCACTTATCAAAAACCACTCTCATTTCACTGAGCCAAGATTCGTAGCCTCCTCGTCAACAACTATAGAGAGCTATCTGCTAATCACGCGCTCGCTCGCCAATCTGGCCACCCAGTCGCTTGCGCGCTCGCTCGCTTGTCAGTCTGGCCGAACCCTGAGCCGGATACGGGCAACATTCATCTTTGGCTATGATGTCACTTAGCCACTGCATCTGTATAAACAATATTGTTACTAAACAGCGCACGTGCAGTTTTCCTCTCTGCGCTGGGCTAGACCAATAGTTTTATGTGACTGTGCTGTGACGTCACTAAATACAATATGTTGCGGGTTGCAGAGCAGATTAGTCCTTTCAGCTTTAGATTTGATGCCTGATCTAATAGTAATAAACTTATTGATTGAAACACAAACATAATGAAGGGACAGTGACATAATGAAAGTGTCGTCTGTCGGTCCACTCAAGATGGCGCGAGGCGCAATTGAGTGGCGGTGGAACTGGGTGGAGGTGATATTGCCCCCCCTTGGAATAAATTCCTCCCTCCTCCACCCACAGATATATTTAAAATGCTCTACTATTATTGATTATGAATTTGAAAGGTGGCCTTAAATCAAACTTCAAATTACTTCTAGATGTATTCAATTTTCAAAAATTTGCCGAAGAAGACTATTTCAAATAGTTTCTAGAGACATATGGCTGTCAGAAAAAAAATCATTCAAGGAACACTCTAAATGGCTTCTAGGGCCCTCCAAATTTGAAAAATGGCTAGGGTAGGACCACTTCAGATATCCTCTAGAATCTAGATACAATCATGTAATTTTTGAAGAGTTTTCACGCGATGAGCACTCCAAATAGTTTCTGAAAGCATTCAATGTTCGAAAATGTCCGGGCGAGGATCTTTCCAAACAGCATTTAAAGACATAAATATATCTATACATTGCTGGAGAGACATCGTCACTTAACTTCTAGAGGCATCTAATTGTCGGGAAAAAATAAGCTGAGGATCACTCTAAATATTTTCAAGGGGCTTCCAAATTTCAAAAATATCAAGAGAATGATAACTTTAAATAGCTTCTAGAATAAACTTTTTTCTATCCTCCACCTCCTCCAAACACACTCACACATGTCACCGCACGATAAAGACTGTTTTTAATGTGTATTCTCTTTAATTACATCCACAGACCGCAACCCAAGAGATCCCCTTAAAGCTATGTTTCTGTAGTCTATGTAAACTGTGCTTAAAATTAAAACAAAACTACTTATAAATAAAAACGATAGTAATAAAAGGTTAAATATAAGTTTGAATATATAACGAAAATGTCTCCGGAAATATCGATGAATATAAAGGTGATCAGTGGTGCGTCACGATAAACATTAGAAATTGGAATCATTGTCCGGTGCTGTACATTAACTAAGAGCAGGCTGTAGAGATAAGAAAACGTTAATGTGAAGTAATTTAATTTTAAATCTGTAATTAACGTTAGGATGCTCTTGGCGCTGTAAAGGTTTCTCGAAATAATAATAAACAAAATGTGTAAAAAATTATCTAAAATAAATTATATATAGCCTAATTTGTTGCAATATAATTTTATTTTTTACAGGAAACTAAATCAAAGGAGAATATAAGTTTAGGAGGGAATCCAGATGGAAGAGGTAAAATTATAATATTGTACTTCACTGCCTGAATGTGTTACTTCAAGCATTCGAAGTCTGGTAGGCAATGAGATCAGAAAAAACTGTAACTTTGACCACAAAATAGTTTAGGTTAGTATTTACAAATTCGTGTTTATATAGAAGATAAACTGTCGTCACTCTTATTTTCATGTCATCATAATATGTGCTAGCGAAAAACAATTTTACGAGTAGAGTATTAATGCTGTAGAGCAGGAGACATTCGAACAAATTAATTACTAACAAGTATATAATCGAATTATATCATTCAACAATTTTAATTTAGTAAAAGATATGCCACTAGATGCTATAAATTGTACGTGATCGATTGGGGCTTTTTTTAAATTCATATAAAAGTATTGTGCAGATATAAAGTTTGTCAAACAAGACTTTAATTTATTTGAGTTAAATTATTTTAATTTTGTAGTAAGCTTTAAGCTGAATTAGTGTATAAAAAGCCAAATTGGTTAACTTTATGCCCTATATGCCTCTGATCACGGAGAAGATCATTGAAGGATCCATCCTGAAGGAAAGGACACACTAATCTTGAGAAAACATGGCTTGAATACTGAGCAAGACCAAATTTAATCTTCAAGTGTTCATTAACCAAAGTGAGTGAATGATAATTCAAATTTCATTGACATTAAAGGGATAAAAGTGATAACAGCATAATCCACCAATGTGCTTAAGTAAGTTGACCAATCAACCGCAAATCTTGGAGACCCTGTTTATATTCCGGATTGTAATGATTACAATATTTATTATTTGCGAACGGATTTATTATATTATAGACTTGGTAAATAATTGTACCTTAGGGCTGAGTTTGTAGTAATTGCGGTACTGTCCTAAGTTTAGATAGTTTGTAAATCGTGTGCTGATAATATGTGTGTTTAAAACAGTGCCGCTTTCTATTATAAAAGGGGTTGAGATGGGAACCACTCCACCCCATCTCATGTATCTATTCCAAGATCTCAAATACTTTTAAGAGGTTAAGATATGTGTAGTACATCGCAAGTATATTATAACAGTGAAGATTTAAACTTTTTACAACTTTACACACTAAAAAACGTCCCAATAATAATTACAAGTTAGACTAATATACGAAAATATTAGTCTCGATTGATTATTATTATTTGACCCTTTCGTGCACCTCGTAACTTAATATTTGAGTGAGAAAATGTCTTATAAACTGCATGTTAAATAATCAAGCAAAATTCAAAACCAAAAGCCGGTACGCAAAAGAAAAGCCACTTGAAAAATTCCCCACTTGGTTTGCGATCAGATTATGCCCTCTGCAGTCACTCGACGAGGCATTAATAAGGGTGTTGGTTTTGTAGATAAGACCCGTAAAGGCATCCACTTAATCTCTTTGGAGACAACACTGGCAAACTCTTTGCAACTAAAATACACTCTTGCCACTGCGATTCTTATCTTTTGAAGTGCGATCCTTGGCGGACTTTGTTAATTAATTCATCATCGTGCTCGGCCTAAGCTCGCGCATGATTAGTTAGCATAGTGGAGGGGAAGGGGGGGTGATTCCCTTGCGCGGCGTCATACGAGATGAGACCGTTGATTGGCTTTTGGCAGCTCTGATGGAGGGGACACTCCCTCAGGGAACTAACTTTCCCCAAGTTAATTATTTCTGAAGTGATGGGGAAATTGGATGTTTTGAGTAGGGAAAGTAGTTACCTACAACGCAGCCGATAGCGAGGAATGCTCTCAACTTTTGATGTTAATGGTTTATTTATCTGCGGGTGTAAAGTAAACTTTTAATATATTTTTTTAAATTTAAATTTTTTTTGTTAGGAAACCGTTTTCCTTGATCAAAAAACTTTTTATTTTAAAATATATATTGTTGAGGGTCTGCTTTATTACTTTCACTATCATATAAAAATACTACTATAATATATATTGAAATTTCTCAATAGACATCATTAAATACTTTAAAAATTGTTTTAGTAATAATTAAAATGCTAAGCGAAATCCTCAACAATATTAATTTTAGAATTAAAGTGTGGTAATTAAGAGAGTATAAACGGTTTCTCAACTAAAATTTAAATTTTAAACCAATACAAAGCTTGCTTGTTCACTGCCTTTTATCCAAAAGGTGACAACCCTACCCGACAGAGTACACTTTGGCCCTAGCTTATAAGTTAGACTATAATGTAAACCGACAAGATATGTTTGATATCTTCCAGGGTAACATGGAGGTTATTCTCTACCAGGATTCAAACCCTTAGTATACTAGATTGCCGGTGACGGTGGAGGTCAAGGTTCAAATCTCGGGTGGTTGAACTCAGGGGTGATTTCCTATAATGTGTTTATTTACTATGTATTTTCTAACCCCTATCGTCGCTAATACGGGTGCACTCTTAAAATAAGGCCGTGTTTTGTTTATTTTTGTGTACAGTGTATTACTACTGTCAGGGATATCCGTATTTATATAAATGGGTTAAGGATGAGGGAAATATCATTTTGAGGAAAAATACCCGAATTTACGTGGAGGAAGAGTGAAAAAAATACTTAATGTCCACCCAGCCGGGATTAGAACCCCAACCTCCCCGTTAATGGAAAACCAAACCTGACGACGATGGACTTTTGACAGTGTGCCCACCGGTGCGCATTATATAATATATATATATATATAATATATATATATATATATAATATGTATAATTTTATCAGCACGTCTTACTACCTGTTCGGGTTGTACGAATATATTATAATTACTTTAGTGGTGTAGGGATGAGAAAGGAAGCATTTTAGAGTAGTCTACCCACATTTGCGTGGAAGGAGAGTGGGAGACCATTTAGTAAAAACTACTCTCAGTAGACTCAACCGGGGTTCGAACACTGATCTCCCATAATCAGCAAGCCAGTCCAACACATGAGTGACGCCTTATACTATTCATCCATTGAAGAAGGTCAGAAACAATGTTAGTTGGCAAGTTTTATACTATTATATCTCTCTAGGCCTAGCATCTAGCCTCCAAGGCTTAACTACATTTATAAAATCACAGAATAAAACCATAACCAAATAAATATGTGAACTTTATCACAATTTCACTAGAGAATATAATATTATTGTTAAAATATAAATTATAAATCAATGAGTACCAAGAACATATTTTTTCTCTAATACAAACAAAATAAACACTTACGTATATTTCTCACGAGCCAGAGAAGGTGTCGCAAACCACAGTTTGACGAACATTGATTCCCATCACTGTAAGTTAGTTTGCAAAAGTCGGGGAGGTGTTACATTACAGAAATATTTTGTAACAGTCCTGAAAAGCAATAATAAAAACAATCTGAACTACTATGTATTGACACACCAATTTAATGACTAAACAAACAAATTAACTTGTTTGAAAAGGGCCAACATATCACAGTGCTGACAAAAAAGGGGGGGGGAGAAATTTTACCTAGCTAGTAAAATGGTGTCTATAAAAAATATTTTGGATGCTTTTAAAAGTTTTGTCCCCACGAAAATGTAAAGTTAAACAGGAATATTAGCATTTATTTTAAATAATCACAATAAAATATTTGTTCAATAATTCGTTAGAAATGTAACCCATGAAATATATCAAATATGTTATTTTAAAATTAAAATGGCTCTCAATATTTGAGTAATTTAGAAAATAAATAAGATGAGCGTACGGACTCAATTAGTGTTTTGTTGATATATCCAACTGCATATGTCAAACACAGTTTAAATTAAACAACATGAAAACATTATTTAAAATTTTTGAAATAAAAATATAAAGTATCAAGGATATAATTATTTTTAATGTGAAAAGGATCTCTACTGTTAGTACTTGTTAATATTGTCAATCTATCTATTAGCTAATTTCAAACACCTAACTTAAAGTAACCAAGGTAGAAACATTTTTATTTAAAAATGTTGGATGAAATAAAATGTCTTGAGGAGCTATTTAAACGTTTGACTAAATAACTGCAATTGTTGAACCACGAATACTAACAATGTATCAAACCATCTATTTATTGCAACAGTCTAAATGGAAACATCTAAAAACAATGATTTTTTTTTAATTTTCCAAAATAATATGATTTATCGAGTTCTTATTTTAAGAGTTTAAATAAAGAACAAATGCTGTAAAAGCATCCAACCACCAATGAAACACCGATTTGGATAGAATTTCTTTTTAAATTTAATTTTCGAATGAAAACAAAACAGTAAACAATGTTTTTGACAGGCAGTTCCTATTTTTAAATGTTCGAAATAACCAGCTAGTGCTTTGTTTACCCGCGGGGGTGCTTATGATGATCCTATCTTAACTGTCCGTTGGAAGCACTGGGTTTTCTTGTAAGGAAAAAAAAGACGGCGTTGGTCGTCAAACAGGGCGGTCAAACCGGGCCGCGAGACTTGCTGCTACTGCTTGCTTGCTGCAGGATCTATACGATTCGCACAGGGAAGCTGCAGGGAGAGAAGATTGATCCGGAGAGTTGCTATGGAGAGAGAGAGAGAGATACGCCCGTGACGTCAGCATCGACCCGCCCTGGGCAGGTCGAGCGAAGCTACCCCCCGTCCTCCCCTCAATATACTACCCCCTACCCCATATCCTTCACCTTCCAGTCGCTCCTGCACGGAGGAATGAGAGATGGGAGAATTCGGTCACAAGATCAGGAGATATGTTTTTTATAGTGAGGTGCGTGGCACAGGTGCTCATCCACCCCCTCCCCTTTTCCCTCGCCCCAAACTAAACGGGGGAAAATTCCTCGGTCCATCCAGATGATTATGTTGCACATCAGCGTAATTATCTTTTACCCATCGCGCTTTATTACCCGCCGGGCTATACGCATATATTTTATAGGGCATATATATAACATATAGCCACATGGCTATATAAGATATCTATATATAAGTTATATAGGCTATATATTACATACAATATATATAAGTATAAAGTATACACACATAATATATACGTTAATGTAATATATATGTGGAGGGTATAATTATTTTAAGGCATCTGTATCCGAATTTGCGTGAAGGAAGAGTGTAAAACCATTTAGACAAAAAAAATCCGTATGCTCAACCGGTATTCAGACCCTGACCTCCCTGTCCCAGGAATATTGGACTTTGTAAGAGTCTTATATCATTACAATATTAAGGAATATGCGGCTACTGGTCGAGTGGTCTAAAGAAGCCCATTCACGAGGCTATTTCTATTTTAGCACCGCGTCTTACTACCTGTTCAGATTATATGCATATGTGCCAATTACGATCATGAGAAAGGGTTAATTTAGAGAAAGTGTACTCACATTTGCGCGGAGAGCGGAAAATCATTTAGGGGAAAAAACCTCAGTACACCGTACCGAGATTCAGAGCCCGATCTCAATTTTCTTCGGCAGTCTGGTCTATTGTGTGAGTGAGGCGATACGAGGATAAATTGAAGGGATTGTACAATGTGATTGATCTCAAACTGCTAGGATATTCGGTTGCCCTCCCAGCTACTTATTCACTAGGCGGCATACCAGCGATTTGTTTCTCAACCGGTCTTTTCCTCCATCTTGTTTCCATCAGTTCGAGGTAGCCCTTTGTGACGTATGGGCATACATTCGTTTATATACACAGTGTTTTCAAGCGATCCTATTCACAATTGAAACGCAAGGAGGCGGCGATAGCCAACGCAAGTTAAGTCCATATTTTTGTATTGTTCATGGGAAAAAATAAATATTGGTCATATTATTATTATTATTATTATTATTATTATTATTATTATTATTATTATTAGCACTGCGTCTTACTACCCGTTCGGGTTATACGCACTTACGCTAATGTGCAATGGTAGGGTGATTGTAAGATGAAATGGAGGACCTACAGTTTAACGTGGAATCCGAACCACGGTGGAGGCCTGGCATTCCACACATTCACATGTTGTGATTAATACACATCTTGTCATAGGTGAAGGAAGGGTTTGGTAATAAGATAAATCTGTGCCGGGACCGAGGATTGAACCCGGACCCCTAGCACAGAAGTCTTACACCTTACCCCTAGACCACCAGGTCACCATTGGTCATAATAAATAAAAAATATTGATCTCGTAATTACCTTAGTTTGATTTTGTTCACGTGGTGATATCAACAGTTCTTGAATATCTCTCATGAGCATTGCAGAATCTACCAGGAATATTTACCTTCATTTAAAAAAAGTTTACGATCAAATGCCATTATACTGAAGCAAACTGTATTCATACAGGTCAACAAAAAGGCGTTTTGTCATAAAAGCTGCAAAAATATGTATCTCCACTCGTTTTTCCTTCTTTCCATCCCGAGTTTAGCCAGCAGGTCAAGCGATCTTGTTACCAACTTCCATTCGCCGTGAAACCATTGTGCGATCTGTTTCAGACTGTCGGCGACTGCGATCGGGTCAGTGGGACAGACCGTCACTTAAAATATTACTTTGGTGATCTAAATATCGCCTGCAATCTGATTGCGTCTGCCCGCTGACTGGAAGATATTTGAAAGATTTGGTCGGAAGTGTCGAGACTGTCAACCCGGTTGCTTCGACATAGCTTCGTGAATGGTCCACTTGAGGAATCAAGCTGCAACAAGATGGAGCTACGGTGATGGGAAGACGTAAAAAAAAGGTTAAAAACGTTTAAAGTGCTACTTGCGCTATTAATTTGCTATAATATAATAATAATAATAATGTTTATTTGTTAGGACATTGCTAGCCACAGCCCGATATATTCCTCCAAAATATTCCGCTTTTTTTTGTACCGCGTTTGTGCCACATCTGTCCGTCCTCATATTTACGGGGAAGAAAAACAGTTAGCTATTTAGAGAACAATAAACTTAGTAATGCCGTTTGTGATTCGAACCCAAACCTTATCACCTCCAAACAAACCAAACAAGACGGGACTAAAGTCATTGTCCTGTGTCCATTGATGTGGCTCTATGGAATATTTAATACAGAACGACCCGCGTCAGTGGCCGAATATATGGCCTTTACACCTTTTAGTGAATTTGAAGGATTAATAAGAAACATTCTCATAATAATTTCCCAAAATTGAGATTATTTTATTCTGTTTTTAATTATAGAAAAATTGTTTTTATTTTATGCTTTTTAATTCTGGCAGAACTTGTTGAATTTTTTTGTAATATGTGTTAAGTATTTTTAAGGCTTCTGGGTAAAATCTTGTACATTTTAGTCTAAGAACCATCTTCACATGCAGGCCTGCATTCCTCTATAATTTTATGATGATTGAGAAAGCCATTATTTATATCTGGAGTGCCACAAACTCAATGAGCCTCACTAAACATTACTCTTCCTTTCTCTGGAAGAAGGATAGCAAAAATAGATGAAGGCAGGGAAGTCCCTTCCCACCCTTGTTCCTCCATGACTCTCTATCCTCCAGTTCTGCCACATTCTGCTCGTAAACGGATCTCCAGACTTAGAGAGACCCCGGGAACTGACTCTTTGGAGGGCGATCAAATAAAAAAAGATTCACCCCTGTTCCCCAAACCCTTAAATCTCCCAGCCCCCCCAACCTCTAGGTGCAAGAAGAACACGGAGGAAGACACACATACATGGACGAGGATTATATTGTGTTGCCTGTCTACGTGGCTGAGTGGTATGGGAGGTTGACTACAGGTGGAATAGACCTTGGTTCTATTAAAGAATGGGTGAAAATATTTTTTGTGTGTGTGTTCGTCCTCTTGCCACAATTTTATGTTTCCTGGTGCTAGTGGTGGATGTTTAGTGTTGTATTGGGTTAAGAAACTTTGTTTTCTTGGGGGTGGCAAAGTTTTTATTCTTCGTAAGACGATAACTTTGAATGCTTATGGGCCCCCAAACATTTAACCTGTCCAAGAGGCAAATAGTGTACCAATTTAATCTTGGGGCCAGATCAAGAGTTGAGAGGTAAAAAACTACTTGTCAAGCCCGTAGCAATGAAATATTGTGGTTGAAAGTAGGTAGCTCACAACCTTTGGACGGGGAATTTGGCAAGCAAAGTCCACTATCTTTCATCACAGAGTCGTCTCCTTGTTATCGTTATATCTTTATTGGACATACATAAGGTTCAGGGAGGCCAACCACAGGTCTGGAGGACCAGATTCAAGTTCACGAACTATAATGTATCGTGCCCACCCCTGTGCTTTCAAAACCATTTCGATTTATTTTGAAATTTATATTTATAATAGTTTTTTTTAATTTATTTTAGAAAAACAATAGTGCCATCCACCATATTGTGTGGGGGTTTAATCACCATCATCATCGTCTGGTATTTTTTGTAAGTAACAGAGAAGTCGGGTTTCGAATACCTGTCAGATACACTGAGGGTAGTTTTTCTTAAATGGTTCCCCACTCTACTTCCACCCAAATGCGAGTAAGTTTCCTCTAAAATACTACCTTCCAATTCCCTACTTAATTAGTGTAAATATGCAGGATGCTAGAACGAGGAATAATTATCGGTGCTCAAATAAGAAGCGGCATCTTGTAGTAGTTTCAGTCCTGGTCCGCATTTGTTTCTAAAAGAACAAGTTCGTGTTTACCTAATTACTTTTAAAAAAATACTTTTTAATTTATAAATAATATTTTTATACTAAAAATACTCAAATAAATATGTTTTTATCTTTACAAAAGTAACATAAAATGAGCTACTTAGTATACACGATACCGTAACATTCATTTTGACCAACTAAACCTAAAAGGTTTCTATTTTTATACTCGTGTATATGACTATCCACGTAATAAACTCACTTTACTTTGTATATTTTGACTACAAAATAGAATCACTCTGGAAAAAACCTTTCTATTTTCACAAATAGCTTTCAACGTAATTGGTACAGTTTCCCCCCATTTGTAAAAAGAAAAAACAATTCATTCAAATGTAAACAGCAACCTACGTATAAGCTAAGAGAAAAATATATCATTTTGTTCACAGCCTACATTAAATCAACTTAACCTTATCTGAAACATATTAAGTTTACACCATAAAAACCTAAAGATATTTTATCACGTCAAAATGAGGGAGTCGACAGATGTTGCATTCATGATTATATATTGTCTTTATATAAGTACAAAGATGTATAAAGATAGTCCGCAAAATGTAACAAACAAAAAAAGTTTTTCTTTTCTAAAACGGCCTTTGATGATTTTGGCTAAATTTCACTTATTCTTTAAGTCGAATGATATGAATGAACCATAGATCAAACTTACCGAACTAAGCCAAAATGTTCATCACATAATGATTTAGTTGTGAAATGGTATAATATTCTGATTTAAGGCGGGGAGGGGCAACTATCAAAGCACCGGGGTGCGTTGAAGATGTCAAGAATTCCTGCGTTATTTAGGAACTACCGAACGTGGAGGTGAAGGTATCAAATCTCTATAGGATTAAAATATATTTTCGTTTTGAGTTTTATAGTTACAAAAATGTGTATGAAAAGCTCATTTCAATGAAATTTCATGTTAAAGCTCTGAAATCAGAGAAAATAATCAGTAAAGTAAAATAAATGTACTCTACCACCCACAAATAAAGTAATTTTTAACAGGTAAAACATACGTAGATAACCAAATTTTTTTTTTTTTAGTTTTGAAGTCTCAGAACCGCAATTCTCATAAGAAATACTGCAATGTGTATTATATATATATTTCTTCAATTTGTTTTCACTCTTATGAGTCCCCCGTGCAATCCTCGGTCCCGGCACAGATTTATCTGATTGCCAAACCCTTCCTTCACCTCTGACAAGACGTGTATTAATCACCACTTGTGAATGTGAGGAATGCCAGGCCTCCACCGTGGTTCGGATACCACGTTAAACTGTAGGTCCTCCATTTCATCTCACAATTACCCTAACATTTCACATTAGCATAGATGCGGTGCTAACAATAATAATAATAATTTCAATTTCAATTTCAATTTCAATTTCCTTTATTATAGTGCCGGCCAACAGTCGTAAGACCTATAACAGGCCAGCACTGAAAAGCACACAAGTACATACCCTACAATACATACATTTACATAAGAAAACATGATAGACAAAAAATGGCCAAATAATGCCATATACCGATAAACAACCACGAGACAAAAAGGTAGTTAATAATGATAAGAATAAAAGTAACATTAAAAATAAATAACCAAATAGTGGTTAAAAGCAGTGACATAATGCAAAAAATAAATCAGAATATTGTAAACTTAAACAATGTAAACTTAAATAGTATTAAATAATATAGGCAGAACCTCTACAAGATAAATTATTGATACGGGATATCCTTAAATAACTCTCTGAGTTTAGCTTTCCTTTTATGATAAAAGTCGAATTCAACAAATCTAGAATTAACACTATGGACACAACGACCTATAGGGCTTACCTTGTAAGACCTATTAAGAAAAAATAATTTTTGATTACGAGAAGCCCGAGAAGGGATAAGAACGCCTACATGATCAAGGGCAAATTTGCAAGAAATTATGTTATTGAAAATATTAAAAACAAAAAGGGCATCACAATAAAGTCTACGCGAGAAGAGAGTTTGGAGCCCTAATAGGTTTCGAATTCTATCATAATCATAATAAATCCGGTTACTAAAGTATTTATCATAGCATGCAGCAACAAATTTTCTTTGAACGTTTTCTAACCTAAGAGAGTCAGTTAAGGTAATGGAATTCCAAGCAACAGTAGCATATTCTAACTTAGATCTAACCAGGGAATAATACAGACATAAAAAACAGTCAACTTTCTTAAATGATGAAGTAATAAATTTAATAAGCCCAAGTAGTTTCAATGACTGGGAAATGAGATGGTCAACATGATAGTGGAAATAAAGTTTGTTATCCAGGAGGACACCAAGATCATTAATACAAAGGGTGCGAACTATGTTATCACTGCCCAATTTATAAGTAAAAAAGAAAGGATTAGTTTTCCTAGTGAAAGATATAGATTTGGTCTTAGATTTATTGATAGACATTCCATTTTCCAAAGACCATTGTAGAATACCATTTACATCATTTTGTAAATCTATACAATCTGCAATTGATTTGATAGTTTTAAATAATTTTACATTATCAGCAAAGAGTAAATAACTAGAAGAGTTCAAATATTTACCAATGTCATCAATAAACACATTAAAGAGAAGAGGACCTAAATTAGACCCCTGTGGTATGCCACAGGGTGCTAAAAATGTATTTGAGCAGTGTGAATCAATTTTAATAATGAATGATCTTTCATGCAAATAACTGCTGAACCAATTTACATATGAGTGAGAAAGTCCAAAATTACCAAGTTTAGCGAGAATAATATTATGCTGACATAAGTCAAATGCCTTACTTTGGTCAAAATAAATAGCATCAACCTGACCTTGGGCAGAGACTTGAGGGGCAACATGCCCAAGGAATTCTACTAAATTAGTTACAGTAGATTTATTTTTTATAAAGCCATGTTGATTATCTGAAAATTTATTTTTAAGGTGGTGAAAAGTATGCTCATGTATGATTTTCTCGAATACTTTGGAGAAAGTGTTTAAGAGAGAAATTGGTCTATAATTACAAACATTTGTTTTTACCCCCTTTTTATAGATAGGTATGACAACAGATTGTTTCCATGTACGAGGAAAAGTTTCATTTGACAGGCTAATGTTAAAGATATAGGCTAACAAAGGGCTGAAAATGCTGGCACAGCCTTTAACAATAAAACTTGGAATTCCATCTGTCCCGGCACATCTAGAAGAACTCAATTTTTTAATAGCATTAGCAACATCCAAGGGTGTAATGTGGCATGGATACAAGGGCGCGCTAGTTTCAATAACGGGGCAGGGTAAAACAGGAATAGCTGAATTATAAACGGAATGAAAGTAGGTCCCAAACTCATTAGCGATTAATAAAGGATCCGCTATAGATTTGCCATCAATTTCTAGGTTGGATGGGAAAACTTTATTCGTACGATTATTTTTAACAAATTTCCAAAAATCTTTAGGTTTGCATTTAATACTATTTTCAATTGAGTTCATCCAATTGGCTCTGTCTATAATCAAAGTAGTTTTAACTAATTTACGAAAGTGGGAAAAATGTGAATAGAATACACTATTATTTGTTATTTTAAACTTTTTGAAAAAATTGTTTTTTTTCCTAATATAGTATTTGAGTGTAGAAGAAAACCAATTAGGATATTTGGATGAATTAAGAATATTAATTTGAGGAATATTCGTTTTGATTTTCCTTTGGACTACCTTGGTAAAATTATCTACAGCCAAATTAACATCCGTAGTAGAATAAACACAAGTCCAATCTGCAGTAGCCAGGTCATTGTAGAGATTAAGGTAGTAATAATAATAATAATAATAATAATAATAATAATAATAATAATAATAATAATAATAATAATAACGCGCAATATAATTTAGTTAGTTAGCATAGATCAACAGGTCTCACACATTAAAAACATATATGTCACTAGTCCCAATTTCATTGTCATGTGAATAACACAGAAAACCTCACTTCGATGCGATTTTCTAGTTCGAGCGTGGCCTAATCGTTTATTTAATATCCCAGCTGATAGTTTTTGTGATTATCTCTTGGTTCGTAAATGGTGTGACCAATATTCTTAATACTTGATATTTATCATATAAAGGGGTTCCTTAATTATATAAACATACAAACCTTAAAACCAAAGTACTGTATTTAAGTCATTAAACATTAAAGCACATATATGATAAAGTAGGTACAATAATTTTAACCATCACAATGGGTCATATGGACAAAATGTCAGTGTAATTTTGTCTCATTTGTCAATGATTAGGGGATCAGGGTTCAAATCCTTACCAGGTGTGATGATAGTGTTTTTAAATTGTTTGTTATTCTCTCTCCATACATTTACTGGTACATTTAATATAAATTATACCTTACTAATCAATAGCCTATTATCGTTATTATATGCGGATAGCCTGTACGGGTTGTAAAATGCAGGGAAAAAAAATTATCCGTCCGTTAAAAACGGGTCATTGTCGACCAGGCCTGAATTTTATTCAGACTGCGAAGAAATTCCTGGAAAGAAAGGACTCCGTCCCCTACCAAGGAAAGAGTGTCGTGACATTGTACATAAAATCCCTTCGATCTCTTCCCATCGACAAAGAACAAATGGTGGCGTGCCCTCTTCAAAACCTCTCCATCTTCTTGTAAAAAAATACTCCCTATCCAATAAAAGGATTCCCTCACCACCTTGCAATAGAATCCTTTAGGTTCATTCTGATCCTTCCCTATAGCTCTCTATATCCGCCGTCTTCTTGACGCGACAGACAAAGTTATAAAAAATATTGGAGGACATACCGGGGGAATAAAGTTAATAATATAACCATTCTACCAGCCAAGGGTAGCCTCTTGATAGTACTGGGGTTCAATTCCGTGTCGCTGTGTTGTTGTTCATGGGGATATTAATAATCGTACCCATTCAAAATAAACCATTTGTATGAACACCTAACTGACAAACTAACTTAACCTACGAAAGGATGGATAATACTACACACGCGGTACAACTTCTAGATATTAACTAATTTAATAGTAGGACTTACAAACAAACTTAACCTAAGACATTACGTCTATTACTGCACAACCAGCCCTAGCATCTGGATACTTATTGATTGGATGGCAGGACCTAAAAACTAACTTAACCTAGAGCAGTGCATTTAATACTATACACCCAGCTCTAGCACCTAAATATTTACTAATTTGATGGAAGGATTTAGAAATTAACTTAAACCTTAACAGTATATTATAATACTATAGTGTGACCTGGTGGTCTAGGGGTAAGGTGTCAGACCTCTGTGCTGGGGGTCCGGGGTTCAATCCTCGGTCCGGCACAGATTTATCTGATTGCCAAACCTTCACCTATGACAAGACGTGTATTAATCATAACTTGTGAATGTGTGGAGTTCCAGGCCTCCACCGTGGTTCGAAACCTACGTTAAACTGTAGGTCCTCCATTTCATCTCACAATCACCCTACCATTACACATTAGCGTAAGTGCGTATAACCCGAACGGGTAGTAAGACGCGGTGCTAATAATAATAATAATAATAATATATAATAATAGTATACAATACATTTTGATGATAATTATTCTGGTGGTACATTAGAAGATACTCTGATGCTAGTGATCCTGGTCAAAAACTAGACTATAATAGTCACTGGCGACTGTCCAAACGAATTCCACTCAACTTTCCAACCAGATTTACCAGAAACATTCACAGGTAAAGGTATGCACATTCATGCAAGCCTTCCGATACTAAATTCAGCATCTTTTGGGGAAGTTATAGATTCATTGTTAAGTTCTCTATTTTTGTAAACTTAAAACAAATTTCTTACAAGTCTCTTCTTGACATATATATAACACAACTATCAGTGAGAATGCAATAAAGTTGCTATGGTCAAAGTATGATAATCGATTTAATCTAAAATAAATGTTTCGCAACACTAACAATAATGTGTTCACAGAATACGTCCTATATCGGCCATTTTTACCGTACAAGCTTTGAGTTGTAAACACAATAACACTGTTAGAAGGTCAGTTTCTAAATAATGAGTGATTGTAAAATTATTAACAATTGAATGCTTGAAAAAATAAATAATTACGATAATTATAGGTGACTTAGCCACAAATAAAAAAAGGTTTTCGACTGTTTAAAAATAAAATAAAATAAATGGTACGATGCACCCCACAGACTTTCATTTTTATCTTAAAATGGAAACATTTAATAAAAACTCTTAAGATTTGTAAAACCAAATAATATATATTCTTTCAAAGACATGATGGCGAAAAAAGAGCATCAAATTTCACCAATGAGTATAAATAAAATAAAATACACTGTCACAGAAACAATGAGAAAAGAGGAATGGCTCTGTCCACCGAAGAGAGTGGCAGTCAATATTTCATTTTAAAAGACTTTCAATTATATATCTCTAACTAGATCTCTAACCATCTCTAACTATTCGTTGCACCAAACCACTCAAGTAACGATTGAGCTGATATTTTTTTTAAACAAAGACAAATTATTTATTTACCAATATACAGCTATACACAAATCATGGTTTCCATGGTGATGTAAACAAAGAATGATTGTACAAATGAGCCACTGCCCACACAGAAGGAAAAAACGGAAAATTGGGTTTTAGTTTTAGTCCAATATTTTTACCGGCATCCTGATTCCCTAGTATTTTAAATGAATGTTCGTTTGTCAAAATGTGTTGAGTCATTTCCTCGTATTTCTATTATTGGGAACGGGCTTATCAAATAATATATATTAAGATATATGATAGAGAGAGTGATAAAATGTGATAGTGAAAACGATAGTGTGAGTGTGAGAAAGTGAGTTTAAAAGACTGACATTGAGCAATTGAGAGAGATCAAGTGAGTGTGAGCGAATGATAGTGAGAGTATATGTATGTTGATTTAAATGCGAATTAATGACAGAAACATTCCAATAAAAAATAAATGTGTATCCAGTTTAGGAAAAGAATCTCAATTTAGATGTGTTATGGCCAGCATCCAAAGAGAAATATTCATCCAAAGAGAAAATTGTTAAGTGTTCGGACCAACAAACAAAGATTGAGTTATTATTCTTTAGCCAAAGAGATATATTTTATTTAGAGACCTACAACATGGATAGCATTCCACCGGAAAAATGCGGTGCGGTGCAGCTCCGTGTAGCCGTTCCTTAACCATTAAAATGAGTGGTCGTTTGTCAAAAATCTGTTCAGTAATTTCCTCTTAATTTCCAATACCGGAAACGAGCTTATCAAATTATATATGATATATAAATTATAATATAATATAATATGGTTATAGCTCAGAAATATTGGTTTTATAAAAATCTATTTCGATTAAAATATTTTATTTTTAATAGTACTACATCTTCAATGATAAATTATTTCTCAAATAGCTAGTTGCTGAGATATTACTAAAATTAGAAATTTCTAATTTGGATAAAGTACCCTCAAAGTCATTTTCACGGGTAAATGAGAGTTTCCACTAGGTTTGTAATGCTAAACAGCACCTGTATACAAACTTAATCAAAATCGTCTAGTTATTACGAGAAAATCTATTTTTTTTTTGCCCTTTGCCCTAAATTTAGGATTAGATAAGTAATTCCAAAAACTCCTAAAGAAAACCTTATGAAAACCATAGATAACAAGTTTTAGCTCGATCGGTAAAATTGTTTCGGCTCTAGGCTGAGATACAGACAAATATACGGCATTGCGAAAACCACGTTTTCAGTTTCAGGGGTCCATGAAACGTCGATATTTTTTAAAATCTCGAGCTAGATTTTTTTACGAGCACAACACTTCTTTCTACAAGGGGTCGATAGAAACTAAAATACAATTTGAAAATAACACTGGTCAACAAATTGAAACTATTTTTTCTGTACCTGATTTGTATATTGGTGGATACAACTAATTTTCGGATGCTGAATTCAGTGTAAAAATCAGATTCTCTCTATTACGTCACATTTCCAAGATACACAGCACTAATACAGAGAAAATAATACGACATTAGCACTATTTATCATTTTAAATACAATCAAAACATAGCCCTTAGAGCTCACCTATGTTTTCTTGATTACGTAAAAACGCACTAAAATAATCCACATTAATCCATGATATTAATATTTGCAAAGTTTAATGTCAATTTTCTTTGACAAACTAATTAAAACCAACAAAAATAATCCATATTAATCCATGGTATTAATATTTACAAAGTTTATTGTCAATTTTCTTTGACAAACTAATTTAAACCAACAAAAAGCACTAAAATAATCCACATTAATCCATGATATTAATATTTACTAAGTTTATTGTCAATTTTCTTTGACAAACTAATTTAAACCAACAAAAAGCACTAAAATAATCCACATTAATCCATGATATTAATATTTACAAAGTTTAATGTCATTTTTCTTTGACAAAATGGCATGGCGATTCCTTTTCTTTTGTAAAGTGTTTCATCACTCATCAGTCCCCCTAAAAAGAAACCAACAGTAATCGCCCATCATCGAAGGGTTCCAGTGTCCTTGGTAACGATGCTCCATGGTCAGGGTATCTTGGTGAAAGCGTTCACCCTGTTCGACACCAACAACACCACAATTTTCTGGGAAAAAGTCAAGATGCGAGTGTAAAAAGTGAATGTTTAGTGACATTCTACACCCCATGTCCTTGTAGTTGTCCAATAGACCACTCACTATGGAAACATATTTATCGTCTCTTCTGTTGCCCAAAAATCTGTAAACAATAGTTTTGAAAGAGGACCAAGCAGCTAACTCGATATTTGTAATCTTAGCATCAAAGGTTGGATCTTTCAACAATGCCCTAATTTGTGGCTCAATAAATATACCTTTTTTTAGCTTTGCTTCAATCAACTTGGGAAACTTTTTTTCCAAATGATTAAAGGCCTGACCTTCTTTATCAAGAGCTTTTACAAAGTTATTCATCAAGCCTAACTTTACATGAAGCGGAGGCAAAATGACTTTACTCGGCTCAACCAATGGAGTAAATTTCACATTTTTCCTTTCCAGCAAAAGTATTATTTCCTCATAGGCCATTCCTTGACTTTGTAGTTGTTCTTGGTGTCTCGGCTGTCCCACAAGCACAGAAAACAACAGTATTTGGTTAATCCACCCTGCAAACCTGTAAGCAGTGCGACAAATTTTTAATCACAGTATATCTGCCACTCATAATCTTTATATTTGATTCCCTCCATCAGCAAAGCCATACTTTCATAAGTTTCCCTCATGTCCACCGCATGCACCAAAGGCACTGATGGAAGTTTGTTTCTATTATGCAAATATCACTGCTTTTAAGCTTGCTTTAGATAAATCAATAAATATTCTCCACTTATGTGGATTATGTTGAGCCCCCAACTCCATCATCAAACCATTCACGTCTGTGCACACACACATTGAGTTCTTCATTTCAAAATATCCAGACAAACAGCAATTTCTTGTTCTAAAACTTGAAATCTTTGTACCTTGTTCCAGAAGGTTCCATTGTTGCAGTCCAAAACCCCAACAGTTCAGCTTGCTGTTTAGAAAGTTTCAAATCACGGAACAAATTGTTCAGTTACTTCTATTCTATGAGGTAAGGCGATCTGTCATGAGTTTCAGGGATGTACTCTTACTAAGGTCGTGCATCTTCTGATTCAATTTCCTGTGATGGTTCTGATGCAGTGGTTTGCAAGTGACAAGCACGAACAGGTAAGCCTTCCCCATGAGGCACAGGTATATGAACTGAAGAAACATTAGGATATTTAATTGTATGTTTAGTTTTACTGGAATGTCCTGCAATATTTGTCAGGCAAAAATAACAGTCCATATGATCTTTTGGCTCGCATCAAAACATTGGAACAGCAAATGGCATGGCTCGGTGGTTTTTTCATCCATTATATAAGGTTAGTTGTGCAGGTTATGCAATAAATATGAGGTGCAAAGGGTTTATCCTTATCTCCAAGAGCACAATCAAAGTACAGTTTATAAGCCTTATTAACTAAGTCAGTGATTGGCTTTCTTTGGGTTTTTGGAGTGAACTTACCAGATGCATAGCAAAAGTTATCGGGATGGTTTACACAAACACGAAGTTTAACAGTTGCCATTACGTTAATAACACTGTACTAATTATAGCCTAAAATTATCAGAACGTCTCACTAGTTCACACAGGAAAAGGTAAAATACACAATAACACAAACTAGGGTATCAATAAAGAGAAATATACACAGTGACTAACACCATTCAAGTTTCAACACGCACTAAACAGTATGGCTAACGTGGCTAGCTGAGTCACCTCTAACGGCAAATTGCAGTACCATTCCCCCTAAACTAAATTGCTCTGCCATCTAGTTACTATTTTTAGAACTTCTTCTATCATATATTGCATCCAAATACAGAGTGCATCCAGCATAGTCAATGATAATTCATGAAAAAAAAAAGAGAACACAAAAAACATATAAAAAAAGTAAAAATCTCAAATATCTCAAAAATCTTACGTGACAGAGCATTTCCGAAGGCAGATTCGGAGTCTACAACCAAAAATACATATTAATTGATGTACTACACACCAGATGCAAAATGGCTGTTAACCAGTGTAATCCTTTATTCATATTAATCTCAAAATGAATGATTAAGAAAGTATTTACAGTAAATAATATTTTTTTAATTAGGCCTATTAATTCAATAATAAACACCATAAAAATAACAATAAAAGCTCATATTGTTTAAAATTGCGTGCAATTGTAAGTACCGTGTGAACAGTATTTGGGTAAAACTTGTGTGCAATCTTAGTGGCCAAAATCTTGTTCAATTTCTTGTACAAAATTGTGTACAAGAAATCTTGCCACGTGTACCAGACTTTAGCAGTGTAGTTTACCTAATAATCAATCCTTTCCACATGACTGTAGCTGCACTATTTTTGGGGGAACTCTTTTCATAGCAGGGTGTGGTAGAAAGGGCGGTATTTGACAACTACTTTAATTTATGTATACGTCAAGACATGTGACCATGATGCTGTCATTTTGATAGATCGTATCTATCTATACCTATGGGATGATAAAATTAGTAAAGTAAAATCTAATTTAAGTTGACCGCAACAAAAAGTGTGTACCTTAACAAAACAATATGATTTCCACGTGTTTTTTAATATGTGAAAACGCGTAATGCTTAATATTATATGCGTTTTGGCCTATTGTATTACTATTTTATGTGTTAAAGCTAAATATCTCATCGTAGAAATACATCCTATTAACATAAATGTATAAAGTTTAAAAGAGGGCATTTTGCCTAGAGCAATATAAATACATAGAAAAGGGCTTTTATTTTCATTTGTGCCTTATAGTTAAGATTTAAATTTCAACCTAGGAAAATATAACTTGTAAATAAATGTATAACTCATAAACTATGTTTTCCTTGGATTTTCTCTTATACCGGACGTGATCAATAGCTCGTGACGTCACTCAAGGTCAACGTGCTGCGGATCACATTTTCATATCATTCCTGATGGCTATATTTGATGCGAGATATAAATAAGTAATACACATGGTTTAAATATTACGTTTAACACCATGAGTATTAACGAATTAAGACAAATGGTATGCATAGTGAAGAGAGTTTAGAGGAAATGCACCTGCATAACGTGAAGAAGGAATGGGTAAATTATGTCTGGAAAACTACCCCTAGTGCACCCAGCTGAGATATAAACCTCAACCTATTCGTTACCTTCATTACAATTTATTATTAGCCTGTTACCTTAGGATTGTGTGACCACCAATGTGGGTGACAGAAGTAAGAAGTCTTTTAACCTGTATTACCACTTAGACTTCCAAATGTAACTCCAATTTGTCAAAGCTATTTAAATAATAAATAGCTGGCTTTGCGTCTAGAGCTACAAGGGCATATACGAGAATGCTTCTTGAAGTAACAACAGCTAACCTTTAGAACTTTTACAAAACAACCTCTTCTTAATTTTACTGTGTTTGCATTTACTGATATATTGAGATTAAATTTATCGCTACAGTTTATTAATCCTCTTAAAGTATAATTGCTGTACTAATAAATTATGTCATATGGCCTCAATCCATGTTGTTCTTTTATCAAATATCGGATGGAGCGTACATTATAGCTTCCTGGATACTGGATACCTTCGTGTGCTTAGGATATCCTTGCGTGTGTACCCAGCTGTTATTTTGTGCATAAATCGAATACGCCTCTCTATACACACATATAAGGGTACATTGCTGTAAATTCTACCTTCTCCATCCCACCCTCATTAGTTCAAATATGTGGATAGCTTTAACGGCTAGAATGGCGTAGAACAAGAAAAAACAAAACAGGACAAACATTTTACTGAACTCTGAAACATTTTGGTATCAATGGCACCACAGTTGTTAGTATATTTTTTATTGTATGGGATGAAATAAAAACTAATATCATGATTTCAAACTTTGTTTAATATTCTTAATATTTTCTAGATAATGAATTTCTTAATAAGCCATCAGTATTATTTAATTTTAAATTTACTTAGTATTATAATGTTTGATAAATTTTATAGCTGTGAAGATAAGAAATTAGTAAGCTAGCTAATAAAATGTGATGATCATAATTTATTGTATTGTGTAATTAAATTACCTAGTCAGCTACGACTATCATGCCTCAAATGACGTAACAATCAGAGATATCCGTTAGTCTTGTCACACGCAGAGACAATAGTTAGAAATTCGCTGCCTAGAAGTAACAAGTCTATTTACTCTATTGTATTAGTCAAGTGTTCCGCAAATGGTGTGCCGGGGCACACTGGTATACCGCCGCCACATCCCGGAGTGTCACGCATCGTTGTTCAATAAAAACACGAATAAAGTTAGCACGAGTGGCAGTCTTGCGTCATCTACATTTCATACTAGCCCGTACTTACTAACATTGTAAATTCATATGTCAAAATCAAAAGCTTTCTCGAGAAGCTATAGTTATGTTTTACCCAAATTACTAATGGTTTTCGGAACGCAATGTTTATAAACGTTAAAGAAGTGGGCACAGAAAAAAGAACCCTCACCTTTCATTTTGGAACATTTAAAGTTACTTCAGGAAAAAAATTAGTCAACACTTTTCTAATTTCGACTTAAAGTACAACCGTTAAACTGGTTGCGTAATCCATTTTCTGCCGCCGCTGCGCGTACTGACAGCAAAAAAATGTGCCGCAAAAAAAAAAATTAGGATTGTTAAGTGCACCGTGAACTTAAAAATGTTTGCGGAACATTGGTATACGTGCTTGTTAAATAAACAACGAAAGAAGTAACATATTGACAGAGCAATTCGTAATGACTTGCATCAGGGGTCACATGGTATAAGGCATCACTCTTACAGCAGACTGGATTTCCAGGGACGAGAACGGGGTTCGAATCTTGGATGGGTGTATTTTGAGTGTTTTTCCTACATGGCTTTCAACTCTTCCTTTGTCAAATATGGGTACACTTCCTATAAATTCCATCTTTCTCATCCCTGTCCAATTTTCTATAAATACGCAGATAGCTTGAATGGGTAGTAAGACGTGGTGTAGAAAAAAGTCTAATACTAACTGACCCCATGAGAGATGAACCTAGGAATTAGATAGGGACAACGGTTTTGGCATTTGTAGTCTAAGAGTATAAAATGTATTGTTTAAGTGGTTGTAAAATAAACAAAGAAAGAAGTGTAATATGAATTTAGCAGTTCTTGAAGTTTAGCGCGGCCCGGCCTCGTAACAGACGGACCTTGAAATAGAAAGTGCCACCCCGTGTCTTAAGGACAAAACACTCTCGCCTCGATAAAAGGTCATAGCGCGCCCTGTCTTGTTCGTTGTGTAATTAATAACAGTCCAACGCCAGCTGGGGCCTGGGACTAACATTAAGAGAAACATTTCCCGATATTTTCTCTCAGCGTGCACATAGAGGCGGCCATTATTCAACTCTTTTTTTTTATCGCTCTATGGTAACAAAACAACATCGCTACCAACTCTCTTTTTTTTTAAATTATTGCTCCGATAAATGTCTGGATAAAAACGGCATATCACTGATAGAATACTTTATCTTAATAGGCTTTTGTGCCATAGGTGGGCATAGGAAGAATTTACATTTTAGGAGGACAGGGGGCTGGGGGGGTGGAGTAGTTCAAAATCTTAAGCTTATGACATGTTAAAATTTACTATTAAACCCTAAGAAATAAGAACATTACTATTTTATACAGTAGTAGTGGGACTTTATGTATTTAATAGGGGGAGGGGGAGAAGAAAGTAACAAAAAAAGTTTTTAGGGACTTTACCCTCCTATACCCCAGTTAACTCTTTCAACAGCTATTTTTTTAGAGTACTGCTTTCCCGAAATATTTTAAAATTTTGATACTACTAGAGGCTTTTTATAGTAGTCATTCAGAAATTTTTTGAAAATTCTGATGCTTCTTAAAGCTATTTTAAGAAGTGCTCACCAAATTTTTGTTTATAAATAATTAGATTCTTTATAAGCTATTTGAAATAGTTCTCATCCAAATTTTTTTAAATTTTGAATGCCCTAGAAGTTATTTAGTGTTTTTCACATGATTTTTTTTCGAAGATTAGATGCCACTAAAACTATTTGAAATGGTCTTACACTAGTAAATTTTTAAAAGTGGATGTCCTTAGAAATTATTTGGATTGGTCCTAGTTAGGATTATTTTTTAATCAGATTATTCTAGAAGCAATTAAAAGTTTTTTTCCTCCAACACATTTTTAAAAATTGGAAGATTTTTGAATCTATTTAGAGTGATAATCAATTGATTTTTTTTAATATTATATGCATAAAGAATCTATTTGGACGGTCATTTATTTTAAAATCTGATGTCTATAGAAGAAATTTAGAGTGATATTCACCCGGATCTTTTTTAAAATTAAATTACTCTAAAAGCTGTTCAGAGTGATCCTTCATTGATTTTTTTTTAAAAGAGACAATTTTTAACTGTTTTTTATCGAACACTTAAGTTTAGTATACCAACAACAAATATAATAAAACGTTTATTATTATTATTATTATTATTATTATTTTATTATTATTATTACGTTTAATGCAAAGTTTTGTTGTTAACACAGCGTCCTACTACCCGTTCGAACTATACGCTTATGTACTAATTACACTAATGTGTTATGGATTAAGAAGGTTGAATTTAGTAGAAGTGTACCCCATTTGCGTGAAGGTAGAGTGGAAAACAGTTTAGGAAAAACACTTTTAATACACCGACCAGGATTTAATCCCGATCTACCCGTCATCGACAGTCTATGTCTATTGCGAAAGGGACGCTTTAGAGTTTAGACTATGCGACCACCGAAGCGTGTAATCCTAGGAAAAGGCTATTAACTACTCATTAAGGAGTAGGGATGAGGAGGGCTGTTTTAAAGGCACTGCATTCAGGTTTAGCTTGTGAGAGGGATGGGAAAGCTACAGTGATAAGTTACGTGTTGACAAACCTACAACGACCGAGAGTTCGAATGATACTGGAATCCCAACTCTCTAAGCCACCTAAAATATAGTTTATTATGAAACAGGTGCCTTAGACTGCATGGCCACCCATTCTGGTGGCTAGTGTGTACAACAAGTGTGGCTGCAAGTTGTATACTAACATAAACTGGAACTCATTATTCTTTTCTGGATCGCATATAATGATCTGGCCGTGGCTCTCAATACTCAAAAGACGTTAATTACGCAGAGAAGAGGAAAGTAGAACTTGGAGGAAATGTACCCAAACTTGTCAAGGATGGAGAGTGATAAACCATTTAGGAAAATAGCACCACGAATACACCATGCTGGGATTCGAACCCCGACATCGTCACAGGAAAACTAGACTAGATGAGCCAATGATTGTTTGATGGTCGTAAACTCTAACTAATATTCCTGTCGTGTTGACATAGCCGGTTTTATCTCCCAGCCACCGGATACGTGCAAACCACAATCAATGGTGACGGCTAGGACATGCCAGTGTTTCTGTTAGTTTTATTATCTATCGGTTGACTCCACGAATGGTTTTGAACGCCACTTGTTAGGGCACGGTAAACATCTCAAGGGTTTCCCATACCATGTAATTTTATTTATTATTGTATTTTCAGGTACTAACGGGGATTAGTGAGTTATGACGAGTAAAGGGGATAGTAGCTAGGAAAGGTTGAAAGTAGCATCGGGTTAATATGGGATGTAAGCACCTTAACTTAAGAGAGGATGGATGTCACCTTGGTTTAATATAGGATGGAAGTCAAATTGGTATAATAGAGTATGGATGTCACCTTGGTCTAAGAGAGAATGGAAGTCACCTTGGCTTAAGAGAGGGGAGAAGTTGCCTTGGTTTAGGGAAGAATATAAGTAGAGGATGGAAGTCATCTTGTTTAAGAGAGTATGGAAGTATCTATTAACTCTAATAATTGTATGTAAGTCATCTCAAATTAATATAGATGTAGTTCACAATGAGTTTACAAGTAAAGCTCGAATAACCCTTGGTCATCGATGATGGAAAAATAAGGGTTAAAATCCACTATGTTTGTTTCATTTGTAGGATGGTGGTGTTAATTTGGGGGGAAAAGGGGGCTCAACATGTGATTTGCACTTTCCTTTTACTATCTCCTCTCCCTACTAATGCTTATGTATTTATTCTTTTGTTTCTAAGATTGCCGTTGATAGCCTGTAATAGTACTAGGGCATACAACAAAACTAAATTAATAGTCACGATATTTTGAACAAATAAATTTATTGGTAAACTAACAATATGCCCTCAAAAATTTGGAATAAAATACGTCTTAAATTTATCAACTAGCTTTCAAGTGAAGTTACCTCTTGACAATATATGTTTGCGAAATGTGCTAAAGATATGTATTGTAAAGGTGCGGCAGAAGGGAGCGCGAGTAATTTTACGTTTTTATATCATTAATTTTTTTTTGTCAAAATAAATCAAATATTTCTTCAGTAGCAGCATAGAGTTTAGTTTTATGCACATTCTAGTATCAGCAGATCTTGAATATCTTCAATGGTGTCCTGAAATTTTGTCAAAACTTTCTAAATAAAGAGAAAATGTTTTAACAAAATTCCAGGACACCCTTGACATATATTCAAGATCTGTTGATTTTAGCATGTGCATAAAACTAAACTCTATGTTTCTACAAAGAAATATTTGATTTATTTTTGCCAAATATTTAAATTCTATAAAAACTGTAAAAATACTTGCACTCTCTTCGGCCGCACCTTAAGTATTATTGATGCGGGAAAAAAAAAACACCATCAAAACTTAGTACTTTGGGTCTATGTGTGTGTTAATGGTCGATTTTTCGATATTAGAAGGCGTGCCAACATCGTTAGGTCATTAGTGCTCCAATAGCTAATTACGAATCAAAACAGAATTTAAAAGAACACTTACTAGTTATTATTAATAAATCATCGGGGTGTCAAAACTAGGTCCACCCTTTTATCTAAAGATGTTATCTTTTCTGTTTAGAAACAACACGAAAAATGAATAGCTATTTTGTGAAACTATCTATGCCTTTGTTCTTTCTGGCTTTGTTCTTTCTGGCAAAGTATAGTTTAAAGCTTTAAACATTAGAATGGACCTGAGGTAGATGGGGTGTATTGAGGTATAAAGGACATAATTAGCTCAAGAAAGAGATAGCTTGCATACTTTTGTAAGAGCAGAAATGAACTTTCGAGTTCCTAATATCAAAGAGTAGGTGAATAAATATTATATTCTAAAAAAATGTTTGCTTTAGATGTTAATGCATTTAATAGTAACTTTTTTTAAATTATTTAATGTGAAGTCAATCCTAAACAAAGTAATTCAACCTCACACGACAATCTTCACAAAACGTGGGACTCTATATTTCATACGGATATGTGAAGATCAGAACCTAGATTTTGATGACATGTCATATGTTTATTGATTCATCATATACAATGCTCATGAGTACATTAACTCTGTTCACGACCATCTGGTTGTAGAAATATAAACTTTATAGGTCTTTTTTTGTCATTTTGAAATTTTAGGTAGTATTTTCTTGGTTTTGCATCCTTTTAGATTCATTTTCACGCTTTTTTTTTAAAAGGAATATTAGAGTTATTTTCAAGCATTTTTGAGTCGTTTTAAAGCATACATGTTGAGTAGATTATGTTTTAATAATATCGAAATTTTATATATCCATACATTTTTTTCGGCACGCAGTTGTCAGAATGAAAAGAAAATGTATGCCTTGAATTTTGTATCCTCTTTGCTTGTTTGGTTGTAAAATGCAGTCTTGGTGAACGCTGCATGATATTTGAAAACTAATATTAGACTATATTTAGCGGAATGCAAGAGTTTAGTTGTTAAAG
Organism: Timema podura; assembly: GCA_033556935.1. Lineage (NCBI taxonomy): Eukaryota > Metazoa > Arthropoda > Insecta > Phasmatodea > Timematidae > Timema > Timema podura. The sequence continues at coordinate 21,760,734 of JAVRXN010000008.1, forward strand.
GCTTTTCTTTGTCAATGTATATTTTAGTTTACATTTGTAAAACACGTGTTTGATTTAATCGTGTGCATTTATTACGACTTTATTACGACTTCCATTCTTTAAAAATTTGAGGTTTATTTTTAGCATTCTTAATTAATTTTATAGGTCATTTTTTGATGACTTTTAGGTCATTAAAATCCGGGCTCTGGTGAAGACTCTAGCAGGGGTTTCTGAGAGGGTTGATTTTATGTTCGTTAAAGCACTGGCGCCGTGATATAGAAATATTTCTACATTGCATACGGTTGTGTAATGTGATCCGTATTACCGTCCAATACAAGGAGAATGAAATACATTGATTTATAATACTGACCCCGTTAGATAGAAATGATACTATATTTCATACAGTTGTGTAAAGCGGGCTGCATTATCTTCCAATGAAAGGGGCACTAATTACGATGATTTTTATTTTATCACGTTTTACTAACTGTTCAGGTTATACGTATTTACCATAATCACTACAATGGGATATGGATGATGAAGGAAGCATTTTAGAGGTAATCTACCCGCACTTGCATACAATGAGAGTTGGAAACCATTTAAGAAAAAAACTACCCTTAGTAAACCCAACCGGGATTTGAACCCCGAGCTCCCTGTCTTCAGCAGTCCAGTCTAACACTAGATTGACGCCTTAGACCATTCGACCACTGAAGTGGGAGATTTTTAATACTGAGCTATTACTGACCCCGTGATATAGAAATAATACTACCTTTCATACAGTCGTGTGATGCGAGCTATAGACCTATTATTCTCTCGACATAGCTTATAGGGATGGGAGAACCAAAATTATAAATTATATTTTTAAACCCACTCTAGTGAACCTAGCCGAGTTTTGAACATTTACATTGTTTTTTCCCAGGTGATTAAGTCAATCGTGAGCTTGACGCCTTGGACAACACGACCACCAGTGCCATGAAATCTCGATTATAAGCTCATAAAATCCCTGTATGAGACAATCCCAATCACAAGTTGTTCATCATAGAAACGTTAGTTTGATTCTAAGTGACACCTTTAAGTTATGTTTTAAATTTAATTTGTTTCCAAGTACTTTAGAATAAACAGAAGGTAAACTCTAGGAAAATTTGACTTGATAGGTTATAGGTGTGTGACCAGCATCGGTGGGCAAGCTGGCATAAGCGTCAGCCTTTTATTGTATGGTTTTCAGATGAGGTTATAATTCAGGCCGTAGTACTTAGGTTTATTTGTTACATAGTGCCCCTCTCTCCTTCCAAAATTAAGAAGGTATATTTCCTCTAAATTCTACCTTGCTCATTCTTAATCCGCCAGTGTAAAGATGCAGATAGCTCGGACAGGTAGTAAGATGCAGTACACGTGGGGGGAAAAAGGTTAGGAATGATGTACTTAATATAAGTCACCCTAGGTAATAAATTTCATGGCAAAATTACACACACTTTCTCAAATGTTTATTATAATTCGGGATACAATTAAAATATATATAATATATCAATAAACTACCATTAAATAATTTTTCCCACGAAAAACAAATAGATAAAGTGTTATTTATCCTGTAAAACAGTCACCAATAATCCATGCTGAACAAAATCGTTAGTTTTTTTTTAAGCAATCTCAAAAAAAAAATCTAAATTCAATCTTTATTAAGTTACTATTAATCTTAGACTAGAATTAAAATTACAAATTACCTCTACATCAAAATATCAAGTTCAAATGCAATTCTTTAAACCGCTTTGGCTGTAGCTCTAGGTTTTATAAAAACGGACATATATATAATAAATAGTAAGACCCACTTTTTTTGAGTTTGGGGGAACATAAAACCTCAAAATGTATCATAGTATCGAGGTAGAAAAGATTCAAGGTTACAACTTTAGCCATATGAAAATGTAATTACGTCTATATAAAGGAAGATAGCTCTCTTGACAAAAAGAGTAAACAAATCTATTTAAATTTCTTGTTGTGTTAATTTAGTACGACAGACGGATGGCGTGTCACTCTGACATTTCAGAAGATTGCTGAGGGGGGTGGGGTGGGTGTTGGGGACGTTGGAGTAAATGTAAGGAAGTGATTTATTAAGAGATTAATTTCCTTCATGATCGATAAGTTCGTTTGTAATGCTGTTACTTTATGATTCCATAAATTAAATTAGTGGGGATACGTGGATGAAAAGTTAAATTATAGGCTGGTATCGTTTTATATTAATAAAATATAATCAAATTATTTAAGAGCCAAATCAAAAATGCCATGACACCAATAAGCTATCAGATAAAAGTGAGGAACATTAACCGTACCAGAAGCATTAGCTAGTGCAATGATGGGTGTTGAACCCGGCCTAGCTTCAGACACTCTGCTTTTTGTTGGTATACATCTTGTTTATTGTTAGTCTTACTACCCATCCAAGCTATCCCCATTCAACTAAACTATTCTATAGGTATAAGGAAGGTAGAGCTTAGAAGGAAATATGCTTGCATTATCGTGGAGGAAAGTGGGAAGCCATTTAAGAAAAATCAACTTTAATACACACGGATGGGATTTGAACCCAATCCTCCTTGTCACCAGCAAACCAAACCTGGTGAGCTAACGTTTAGTCCTCGTACCCATCTAATGGATAAAAATGTTATTAATTAGAGACGAACGAACCAGAATAAAGGCGAAGCTAAAAATTACCAGCTCATAGCTGAAGCAAATCCGACATTCCTAAGAGTTACAGCCTAAATAAGAATCAGGAAATATTCCTACTTGAAAATCTGAAAAGTTACTAGCTTAAGTCATTACACTAGGCCAGCACATGTATCTACTAAATAATATAATAATAATATTTAGCACCGCGTCTTACTACCCGTTCGGGTTATACGCTTAAGTACTAATTACGCTAATGGATTAGGAATGGAAGGGTTGAATTTAGAGGAATTGAACCCGCATTTGCGTGGAGGGAGAGTGGAAAATCATTTAGGAAAAACCCCCCCAGTTCACCTGACCGAGACTCGAACCTCGATCTCCCCGTCCTCGGTGGCCGAGCTCAACACGACTAGCGCGTTAGCCAACTACGTCACCGAGGGGTCATATCTACTAAAGATTAGGTTAGATTAGGTTAGGGTATGGTTAATTATGTGGAGTCCTTCATTTGTATATATACACCCAGTGTGTATTATTTAATATTTTTACCATGGATTGTTTGTTTTAGGAGTATCAGAATTGCTACAGTTCCGAATAAGTATTTTTCAGTCATTCATAAACGCTTAGTTATTTGTTTAAAATAAAACTTGATTGAAAATTTCCTATTTTTTTTAATGTTGTATAGAATAAGCAATTTCACTGATAGATAAAGAATTAGGTAAACCTGTCATGCATAGCATCCATGTTGGATGGAATGACGTGTTATTGTAAATATGAAGGCGCTCCGTCTAATTCTCGTAACAGGAAGGAGATTGCTGGAGTGTCAGAGATATTAGTGTTCGTACGGGTAGAACTAATTTACCTGAGGTATATAAAATATATTTTACGGAGGTAAAAGTCACCCAGTTGAAACAGAGTGGTCTGGAAGCTCTATTTAGTTAAAAGGTCAAACTAACTCGCATGACCAAAGGGACTAACTTCCATATTTGAATAAAGGATTTATTTTATTTCTGATAGTGAGCACGATTTTTGATTTCGGTCAAGATGTGGGTGGGACTCGAACGTCAAAACTTAAAATATAGAACACTTATCAACAAACAATTTGTAATAGTTCCTAAGAAGAACCATGCTCGCCATCCTTGGACATTGCTGGTATGTCATTCATGTTGAAAAATGTTGTCAAGAAAATGTAAATTTACTTAATTTCTCTCTTAGAACATCTTACTTGGTATGGTTTTTTCTTTAGCGAAGGCTTCTATAGTGTTTATATTTGCGTAAGTTCTGATTCTTACTGAGCAGGCCAATTCATTTAGGTGATCTTTGACATAATTGATGGCAAGTATATATTTACTAGGGTTTAGGACTGTCTTCGACAGGCGCAATTCCACATTTCACGCGAAGTTTGTTCCTTGTAGCTTTTCTTAATCTATATTTTTTATATTTTTCAAACATGAGATAACGTTGTTTGTGTTCATAGGTCTGCCTGGATATCGGGATTTTCTTTCAAGTTTTGGGCTTTTCTCATAAGTAGGACATGCTTTATAGGCCAAAACTATGTATGTAGCTCTAGCCATGTGATCGTGTTGTGCAGAATAACCCTGGTGCCACCCCTCTTTAAAAAAAACTAAAATAAAAAATAATTAGTTTTAAGTATGCTGGGGACAACACTCGAGTAATCAATGTGCGAAGTTTCAGCTTTGTATACCTCAGTTTTTAGCTTCTGTGGTGCTGACTGACAGCTCACAGCTGACTTCTGACGGCTTTGAAAAGCTACCAGACCAAATTATGTATCCCTACGCCGAACCATATGATCTGAAAAAAAATGTCTTTAGCAGTTGTCACTTCTGAAAGTCAAAATTTAGGTATATACCTAAATTTTGACTGTCAGAATTTAGGTATATACCTAAATTTTGACTGTCAGAAGTCAGCTGTGAACTGTCAGTCAGCACCACAGAAGCTAAAACTGAGGTATATTAGACCTTATCAGTAAGTTTGAGGAAAATTCTAGGAATTCTATTATATAGATGCATTTTTAGTGTAGAATATTATCTTCCCACGCTACAATTGGAGGTCGACCTCTGTGGTCTTGGGGTAAGGTGATAGCCCCAGGACTCGATGTTCGTGGGTTCAAACCCAGCCGGGTTCGATGGAGTCTACCTAAGCAATAATAATTCGTAGCAGAGCCTCCTTCGGAGGTGACTTAATGCCACGGGTCCCATGCCGATTGTGGCATGTAAAATAAAATAGGTATGCCCTTTCGCTCTCGCTTGTAGAAATTCTCGTGTAGTGATATAATCACTCGGTTTAGAAAATGCACGTTAAATATCCCAAATAAATAAAAATAAACACAAATGGAGGCTAGTGCGCATAGAAAGGAGATTTGACTGCCTGATTTCTACTTTCTAACAACACATTCCATTATAAAACAGTATCTGGAGCCTTTCTTAAGTTTGATAAGTAGCCAAGAAAATTAAAGCACTCTTTCACTAACGATTAGCAATTAAAGCCTTCTTAACAATTTATTCGCATATTCAAAATTTTTTTTCAAATCCATATTTTGCATCGAAGCTAAAAATATATTTATTTATTTTTATAGCTCTTAGCACTCGGTATAGTATTACAGTTTTTTTTTACATATATATGTTTAAATTTACATATTTAAACTTTTTTTTTGCAGATCCATAGTATGCATCGAAGCTAAAAAAAATGTATCAACATATTTTTGCACTCGGTATAGTAAGTACTACAGGTTTTTTTTAACTCTACAATCTCAGCTATTTTATGATTTTGATTTTACTTTTATTCCGTAATCAGACATTTGTCACCCCTAAAGTTCCACCCTCTCTGACTATAGCGTGCTTTCCATACAGAAAAACGTCCCTGCTAACCTTGGACAGCGACATATAATACTACACACCCAATCATTTCTCTAATAGCTGAAAGAATCCATACAAATCCAAAACAAATATTTTCAGAGAGCTCCAAGGTCTTATAGATTTGAAGTTGTAATAGTGTTCAACCTTAACTAGAGAACTGATCCATACCGATGGGCACGAGGGTTCATCTGGTCTGATTCACCGATAACTGGGAGGTTGGGGTTAAAATCCTGACCAGATGTACTGAGGTTCATTCCTCTAAATGGTTTTCCAGCCTACCTCAACTCAAACATGCATACCTTTGCTTTAAGTTCTACCTTCATTATCCTTACCATACTACTCTAACTACTTGAATAGCACGGCAGGATTTTAAGACGTGGAGAGCAAACATATAGGAATACTTAGCCTCAAGTTTTGAAGGTCACCTGGATGACGTCACGGATGCTAGAAGGCGTCATTTCTAGAATATGTTTTATATTAATTTTATATTGTGCTTGCCATACACCGCGGTAATAATGTCCTCGCCAGCCCACACACACGAGCACATACATAATTGATGTTTGTCGCCTTGTGTTGGTTATTTTATTTCTCCGCCGGTAGGTGTCTGGCTACGAACAAGCAATGCAAGTTATGACTGGACAGGAACGCGTCTAAACATGTCAGTCGCACGCACCGGAATATATATAAAAAAAAACTCCAAGTTCACCACAGGGGCATACATGTGTTTCTGGAGGTAAATCTATTATACCCGTCTCTGCGAGAAGAAGGGGAGAGTAGAGGGAAGGGATAAAATAAATTGAAAATACCTCTCAAAGAAACAGTTTCAAAACCTGACACACTGATGTGATGTACGAACTGTTCCGTGACATTAAATGGACTTTTATATCAGTGCCGGGAACTAGATGGGGGACTCACGCCAAGGTACACTCTGTTATTTATAAATGGAATATCTTGGTATCTCCAGGGTTGAATGCGTGGTTAGTGTGCATGATTCAGACTCAATATAGGCAGAGTTATAATTATATTCGTGTGTACAAAGATTAATTTATTTACCCGTCTGGGCTATTCACATTTAATTACACTAACAGGGTACTGATGAAGAAGGTAATATTTGTAAAGGAAATGTTCTTACATTTGCTTGGAGGGGGATGGGGAGAACACTTAGAAATAAAAACACCCTCAATAAATACGGGTGGAATTCGAACCCCAATCTCTCCATCACCAGCAAATCAGCTTGATGATTAGTCCATGTGCCCATCAATGAAGTGCTTAGTTGACAGAAAATTATTTTGTAAGAAGGAATTTAAAGATTAGTGAGATGGGCTAGTTCTATTATGTTAGCTCCTGTTCCAAATTCCATTTAATCACGCAGAGCCATTTTATCTCAAATGTTTCATTTTTTTCTGTCATACGGGTTTGATTAAAAATCCGTCACTCGGTGGGCCAGTAGATATAGGAGATTCAAAGAATTTTTATTTTGAAAATTAGAAACAATTTTATGTTAAAAATATATATTTCATTGTTAATAATATGTGTTCAGTAAGCATTGCCTTAAACTTGAATAACTAGAAACCTAGGAACCAAGCATCGATTTTTCAGGTACAAAAACTCGCACTGATGGGGAAGTGGATCAAGCCATTAGGCTCGTGTAACTCTAGTTTTCCGTTGATGGGGAGCTCACAGCTCGAATCCAAGTCAGGTGTACTAAGGGTGGGTTTTCCTAAATTGTTTCTCAGTCTACCTCCCCTCCAACGAAGGCACATTTCTATTACCATGTGAAAGACCAATAACAAGATGATTATTATAAAAAAAATAGATATAATGGAAAATTTCGTGTGATTTAGTGATATATAAGTAAAGTGCATGCGCAGAAGAGTTTCAAATATTATTAAAGCAAATTGAACATTCATTTCCCTGTTTTAAGTTTAAAAAAAATTGTTTTGAAATAGAGTTTGAGGTAAATGGTTGTAAATTAAATTCATATTATAGATAAATTCATAGTTTATATAATATTCAGGATTATTTCAAGATATACAGGGTATTGTAATGCCCTGTTATATAAGTTGCTTCTAGTAAGATGTTCATCCATTTCCTGGCATTATGTTACATCTGACTTAAGCTAGCGCGTGCGACCGTTGACCTTGTTCTCTTCTTGTATAGACTGAAATATACAAGTCGCAGATTGAATGTGGTGATGAGTATTCGATAACCAACGAGTGAGTCTAAGGAGAGCTAGCAAAATCACTGTCTGGCGGCTTCGCCGCTTAGGGCAGTTTCATAGTCCCAACTTAGCATGCCTAAAGTGCGAGTCGATACTAAATACAGACTGACACCTACCTAGACCAAAATGGAATGGGCCAGTTTCGAATATGAAACTGGCCCATTCCATTCAATTTCAGGTAGGTGACGTCTTGTATTTAGTATAGCGCCGCACTTGAGGCGTACTAAATCTGACTATGAAACTGGCCCAGGGTCGAACCGGGCCCTCAGGCCACCGCGCTGAGTCCTTGAGGTTCGCACACGCTCCCTCTTTCATTTCGGTCTGTTTGATGTACCCATTGTATCGTAGAGTTAGTAATTCACTTAATTAAATATAACTCTTTGTACACTGCCTTGTAATAGTAGTAACTAAGACTCTCCCCCCCCCCCCCAATGCCACGGTAGCCAGTAATTAAGCGGACACCATCGGAAAGAGAGGGTTTTACAGTATCAAATTAATCCATAAATGCACAAACTTATTTTTTTAAAGTAGCTTATTTTTATTGTTGTCAAATATTTGTCGTTGCTTTTCACTGATTATTTCGAGATAATTTTTTTTTTACCATTGGATCTTACTACCTGTTCGGCTGTAGGCATAAGTATAATTACACTAATAAGCTAGGATTATGAAGGTTGGATTATAGAGGTGTACCCACATTTGCTTGGAGGGAGAGTATGAAACCATTTAGGGGGAAAACTTAGTACATACAACCGGGATTGAACCCAATCTCCCCGTCTTCAGAGTATAACCTAGTGCGAAATTAGCGCCTTAGACTAAGTGGCCACAAAAGCTGGTTTCGTGATAGTGATCATCAATATTTCGTTCCGTGTGTCTCTAATTAATTAAATACGAAAACATTGATTGTGTGTCTGAGGCAATACACATTAGCTGTGAACGCTCTGATTGAAAGTAGTATGTTTTAAATGTATGTGCAATGTGAGTTATGCACTATTCGTTGTTATCTATGCATTAAGCGTAAATCTACACTCAGTATAAGGCGTATAGATGCAGAAACATAACTTTTACTTTCCGTGGGGAAATAACAGTCCAAGTACAAACTAAAACTTACAATGACTTAAGTTTTATGTAATTATGAATTATTTAATTCTTTTTCAAAACCCTGCACACACAAAAAATGTGAGTTATTAATAGACCTATTATGTTCAATTTCACGCCAGCAAATATAATCGAAAGAAAACAATAATGATGTAAAAAAACTTTGAGTCCAAGATATAAAATTGTTTTACGTGTTTTTTAAAAGTTAAAAAAAAACAATTTTACTTATAGGTTAATTTTTCAAGGAATATTAGTTTAGTTAATACTAAATTCACAAGGTAGTGTTTGGATAGGTATAATTATCATAAACAAATTATCTTTTTTAAAATATTTAGTGTATTTCAAACTTCAGAATAGATTGTTCAAAAAACAACATTATATCTATTTTACGGATTCAATGTTTGAAAATCAACCTACTTTGAACTTATTTCTAGAATATTTAACGTCCACTTTTATAATGACTGATTATAGCAGCACTCAATTTGCCGTTAATTCAGTACTGTGAAAAGGGAAGCATTAATTTCACCAAATCTATTTTTTTAGCCAGGCTAAAGTTGAACCTGGGACTCTTAGTTTGTTAAATAGGTGACTACCGACTGAGGTAAGGTATCGGACCTTAACCTATTCAGTGTCCTTTGTATTTGATTACAATATGAACTTATATTTCAGCTGTAAAGGAATTTCAAAAGACTCAGCCCTTCAGCTCCTATATTTTCATTGTATTTAATACTAGTTTAAAAACCTTCATTTGGATCCAATAAATATTTGATTTCTATAAGCTATCTGTAATCTGAATGACTAAAGATTGATTTACAAAATGAGAGAGCATGTTGAACTTTAGATTTTTTTAAAAAACGTTGCACTAATCAATTAAATACTTTCTAAATGTAGCCTGACTTTTCCCTGGTTTTTCTATAATATTCCCACGCTAGTGCGGGTGCATTTATACTAAATTGCCTGCCCAATCCTTACCCCTAAATATATTAGCTAATACTATTGTTGTTCAATATAGTAATATGTATCTCCTTTAGTCCATGTCTTCCTACCTGGCCCTCATTTGCGTGGAGGGAGAATGGGAAACCATATAGGAGGAAAACCCTTCGCACGCCCAGCCTATATTCGAACTCCCAACATACCCATTTTTGGGAAACTAGACTAGACTAAGCAAACGTCCTTGTTTACGCACCCACCAGTGCGGGCACGCACTAATAACAAAAGCTAAATTCCTACACCCACCTCCAACCCCCACAACGCGCAGGAAATATTGGAAGGACTCTAATCAAACTCGCCACTGATTGGAGCCATTCATTCATTAGCTCAGTCATAAAGGGCCTATATCACTAAAGGGATTTATCTGAGATATGTGAATAGAACTATTTGAGAAAATACTCGGTTAACTTATGTCATAATTACATTCGTACGAATATATTTGTTAAGGTGAGGCGGAAAGTGGAGCTAGCTAATATCGGTCGTTTTTAAAATGTTAATAAAGGGATTTTCCACCCAAAATAAATTAAATATTGCTTCAGTATACACGTTTAGTTAATTTTCTACATCAAGGTAATCTCAACAATTTCTCGAATATTTTTCGTGGGCATCGTGGAATTTTAACAAGACTTTTCCACTTCATTTCTGTTCGGATGCCATTATGCTCATGACAAATATTAAATAACAATTGAAATTAATAAGTTTATAAAATTAAACTAAACTTATTTATTGAAGTAGACTAATAATATTTTATTTATATTGGCAAAAAGTTATTTGTTATAATAACCGCAGAAATATTGACCTTTACTTGCTTTCTTTTTAATCACTCGCAAAAATAAGCATATATATATATAATATGGGGGAGGAGGGGTTGATGGTCATATATAAACCACATAACGCTATTGAGAGGAGGGACCATTCGTGTGTTACATGGGGGAGGGGAAGTACATCCCGGTGTTACGTAACACAGATTTTATACTTAAATTCTAATATTGAAAATATAGTATTAATGTTAATGTTTTCACCATTAGTAAACATACGTCTTATAGAATAGATATCTTCCGATTCTAAATAATATTAAATCCGAGTCCCTCTTTTAGTGTCACAAAATCTTCCCTTACTGTTTTTATGACATGCACTCTTGATGTAAAAAGTTACGTAACACAGGCTGTAAGGGCGATGGGTTAGACTAGATGTCTACTTGGAGTTATATGGCGAGGGAGGAAGAGGGTGAAAAAAGTTAATAAGAAAGCGTTACATGGTTTACAGATGAACACTTTTGATTGCTACAGTTAAAGACAGCAAGGAATCTAAAAAAAAAGCTGAAAAAAGCAGTTCTTTTTTCATAATAATTAACAGCTTCGTTGGTATGTTGACAAAGGCATCAGTCGCGCGTTGACAAGGGAATCATTGCACGTTTACAAATGCATTATTTGCCGTTGACAAAGGCATAATTCGCACGTTGACGAGCATCACTCGCACGTTGACAAAGGCATAATTCGCACGTTTACGAAGACATAATTTGCACGTTGACAAAGGCGTCATTCGCACGTTGACAAATGCATTATTCACACGTTTACAAAGGCATCATTTGCACGTTGACAAATGCATCATTCGCACGTTGTCAAAGGTATAATCGCACGTTGACAAAGTCATCCCTCTCACGTTGACAAAAGCGTCGTTCGCACGTTGACAAAGACTGATTCGTAGGTTGACCAAGGCATCATTCGCTCGTTGACAAAGGCATCATTCGCATGATGACAAAGGCATCACTCTCACGTTGACAAAGGCGTCATTCGCACGTTGACGATACATCATCGCAGTTGACAAAGGCATCATCCGCACGTTGATAAAGGCATCACTCTCACGTTGATAAAGGCATCACTCTCGCGTTGACAAAGGCTTCATTCGCAAGTGGTCTGGCTTGCCACTGATGGGAATATTGGGAGTTAGAATCCCGCTAGGGTGTACTAAGGTGGGTTTTTTTCCTGATGGTTTCCCACTATCCGCAGCCCGCAAAAGAGGGTACAATACTTCTAAATTCTTCCTCCCTACTCCCATTAGTGTTAATATACGTACAGTTCGGATGGATACTAAGAACTGGATCGCGCATATCGTAAGGAAATATGAATAATACTTTAGAGATAGTCAAATAACCCGCACTAGTGGTCACGAGGTTTAGGGTGTGAGGGTGAGTGTTCGTACGGGTATAAAGGTTTTCCCCTGAAGACATTTAACAAGCGCTGTCTAAACCAGCTGATTTTAGCATCATATGACTTATAAATTAACCTAACGCTTGAACAGACACAATAACCAGTCCCACGACCTATGGTACAATTTTGGCCCAGCTTGACATCGAACCCGGAACTCCTGACTAATAGGCAGACGTGTACCAACTGAGCTAGGAGTGGGCATGCGAGCTGAACTTCAAGCTTGGATAGACTGTTGGTCGCGACGGAGAAGTCCGGACTCGAATTTCAGCGGGGTGTTCTGAGGATGGATTTTCTGAATAGTTTCTCACTATTTCTTCAAGAAAATACGCGCAAATATCTCTCAATTCTACCTTACTCATACACCTACCTATATTTCTCTATTAAAGTGTATCCGCATTTGTGAAGTGGAAAAACGCTATACACCCGTACGAATTTGAACCCGATCTCTGTCATGGGCAGTTCGTATATTGCGAGATTGGTTTAGACCATGCGGCACAAGTGAGTATTGATAGTAATTAATTCGATTTTCGTAGTAAGACACGGAGAAAAATTAGTAGCCCTACACGTGTTCTTCGGTGGCCACATGGCCTAAGGCACTACTATCGCAATAGACTAGACTACCGAAGACAGAAAGATCGGGGTTCGATCTCGGTTGGGTGTACTGAGGGTGGTTTTTCCTAAATGGTTTTACACTTCCCTTCACAGAAATGTGGCTACACTTCCTCTAAATTCAACCTTCCTAATCCCTAACACATTAGTGTGATTAGTACAGAGACGTACAACCGAACAGGTAGTAAGATGCATTGCTAAAATAAAAGTATTGTGTGTTGAACGTAATAATTGAAAAATAGATCAACTTGGTGATGAATGTAGTATTTTGAAAGGCACATGGGCCGGAGGTTGGCCATCAAACAATGAGAGTACAAATTCCGGGAATGTCCAACCCCCCCCCCCCCCCCTCTACCTTCACCCTACTCGTGGGAACTGGGCAGTTTGCCCGGGGTCTGCGTTCCATCAAGAATGCCGTCGACCCAGGAACCAGAAATAGAGGGAACGATTTATATTATTTCAGACAAGTCCTGAATAATGTTCTATGAGCGGGGTGGTATAGTGGTGAGGCCAGTCACAAGTAAGAATATCACCGGTTTGATCCCCACTGGTGCTTAATATCATTTTATATTTGTGGGGATCCTTATATAACCCATTCAGTCACTTTGGATTTTTGTGACAGTTAAACAATTTTATTAAACAATTTCGTAATCATTTACTTCATCACTAGTTGGTGCAGGGGTAGGTAAAATTGTAGTGCAGAGCATTTCATGTCATATGGAATAAAATAATATCATCGTGCCTTACTATCCGTTCGGTTTTATATATTATATATACGCTATAATTCACATCATTAATAGATTCGAGGGTGGATTAAGATGACCCGTAGAGCATTCATGTTGTGTGGAGTGTCATCATATTTAGTAGATAGTGTAGTAGGTTAAGCAACCCAGAAAAGGAATAATCTGATGTTTAAAAAATAAACCAAGCCCCTCCTTAAATCATAAAGTAATCTTGAGGGTTTACTCAACTATATTTTTCAGAGAATCTTTAAAAAAAACGGGATTTATATCATTTATCGTCCAACTTTCTCGACTTATTTTTGGCTTGTCTCTGTCAAGATTACAGTGGGTTCCAATTATTTCTCCAGTGTAGTTGGAGGGAGAGAAAAAAAATTGTTTGTTCAGGATTTCTACAGTTAACAAAAATAATATTTATTTCGTGTTGACGCCTTCATTTTATTTTGATGTTTTTATTTTTTAATTTCATTGAAACAGTTTTTTTTCTTGCTTGCTGTTGATTTAAAAAAAATTATTTACAATAAATAAAAATATTACTGACGTAAACGGAACACAGTTTTTTGTTCATATTCTTTTTATTGTGTATTTGGAAAAAAAAAGGTAAGCTCTGTTCCAATAAAATGTTGTAAAATCCTTGTAAAATAATGTTGTGTATAAACCTACCTGAAAAACATAATATATATTTAAACTTTTTTCTCACTTAATAGTAGGTGTAGGAGTAGGTAAAACTGTAAATAAATGTGTACTTGAGCTATATGCATGCCGAATATATAACAATTAGTGAGAAAGAAACAGTAACTTGCGCAAGCATGCAATTGTCGGGCACATACAAACTTTGCTTACTATAATATGATCCAGACTAACTTGACATAACCTTAAATAAGTCAATGTAAATTATGTTATCATATTCTGAAAATTGAAAAATGACACCTGGACACGGGAATCGAACCGGGTCCAGGTGCCATTTTTCAATTTTCAGAATATGATATCTAACTGAAGTAATTACCATTAATATAGCTACGGCTATTTACTCTTAACGTAAATTATGTTAGTTTATTGTATTTTATAACAGTAAATTTCACTCGTTCTTTGCTCCTAGTACGCTTTCTCAGATTGTCAAAGATGAATTTCCTTTGTAACATAACACTACCTTCATTATCCTATACTTTGGCCTTAATTTAGTTTTTCATGTTTTTTTCCCCCTTATATCTATAAAAATATCCAATTCATCACCACTCCTTGAAGTTGATTTTTCTATTATTTATAGAAAATGTCAAGTCCTCCCATGCCCTGAACTCCCATTTTGAATCTCTAGACTTGTATAGCTATCTTGACTGATCAATTTACCTGCGTGTCAAATGTTCAATATTTTACTAAACCAATAAATAGCTGGTTTTATTAAAAATAATTTGTAACAGTTTAGTTTCCCCATTCCCAGACCCAAATTTTGAATTTTCAAATTATCATATTTTTCTTGTTGATCCTGCCTGTCCAAGTTCAGCTTTACAGATTATATGGAACTGTCTTAAATTTATAGGACAAACAAACACAATCTTTTTGTTTCATACAAAAGAGATAGGTATAGTTTAGTATATTTCAAAATGGTGGAACGCAGATAGTTATGTTTTTCGTTCTGTATTCGCACGTGTGTACTTATATTCAAAGACGCTAGATTCAATAGTAACCCTCCCTAGCACTCATTTATTCAACTGGGCAACCCAACACTTTGTGCCATTTAACGATCACCGTGCCAGATCTTTAATTGGAACGAGTCAATTAGGGTGGAAATAATTGGATCTAGAAGATTGTGAGAAGAGTAAAGAAGAAGGATGCTAGTAAGTAAGAAATGAGATTCGTAAGAATTCATGATTAACAAACAACGAAAAGGATGATAATTTATCTATTGTTAGGGAGGATGTCTAATTCTTCCTACGCGCCCTGGTGGGTACTGGGACAAAGCATTTTTTTTTGTCTTGGTTGGTTTGGTTACACCGGTGACGGGGAGATCAGGGTTTGAATCCCAGCCGGAAGTACTGAGGTGTTTTTCCCCAGATGTATTCCGGCCTTTCCTCCAAGAGAATGTGGATGAATTTTTTTTAGCACCACGTCTTACTAACTATTCAGGTCACACACATATGTACTGATTACGCTATTGTGTTCGGGATGAGGAAGGATGCCTCATTTGCGTGGAGGGAGAGTGGAAAAATATTTTGTAAAACCACCTTCAGCACATCCGACCAGGATTAAAACCCCAATCTCCCCAGTCGTCGGCAATCTAGTCTAACACGAGAGTGATGCCTTAGACCATGCAGCCACCAAAGCAGGTTGGATGAATTTAATCTGAATTTTAACTTACTCATACCGATCTCATTGGTGTAAATGTGTGAGTGATTGGTAGGACTCGGTGATCGTATTATGAGCCCCAACTTCCCCGTTACTGGTAGCCCAAATATTGTGAGGCCGACGTCTTGAATGACGTGACCACTGGCGCAGATGGATTGTAGGATTGAAACCGGGATCCTTAATAATTTGTTTACTATTCAGCACCCGCCTCGGTGGCGTAGTTAGCTAACGCGCCACTCGTGTTGAGCCAGACCACCGAGGACGGGGAGATCGAGGTTCGAATCTCGGTCGGTGAACTGGGGGTGGTTTTCCTAAATGGTTTTACACTCTCCCTCCACGCAAACGCGGGTTCACTTCCTCTAAATTCAACCTTCCCAATTCCTAATCCATTAGTGTAATTAGTACTTAAGCGTATAACCCGAACGGGTAGTAAGACGCGGTGCTAGATAATAATAAAAAATACTATTCAGCCAGGTAATTATAAAAGTTTCAATAGACATAGCTCACATAGTTCAGCCATAATTAATTTGTTTTTATCCACGTATTACCAAATGACCGTGCTATTTGTATTTAATTTGGCTACACTAATAGTTTATGGATAAGAGAGGCTAAGATTAGAATAAATATACACGTGGAGAGATAGTAAGAAACTATTTAGGATAGAACCTGGCTGGGATTCGAACCCCGACATTCACATCGCAGGCAAACAAGCTTAGACTGGTTTAAAGTTTAGTCCGCGTGCTCACCTATGCGGGAGGGTAGATTCTTATTTGAAATAGTTATTACACTGTTTCTTGATATTTGTAGTGAACTCAGAAGTAAACCTTGATTCATTTGTTCTTTAGAAAGAGGGAGGGGGTGGCAGGCACATGTGTACATGCCCCCAAACAAGGGGTGTAACGGGAGGATAAGGTGAATGGAACCGGCCCGAAGGCTATTACTCTGTGTTTGGGGACTATTAGTGATCTGGACATTCACCAACAGCCAGGGGTGTGGAGTTCAGGGCGTCGTCTACACCGGTACTGCACGAATATAGGGGTGTTATAAACAAAGTTAAAAATATTAAATGATGTACTTATATGAAGTCGATCTTGAAGAATCAGCGGTGAACACTGTTAACTATATCGCAATTTTCTTATGGAATGACAAATCTGACAGTTAGAAAAAGTTACTAGATTTCCTTTCACGTATTCATACGTCAAGTCATATGATCTACCGTTGTCACTTTTGATACCTACCTATTAATAGTTACTTTTAAAATCACTAATAATATAGTAAAATGCTACCAATGCTGATTGAATAAAATATGTTTTTATTTCCTAAAAATACTCAAAATGTCCATTCATAAGAAAATAAAGGCATACATAGCCTGCAGGAATGTATTGGTCCAGAGTCATAACTGAGACACGTACTAGCAACACGTGCAGTCTCCACGACACAGATTCAGACCCCCACACCCCTGTGAAGGAACAGTAGTAACATGGGAATGTATTGGGCCGGAGTCACAGACTGAGACACGTACTAGCAACACGTGCAGTCTCCACGACACAGATTCAGACCCCCACACCCCTGTGAAGGAACAGTAGTAACATGGGAATGTATTGGGCCGGAGTCACAGACTGAGACACGTACTAGCAACACGTGCAGTCTCCACGACACAGATTCAGACCCCACACACCCCGTGAAGGAACAGTGAGAACACGGGAATGTAATGGTCCGGAGCCACAGACTGAGACACGTACTAGCAACACGTGCAGTCTCCACGACACAGATTCAGACCCCCACACCCTGTGAAGGAACAGTGGACAGAACAGTGGGAACACGGGAATGTATTGGGCCGGAGCCACAGACTGAGACACGTACTAGCAACACGTGCAGACTCCACGACACAGATTCAGACCCCCACACCCCCGTGAAGGAGTAGTGAGAACACGGGAATGTAATGGTCCGGAGCCACAGACTGAGACACGTACTAGCAACACGTGCAGTCTCCACGACACAGATTCAGACCCCCACACCCCTGTGAAGGAGTAGTGAGAACACGGGAATGTATTGGGCCGGAGTCACAGACTGAGACACGTACTAGCAACACGTGCAGTCTCCACGACACAGATTCAGACCCCCACACCCCCGTGAAGGAACAGTGAGAACACGGGAATGTAATGGTCCGGAGCCAAGACTGAGACACGTACTAGCAACACGTGCAGTCTCCACGACACAGATTCAGACCCCCACACCCCTGTGAAGGAACAGTGGACAGAACAGTGGGAACACGGGAATGTATTGGGCCGGAGCCAGTTGGACAGCCTGGTACAATGACATCAGTCGAGGCTAGTGTCTGTGAGCAAACCCCTCTAGAATCAGGTAGGATCCACCACGTGCCGAGATCAGCTGTGTCCGGCGCTAACAGAAAACAATATGGCGTCGACACCAGCATCGGCGAGAACGTGAGCTAAGACGTCAACCTCGGTTGGTTTGGTTTGCTGGGTGGGATGGGGAGGTTGGGGTTCGATTCCCAGCTGGGGTGTACAAAGTCCACCTTCCTTCCTAAATAGTGGGCATATTTCCTCTAGAACCTTCCTCAATCCTACCCCAAGTGTAAATATGTGAATATCCCGAATGGACGTGGCGCACAAAATAAAAATAGTGAAAAATAAAAGCAGTCTTATTAAGAAGACACAGACAGCTCTAAATGCCTTCAGATCAAACAGTTTTTAGACAAGTGTTTCAGATTGGAAATTAACGTCAGCCATTTGTAGGTACTCTAGGACAAAGAGTGTTTTTACTTGTTCTTACTTTCTCATAAAGAGAAGGTTTTGTGATTGGGAGAACCTTGAGATCTTAATGAGCCTTGACGTTTTGTGGGCTCCCGAACTTAAGAAATTGGATATAACAATTATATCTGGTATCATGTCTGTCTGTGTTTTACATGGGG
Source organism: Timema podura (assembly GCA_033556935.1). Lineage (NCBI taxonomy): Eukaryota > Metazoa > Arthropoda > Insecta > Phasmatodea > Timematidae > Timema > Timema podura. The sequence goes on from JAVRXN010000008.1 coordinate 21,779,378, forward strand.
CCACAGCCAAAACTGTTTTGTGCAGTTCGTTCAAACTTGTTATTAAAATAGTTTAGTTGGCACCTCGTCTTACGCTAATGATTTTAGAGATTAGTAAGGTTATATTTAGAAGAAGTGTTACAGCTTTGCGTGGGGAGAGAGGGTGAAATAATTTAGGGAAAACCACCCTCAGTACACCCGACCGAGATTCGAACCTCGATTTCCCCATCATTATTAGATAATATATAATCATGTATCGAGGATAAATCGTCAGTTTAGTTCTAGCTCTAAAATTAAGAGGGGGTTTAATAATGTCCCCACTTTAGTGGGCGAATGGTCTAAGGTGTCACTATCGCAATAGATTGGGCTACCGAAGACAAGGAGATCGGGGTTCAAATCCCAGTCCAGGAAAACTGAGGGTGCTTTCCCCTAAATTGTTTTCCGCCTTCCCTCCATGAAAATTCTGATACACTTTCTCTAGATTCATCCTTCTTCATAACTAGAACTTTAGTGTAATTAGTAAATAAGCGTGTAACCCAAATGGGTAGTAAGACGCAATGCAAAAAAAAAATAGAATTAATGAAATGGGGAAGGTAGGATTTCATAGTAATTAATTCCCACATTTAATTAATTAAAGGTAGAGTGGAAAATCATTTCTTTAAAACCTAGCCTGGGATTCAAACAGTGACCTCCGGTCACTGGTAAACCAAACATTACGAGACTGGCACCTTTGTTCTGAGTGACCAGTGGTGGCTACTCAACTTAATTCAAGGCAGACGCTACTAAAAACCCAATCCTTTATGGCGTCGTGGAAATTATATTTCTGTATAGTAGGAATAAATCTAGACCAGAATTTTTCTCTATTTTAAGCCCTGCCTGGTCTAAATGCAACGCCTACGATACTATGGTTAGTCTCCTGAACCACTCAACTACTGATATAATGACTGCTCCTCATGCGTCACTAACACCACACTTACCTCCCCCCTACCCCCCTCCCAAACACAAGCGTTTTCACCGTAAGTACCTAATCAAGAAACATAGTAAATATCAATATTCCCACTGGTGGTTTGGTTCGCATATAAATCAGGGGTGGATGAGTATCAAAGCTAGTGAGTGTTCTATTACATTCGAGCCATGTCTAACCGGATTTATACACATTTCATCAAATGTATCAGGATATTGATTTTAATATGTATTTATTAGGTTTTTTTTGTGAATAATCATTTTAGTTGCTCTGTATCTACTGTCGTTATATTTAAAAACAGTAGCTTAATCAATGGATAGATTATTATTGAAAATAATAAAGAAAAGTTTTTCTTTAGTTAGAAAACATTTAAAACTTTATTATTAATTTTGTAAATATTAAATTTAATATATAAATATTAAATTAATTGTTAATGATTAGATATGTATTATTCTGTATTTGATTTTATAGATCTAAAGCATTTGCATAATTTTTTTCCCCCCATCTTACTACCCATTCGGGTTATACGCTTTGAATTTATTAATTATTTATTGACAATAAATGTTTGATGTTATGCCAGCAACAGTGGTTATACAATAAATGCAAGCGAATTGTATTAGTAAATATATAATATGTATATATATTTATGTACTCTGCAGTTAATTAATCTTTTAGGCTATTCACATATCTACACTAATGGGTCAGAGAGAAGGAAGTGGAATTTATAGAAAGTGTGTTCATCATTTGCGTGGAGTGAGAGTGGCCAACAAACTAGAGAAAAAGCACCCTAAGTACACCCATGCGGGATTCGATATTGACCTTCGCTATAACAAGCAATCTAGTCTATTTTTATACGGATACTTTCGGCAGATTAACCATCGTAAAAATTATTTAAAACTGGACACGACAAAAGAGTGATGTAGACATACTTTTTCCAACCCTGATGGTTGACGTGACACGACCTTAGCTTCTCTTTGGGATCCAAGAAACGTCACCTATGTAATATCCCTCCTACTCCTGATTCCATGGTGTTGTCGTCGAACAAATAATGGGCATGGGGCCCTTTTAATAACACGATTTACCTGCCGCAGGGCCCGTTACATTTAGTGAGCATTGGCGGTGAGTGATATTAGGACTCGCGGGCTAGAGTGGATCAAGAGGCAGGTCTGTTTGATGTCATTTTACCTGTCCACGCGGCGGAGTAGTCTTCCTTTAGTCTTGGGGGCACTGGTTTGATTCCTGAGGGGGGAGGGGATTACGAGAGGATGAAGAGGATATTTATTATTTTAAAAAAAAGGTCGTTATGTTATCCAATTATTAAATATCTATGACTGAGTATGTAGCATTAGACGTGCTGTACTTGTTAATTTGTAGTTTCTTCTATCAAAATTAGTAAATATATACTGTATATGCTAGGATTAAATGAGTAATATTCGTTTTAATTTAATTTATTTGAGGTATTTAACGTGCACTTTCTAAACTGTCTGATTATATCAATACATGAGAATTTTCTATGAGCGAGAGCGAAAGGAGCTACCAATTTTGCTAGGAAAGCTACTTTTCACATACCCTCAAGGTTTTTTTTTTTACCGTGCCACAATCAGCATGGGACCAACGGCTTTACTTCCCCTCCGAAGGAAGTTGTGCTACAGATTTGTATCGCTCAAGAAAAATCCGTTGACCCCGTACCCCGGCTGGATTTGAGCCCACAAACATCGAGTCCTGGGGCGAGCACTTTACCCAAAGACCACTGAGATCAACACCTGAAAACGGAAACCGAATAAGGACCCTAGTCCTTCTTCCAAGCTAGGCTAATAATGTACCGTACAACTAATTGTACCAGCGTTAGCTTTCTACACATGTGGGCATATTAATTGATCTAAATTCTATTTTACTCGTCAATTCTTCATCAGTCTGAATATATTAATAACGAGGAGAGGTATCTGTACCCTGAGCACGAGCAAATGGGTTAGATATGAGAAAGGTATTTTTTTAAGAAAACCCCCGTGTATATAAAATATAGAAAATTCACCCCCAAGTGCATGTGACCGGGATTCAATCCCTAGCCTTACCCGTCAGTGGTAGCCAAAGCAACTGAGTCCACTCGGTCACCAATACGGAGCTCTCCGTGCATGGAAAATGTTTTTTTTTTAGAGATCACTATAATTTTATGGCTCTCAGAAACTAGTAAGCCAAGAAATGTTAGGTGATGAAAAAAAGACGGTGGAATATATCTTTCTTTATGGCAGCCATGTCTAAATGTCACTTGGACACCCCAGAGCGTGTTAAAACTTGTAGCTGTCAGTAATCGATATTTATCGACCCTTCAACTCACACTAGCCGTGTGTGTTTGTGTGAGTATGTGTGTGCAAATAACATACTGGGAACAGTTTGCTTTGTGACGTGTTTCTTATGCAAGGAGAAAGTAATCGTTATCATTATAAAAAAATAATGATACAATGCACCGTAAATACTTTCTCGCTCCTTTACCTAAAAATGAGGGCATTTACTTAAAACTCGTAGAATATGTAAAACAAAGTATTATAAATTGCTGCACAAAAATAATGGAAAAAAAGACCACGTTATACCAAAAAGCATAAATAAAATAATATAGACTGTTACAGAAATATGGGGACAAGAGGAGCAGCTCTGTCCCGAATGGGTAGTAAGACGTGGCGCGAAAAATAATCTGTGTCCATCAAAGAGCATAGCAATCATTTTCCTGTTTCAAAGACCAAAATAATAAAATAATAAAAATTAGTACAAATATTTGTTTTATAAAAACATATTCTAAATAAAAGTTTTTTATTTTTTAGAGTCCTACAACTTTACAGATTATATTATTTCGTATCTCAAAGGATTGTGGAGATATGATCAACATTTTAGATACCCGCAGATGTAAAGTAGTTACCTTTTTAATCGGTTTTGTGTGAATAACAACATTGTCATATTTGAATTATTAGTTCCAAATGTTTCCATCCCTTTTTATGTGTGTGTTAGGCCTATTACTTGCATCTTTGACTTGTGTTGTTCCACTTCCTGTTTTGTAAAACATGTGCGTACACGGTCAATATACTAATCCATTTATACAGCACACAAAAGATATAGTGATTATTCAATTCCATGAACCTCTGTAATTAAAACTGTAACAGTTTTACCGGAAAAATGAGATGCATTATTTTGTTTTTAAAGTTTAACAGTGCCTAGTACGAATTTTAATCAAAATCATCAAAGTTGATTTTGGGAAAATAATTTTTTTTTTATCTTTTAACCCTTAATTTTTCAACCCTTAATTTTAGGGGTCATAGCTCTCATTCCAAAATTATCTCTGAGGAACCTTATGAAGAACATAAATAACAAGTTTTCGCCCGATTAGTAAAATGTTTTCGGCTCTAAGCCGAGAAACAAAGGCGCAGACAAACGGCATCGCAAAAAACTATTTTTTTTTTTGTTTCAGGGTGTCATTAAACGCTAACATTAACCAAAACATCGAAATTTATTATTATTATTTTTATATGATCACAATACTTCTCTCTCCGAGGGGTCAGAAGATAATAAAAGCGAGAATAGAGAAAGGTTTGAAATGTATTCTCAATTTGATAACAGTATTTAAAATGTACTTCCTAAATGCAATGATTCAGTACCTTTTTTAATATTTTTTAACTCCACATTAATGGTGACCTGGTGGTCTAGGGGTAAGGTGTTAGACTTCTGTGCTGAGGGTCCGGGTTCAATCCTCGGTCCCGGCACATATTTATCTGATTTCCAAACCCTTCCTTCACCTCTGACAAGATGTGTATCAACACAACTTGTGAATGTGAGGAATGCCAGGTCTCCACCGTGGTTCGGATTCCACGTTAAACTGTAGATCCTCCATTTCATCTCACAATCACCCTACCATTGCACATTAGCGTAAGTGCGTATAACCCGAATGGGTAGTAAGACGCGGTGCTAATAATAATAATAATAATCCACATTAATATGATAGCGGTATGAAATATTTGTTCATGCTTTTCAGTGGACACGCAAAGGTGCCATTCACCTCATTTTGTTCCTTCAGAGACGTATATTCTGTCAACCGCGTCTTGTTCTGTCAACTTCGTCTATTTCTGTCGAACTCGTTTCATCGCCACGTTGTATAGTTTTGTCTGCCTCATATTGCTCTGTCAATTGTTCTGTCTACCACATCTTGTTTTGTCAATTGTTCTTTCCAACTTGACTTATTCTTTCAGCTTAGTTTTGTTCCGTAAGCTTCGTATGGTTCTGTCAACCTCGTGTTTTTTTCTGTTTTGTCCGGTGACTAGGCAGTTAGTGAGTTCGAATCCCACCAGGATGTACCAAGGGGTTCTATCCCCAAATGGTTACCTAATTTATCTCCATTATTATGTGGATCACCTCTTCTAAATGTTATCCTCCTCATCCTGTTTCCTTAGATTAAATAGATAAAAGTCACCCCCGTCGATGGGCACGCGGACCAAATGTTTGGCTCATATAACATGGTTTACCGATGACGGGGAAGTTGAGGTTTGAATTCAGTTATTATACTGAGAGTGGGTTTTCCTGGATGATTTCCCACTCTCCCTCCAAGTAAATTCGAGTGCATTTCTTATCAATTATACCTTCCTCGTCCCTACCACACATACGTAATTAAATGCCGATAGCTCGGTCGAATAGTAAGACGTGGTGGGGGAAATAATAGTGTAAATTAATTGCCATTAGAACTTATTAGTTAAAAACATTAATTTTTTTATGATGCAATTAAATTTCCCGAGAACCTTAAGGGACGGAGATGTCTACATTTCTTACTACCACTGCCCTTGGGCAAGATTCGATTATTGAATATTGAATGAAATCTAAAATGTGAACATTCTATTACCACTCTAAGACTCCAGCCTTTACTATCTGATCATGCTTCAGGGATGTAATCAAGAGATACCTTTAAATTCTCCTTATGTAATCATAATAAAACTTTATTGATTAAAATTTAAAAAATATTGTGTTATTGTACAAACAGTTTCATTACTATTCGAAATAATCTCTTAAACATATTCCTAACACAGAGGTAAATCAACAAATAGCTCACAACCTGACATAACCCAGAACAGCGACACTTAACATTCGCACTAGTGGGCACGCTGCCAGTGGCGTTGGCCTCGTTTTATTTTGGTTTTCCAGCTGACAGAGAGATCTGGACTCGAAACCTGGACCAGGTTGTTTTTTTTTCTAAATATTTTCCCATTCCCTCTTCACGCAAATGCAAGATACAATTTCTGTAAAAAAAATTATCGCTCTCAACCCAACGCTACTAGTGTAAATATGCGGATAGCTCGGATGGGAACAATTCAAAATAAATAAATGTTACAACACACTCGTTCATATAATTTATTATAGTTGGGAACAAAATGTTCAAAATTTGATTACCAGTAAGCTTACTTTAAACACGTTTTCCTTGGAAAATAATAACTAGGCTAGTTGGTTACCTATAAGAAACACTCTTCAGATATTAATTTTGAGAAAAATAAATATACATTTTTTAAAAATTTTAAAAGCTAATAAATAGGATAGTTTAAATTAGTTGAAAAATTACGCATAGACACGGGAACCAATGCTCTACCACTGAGTTATCCAGGATTAGTTCCGTGCTTAGGGTAATTGTTCATATCAGAGTTTAAGGCTGAGTTTGTGATGGACGTGTGGAAATGCTCAGCTTCATGTGAGCGATCAATTGATAGCGCGAGCTATCAGATAACACAGCCATCTGCGACTCGGGAGGATTGTTCTACTATTCTGCCAAGTATAGCTTACAATACAAGATTGTAATTAAGGAGAGATTCCAATTAATATCAACACACAGATTACAAATCATTCTACTTAAGGGAATGTTCGTATGGAGGAGACACATTTCAACTAATTTAAATTAATTTAAAAATTATACCTGACACGGTCAGGGTCCGAGCTAGATTCTTGTGTATAGGTGTCATTTTTCAACTAATTTAAATTAATTGAAATGTGGTCTCCTTCACATGGATATTCCCGTAATTACAATGATTTGCAATCTGTGTGTTGATATCAATGTTGTTTTTTTTTTTTTAAAAAAAGGTAATTAGTAAAGTACCCTTAAACTAGTAGTTCTATGAACCCTACATGTTATTATCTTTGTCACGGCCTTAAAATTTCTCTTTGGATTTCAAGTTAAAATGTCTATTAAATTTTCTCCTTGGGTTTGAAGTATCCTTTGGTGATCAAATTATAGAGAAAACAAATTAATAATACAGTATATTCAAAAGTACAATTTATTCATAGAGAACAACCGTTGTTTACTCGGTTTAACATGTCAGTCCCACAATATAACTAAAAATAAAAATAAAAGATGGGCTAGGTACTCGATCGATTGACTATATGATAAATTCAAATAATTTTAGATGAGCTATTAAATAAAAAACCTTTTGCGTGACCACCATATTGAAATGAATTACCCTGATTGAAAAACTATGCATGTATGTTGCTCGGCTTAGGTACAAAAAATGTAATTGCCAAATTTTGTTAAAAAATGGTCCACGCATTTGGCAGTTACAGTGGAACAAATAGATAGACAGATTTTTTTAGTGACTGCCGCCTTAAATTGGATAACAAGATCGAAAAACCATACATTAGTTACTGTACACACACTGTTCGGCCTAGGTTCAAAGAATGACATTGCCAAATTTCGTTAAAATTGGTTTGCACATTTGACAAGTATCATAAAAAATATCCGAACAGACAGAGAGGCAATAAATGCCTAGTGCTCGAGTTAAAACAGGACCTTGATTCACTCGGTCAAAAATATTATATACATTTAAAATTAAAAGCAACATGACCTATTATGTAAAACAGTTTCAGCTAAATCCTAGTGCTCAAGTTAAAACAGGACCTTGATTCACTCGGTAAACAATATTATATATTTTAACATTAAAAGCAATATGACCTATTATGTAAAACAGTTTCAGCTAAATGCCTAGTGCTCAAGTTAAAACAGGACCTTGATTCACTCGGTAAACAATATTATATATATTTAAAATTAAAAGCAATATGACCTATTATATAAAACAGTTTCAGCTAAATGCCTAGTGCTCAAGTTAAAACAGGACCTTGATTCACTCGGTAAACAATATTATATATATTTAACATTAAAAGCAATATGACCTATTATGTAAAACAGTTTCAGCTATCTATTTTGACTAAAATTGTTGGAGCCATTTTCGAAGAATATATATATTTAATCATCCAGCAGTATGGAGGTATTTTAGCTCGAGAAATGACATAACCATTCATCCTCTGGGTATGGCCATATAACATCTGAATATCAAGTTTGAACACAATCCATTGAAAACAGTAGCCCTGAGTACAAACTGTAATGTACGACCCCCTTTTTTTTAGTTTGATGGCACATTCAACATCAAGACTCGTTATAATTTCGAGGTCGGAAAGCTTCAAGGTTACAATACTTACTGAATATGATAAAATAAAAATAAAGGAAGCTAACTATATAAATTATTCATTCTTTAAGACTGAGGAATAAAGTATCACAGGAGTGATAAAGTGTGGTGATAATTCTGATCTTCCTGGGCGGTGGGACTGCGCGACGACATTAGATGTTCCTTAGACGTAGACGGCAATTTACGACGCTGGGCAGGGCTGGGAAGCCCGATGGTCTGCCCTCCCAGACAGACACATGGCGCGTAATCTGTCTTTTCCCTAGCTCTGCTCTCCTCACTACATAATTTTATTTATCAACGTGTGGGCAACAACGTCTTACCACCCTTCATGACTAACCGCATTGTTACACTGCTGGTATGTGGAGGAGCAAGGTATAATTTAGAGTAAATGTACCCGCATAAGCATGGAGAGAGAAGAAAACTATTCCAAGACCGGGATTCGAACCTTGATATCTCAGTCAATAACGATTCAATCTAATTAGGGCCTGGCGCCTTAAACCACGCTACCACTGGTATGGGTTGAACAAATAATTCAACCCACAAACCGGTGGCCAGACGGTTTGAGGCGTTACGCTCATGATATACTGGATTGCCGACCATGGGTGAGTTCAAGGTTCGAATCTAGGTCGATTGTACTAAGGATAGTTTCCACGTGTGATTTAGCAATATGATTTCCCATTGCCTTTCCACGCTAATTGGACACATTTACGTTAAGTTTCCCTCCTCACATCAACCCTTAAGATCAGTGGTATTCAACCTGGGGTACTATCAGGGCCCAATTTAGGGCTAGCCACAAAAATACCCGGACGTAGGAACATGAGATATGGGAGCGCCATTTTATTTTTTTCTTCCTCCCTATTTATCTTAGGCATATATTATATAGGATCTGTTTAGCTTACATTATGTACCAACAACTTTGGAGGTACAAAGCTGAGGAGAAGTTATATCTATATAGGTGTACGCGAACAAAAAATATTGAATAGCACTGCTTAATACGTAAACACTTTTATGGCCATTTTGGACCCCCTATACCAGTTTGTAAGCAAAAGTAAGCAAAAATAAGAAAAAACAAACGACAAATCCCACCTCTTACCCCCGAACCCCAATTCTGAGACTTATGTTATATTTGTTAACATTTTAAAATTTAAAAAAAGTTATAAAATTATATAAAAAATTATTTTAATTTACATTTAATTTGAAATAAAAAATATTTGTGAATATATTAATTTTTCTAGACTTCTTTTAATCTGCTGATAAAAGTCCTTGAATACGCGTGTCAATATTTTTAATTATTATGTGTCCATCTAGGGTGAGTGAGTCACTGCTACATTCTTGCCCATCTCTCTGTCTTACGTAAGCATGGTTATCTCCCCCCCCCCTCCTTTGTTCCCCAGTGTGTGCAATAATAAGTAAAGTTTGAACCCAGTTATCCCCTTCAGGTACTTACGTAATACTTGAATACCCCCCTTTAAATTAAGTAACCTCAGTGTTGAAAGTACAAATTAAGGGGGGGAAATCAAACTGACATTATACCTCAGGCGAACAAGTTTTACCTTCAGGCAAATTTCAGTTCAAAGTAAATGATGTTATTAAAATAAGTCAAACTCACAAGGAGCAATTTTCCTGCCCCCGTTCAGTGTTGAAGGTCTTTAAAGCACGAAGCGGGAATTGGATCGTTTAAAACTTTCTCTTGGTTCTCGCTGCCTACCCCGACATCACGGTCTGGGAAATGTCACCCTCGCCCAAAGGAGGTTAACTTTGTCTAACTTTGTTAGATGGGACTGAGTTCAGACTATGGTGCCTAAATTATGTTGGTATTTGTGTCGGTGATAAAGAATTTAACCAGGTACTACAGTTCATTTTAATAGTGTTTATGTTTAGTGTTGCTGTACTAGGTTAAATTATTTTGTAAATTTATATAATATATTTGTATGTTCATCCTGTTAACCAGATAATACAATTCCTGGTGCTCACGTTGAATGTTTACTGTTGTTGTCCTAGGTTAAGTCAAGCGTTCAGGGTTTCAATAGAACAAATTGTACTACTAAGCCACCCTCCATAGTAGAATAACTGATAAAATGAGCTGCGCTCAGCTTGAATGTCCTGACTGCTATCGATTAGCATATTCATTGTATCTACGTGTGTGTGTGTTCGTGTGTGTGGTCGTATGAAGGGAGGCAATAATATTAGGTCACGGGTTCAACCACCATTGACACCATCCCTTTGCAAATACTCGGTAGCAGGACGAACACATAGACTGAGATATAGACTTACAAACTAATTTAACCAAGGACAGTGACACTAAACACCCAACACTTGTTTTGATTTTATCAAGGTAACTTCTTCAATCATTTCTTATTTTTGATAATCCGTGTTCTATTATTATTACTACTATTACCATGATTTGAAGCTACACAAACACACACACACACAAAAGTAGCCACTATAATCATAAATTAAAAAAACATCGAACTGATTAAAGATAATACAAGAGACTGGTTTGGGACTGACCGTATAGCTGTGAGAAATAAACTACGGTTAAAAAATGAAATAAGGATATGAAATGATCAAAGACCCGTTTTCGGTGGCCGCATGGTCTAAGGCGCTACTCTCGTAATAGACTAGACTGCTAAAGACGGGGAGATCCAGTCTAATGAGATTGTTTTTTCCTAATGAGTTTTCCACTCTGCTCCACGCAAATGTGGGTATAATTTGTCTACATTCAACTTTTCTATTACCTAGAACATTAGTATAATTAGTACATAGGTGTATAACCCGAATGAGTAGTAATAAGCGGTGCTAAAAGGAATTTATCAAAGATGAAAGCCAATAAATAGCCCTTTCATACTACGTCTATAGCTCTCACTAGCGACAAGTTTTTGTTTTATCTAAGACAAAACAAAAATAAGGAATAAGATTTCTGTGTTCCTGAGAGTGGGCCTGTACTCCTAATTTGAACAATATTTATCAAAAAGAAGCTGAACGTGAATAATCCAGAGTGGTAACAAAGACAAAATGAGGACATTTAATCTTGAAAAAAAAAAAAAACTTCTCAAACCTAGAATAAAGACTCACCTCGCCAGACTAGAGTATTTGGGACCTCATTAAATAAAGGTATTATTTTGAAATTTCTACATGCATCGTTGGGCACACGGACTAAAGATTAGGTTTTACTATAGTACTGGTTTGCTGGAGACAGGTAGGTCAAGGTTCGAATCTCAAACCTGTGTTCTGAAGGTGTTTTATCCTAAGTGCTTCCCCATTTTCCCCTTACACAAATGGGGTTACATTTTCTATAGATTCTACCTTTATTGTATTTGCTTAGTCAGCGTAATTAAAATCGGTACAGCCCAGACGGGCAGTAAGACTTTTCCAATCACTCATTTCCGCGAAATTGGTACCTAATAAAAGTGTAAAAATGAAGCTCTTTTAGCTTGGTAATTCTAAAATTATGGCTAGTAGTTAATAAAGAACATTTTTATTTTTTATTTCTTGCTTCTTTCTATTTTTGTTAAGTTTGTTTTAGTTTTCTGTGACTCTGTGTGTGTTTGTGTGTGTGTGTGTGTGTGTCTAAAGGCGGCAAGATGAAAGGAGCATTCTTGTCCAAATTGCCCACCGGGAGACCGAGACAGTCAGTGTCCAATAACCAGACCTTCACATTTTGAATGTTTACCATCTCAACTTTTACCAGAGCAGTCACCTTCTTTCTATTTATCTGCCAGTGCCAACATTTGAAATGTGTACGACACTGTGGAAAGCTGAGCGTCACGATAAACTGTGCTCAACTGCTTTGGCCAACACTCCAAATATAAATAGTGGATACCTCTATTTCAGTGGTCCGCGAAAGTATTTTTTTAAGTACGTCCTCTACTAAGGCGTCTTCTATTTCTCTCCACGCATCTTATACGCGTTCACAACGTAAGCATATATACTAATTACACTGATCGATTGAGAATAAAAAAGGAAATGTACTTGAATTTGCATGGAGGAAGAGTGGTAAACCAATAAAAAAAAACTAATATATTCTACGAGCCCCGACCTCGCTATCACTGTCAAGCTAGACTAAATGCGTGGGAGGAGAGGGGGGAGGATTCCCTTAACTTATAACTCCTGGACATAAGGACGTTTGATTCCAAGGATACTCCGATGTAAAGGAGATGTATCAATGGGTCCCACTTAGTAACAAGATTAATAACACCTGGCCTAAATAAAAGAGAAGCCCAAACACAGATCAATTAATAAACCCACTTGCACTGGTGAGCACACGGTCTAAAGCGTCAGGCTTGAAATTTTCTAGATTATGGCGGCCGGGGTGAGGTTGAATTATCTGGAGGGATTTTTTTCAGAGTGTGATTTATGTAGTTTTCCCCATACTCTCTCCACGCTAATGCTAGTCCGTTTCCTCTAAACAACTTTCCTCATCCATAACCCATTAAATTAAATAATTAATAAACATGGTGTTGAACGTAGAAATAATAAAAATATCCAGCTACAGTGGACGCGTGATGAAATAAGTCAGCGTTTTCTGGTTTGTCGGTGAAGAGGAATTCAAGATTCGGATACCTTGTCGAGTGTACGAATGTGTGATTTCCCGCTCCCCATCCACGTAAATGCGTGTACATGTATTCTAAATTTCATTTAACTCATATCTACTCCACTAGTTTAAATATTTGGATAGCCAACACGGATAGTAAGGAACACAACAACAGCAATAAGAATAATCTCTGTTCGCTCAGTAGCATGTATAAACTAAATCTTCACAGAAAGATGAACCAGTTAATGTGTCACTGAGCCATTTTGTTGGAATTCTGCAGTTGGCACGCCACGCTGGCTCAAACCGATCCACGGGAAACCCCCGATAGCTCTCAAAGACAAATTACTCACCGAATGTTATGACATCAGACCCGTGATAGAGGTTACTTTTTTGCTACATATTACAAAACGTCCTGAAATCGAGAGTAACATTCATTTCAGGGGTTGGGAACTATACTCGCATCGCCACAGGAAGGAAATAAATAATAAATATAGATTAGCCAACTGAGACAAAAGGTACACTATATTTAACTTACAGCTGTTTACGTTGACACCATATATCAGAAGTGACATCTGCAGAGTATATCAGTAGAATGATTAAGTGTAGCTAAACTGGACTTTTATAAAGCAAACTGGTGGCAGACTTGAATGACTGATTACACTAGAGTTGTTATTGCAACAGATACCAACTACGAGTATATTAATTGTATATAGCAACGGTTACCATAGTAACGACTAATAATTATACTAGAGTTGTGTATCACAATGGTTATCAAATATCATCATAGCTGCTACCAATTAAGTTAGAGCTGTGTATAACAACGTTATTTATGGCAACGACTACCAATTTAATTAAATGTGTGCATTGCAACGGTTTCCATGGTATCAACTAATATTTACACTAGAGGTGTGTATAAAAACTGTTACCATGGTCATAATCATAATCATCATCAACAACAACAACATCAGCAACAGTTACTGTTTCCAACCTGTGGCCGGGCCAGTTTAGTAAAATGAATCCATCTTTCTCTGTCCTTCCACCATTATTTCCACTTTATTCTCTTCCATTCTTCTCCTATCAATCGCACATTTGCTGTTTACTAATCCTACATTCTTTATCTTGGTATTACTTTCGGTCTTTTTCCTACATACTTCTATTTTCATCATTTTCTCTGGGATTCTTTTTTCCATCCTCGTTACATGCCCATACCATCTCAGTCTTACTTCCTCTACTATCTCATGTACTCCCTGTACCCCCATTCTTTCCGGGACAACTTCATTCCTGATCTTGTTTCTCCTCGCAAAAGCTAACATGCTCTTCACAAACATTACTCCCGTGGCCTCCAATTTCCTTGTCTCTCTTACATCTAATATCAATGTCTCTGCTGAATATGTAACAATGGGTACACATTAGCTCAACCAGGGTTTTTTTTTCCACCACGTACTACCCGTCTGGGCTTTTGCACTAGATTACATTGATAGGGGTACGGTTGAGGAAGGTAGAACTATAGGAGATGTACCAGAATTTTCGTGAAGGGAGAATCGGAGACCATTGATGAGAAACACCCTCAGTATCAGCTGTTAATATTAGAACCTCCAGTACCCCATATCACCTGAAAAACAGGCTAAATGAGCCTGTAATTTAGTCCACGAGCCCAGCTGTGCATGTAACACACTTTGAGAAGATACACAAATGTATGTAACGGACGATCATGAAAGTGCATCTAACAATCTTGAACTCTCGGGCAAGTGTCAATCAATAAGTGTAGAGCTGACTATATGCCTGGTTAATGTAGAGCCGAGTAATAACTTTGTAGCGAACAGGAGAAAGGAACGGTCGGTGAGAGGTGCCAAGTTGTGTCATGGTCTGCCAAGCTCGAAACGCAATGTTGTTAGCATATACTTTGCTTGTCATCGGCAGTCGAAGTACATTTATAAGCACAATGATATAACTGTAGACACAAACTAGCTTTACGCAGGAGGGCAGCACTTAACACCCCATAACATCATCAATAATTATTATTGTGATATCCAAAAGAGAGGATTTAAATATGGAAAGGAACTGAAATGTCAGATTTAAACCAATAAAATTCCAAGTAGGATATAAACTTGGAGAATAACTATGTAGCTAGAAATACAAGCTTTATTTATAGATTATAATTATACACTTTTTAAAATTGTGAAATATGATTTAATGGTCGAATGACCTTAACGGCCTGGTACACTGTGGAAATGGATGTTATTGTCACACAACATTTTACTATCTTCTCTTCAAAAGGATATTGATGCATTTCTTTATAATTATTATTTATTGCCCCAATGTAGAATAACTTTTTTGAAACTTATATTTACTAGTCATTGTACCCATATGAACTATCGCCCAATTCAACTTCCTTGCTTGCCCAAATAGCACTCTGATTTATATAGGAAGTGGCTTGTTTGTCAATTATAAAAGTTGCTTAACATTTTATTATATATATATATATATAATTAAAGTTTTTTATTAGGCTGTTTCTAGAAAATATACATATACATTATATAGTAGGGTACAGCTAAAAAAAAATTAGTATTCCATGGGACATCCTCTAATTTTGTTCGCTTTAGTAATAATTTGAGGCTAAAAAAATGTGAAGACAAATAATTATTGGTCAACGTTTAGTGTGGGGGGGTCAGTACTCAATACAGCTGCACTTTTTGATGCGTTAATTTGTATCCCAATCCCTGAATAATTGTCCGTTTGTTTGTGTTGCGGTGGTTATTTTCCACTACTTGGTTGGTTAATAGAGCGTTGGAAGATTGTACCAACAAAATGTCATGCTCTGCTGTATCGTTAACGACTTTGAGATTACTGACTCTCAATTTGGCTCTAATGAAGTATTCATTTTCCTCCTAAGAAATTCATAAGAAACATTCAAAGCCACGAACAGTTTCTTGGGGTTTTTTTTTTGTCACGAAGTCTGATATTTTCTTTCCTTCGAAATATTCATCAACTTTTATTCTTCGTAGAAGTAGGTGTCCCCCTTGTTTTTCTAACCACTCTACCATGGTCGCTTTCATCTTTGAAGGGACAGATTAATCTAAAAATTAAAAACTAATTAGAATCTCACTAAAATACCAAATGTGTCTAGAGACGCCTTTGATTGCAGAATTTGCAACATATTTATTTGTAGTCTTATACGCGATAAAGTAGCGTTTACGCTGTTATATTTTGCCTGCTCCAGTCATTATTGGTGGGTCCACTTGACAGTATAGACTCATTATTCATGCAAATTAAAGAATTTGCGTGACGAATGTTCTGTTTAGATGAATATTCAAGTGACTGAATATTTTTGCGCCAATAGTTAAATGTCGCGCCAGATGAACGTGCGCGGTAGTTGTATTTGCACTTATAAACCTCGATTGGTGTACCAATTTACAAATACCTCTGACTTCCGACCCCGTTCAACTCCAACCCAACTGTCCCGCAGGTAAATATTTGATTGATATTCAAAATCTAGTGTAAACCTTTATTTGCATGGCAATTGGTTTGGCATTGCTATTGGAGCAAGCTAAACATGACAGTGTACACACACGAGGCTCGATTTTACGAAAATCGATTCCCTACCCTCGATTAATCGATTTTTAGATACATTCAAAGATCTCTATATGATTCACGAATTGATTCTTTCTTTGGAGTTTTATAAAAGATCGAATCAAGAGGAAACAAAACATAAATACAGGAATTGGTTGTAGTACATTTTTATTATTAGAACATATTTTTGAAACCAAAACTTTCAATGCTGAGCCACAAATTAGTATTTTACTATATGCTACATAATTTATATCATAAATAGGTAGGTAGTTTAGGGTTAGAGAGTGTAGTGTATTGCTCGTTGGTCAACACTGTTCTGAAATATTAACTAGTGTTACAACTATTTAAAATGGCCTTTTAAAGACATAAGATGAAACATAAGGAGTTCTACCAAGGAGTTTGTCACAGTGTAGTGAACATTTGATGTATAAAAGTTTGTTTAATACTGTGATAATAATAGGCTAATTCAATGTAGACTTAATTTACCATACTACTTATACTTTATTATACTTATACTATACTTATACTAATATTATATCAAGTTTAATGGTTTATTAATTGACTATCACCAGTTGATTAAATTAAGCATATTAAAAAATATAATTATATTTAACGGGCGTAGTTTTTTTTTAAAATTCATATTTCATTCATATTTGAAATATAGTTAAAACAACTTTTTTTTTTTTACTATTCATTAAATAAATCTTGGGAAGATTGTGCGGGAGTATGTATACGTAAGAAGAGTTTGGTGCCATGTTTCTCCATGAAAGAGTTCAGATATTTTCAAAATCTCTTAAACCTCTGATACATCAACTTGAAACCAGCATAAGTTTGTCGAAAACATTGCTACGATAGTTCTATAATGTGGTGTCTCGCAAGTTAGGCTCACAAAAGTTTTTTTTTTAAAATAATGTTCATATTTATTTGGGAAGAAGTAATAATGATTAATTATATTTTCTTTGTTATTATTTTCATTCCCTTCTCCTTATCTGATAGCTTAGTCTTTATGACAACATTTTTTGTGTTATTATTGATGTTACACCATCTTCAGTCCTATTTATGATAAAGATGATTTAAAGATCATATTATTGGAAAGTTTATGAAATTTTAGATTTATATATATATATATATATAATATATAATATATATATATATATATATATATAAAACTTTTTGTGGGTGATCAACAGTGATCCCCACAAAAAGTTTATTTCATATAATCCCTCAAAACTTCCCAAATTTTCCGATAATTTTTATTTAAAATAAATCATATTTTATCATAAATAAGACCTGAAGATTGTGTAACATCAATAACACCAAAACTTGTCATCACAAAGGTTCTGTTTAATTTCTGCTCCAGCAAGGTACATGCTCACCTTTAAAACATGTATTGCCTGCGGTAGTGTCAAATGACATGAACTGAACTCTTTTGGTCAAATTCCAATTCTGATTTAATTGGATCACGGCAGTTTCTTGTGCTATTCCAGTTCCATTTGGAAGTTTCAAAGCACCAAAATATTTCATAACTCCCTCCCCACACACAAGCACTGCTATCTGATAAACCGTCTCATTGTTAGTCAAATCAGGGAGCATTTTCCCATCCTAGTGTATGGTCGATGGCATATCGAGAGTAAATGAAACGTGTATTTCACCCACTATAGCTTATATTGTGATGTATATGTTCCCGTCTGATAACATCTCTGTTAAGATAAATATTTTCAAAGTTTATTCCCAATTATTGAGTACTGGTGTCTAGGACATAAGTTACTTTTCTGTCCCTTATTTTGCCTCGACATTACACGGATTCTAACGCATAATTGACAATGTTGGAAGCTTTTTTTTTTAAAGTAAAACTGCTTATTGTAGGCATAACTGTTTCATCTTGTGAGTCGCTATAATTTTATTCACTGCTACTCAAATTTAGATTTGTTGATGATGATTCTCGTGTTACTATTTTCGTTTAAGAACATTCTTTCCTTCCGCCTTCCTTCCGGTTTAGCAAGCTGCTTAACAACAGAACCCACACATCCTTTCCTTCCTTTTTCTCGATGATCCACTAAAAATAATCTGTCTCTCCCAATACTATCAAGGATATAGCATCAGGAAGAGTTATGTCAAAAAAATCTTTAAATATGTCGATAAAAGTGGCTTACTTTTTCTGCTGTGCCTCTGTCCATCTAGAGGCATTCTTTTTCAAACCTCTACACCAAGAATAAGTATTTAACTTTAATTATTATATGACACTCTTGGCTGGTTGGAATTCTTGCTCTATCCCAGAAAGTAGAATTTATCCTGCAGTCTCAATATCATTATCTTGAATGGTTCACTTCTTATTAAGATATAAATGAACAAACTGCTTAGAACTTGATGGTTTGATGGTAATTGTCCTGTTTCTAGTTATAAATACACTTGCCCCACCTACAGATTAAAAATGCCATGCTTTTTCTTCAAACGATTACTTCTTGCTATTTTTAGTTCATTGAGAGATGATTGTTTTGTAACTAATACCTTAAATTTGTGTAGAATTAGATGAAAAAATTAAATAAAAAGACACCGGGGCCACCAGTAAATTTTGAGGTACACCCACGAAACTTTGTGATTCTCAATTATATAAGAAACAAAAAAAAAACAATAAAAACCCTATATATATATATATATATATATATATATATATATATAATATATATATATATATATATATATATTTGAGCTGCATCCTAATCTATGTACAAGTAAATTTGTGATTTGTAACTATCACTTTTCAGAGATAATAATACTAGTTTCTTTTAAATAATACTAATAATAAAGTAAATAATGGTATCAATGTTGAACGAAAAAAGTCCCTTCCTATCTGAATAATACTATAGTAATATCCAGTGCTAGGTCAAATATTGTGTGATTTTTGTGCAAATCTACAACTCAATACCTTTTTATTTAGAAAACTCAACCACCTTTTTATGACATTGGGAGCCCTGTCATAATAGTGTCCATGAGGTACGATAGATCTCAATAGTGACCGAAACACCCAAATTATTCGCATCATTCAGTCAAGCCACCCAATGGGCCTCTTGGCGATAGTTCATTATTAGACACTCATTAGTCAGTGGAACATTAGCACGTACTGAAACTGTCGCAAGCTTCAAAATAGCGAAGCTAGTCGTCAAATACTCAAAAAGTTTTTTTTGGACCAGGTTATCTCAAATGTGAAAAACGTGTTGTAAGTTGACATATTTTCAATCGGACGAATAATAATTGCACTGGATACGAACTAAGCTATATTTAACGTTGGCTACATCAGTGAACACACAGGCCCAACCGTTTGGTTTTTCCGATAAAAGGTAAGAGAGGTCTATTGCAAGCGCCCTCCCCCAAATTGTATCACAATCAACTTTCATGCAAGTGCAGGTAGCCTGTATTCTCTGCAAAATTCAACTTTCGTCTAAATTATCTCAATAGCGTACAATTCGTATTGTCTGGACGAGTAATAAGACGAGGTGATCCAAAAATAAGATCTGTTATTGCGTTCACAAATAAATAAAGATAGTAGAACAAATCTGTATTCAAATAGTAAATATCTTCGTTATCACGATTTTAGAATCGATCCAAGGTCTTCTACGCTAATGCTGACTCCTTCTACTACCACTTAAATGAAGAGGAAGGTACTACTATTAAAATGGCCGGGCATGTATCCATAATTCAATTTCAGGGACAAGATGGTGAAAGAGGGGAAGAGCGAGCACTCGTTCCCTTAATTAGCAATGTTGGGGTGGAACGTTGGTTTGTTAACTAGTTCATACATTAGCTAGAATCTGTGATATCACAATCAAGGAAAGTAGGCGGCCTCAGCCGACCACATCACCTTGGGCGACTGTATGACTCAGATATTGCATGCAGCATAGATTAAAATAACTTATAGAATTGTTTAGAAAAATTGGAGTTTAATTTTAATTATTATTATTATTATTATTATTATTAGCACCGCGTCTTACTACCCGTTCGAGTTATACGCACTTACGCTAATGTGTAATGGTAGGGTGATTGTGAGATGAAATGGAGGAACTACAGTTTAACGTGGAATCCGAACCACGGTGGAGGCCTGGCATTCCTCACATTCACAAGATGTGATTAATACACGTCTTGTCAGAGGTGAAGGAAGGGTTTGGCAATCAGATAAATCTGTGCCGGGACCGAGGATTGAACCCCGGCCCCCAGCACAGAAGTCTGACACCTTACCCCTAGACCACCAGGTCACCAATTTTAATTAAATATATTATTATTTACATTCATTTTTATTGAAAGGGGGGGGGGGGGCGATTCAGACATCGAGGAAAGCCCTTGGATACATGACTAAGAGTGGTTTTTCAAAATCAACTTGTAGACCTACCCACGGGAATATTATATTGTAATAACTTCTGACCCAATTAAATTCGTGACTTCTCGACATTATGGCGTTCCAGACAGACAAACAGTTTTACTCTATTTTATGACAATCTCTGGAATGATAATAAACAAACAAACATACCGGGTGACACGAACATGGCTATTGATGGAATAGCTTGATGACCTTGGATGGTAAATAGCTTGGCAACTAGGGTATAATAAAGAGTTTTCTTGGTAAAATAGTTAATAGGTAGTTAAGGTGAACGACAACAGTTTTAGGGAAACCCAGCTATATTCTTTGGTGGACTGATGAAGATATTATTTTACTATAGTCGTTCTGATAAAAAAATTAGTAACTACATAGGTTCTAGATTATTATTATTATTATTATTATTATTATTATTATTATTATTTATTATTATTATTATTAGCACCGCGTCTTACTACCCATTCGAGTTATACGCACTTACGCTAATGTGTAATGTTAGGGTGATTGCGAGATGAAATGGAGGACCTACAGTTTAACGTGGGATCCGAACCACGGCGGAGGCCTGGCATTCCACACATTCACTAGTTGTGATTAATATATGTCTTGTCAGAGGTGAAGGAAGGGTTTGGTCAATCGTTGGTTATAAAGCTTTGTGTGTAGTAACAGACGTACAGTCCTAGGTTAAGTTAGTTTGCAAGTCCTGCTAAACAATTTATAAATAGATAGGTGTTATGACCCGCCTTGGTGGCGTAGTTAGCTAACGCGCTGGTTTCGTGTTGAGCTAGACTGCCGAGGACGGGGAGATCGAGGTTCGAATCTCGTTTGGGTGAATTGGGGTGGTTTTCCCTAAATGGTTTTCCACTCTTCCTCCACACAAATGCGGTATCACTTCCTCTATATGTATCCTCCCTAATTCTAACCCATTAGCGTAATTAGTACTTGAGCGTATAACCAAAACAGTTAGTAAGACGCGGTGCTAAGTATTATTATTATTATTGTGTATAGAGAGGTAGCGCTTGACGTGTGTGTATAAAGAGGTATCTCTTGACGTGTGTGGATAAAAAGATCTCTCTCAATGTGTGTGGTGTAATAAAGAGGTAGGTAAAGTTGGGTGTGCGATGGATACTAGCTGAGCAAGGAGCATCAGCTTTCCCAGCCACTCTTCACGAAGATACTGACGCATTTTCATGTAAATTCTTCCTCCTCCTCGCGTTCCCTTAGCCTAGAGAGCTTGACACTAATACCATCATAACAGCATTGGCGGCAGACTAAAATTGTAGTCCCATCTAGTTTGGTTTTAGGGTAATGGAGAGGTCAGCATTCGAATCCCTATTGGGGTTGTTTCCCCACACAAGTTTCCCACTCAGCTTCCCCTCCACTAAGACTACTTCCATTTTGTTATTTAAGCTTTATTCGGACTACTATTTTTTGTGGTCTAGTTTGCCTATTGTTAAAAAAATAATTTCGGATATATTTTACGGTATATACGTATTGTATCAATAGCGGGGATTCTTAACATGATTCGCGTCATGGAACCCTTTGGTAGTCTGGTGAAGTCTATGAACCTCTTGGTGACCTGGTGATCTAGGGGTAAGGTGTCAGACTTCTGTGCTGAGGGTCCGAGGTTCAATCCTCGGTCCCGGCACAGATTTATCTGATTACCAAACCCTTCCTTCACCTCTGACAAGATGTGTATTAATCACAACTTGTGAATGTGAGGAATGCCAGGCCTCTACCGTGGTTCGGATTCCACGTTAAACTGTAGGTCCTCCATTTCATCTCACAATCACCCTACCATTGCACAGTAATATACGTGCTTATTTAATAACGTAAATTAAATTAACAAAGTAGGCCTAATACATTTAAAATATAGGTAAGTTAAAGTTAAATTTAGCATCATTATGCCACTGTGGTTTGTTGCCTACATCCATAATCGAAGAAAATGTCAAATAGGTTAGTGAGAATAAAGATGTATTTGTGTCCCCACACAAGTTCACGAACCCCCTGAAATCTATCCATGGAACCAAGTTAAGAACCCCTGCGAGTATATAGGGTCCATACGGGCCCTTTAACTTTTACTGGGAATTGTCGTCAAAATTTATACAATAAAGCCATGCAGAGTACTTCCGTAGTTTCCTCAAACTTTCCGATAGAGTGCAGTGAAAAGCTGAAACTTCGTACAATGGTTACTTAACAGTTTATTTACCCACAACATTCTTAAAATTTAATTTATTTATGCAGGAGGATGGCTCCATAGTGAATTCAGCACACTACGATCACGTGTCTAGAGCTATAGATACAGCCTTGGCCTATGGAGCATGTCAATTTTATAAGAAAAATACAAAACTTGAAAAAAATAAATCCCGATAACTTGGCAGACCTATGGACACAAATCACGCTACCTCCGATTTTAAGAAATATAAAAATTATTATTATTATTATTATTATTATTATTATTAGCACCGCGTCTTACTAACCCGTTCGGGTTATACGCACTTACGCTAATGCGCAATGGTAGGGTGATTGTGAGATGAAATGGAGGACCTTTCAGTTTAACATGGAATCCGAACCACGGTGGAGGCCTGGCATTCCTCACATTCACAAGTTGTGATTATACACATCTTGTCAGAGGTGAAGGAAGGGTTTGGCAATCAGATAAATCTGTGCCGGGACCGAGGATTGAACCCCGGACCCCTAGCACAGAAGTCTGACACCTTACCCCTAGACCACCAGGTCACCAAGAAAATATAAAATATATCAAATAACAGAGAAGAAAACTTCGTGCGAAATTTGAAATTGAGTCTGTCAGAGAAAGGCCCAACTCCT
This sequence comes from Timema podura, assembly GCA_033556935.1. Classification (NCBI taxonomy): domain Eukaryota; kingdom Metazoa; phylum Arthropoda; class Insecta; order Phasmatodea; family Timematidae; genus Timema; species Timema podura. Next base: position 21,803,095 of record JAVRXN010000008.1, read on the forward strand.
ATTACAGTACAAACCCATGGATTCGTGGTTTTGCAACAAAGAATAAATCATTCCAAATTAAAATGTCTGTGGCTTTCTACTTTAGCAAATTATCTAAATACTGATTACACTTTGTGTACAATATAAGGACAAAGTTTAATCTGACCTGAATTGGTTTGTTTTTTTAGTGCTTGACATGATATTTTTTATTATGTTCATGTAATGTATCAAATTAATCCATAGAGGAAAGGGTTATGTCTCCCCATCTAGCTTTCAACAATAAATCTACGCACACCTAAGTCCAAGTTATCAAAGTATCATACCATAAAAAATATCCCATTTAAGCTATTCAAAGCTATTCTGTAAAATAATACATATATATGTCCAAAGTTGACCAAACATTTAGGTGAAAAATTATATTCCTTCCTATTTTAGCTAAACTACGTATTTAAATAAGATACACTTATTCTGAAAATTGAAAAATGACACCTGGACACAGGTTCAATTCCCGTGTCCAGGTGTCATTTTTCAATTTTCAGAATATGATATATAGATGGTGAATTCTTCTCTAAAATTAATAATAGCTTCGGCTATTTGATTCTTAAGATACACTTAGGTCATTATTAAGGAAGTTCTAGCGATTCTTTAACAGTTTTTTAAATTCTATTTTTTTTAAACTATTTGTACTTTTTTGATAAACAAACTATTATCTTAAAGTAAATTTTATTCGTACCTTTTCTAAAACTTTCATTATTATAGAAAAAACTACCATATTTATTGATTTATTAATAAAACCTAAATACACTTCAATAAACACGTTAATGTTATTTTTGTAACAATGAAAATGTACAGGAATTTTCCCAACAATGTTTGTTTGGGAACAAAAGTTGAGGGTTCAAATGATTTTCCATTAAAAATATTTGTTATAAACAATTCCAACTTTTCTCAAACACCCGACTTTGTTTTTTCAGTCCAAGAACGTCCAATTTTTGAGAAAAAATATTCTGTTGAAAATTTTAATTTAAACCAGACTTGATATAGACATTTAAAAAAATACTACATTTAACACCATGAGATGGGGAATGTCCTACAGAAGACGTGCTCCCATATTAGCGTGGAGGGGGGTTAGGAAAAACATAACGATAATTAACAGGTGAAAACCCACCCTCAAAAAAAAAAGGGTTGAAATTCAAACCTTGACCTTTTCCTCAACTGCCAATTTAATGTATTGTGAGACTGACGTCTTCAAGCGTTTTACCATCGATGTGGATTTAAACTAGATATAGCTATTTTCTAGTAGATCATTGTACTATTATGAGCCTGAAGCCTATATTAACAGAAGCGAGGATGTCTAAATATGGACAACATTATATACGTTCCACTTTAACAATGCTCTTCATAAAAATTTGTCGTTATTGTAATTAATTGTCAATAACCAATATTTTTCATCATAATTCATTAACAAACCATTGTGTATCAATATGGTTCAAAAGTTCTATATTGAAATGCAATATTTTGGCAACTGAGGCTTTGTTCATAAAAATCATAGTAACAAGATTTTTATGTGAAAAGAAGTAATACATATTTTGTTTATGCTTTTTATAAATTATTATACACAAATAAAATTATTTTAAAATATTGGTAAACACGTTCCAATAATCGTCCATTTTGGATTTCTGTCAATGGCATATGAGCAAAACATTCATGATCATTCATATATATTTACGAATGATTAAACCACATTTGTACTGTAAAACTATGTGTACAAAATTACGAACAAATTAAATTTACCTAAAAAATTAATCATATCTATTTTTTTAAGGATTTATTTTGAAGTATTTTTAAATATGTCTTCTTAAATCTAGTTTACGAAAGTATTAGTTATTATATTGAATATGGATTTTTTACCACTAAATAAGTGCGTAAACACGAAACTTTTTTTATTCATACCCTCCAGACGTTTTTAAAATACGAATTTGTTTTAGCAAAAAGGCACCCATGAGCCTTTTAATGCCGTATTTATAGAATCGTTAAAATTGTGACGCTCCAAATCTAAACCAAACAAAATAAAAAAGGATGATAATAATAATAATAATAATAATAACAATAACTATGATAACAATAATTATTTTCAGAATAGAAGACCTTTAACTTGACTATGTGTAGATGGTTCGAAACGCCAATTTAAAAAAGAAATGTTAAACAAAATAATTTAACCATGTGAATGGTTGTGTAGGTGTTTACCCTTAAATTACAAAAACGCAAAATACAGTGTTAAGATTTATATACTAATTTATGATTTTTTTTCTGAGTAGAACAATAATTCATCTTAGTATGTTGAATGTATATAGTCCATCGAAAACTTTTTTAAATTTCGAAAATATGTTATAAAATACACACAACTTCTAAGTTGGGTGGATTACAATTTTTATTTTTAAATTATGTAAATTTCAAAGACTAGATACAATGAATGACACATTTGCTCTTTATGACCAATGAGTATTTGGTCATGATTTATATTAAAAGTTTTGATTGGGAGGGGGTGGGGGTGATATCCGTCCTACCTGTTCGGCAGCGAGGGCGGTCGTAGTGGCAAGTGTGGACGGTGGCGCTCCACACGGCGTGTCTCTCCAAAGAGGTAACTGCTGGCTACAACAACATGGTCTATATTCCAAACCTTCCTGGCCGACTTTCACCTCTCTATTGATCCCACAAACCATCACCGCCGGTACACAGCATCTCCCGGCAAACACATGCACACAACTTGGTGCGCGCGCATGAGGTCGACTGACCATAACGATGTATATCGAAATGTATCGATTAGCGACAAAGAAAAGTTAAGAATATAAATGAAACACTATGATAATCATCTTTAGGGCTTCAAATCACCTCTTAATAATATACACTTTAACGGACAGTCTTAAGATTTACGTCACTTAATATTTCTTGACAGTCTGTTAATTATAATAAATTAGGTGAATTTAACTCAGCAAAAGTGTTTGAAATAGTGTCATTTACGAGTAAAATGCTATTTTATAAGGAAACAAATGTTTCGATTTAAATAAAATGTCAGAATAGTGACACATAAGAATCTTGGTTATAATAAAATATATTATATCAAATACTGGGATGATACATTTCAACGTGACTTTATAATAGTAATAAGTACTAATTAATTCAATAGTTAATAAATTGATGTGTTCAGTTTTTTAATCTGTTTTAAAACAATTTGCCGGTTGTTGTAAATGACCTTGGTCTGACTGAAGATAATTTATCGAAAAAATCATAGTTCTTCAACATGGTTTTGAGGTTTTATCAAGGATGACTATATTGCTCTTTTCAAGAGAGACCCTTAAAACTGATTGATTATCCAGACGTCAGTTGACTTTTGGTTAGTCTTATACATGGGCGTAAGGAGAATTTAATTTGGGAGGGGGGGGGGCACGGGAGGTTTCAAAATTTTATTGTAAGCTCTTGAGATGATGTTAAGCCCTACTATTAAACCCTAAGAAATAACAACATTGCGTTTTTATACAATAATGGTGAAACTTTATTTGTGCTAGAGGGGTGGTGAAAGGGGCAAGTAACAAAAAAGTTTTTTACGGACTTCATACACTCCTCTTCCCCAGTTAATGTTTAGATGCTCTTCGAAGCTATTTGTAGTGTTCCTCGTTTGGAGAGTTTTAGAAAAATACATTTTTTAACAGCCATTTAAGATAGTGTTCTCCAATTTTATTTTATTTTAATTTGGATACTCCTAGAAGATATTTGAGTGTTTTAACGAGTGTTAAACTTTTAAATATTTTTTTAAATAAATAACATTGTGTGACTAAATGTAACTATATTATTATTTTATTAGGATCAATATTACCTGTCAAAAGTGACAGCTTCAGAACATTTGATTTACGTTTAAGTATAATATAAAAGTAGGTTTGGTAACATTTTGAACTGCCATACCATCATGTGCTGTAGATTATTTGATTATATATTAATATCACATATTCCGCTTCGGTGGTAGCGTGGTTTAACGCGCTACTATCGTGTTAGACTAGACTGCCAAAGACGGAAGATCAGGGTTAAATCCCGGTAGGGTGCACTGAGGGTGGTTTTCCCTTCTCGCAAATGTGCGTGCACTTCGTCTAAATTAAACTTTCCTAATCCCTAACACATGAGTGTTATTAGTACATAGACGTAGCCTATAACCCGAATGAGAAGTAGGACGCAGTGCTATATATTTTTTACATAAATGTAAACAAAGTTATTATAAAAATGTGTGTACAAATTACAAACCAAGACTTTTCTTTTATATTCTAAATGTAAAATAAAAAAATAAATGTCGAATGGCCAACATTGACAAAACATCACTATTATTAAGTTACAGCTGTCAAATTTGACCCCCTCAGCTACGAAATAAATGGATTGACTGGTTTTTTTTTATCACCACGTCTTTCCATCTGTTCAGCTTAAACACTTATATGATAATTACTCTCATGGAGGTCGCATTACAATCGGGCCACGTATACCTGTTTGCTGTTATGACCTGCGTTTAAAAGGGTATCATTAATCCCCCATACATTTGGACTAAGAGTTCCTGCTTGGGAAATGAAAACAAGGGGTACTGGTATACGTACATCTCAGCCCCGGCTGTTGTGGTGCTCCAGTTAGGATGGTTGTAAATGTTTTTTAAGCTGAGCGAAATACAGTAAGTGAGGGATAGTTATAGACACAATGAGATTCTAAGCTAATCTAACTTAGCCAAGCATAACCTAGCCCAACCTAACCTTGTCTAACCTAACCTAACTAAACAAGCCTAACTTAATATAAGGCAAAAAGATTGGTGGGGTCGAATTCATATCTACACGCAAATCTATTACCTGTTATAGTTCTCCTGGTAAGTGATCGTGGACTAACTAGGCTATGACGATAATCCTCCTAGTCAGTGATCGTAGCCCAACTAAGCTATGACGATAATCCTCCTGGTCAGTGATCGTGGACTAACTAGGCTATGACGATAATCCTCCTAGTCAGTGATCGTAGCCCAACTAAGCTATGACGATAATCCTCCTAGTCAGTGATCGTAGCCCAACTAAGCTATGACGATAATCCTCTTGGTCAGAGATCGTAGCCCAACTAAGCTATGACGATAATCCTCCTGGTTAGTGATCGTGGACTAACTAGGCTATGACGATAATCCTCCTGGTCAGTGAATGTGGCCCAACTAGGCTATGACGATAATCCTCCTGGTCAGGGACCGTGGACCAACTAAGTTATGCCGATAATCCTCCTGGTCAGTGACCGTGGACCAACTAAGCTATGACAATAATCCTCCTAGTCAGTGACCGTGGACCAACTAAGCTATGACGATAATCCTCCTAGTCAGTGATCGTGGCCCAACTAGGCTATGACGATAATCCTCCTGGTCAGTGACCGTAGCCCAACTAAGCTATGACGATAATCCTCCTGGTTAGTGACCATGGCCCAACTAAGTTATGCCGATAATCCTCCTGGTCAGTGAATGTGGCCCAACTAAGTTATGACGATAATCCTCCTGGTCAGTGAATGTGGCCCAACTAAGCTATGACGATAATCCTCCTGGTTAGTGATCGTGGACTAACTAGGCTATGACGATAATCCTCTTGGTCAGAGATCGTAGCCCAACTAAGCTATGACGATAATCCTCTTGGTCAGTGAATGTGGCCCAACTAAGCTATGACGATAATCCTCCTGGTCAGTGACCGTGGCCCAACTAAGCTATGACGATAATCCTCCTGGTCAGTGACCGTGGCCCAACTAAGTTATGACGATAATCCTCCTAGTCAGTGAATGTGGCCCAACTAAGCTATGACGATAATCCTCCTGGTCAGTGAACGTGGCCCAACTAAGTTATGACGATAATCCTCCTGGTCAGGGACCGTGGACCAACTAAGCTATGACGATAATCCTCCTGGTCAGGGACCGTGGACCAACTAAGTTATGACGATAATCCTCCTGGTCAGTGACCGTGGCCCAACTAAGTTATGACGATAATCCTCCTGGTCAGTGACCGTGGCCCAACTAAGCTATGACGATAATCCTCCTGGTCAGTGAATGTGGCCCAACTAAGCTATGACGATAATCCTCCTGGTCAGTGACCGTGGCCCAACTAAGTTATGACGATAATCCTCCTGGTCAGTGACCGTGGCCCAACTAAGCTATGACGATAATCCTCCTGGTCAGTGACCGTGGCCCAACTAAGCTATGACGATAATCCTCCTGGTCAGTGAATGTGGCCCAACTAAGCTATGACGATAATCCTCCTGGTCAGTGACCGTGGCCCAACTAAGCTATGACGATAATCCTCCTGGTCAGTGAATGTGGCCCAACTAAGCTATGACGATAATCCTCCTGGTCAGTGACCGTGGCCCAACTAAGCTATGACGATAATCCTCCTGGTCAGTGACCGTGGCCCAACTAAGCTATGACGATAATCCTCCTGGTCAGTGAACGTGGCCCAACTAAGCTATGACGATAATCCTCCTAGTCAGTGAATGTGGCCTAACTAAGCTATGACGATAATCCTCCTGGTTAGTGATCGTGGACTAACTAGGCTATGACGATAATCCTCTTGGTCAGAGATCGTAGCCCAACTAAGCTATGACGATAATCCTCTTGGTCAGTGATCGTGGACTAACTAGGCTATGAACATTTTGGACAAGGCGTCCCGTTGCTCAACTGTTATGCACCGTTAATAGGCTAGGTATGAGGAGAGAATAATTGTGGAGGTTATCTACCCGCATTTGTGCGGAAGGAAAGTAGGAAACCATCTAGGAAAAATACCCCCAGTACATCTGATCAGGATTTGAACCCTGGCCTCCCCGTACTCAGCAGGCCTATCTAACACGAGATACGCCTTAGACTATTCAGCCACTGAAGAGGATGATTCGCTTATCAATGCATTAAATTTAGAGAAGATCTGGTAGCATTTCTGAAATGTGGGGAAAATATTCTTCCCGTAGACGTTGATAGGCCTTTTTATGAAGAATGGGAGCTGAAGGTCTCTTCAATCTTGATTTAACACTCCCCTCCTCCAGGGAAGGCTTAAGGTTAGGTACAAACTGCTATCTATAGCTTTTTAAATTAGACAGAACCCCAATCTCAAAAACTATATAATATAGTTTCATTTGGTCACACGACGCTATTTATAAAAAAAATTTTTTAAAGTTTAACACTTGCAAAAACACAAAGGAAATATAGTATTCTAACATGGGCATAGGGTAAGGGGGGAGTTTATGGGATTCAATCTCCCTTCTCTCCCCCGAAATGTTTCCGAAGTTTTAAATATGAAGCTTAAAGATGGCCTTGTATCAACCTTATATATATGACCTTGGAATGATAAGGTTTACCTATATATTTATATAGGTAAAACTTATCAACCCAAGGTCTTTTCATATTTCGGTCTTTCTCTCAGAAATCGATTGGACTTGAACAACCAATGTTAGTCCTTATTCCTGGTGGTTTATTGCTAACACCGTAGAACGAAGTAACCTTTTATTTTAATTTAAGAAAATACAAGTATTTATAGACTGTCCACTTACGGTATGGCAACGTTCTATCTTTTTTTTATCACTAGCATTATTTTGTAAATAACCAGGGCCATACTCAAATATTTATTTTGATAGTGGGTTTAATCGTAGTGGTTTTATGGCCAGCAGGAAATGGCAAGAAATTTTGCTAACAATTACTTACTTTCGAAGTAATTTAAAGTTTTTTTTAGACATAATTGGAGTTTTAGGTTTTTTTATTTTAGAAGACTCCAAAAAGCTCCAAGCCAGTAGGTATTGGAGAAAAATACAAAAATCAAATATTAATAATATTTTCGGGGTGAGGTGGGGGTCTAGCCCCTAAAAAAACCTTTTTGGTTCGGCTCTAATTATAACATGTTTTAAAATAATCTTATTTATTGAAAGTTCTCCTCCAAAACCTCTCGAAACTGTCCATTGATAAAACAACTGTCCCAATTCATTAAAAACTGGGTACACGCTCTCCCCGTTTGGGTCTATTCAGTCTTACAAATTTAAAACGACGTCTTATGAGATTTGCATTTTAGAAATATTTTAATTATCTTTTCTACAGTGGGTTGATGCGCAACCCTAAATTATATGTTTATTATAAATGGTTATAGGCTTTAACGTAGTTTTTGGGCTACAAGAGCTCTCTCGATAAGTAATAAGAACAGTTATATCTATTAAGGTGTCCGACAAGGTGTAAGTTGGTAGCGTGTCTGTATAAGAAGCTAAGGGTCCAGGGATCGATTCCTGGCATAGCCGAAAAATGATTAATTTTTTAAATGTGGGTTCCCCCTTTCACAGTGATGAATTAACGGCTGGGGGTTGGATGTTGTGTCTGTTCTAGATTTAAGTTAGTTTATAAGTCCTATGATAATATAATCAGTTGGTTGATGCCAAGATCACGATCAACTTAAAGTTAACTTAACTTAAACTTAACGTAACTTAACGTAAATGTTCTCCTCATGTTTTTAAATGGAAGCCGTCACGATGTAGCTAACTTAACGTTCACTTAACTTTCACTTATAGTAAGAGTTGTCCTGGAAGATCTTTCACGTTACGTGAACTATAAGTAAAGGGTATAACGTGATTTAACCAGCCAACCACGTTAACACTGCTATTTAGTACTTCATTTGTTTCGCAAGTATCGTTACGTCATTTGTTTATAGTGTATGCAAACTAGATTTTACTTTTAAATCATCATTGAAGACAAGTATAACATAACACTAAAATAGGAAAAGTAGAAACTGCAAAAAAAAAAAAACTTAGCTTCGATAAAATTAGTTTGAATGATAAACGTTTTATTGCAATGTAATTAAATATATCAAAAGTAAACAATACCTATAACACTGGTTACATATAGTAGGCCCTACTAATCACAGATCAAAATCTATGCTCTCGAATGCTGATGTTTGGCTCAAGCTGTTACGTTAAGTTAGGTGAATCGTGATAGCCCACTGGTTTATTTACGATAAGTGAACTATAAATGAACGTTACGTTAAGTTAAAGTTAAGATGATCGTGATCCAGGTATCAGATAGTGCAACTTAAATACCTCAAATAAATAAATAAACACAAATATTTACGAAGGAAGTTTTGATTTTTTTAAACCCCGAATCTTACTTCCCGTTTGGGTTATCCGCGTATGTATTAGTTACACTAATGTGTTTGGGATTATGAAGGTTTAATCTATAATAAATGCACCCACGTTTGCGTAAAGGGAGATTGATAAACCATTTAGGAATAAACTCCGTGCACCCTACTGAGATCGAACCCCAATCTCCCCGTATTCGGCAGTCTAGTCTAACACGAGAGTTCTTTGTATTCAAGTTAGTGTCATTTTATATATTCTTTATCGGCAAATGCTGATGTTACTTAAAAATGTTACTCTCGCGTTGAATACTAATTCCCTTACTTATGATGATAAAGTTGATTATATTAATAGACAAGAAGTTTGAGTTTAGAGTGTACTAAAATAGCCCCTCTATAAGAAATCAAATACCTAATTTACTTCAAATCTGTAAAAAAAAATGTATAAATAGGCAGTATAGGTAAACAAATGTCAAAACTGGCAGTTTCAAATTACATTGCTTTAACACATACAATGATGACTTACACAAACATTGGTATATCTGATATTTTCACAAATCTACTGATACAAAATTATTCGGTCCTTGCAAAAAGGTATAAAGTTAAATTTTTTTACCTCCATTACTATTTCTAGCCTGTGGCCTGGGTCAGTTTTTTTTATTCAAGTCATATATTTTCCACTACCGGCTTGCTATTCCTGTCGTAGCTTCATATACCTAATAATCAAACTTAAAACCAGAACAGGCAGCACAACAACCAGTCCCGGCCGTTAATTTATCAATGTGCAAGGGTAAACCTATATTTTCATCAATGATAAATTTTCAGCCATGCCGGGAATCGAACCCAATACCCTTAGCTCATTCGGCAGACACACTACCGACTGAGCTAAGGTGTTGGATCATAAAATTAAATATGCACTTTCTTATGCCAAATATTTTTGGTGGCTATTTATCGATTGGTGATATAAAAGGAACCATGTCAAATATGCACTTTTTATGAAAACTATTTTTGATGACGATACATCAATTATTAATAATAAAATCAGGTAAATCACGCAGTTCTTTTTTTTTATACAGGTGACAACTGTCCCTTGGATCTGATTAGATCCCTGACATTTCCCGTAAAATCCCACACTACCGGGGATATGCGTAAACATATCTTTGGTACGGAGCATGCATCCTGCACGATATTATCGCAGGTGTTGCACCGCCCCTACGGGGTGCACATTTTACAAAGGATAAGTTAAAACATTTATGAAATAAATGAAAGAAAGAGGTGATTAAAGTAAATGCAATTTAATAGTTCACAAGACATAGACAATATTTTGCACGTAATCTCCTTAAGAACAATGTATAATAAGTAAATACAGTAGGAGGTAGCTTTGCCAAAGCTACCGGCGTGAGGCGTGAAGCGCCACAAGAAATAACTCGGACAATTGAGTTACGTTACTAGTAGTTCTACCATGAATGAACTTCGGCTGTGAAAGCACAATAATTGCTTATATTGGGCAAGCTTCAGTACAGTTACAAGAGAGGACCTTGGGTACAGTACAAAACACCTACAAAGAGCTACGAACAATTCATAAATACCTCAAATACTACGGGCCATGCCCGGTCGATAACGCGTGCCACTATTTTGGAACCTAGAGGGCGATCGACCTCATTGTACATGATCAAGCACTCAGTGACAACTCCAGTCGAGCCAGAGGGGCAGAAGCGACTGAAGAGTTGTATGCCCCCAAAAGGAGCAAGGCAACTATTGAAACTCAAATAAATCACGGGCCAATCTTGAGCAGCAAGAGCGGCCCACAGGTTAACTACCAAACACAAGTTTTTGTGATTCATCAATAAACCTAACTAGGTATAAAACCTGGGCCTCCATTTAACTTGGACTGTCGCTTTCCCGGGCAAGCTACCTCTTTGTTAGATGAATGGACACATGGTGTGTGTCGTTATTATCACCGTAATGTCTAGTGGCTGGCCCATGCGGCTCAGTCACGGAAACGCGAGAAGCGCGGAATTAAACAAATACTATTTACAACTTGTTCTCTAGAGCAAGTAGACAAAACCCTGAATACTATTTACAATTTGTTCTCTAGAAAGAGAAGACACAAAACTAGACTAACAAAACATACTTATAACGCCCCAAGACAGACCATGAATATTTCCTATTCCTAACTAACAATTTGTCCTAATAAAAAAAACCTGTCATGTAGTCGACTTATCCTAATCTTAGCCTTTCGACTGATGGTATTCATCCTGCCATGTAGTATCGCTGCTATAGCGGCTTCCTCCTATCCAGAGGATCCATTCCCCAAACTGTATGTGCACGTTGAAATGTTTATTTACTGGACTCGATGAGAGCGTGTTGCAAGACAACGGTGCCGGTTCGGTCCCGGCGTGTTCTGTCATTTTCTTCGAAGCGGGCCAGCGAATATATACCATGAAGACTTCACGTGGTTGAGTGGTCAGACTGGAGTGGAGGGGGAAGCTTCCATAATTATCCAGAACCCCGAGTTGAGCAGGCCAACAGCGTTCATGTTGCTTTCAGTTGCCTCGTATACGTTGTTGAACGTGGAGCTCTCCCTTGCGGCCGCGGTCGGTCATTTCTCAGGTGTTGTTTATTCCAGTGGGGCATTCCGCTTGCAGGCAAGGTTGGTGAAGTTGGTATGTAAACAGATAAACATATGTTATGGGCGTAGCATTTAACACAAGATTGTCCTTTATTAACTCTTAACGACTTGCTTGTACTAACAAACATTCGTATCTTATAATTGAACGGGGATAAGCCCGATTAGCCCGTTACAGTGTTAACCCTCACTTCTGTCGAGGGTTTTTTCCATGCTCTTACTTCCACTCAGTGGGGTGGTCCTGGTGGCATTTCCTTTGTCTGCCAGGCCTAAAGTCGTACTTTAATTTCTTACTTTCACGCATTTTCAAGTGCATAGGCCTCTGACTGACGCACACGTAGTACTCTACTTTAGTTTATCTCAGTTGCACATGTGGAGAGAGCAGTAGTAGAGTCGGCTTTCACACATGGCAGAGCGGGATACGGGGGCCTGCCCTCATATTTTTTCTCTCCCTTATGTCAATAATAAGTGAATGCAGTATGTACAAGCGTTATAGTAAAACGCACTAAGTCACTGACTTAGTTTCTTACACTATCACTTTGTCCAATAGCTTGTTGGCACTGGCCAACAATTATCATCTCTGATGAAAGTCAAAATTAATGTGAAAATATATTGTCCTATGTATAAATTATGATCGTCTTTTCCTAAATACAGTCCGTTTACTCTTAAAAGTGACATTATTACCACTCCGGATTGCTCTAGGGACATATTATATTTGAAGCTATACCATTGCGTAATCCATCAAATTAAATCTCCCTCCACCTTTTAGGATAAACTTAGTTTATCTTGCAAAAGATATCAAGCTTAACTTGTATTATTATATTATGGCGTAATTTATAAGAGAGTATCGTAGTTTAATTAGTCAAGGTAAGACTGCTCAGGACAAACGGAACGTACATATATTATTAAATACTATTTATCTGGGTTGGTGCAGAAAGGAATTGAGTAAGTACATTTTTTTTTAAATCAAAGAGCTAAAAACTAAATTTACTGCATAATTATATAAATCACAAAGCAGCAAAACATCTAAAAAACTAAAAAGCTATCCACACAAATTATGAAGCAAAAGTATTGTTTTTTATTTCTCCTAAAAAGTTACATAAATTGACTTGGATCTTTCCTACACGCAGGCCCGCCATGAAGGGTGAGGGTGGGGGAAGGGGGCGAGAATATTGGTACCATGGCACAGCGCCCAGACCCACATTCACAGGTTTGAAAAAATGGAGAAGATGAAATAAATACAAAATAGAATATGAATGATAAGCAATAAACTGCCCATTCATACTAAATAAGAGTGCATGCCCAGCCCACCAAATGGAGCTACCTACGGAGTAGCTTACTCGCATTTGTCACATTGTACTTTTGGTTTGGTCCAGTCTTGTCCTTCGATTCAAAGTGCGTGGAAATTTCACGGAGTCTATTATTTTAATGCTGAAACTAATTTTGGTACACAAAGAGAGATTGGCAGTAAATCAAGTTCAATTATTTATTTAAATACTTGATAATTTGCGTAAGATTTCAGAGTTAATTTAACATTTGGATTAATTTTTACTTTCTCGCTATCTTACAGGTAGAGAAAATATTGTGATCGTAAAAAAAAATCTAATTCAAGATTTTGATGAATTTCGACGTTTCTTGACCCCCCCCCCCGAATCCGAAAAAGTTGTTTTTGAATTTCCATCTGCCTGTCTATACCTTGGAGTAGAGCCTAAACTATTTTATCGATCAGGCTTAAACTTGGTATCGAGGGTTGCCCGGAAGGATTTTTGGAATTGGATATCTAACCCTAACCCTAAAATTAAGTGTGGTTTACTGAAGGCTGGAATTTTTTTTTTTTCAAAATCGGCTTTAACGGGGGGGGGGGGGGGGATTCCCCCTCTAGAAAGAACTTGTCTCCCCGTGACTAGACTAAACTCCTCCCTCCCCTGGAATAAACTTACACCTTTCTCCTTTAGATTTATCTAACTACCCTCCGATATTCTCGAGCGTGAAGCTAAAAGATGTCTTTGTACCAAACTCTAAATAGCTTCTAAAGGGATCGAATTTTCAAAAAAAAAATTCCTGAGGAAGACTACTTGAAATGGTTTCTATGATAGGCATCTAATTCTAGGCCAAGACCACTCTAAATAGCTTTTAGGGGCATTCAAATTTCAAAAGGTTTATGTGGAAAGACCATTCCAAATGGTTTATAGACGGGTCTAATTTTCAAAAAATGTGCAGACGAAGGCCACTTTAAATATTTTCTAGACATTTTATAGCGGAGGGCTCGCAAGTCCCTCAAAAACCCGCTTTTTTTTTTCTAACTGCCCCCTAGACAAATCAAATTTAGCCTCCACTTAAGTCAAATATTAAAGAGAGAGGGACCCGCAATTTTCCCTAGGTACCGGTCCCGATTTGAGCACTTGGTGGGCCTGCATTCACGTACTGATTCGAATATACCTCCTAGATTATCGAATTAATTAACAAACTAAAATTTTAGTGAGATTTATTAACCTAAAAGTTGTGTTATCCAGTTATCCTATAAACTGCAGGCAGAAGGACGTCCAAGATCCAAGATGCGATTGAGTTTCCTCGCGGAGTGCCCTAGAGAACAAAGACTCATCTCGATAGCTTCCAACATATCGATAGGTCGACTAGTTCGAGACTATACACCACGCTGATTGCGCATGGTCTATCCCCCTCCCTTACTTCACACCGACTCACTGCACAGGTGCCAGTTCCAGCCGTTGCTAGGGGCAACCTCACAGCATCAAACACACCCAGGGTCCAGCGACACGTCAGCGCGCCGACCAACCTTCAGTCGCCTCCTTTCTCTTCTGTACAGGGGCTGGGTTCGAATCGCGGTGCGGTGATACAATTTTACTGACCAAAAATAATAATTACAAATAAACTATGTAGTACATTTAATTTAAGGCTATCCCAATACCATGGCTATTAATGTTTTAATCCAAGGATTGGGTATGAGAAGGGTAGCTTAGAAGAAGTGCACCCACATTAGTGTGGAGAGGGTATGGGAAAACCATAGGGATGACTCGTACAAGGAAATCCCTTTCAACACATTTCGCTGAGGTTCAAACTTCAACCTTTCCCCAGCAACTGTAGTTCAGTCTATTGAGAGCCTTACTTGAGATTGCATGGCCGCCAGTCTGGTATGAATTATTAACGACTGTACTTATTTAACGGGTAAGAATTAGGGGGGGCATGGCTGAGAGTAAAGATACCCACAAACACAATAAAACATGGATTTAAATCAAATTCTAAATACAGGTGTTAAAGTACGGAAAGTAAAACATTGCCAACATATCCTATTAAGGTTTTTTTACTTTTAAATCTATTGCTTTTTTGATCAAACATAAATTCATCCATTTATGTTTGAAATCTTTGACAGAGTATACTTGTGAAATAAAGATTGTTTTGTTCGGCTATCAATGAATATATCATATACCTCCTGGTATTATGTAATTATTAATTACTACTTTCTAAATACTTCACAACAAGTTTTATTTGTCAGATATAGAACATACAGAGGTATACATCTGTAATATTTATTTTTAGCACTGCGTTTTAATACCCAGTCAGGCTATCTGCCTGATATAGTTAGTGTAAGTTAGTTTAGGTCACTTATAGAATACCACTTGTTATACTATAGTCTCCTAGTACTTCTTTACTTAATATTGTTGTTGATTCCTAGTGCGTAAAATAGCTTGTAGATTAGGGCCAAATCAATTTGGGACTTTTAATTTCTAGCAACCCCTTGGCTAGAGAAATAATTTTGATAGTAAAAAAAAATAATCAAATTCAAGATTTTGATAGTTTCGTGCGCCACAAAATCTGAAAAAGTGGTTATTGCGATGCTGTCAGTATCTTGGTCTAGAGCAGAAACCACTTAACCGGTCATGCTAAAACTTAGTATCTAAGGCTTTCATAAAGTTCCCTTTAAATATTTTTAGAATTAGATATCTTGCTTTAAAATTAAGAATAGTTTACTGAAGAGCAAAAGAGATAAAATCGATTTGCTCTAAATCCGCTCAAAACAATTTTTGCTTAAAATGGGTATCTAGCAAGGCTTTAGCCGGGGGAGGGGGGTTCGGGGGTTCAAACCCCTAAAATTTTATTAACAAAATATATAGTGCTTTATTTATGGTTAAAACAATAGTAAAATTAAGATACAAGTACAAATTAGGGGGCTGTGTTACCATAAAAAAAACACTTCATATAGCTTCTAGAGGTGTTTTAATATTTAGAAATTTTCCTAGCCTCTGGCAGTTAGGAAGCTATGTTGCCATAAAAAATATTTCAGATAGCTTCTAGAGGTGTTTAATATCTATAAATTTCCCTAGCCTTCGGCAGTTAGGGGGTTATTTTACTATAAAAAAACACTTCAAATAGCTTCTAAGACTGTTTATCATTTTAAAAAAATTTCAAGCCTCGGCCAATTGGGGGATGTGCGATGTGCCCCCCCCACCCCCCGAAATTATTGGCTGGCTTCGGCCTTGGTATCTATTGTATGTTGAGTTCAACATTGCAAACAAAATGGCACATCTCATTTTTCCGGGAAAATAACTTAGAGGGACTTACACATTTCCCATTTGGTTCATATCTCTGCAGCTCTTTGAGATAAGAAATAACTTATTGCCAAGTTGTGCTATTAAAAAACTAAAAACTTTAACTGAAAACATATTTTTTTAAATATAAAACCAATAGCTTCTGAGCTATGGTAATATAATATGTATACATTTTTAAAATTGATTGTCATGCTCTTTGGTGAACAGAGCTTTTACCTTTTTTTTATACCAATATGTTCATGTAATATGTTTATTAATTCATTTATGCTCTTTGGTGGAATGTGATGCTATTGTTTCTGAAACAATATTATTTTGTTATAAAAAAGTTAAAAGAATAATTTAAAGAATTGAGAAAGTCTATGCTGTGTGGTGCATGTCATTTATCTTATTTCACCTTGCTATATACTCTAGTCTCCTTAAACTTCCAAACAATTTTTTTTTTAATTCTGAGCCATAACTGTGAGACAATTAAGTGGTCAACTCTGTATTAACTAGCTCAGTATTATTTTAATGGATAATATATCTTTGTGTGGTCATTAAGATTGGATATATTTGGTATTATCTTAAGTAAGCCTATTTATTCACAATCATGATCATTTTAACCAATCAAATGATAGTTTCAGTATTTTTATACTCTTGCATAGGCATATCTTATAAGCTATAACTTCATTAATAGGTAAACCTCTTTTTACCAATACCTAACATAAACTAAGAGACCAAGAGTTACTATAGTACAATACTACCTACTAGATCACCTTTTACCTTACATCAGCTATTTTATATCTTCACAACAGGCAATGGTATAGTTAATTAATACAATATAATCAATATTAACTTAAAATTAGGCTTTTTATTTTAGCACCAAGTCTTGCTACTCATTCCGACTGTACGCATTATCGGTGTATATTAATTTTGTTAATGTGTTAGAGATGACTTTTTTTTATCCCTGTGTCTCACTACCTGTTCAGGTTATACATATATCAACTAATTATGTTATTATGATAATGATAAATAAGGTTGAATTTAGAGGAAGTGTACCCACATTTGTGTGGGAGGGAGAGTGGAAAACTATTTAGGCAAAATAGGCAAAAATATCCTTGGTTCACTTGAATGGCAGTCCAGTCTATTACAAGAGCCGAAGTGGCTATTATTTCTACTACAAACATATTCTTGTGACAAATACAATTTAAAGAAACGTAGCTGGACAGTCTATAAAGTGAATGTTTTTTTTCTGAGTTTAATGTAGCCTTGATGGGCTCCACTACGGCTCTATCATATAAGCTGCGCTACACTGATTACAGTGGAAAAAAGGAAGAGACACTTGACATCTTTCGAGGTAAACTCAGTGTACACTCCATTTATCCTGAAAAGTAGCGGTCTTAGCTTGACTGATTACACTACGATCCTAATTTACAGCCTGTGACTAGGGTAAACAGATAGTACCTTTGAAAAACCGGGTTAAGCTTTGTTGTTCCAAGCCGTTATATTGGTAGATTACGATCAAAATATCAAATTACCTTCAAAGTGTGTTCTTGCAAAGAAAAATCTAAAATTTTACTTGGTTTTAAATACTACAAATTTTTTAATATTTTACTTTCATTGGGGACACTTCGATTGAGACTGGGGTTAGCTTAATCTCTCCATAAATAGACTTTGCAATATTACTAGAAATAAAAGTATTATAAACTACACAATATTTATTTTATTTTAGATTATAACAGAATGTGAAAAAGGATCCCTGGATATAAATTGAGACTCCCTGCCCACAGAAACACATGCTAGATCTTTTCAATAAACCTGATAATATATATTTATATTTTTCTTCATTCATATTCCCCCTTGATCCTCAAGAGACTCGCTTCCATTCCCCCAACCTTGTGAAGTGTCTTGTCTGAACCCATTACTGTCAGATAATATTGAATGTCCCGGTCTTCAGTCAAAGAAAATAATAATCTTCCTAGAGATCTCTTGGGCTCACCACTTGTTAGAGCGGACATGGCCTTAACAACGCTCACGTATAGCTGGAGGAATATATATATACACACACACTCACACAACTTAAACTGGTTTGAAACACTAAATCAATGATAGCACATCTGCATCTTGAGTTAAGGGTGAAGGGTTCAATTACAGGTATGAGTGAAAAATTCATCAATGGTGAGATTAAAGGTTCCTTTTCATAGTGATAACACTGCTAGGAGACAGTGTTTCTGTCATTAAGAGTTAAGTTAGTTTGTTTTGTGTTGATATAATGTTAGTAATTAAGATACCATTTTCCTGCACATGTGGTTTTTGTTTGTTTTGTTATTGTGTAATGGTAGGGTGATTGTGAGATGAAATGGAGGACTACAGTTTAACGTGGAATCCGAACCAGGTGGAGGCGTGGCATTCCTCACATTCATAAGTTGTGATTAATACACGTCTTGTCAGAGGTGAAGGAAGAGGGTTTAGCAATCGGATAAATCTGTGCCGAGACCAAGGATTGAACCCCAGACCCTAGCACAGAGTCTGACACCTTACCCCTAGACTGCCAGGTCACCTGAGGTTTTTTATAAGATGTTGATAATTTATTTGACAACAAGAGCTTTGCAGGTTGAAATTGAAACAAAGTATATCTAATCAGATGGAACTGGAATGTAACTATAAGTCTGACATGTTAGAATTTTTTCATGAAAGGCCTTATTCCTACCAGAAAGCTATTATATAGTAGGATATTGGTAGGAAAAAAGACCTTTCAGAGAGTAATTCCTACCGTGAATGGAGTATACTATTCCAGTCTGAAATTTTATAGCTTTCAATATTTTACCAGTGAAAATCGGTTTAAGTTACACAACTAGATAACAACATGTAAATCCAGTTCAAGCAATTAAAATTTATGTTTAGAATAAAGTCTACCAAAATAATGACAGTTGGAATCAAATTACTATTTTGCAGTATTGTAATTCGTTATAATTAAATTTAGCATTAAAGTGAATTCAATTTTGACAATAAAATATTGCCATAGCAATTCAGTTCTGACCAGTATATGGTCAGAGTCAGATCGATAAAAATTTGCTGGTTAGAACTGGATTTTTATTTGAAAATATTTTAATTGTTAGAGTCAAAAAAAAAAAAAATGGGCAGTGTCAATATAATAATCATGGAAATTGGATTAATCAAAATATTTTCAGTTGGAAAAGGAATGCTATCTTGTACCTTTGCTTGTTGGAATCTGATTCATTAAGTTGTTAAGCTGATCACCAACCTGTTTTTAGCTTATTCCCTTAAAAAAAACATAACTTTCTTAGTCCAAAAAGATTTATTTATATTCGTAGTTTACTAAATACATTTAACTTAAATAAATAAATAAGCATTTATATTCTATCACTAATTAATTTTATTAAAATATACTTCTTTTACGTGCATCACACATTTATTTGATTGCATTAGGCAAAGCACAAATCACTCTCAACTAGGATTATAAAGTCACATCTATAAAAAAAATTGGCACAAGCCAATAGTACATGTATGTATCAGGGGTGTGCGAAGTACGGATCCATATTAAAAATATGATTTTATGCTGAAAAAAAAAAATTATATCATGAATACAGCTTTTGGCACCAAACATAATTTACAAAAGGTTATATCGTCTTGGGACAATAGGTGTTAGTTATATTATCACAACATGTAATTCAATACAAAATTTGCCATGTGAACATTAATGTGTGATGTTCACTCCATTTACCCTTTAAAGTAATGTGTTTACCTTGTTTGGTTCCACTATTGTGTAGTCTTTGAGATACATCCAGAAAGTAATCAATTAAGGTAAAACTTCCACCTTTAAGGGTAAATGGAGGATACACGGGCAAATGTATGTTTTATTTAACAGGTTTTCTTTAATTATTAATAAAATTTGTTGTATTAAAATTATAAACAAATTATGTTGCTCACTATCAATGTTATAAAATTATGAATATATCAGAAAAATGTAGTTAGCAAATGATATTCATTTGGTGTCATTAGAGCATTTGGAAAGATGACTTTTAAATGTTTTGAATAATAAATAATATTTTTTATCAAAATTAAATGATGAAGAAGAATCAAAGTTGGATCGACTTCTAGCGCACTCCTCGTATCTCAGTTCAACAAAACTCACTTGCGGCATGAAGCTGGGCTTGACAAGGAGACTTGTTTTAACCATTTGATGTTCTTTTAAATTGCCACTCTCCTAATTTTTGATATTTACTCTTGTGTGAACATTAACATTTTCTATTACCAAAAAGTTACTGAACAATACACACATGTATTTTATGAATTTTTAAAATAATTTTTCGCAACTTGTGGTTTCTTGTTCTGTGAATTTAATTAAATTATTTTATTTTGTTTACAAAGTTTAAAGTGCTGGACAAATCAAGAGAATAATCTAGGGTACAAGCATTTATTTAATTATCTGTTTAATGTGTAGTTCATCTTATTATAGACTCTGTGATTCTTAAAAATGGAAATTCAAAGCACATTTTAGAAAATACACCTTTTTTGTGTTAATATTGTTAACAACTTACTAAATTAATAGTAATATTTTAAAGGTATTGATGATATATATCAAAAGTGACACGTGAAGATCACATACTTGGATATATGAATACAAGAGAGTAGTTCTAATAACTTTTAATAGCAGAAAGGTTGAAGATGTAATTTATAGTAGCTGTACTCACATCTAAGTGGAGAAAGATTGGGAAAATAGTAATAAAAAAAGGTTTCTAAATAATGCCTGACAACAAGTTATGGACCACACTTAGACGATATCATTACAGTCCTACACATTGAAAGAAATCCGCATTTAGTAGAAAATGTGTTTACAATGTTTCAACTGGAAAAAGTTTATGATTAGTTAGAATTTAATATTTTTTATTTGCTTCATGAATTAATAAATGCTGAACACGAAGAAACAATCACTGGAGGATAAATAAATTTAGCAACATTAAGTAGAAGCAGAAATGGACAGTGAATTCTGTGGCAAAAGAACCTTTTCTCCAATAATTTCTGTTGAATCCATAAAAAAAAAACTAGCCTTTTAAGACATGACAGCTCATCAAACACACAATATAAAATGGGTCCAGTCACAAATCAAACTTGTTATTGAGGCCATAATAATGGAGGGGAGGAACATAGATATTCCCTTTACAACAAGTCTCTCCTGTGAGTCCTTGCTGCTGAGCCGCAAGTGGTACTAATCTAAATAGATAAGATAATCATTAGTCATTACTAAATAGTAGGCCTAAGCTGGTTACCGGTTTAGATAATTTTGTATCCAAGTAAGTTTAAATGATGATATATTTTAAAACACAAATTTGTTTTGTGTTTTAGCTTTTGCCAACAGGAGTTGAACCCCGAATAATATGTTACAAGAAACCTGATTAATTAATTAATTTCTACTTTAAATTACCCTTTAAGAAAATCCTCTTTTCACCCTTTGATGTACGTAATTAATATTATATATTGAAGGTATAGTCAAGATGGATAGAAACAAATAAAAGGAACAAACACCATATGACTTTTATAGTGGAAAGAGAAACACAGCTCACACTTTACAACACTTTACACTGTAGTCACTGGAAAAAGATCATGGTTGCCACTATTTTTCTTAGTTCAAAATTTCCTGTTTTTTCCAGGATTATTTTTACCAGACATTTTAGAGAAAAGTATAGAGGATGAAATTTCATATTTAATTCGTAAAATTGATCACCGTGAAGTAGTCATACAGTCCAATGTTTCTGGGAGCACAGGGGAGATAATATGTTTTTGCAAAAGTGTGCTTAGTTCTTCAGTTTATTTTTTCTTTCCAATTCCAAAAAACCCATACTCTGTCTTCAAAAACTTACTCCAAGGTGTGTGAAATGTGCAACGAAGTGTTCCTAACCCTCTTCCATGTGAAAAATTATATGTCTCAAAGGTGAAAAAAGGGTTTTCATTAATGAGTTATATTATAAACTTAGTGAGCCATTTAGTTGTGTGTTACTTATATTTATATAAAATTTATTGATGCCTCTGTTCATATTGTGGAGTCCATAGTTTGCTACATTAATAAATAAAACTAATTTAGTAAATCTATTCACATTTGTTTTAGTTAAATTTGAGAAAATAAATATTAGTATACTATTCTAATATATTGGGGTGATATGCTTGGCTCTACTAATTAGTAAATGATCAATACACTTTTTTATTACTTTAATTGTTCATTTAATGGGATGCAAAATAAATATTAATTTGACAAAAACTAAACTAAAGATTACACAAAATTGGTTATGACTATTTTGATTCACATGCTTCAAGTGAGAAAATATTGAAAGAAATAACAAATAGTTGAAAAACCATGTTTGAATAAAAGTATTAATAAGGGACTTGTTTCTACCAGTTAGAACAAATTTAAAAAAAAGTTTGAATTATATACATGGTTATCGATTCAAGACACACAAGAACATTCAACATGGCCTACAATTCCTTATTTACAAAGTTTCACCGAGTAAGAAATTAGTGCACAATACGTGTTAAGCCTGTTACACGATTGAAGAAACTTAAAACAAAAGACAAGTTTATAACTTGAATGTGTGACTTCCACCTAATATAATCAAGTGTTGACTTTACATTTTGGAAGGTTGTAAATGTAAAGTCAAAGTTGTTTGGTGAGCCAATCAGAAAAAGTATTTTCCTGTGGGTGTTTATCGTCAGCCATCTTTTCATAAAATTCAAACACAGTTATGCAAGTAAAATGATTAGTTGGATATATGTGATCAAACTAACAACTAACATATAAATACATTATAGCACATCGACTATTTAATTTAGTAAAAAGTATAAATTCCAAGTTTGTTAAAGTAAAAACTTCATGTTCCCAAGTCTACACATTTTTTGATTGAGTAACCAGCTTCATAGGTATATTCTTAACAACCAAAGATATCCCTACTAATGTGCAATTAGCAAACTAGCTTGTTCCCAAAGTTAGAATAATACTAGTACAAAGGAAATTATATTACTGTGTTAACAAATGCTTACTCTAAAACAATAATACTTCAAAGTAATGGAAAATATAAAACAATAAATAATAAACTTGTTTATAAATTACAAAACATAACACTAGGCTAGATAAAAGTAACAAGTAGAAGGAATAACCAGTTTGATTACTTGATTAAAATAGGTGGTATTTTGCATGGTCTTCAGTTTGGTTTCATTCAGTGTTTAAACAACTATACCTCAGTTTTATCTTCTGTGGTGCTGACTGACAGCTCACAGCTGACTTCTGAAAGTCAACATTTAGGTATATCCCTAAATTTTGACTGTCAGAAGTGACAACTGATAAAGACATGGTTTTTGCAGATCATATGGTTCGGCGTAGGGATACATAATTTGGTCTGGTAGCTTTTCAAAGCCGTCAGAAGTCAGCTGTGAGTGTCAGTCAGCACCACAGAAGCTAAAACTGAGGTATAGGTGGGCTTAAATCCATCTACAAAGAAATATACCACAGGTAAGGGTAAGAGAACTCATCCATCAGTATATCTATGGATAGGAACTTCAAATACCTTGATTCTTTAAGAATATTAGAGATTTGAGAGTCAAAACTTATATTGTTTTTCATAAATTTTAATTATGGCGATGACAGGGTGGACGAGAATGGTGTCGAACATATGTTTTCAGCCCGAAGATATTCACTTGACATGGGAAAGGGGTGATTCAAGAGAGATGATTGATTTTGTGGTGTTGATGAGAGACTTGGAAGTTTAGTAAAGAATATTAGTTTGGAACAAAATAAGAGGCTGTAGTTGAGTGCGTGAGAGATGTGTGTGTGGATCTGCAGCGGTGGGAAACTTAAAAACTAAAAAGAGATTCATGGTGGAAGGAACAGGTGAAAGAAGCCGAGAGAAAAAAAAAGATGCATATAAACAAATAATTGCCGTGAAGAGTGAAACAGAACGTAATAAGTTGTAAGATATAATTATATACAGAGAGAAAAAGATGAAAGCAAAGAGAGTAGTAAAAGAGAGTAAAGAGAAAATGAGATTGAAATAATGCAGATCATTTTGGAGGAAATAAGAAGCTGTTCTGGAAGTGGGTAAAGAAAAGAAACAAGGAGCGCAAGGAAAGACCTACGACATTCAGAATGAGCGTGGTGAGATGATCTGGGATGAAAACAGTCTAATAGAGTGATGGAGGGAGTATTTTGAGCAATAGTATGCGAAAATGGAAATTAGCAGAAAAGAGGAAAATGTTATGAGAGTGAAAGAATTGCAAAGCTGCAAAAGTAGATGAGTGAAATTCTTAAATGTGGGGGTGCAGTATTACTTGCTAGATTGTGTGAGTTGTTCAATGTGTGTGCTGGGATTTTGAATGTTCCTACTGACTGGAATAATGCTGTCATTGTTCCTTTGTACAAATGTGTTGAGAGAGTTTTATTTGAGAGGATGAGGGAAAGAACTAAGGACAGGATTTGGGGTGTGCAATGTGGTTTCATACCAGGTAGAAATTGCATGGACCAGATATTTTCATTGTAACAAGTGATTGAGAAATGTATGGCAGTAAGGAAGAAAGTTTATCTGGAGAAAGTGTAAAATCGGGTGAATAGGAGTATGTTATGGAATGTTCTTAGAGAGTATGGTGTGAATGCAACTATGGCAGTGTATGATAGAAGTAAACCATGCGTTATTTTTTTTTTTTACATTAAACTGTGTGAATGTGGCAACAGGCAGAATGGATGTTTGTATAAATGTCCCCAAAACTAAGGTGATAGTTTTTGATAAAGAGGATCAGGAAATGATTTTAAACTTAGTATAAATGGAAAACTGTTAGAACAAGTGAATTGTTTTGTGTATCTGGGCAGAATGTTCTGTAAAAATGGAAGGATCGACAGTGAAATCAACAGACGGGTGAATGCATCTCAGAGAGTAGTTGGATGTATGTGGACTATTGCAAAGAA
Source organism: Timema podura (assembly GCA_033556935.1). Classification (NCBI taxonomy): domain Eukaryota; kingdom Metazoa; phylum Arthropoda; class Insecta; order Phasmatodea; family Timematidae; genus Timema; species Timema podura. The sequence goes on from JAVRXN010000008.1 coordinate 21,828,348, forward strand.
TGAAGAAGTATTGAAAGAGGCAAAAATTGCAGTGTATAAAAGTGTGTTAGTGACAACATTGTTTTATCGATGTGAAGTGTGGGTTTGTCAGGAGAAACACAAGAGCAAGGTGAAAGCGGTTGGAATGATATATCTAAGAAATGTATGTGGAAAAATGCATATGGACAGAGACAGTAATTAATGAGTGCTGAAGGAGTGCAATTTGAAAAGGGAATCCAATAGGTCAATGTGAAATAAGTGTTTTACGTTGGTTTGGGCATGTTGAGAGGATGAGTGTGGGCCGAGTGATGAAGGAAATATATGAAGGTAGAGTGTGTGGATCAAAAGGAAGGAGTAGGCCATGTAAGACGTGGCTAAATGTTGTAGATGAATGAGTGAAAAAGAGAAACATTAAAAGTTTAAAAAATAAAAGAGCATGTATGACTTGGTGTATGGATGTTGTTGAAACAAAGGGTGTGTAGGGAAGTGTAGATAAATTAAGTGAGGATAGATTAAGTACGGAGTTGTTTTTTGAACTATATGCATAGTTTCTTGCCTACACCATGAGGGAATAGTGTGATTAGGTATGAATGTATTTAATTTATAATTTGTTGTAGAGCTTTTATACTGCTTATTGGTGGTTTAGCCCAACATAATTATTGAACATACTTAAAAACCAAACCACTAATTTATCACTTAGTTGAATGTATGAAACCCACTTCATTGGCTGCATGGTCTAAAGCGCTACTCTTGCAGTAGACTTTACCGTTGATGACAGGGAGATCAAGGTTTGAATCTCAGTCGGGTGTAGCGAGGGTGGTTTTTCCAAAATGGTCTTTCACTCTCTCCCCCCCCACCCACAAAAACGCGGGTAAATTTCCTCAAAATATAACCATGCTAGTCCTTAAAATATTAGTCAAATTAGTACATAAGTGTGTAACCCAAACATTTGGTAAAATGCGATGATTAAAAAGTATAAATAATATAAAGAATTTGCTATAACTAGACCTTTGCGGGAATGGCATTTTTACTTTTGGAAATTTTTGGGCGATATATATATATATATATACACATTTCACACAGGAATGGGACAAGAAAAATTTTAAAATAATTTTCCATTTTAAACTTATGTTTATTTTTCAGATTCACAATTTTAGTCTAAACTTAGCCTTCTCATTCATTTCAATAATAGATTAAAAATAATTTTAAGATAATACTAGAAGCTTAGGGCAAGAGACAAAAACTCTTATTAGGTTGCAATTCAGAGGTCTGGAAAATAAATTTTAATTCCGTAATCTTGTAAAAAATTTTAAAGGAAAAAAAATGTAGACTAAATTATTAAGTTGATTTAATTTTAAATTGTAAGTTTTCTAAATAAAAACTAAATCCTATTTTGTCCATAAAGTTTTGGTGTAAGGTAAAATAAAAAACAGATAAACCTGGGTTTTTTATTATTATAATTGTGCGTATAAGTGCATATATGTGCATATAAGTGCGTGTAAGTCTTAAATATAAATAAATTCTAAATATGGATTTTAAGATAGACTTAAAAAGTTCTTGAATAAAAAAATTAATGGTGTGAATTTTAATTTTTCACAAAATAAACATCAAGACATTCAAACTAATCTGAATAAATAAAAGTGAGCCACAATCTCGTCCATAAGAATACTAAAAACATTTCTCAATCAAGCCAGTATGTCTGGTTACACCTATGTTTTAGTTATTAAACATATAATAAAAAGGGCCGTTGGACTTCGAAAATATTAGTTTACTCAACTAATATTATCTACGATACAAAAGAAAATGGATACCATTCCAGATAATAATATTAATCTAATAACTGTATCTAGCTGCAAAATAAGTGTGGAGGTGTATTTCATGCATCATTTGATGTTTAAAAAGCTACTTTCATCATTATTTTTCACCAAACATATGTTTTCCTCCCCTAAATATATTCAGGGATAAATATTACCCTAAGTAGCTTAGTGTGATTGTTATTTAATGGTGCTCAATTGTGTTGACTAGGTACAGTAGCTGTAAAATAAAAGCAGCCCAAATTTTGGGTATCCGTCTGATTAAAGGAATATAAGGTTAATGTAACTTTAGTAAATTAATAATATTGTTAATGAGCATTAAATACAAACACCACATTGATAGATTGTCCTTAATTGTAACTATTTAATATTAATTTTTCCTGAAAAATCTTGTGAAATAATTATTCCCGCCTGAGTTTTGGGAACTTCCAATTTCCCGAATTTTCTCCTGAAGCTCAGGATTCCAATCAAGCCTAATTATAGCAGAAAATGTCAATTTTCCCAATCAGGAACATTAGGGAAACTTATAGCATGTATAACTATTTCAGAATATCAAATAAAAGACCTGCTATTAAAAACCTAGCCTATTATTTCGAATCAGCTATATATTTAGGGTGGCCACAAAACTGTAGAAAGAGAAGCCCCAAAACATTTTCTAATCTAATAGTTCAAATGTACACAAAACAGACTGGATAAGGATGTTCAAAAAATCAAAATACTCAAATTGTTATATATACAATTTTTTAAATGCTATCAAAATAAAAATAAAATATGCTTAGTGTGATGGAATAAGAGGCAATAAAGATATTTCTCTTCTCTAGACAGCCAGTTTTACCATTTTGCCTGAATAATTAACAAATTCCTTGACATTTTTGGGTTTTTCATAATTTACCTGATTGCAGCAACTCTGATACTTTAGTTCTACTTCATATATTTTAAGTATTTTTTAAATTATTTGCCCCCCACAACCTGTTCTAGCTCCACTACTTTAAGTTCCTGTCTTGAACACTTGTATATTCCATCTAGAACAACTACTGCTACCTAGAATTATATAGCCAAAGCTATTATTTATGCTATTAGTGGGAATTACACCATCTAGATATCATATTCTGAAAATTGAAAAATGATACCTGAACACGGGAATCGAACCCAAATCGAAGCCAAAGGTCCCGGGTTCGATTCCAGTGTCCAGGTGTCACTTTTAATTTTCAGAATACTGCTACGTAGCAACCACTTTGTGAACTATTTGAATACTACCCTCTATTAGCATTGACCTCCTGAGGAAGACAGCTGCAGTTTGAGAAAGCTCTTGTCTAAAATATTTTGTATCTCAACAATTTCTACCCTAGGTAAGTGGGCTGGTTATACCTCCTACTTTTAACCAGATCATGACATTAAAATTACTCCAAACAAAAGCCCTGTGTACAAAAAAAATAGCACAATTTTCATAATAATTTATTATGAAAATAGCACAATTTTCATAATAATTTATTATGTTGCTACTCCCTTCCAAATATTATTAGCAGAATTTACAAAAGAATAGTTTTTTTCTTCTTCTAAATAATGTTAACATATTATTCTTAAGGACAGTATTCTATCCATGTTAAATCATTAATGTCCGGGGTTGTAATATAAAAAAAATATGTTTTAAATATTTATTTCTAATTATAATTTAATTATACAAAGATGTGAGATTATTTAAACCACTAAGAAAAACACCGGTAAAAAAAGGAAACCCTAAAGAAATAGCTGTTTCAAGAAGGAACAAAAAACCTAAGAACAAACATAACATTTCAAATTTTTAACAGAGCTTAATTGTAAAGTTGTAAAATCATGTTATGCAGCATTTGTATTAAGCGTGTACAAGTACATGAAAATTCAAATGTCCAAGTGGAATTTTGATAATTGTTCTGACTCGACATGAACATGAGTGGAATTAGCCCGATTCAATTTTAAGATATTATTTCCTAATGAACAGTTTCTAAGGCTTTGCACACCCCAATACTATCTATAATTTTATGTTGCATTTTCTTAAGAATTTTAAATTTTTTAGTAATAGTCCACACCTTTTTGAATATAAATATTAATTAAATTCCATATTTGTTGGTGCAAAAACTCAAAAATTGTTCTTTTTCTTTCACTTGGTACAAAAATTTGGTTGATAAAATTCAATACCAACACAAACTGCATGGACATACATACATAACAATTTCTTAAAACAATACATTGAACCCATAAACACCCAACTTCCCTAGCTCTTAATAATTATCACCTATTTGTTTAAATAAAGCACAATTTAATTTAATTTCTTGAGACCATTATTTACACATGATTATGATTTGAAGCAATTCTCTGGTAATTTCAAAGCAAACTTTGACACAACACCTTTTACACGGCAATAAAAAAATACTTCCTTCACTCAAACCAACAATTCATTTTTAGTTACATCAAACATTAATATGTCTAGGCTATCATTTATTAAGTACAAAAACAGTAACACTTATTTTACATAAATGTGTTAATTTACACAGACACATGCCATTAGCTATTTATTATAAATAATACAGTACCTATTAACAAAATTAATATTCAATATTATATTTTTACAATAATATGTACTTATATGAACATGATACAAACTTTAGTCAAAAATATAAAAATGACCACATCTAAAAAGTTACTATGGATGTATTACTATCCCCGTGTAAACATTATAAAACCAGTTATGTACCAACATCTTTTTTTTTATGTAATGCCTTCTTTACCAGTCCAAGAAGAAAAAAAAAACACTCCCTCTATAAATGCTGACAACTTGAATTTAAAATGAAATGAAAATAAGTTACTAAGGGATCAAAGTTGAAACAAAATAAATATTTTATCAAAAAGTAAAAATCATTTATTAATATTGATATTGATACAAATCTATAGTTGGTGCTTGATCTGTTCCCAGGTAGATTTTTAAAACAAAAAATAGAATCTGGAAAGAGTAAATGTCCATGTAAATCCAAATTGAGCTTGTTTGATAGTTTTTAAATAAATAATAAAATTACCGATTCCAAAAATAATAGTGGATGTATAACATGCCCATATTGTTATCACTGAATTAACATATTGTCAATATCAAAACAAAAGATGTGTTTGGTAAAGATTAAAAAAATTCCGATGGACTTGACAGTGAGTTTAGCTCTAATATATTTAAATTAAGGATGTCAAACTCATTTCTTAAGCAATCACAATTCTCAATGCCTTAAAATCCCAGTAAATGAAAACCCTGGAATTGAAATGAAACAGATAGATTTGGAGTTGGGTTATTCTTTAATGTTTGCGTGTTTGAATTATTTTTCCCCCATTTTATTTTAGTGCAAGAAGAGTGTGATGTACTCAACATTTCTCATGTGTTATAATGAAATTTAGCAAATCAAACATAACTGTTTAAGTATATTTTTACTATTTACAATTTTAAGTTGTTTTTTTAACTATATTACAGTACAATACATAAATAAATAAGTTATTTTTAATAGAAGTTAGGATGCATAATAAGGATTTGAAATAAAAAAATTTGCAGATGAAAAAATTGAATTAAAATATAAAGGCCATAACTCAAAATTATATTTTATTTTCTTAGGGCTAAAAACTAAAATAAAATCACAAAGAATCAACAAAATCATATGAAAATAATTTACTCAAAAAGTGTACTTTTTGTTCTTTACTATATGTTTTGGAAGAAGGTACAAGAAATATGGATGACAAATAAACAAACTAGAAATCGTCAATGGCAACCAACCTTTAAAAAGATTAATGGAGATGAATCCAATCCATACCTGTGCATGAATGACATTTAGAATATGGAAATTGTACAGGCAAGTAATAACAATTTCCTGCAGGAACAAAAGAGAACATTTTTTTTAAATGTTATAATCTAGGTGTATATTAATTTTTCAAATTTATAATATTAGTTCAAATATTAATCTTTCTTTACTTATTCCCGTTTTTTTTTTTTTTTTGTTGTTGCCGCTTTAGGAACTTGCGTTGCGCACTTCCCACTCCTGATGAGTTCCAATAGAATTAAGAATAAGTCAAGGGATTGGACAGTAACAATTGATTTTCTTTAAGTAGCAGTCACTATCTATTTGTCTAGTGGAAGTTGTGTAAAGTATGGATTATGTTCCTTTTTTATTGTAAAACCCATATTGTGTCAGTTCCTTTTTCATTTCTATTTCTCATTCCTATACCTTCTTCTATATATATAGCAAATTGTACTTCAAAAAATGATAAGAAATTTTCCTAGAGAAACAAACAATTTGATGATAAAATTAGAAGCTTAGAGAGTTATTAATAAATAAAACAAATTGAAAGTTTCAAATAAGCTAAATGTAGAGGTAGATAGATGGCAAATAATATATTTTTGCATGAAAAAATTTGTAAAATAAAAAAAAACTCAAAAATGTTTTGCTTTATTTATTTTTAAATTGTATACTTTCCATAGGAAAACTAGATATTATTTTGTCAAAAATGCACTGTAAATTTTCTTTAGAAAAACTTAGCCCTAATAAATTATGATTCTACAAACTTATTAATTTAGCATTTGTTTTAAGGCTGTCAAACTTGATTCCTCAATACCTCAATACCCTCGATTAGTACTGGTATCAAAAAAATCGAGAATTGATCTTAACATTACAATTCTCGCTACTTTGATTCTTAGTTCTCAATAAAACTGGCAACTAAACAAAACGGCAACATTCAGAATAGGTAATAATCGATTATCTCTCATATTAGTTTAGTTGCCGTTTCAATTAAATGCTGGCAGTTTGTAAATATACTGTGTTGCTCCGAATATAATAGGAACTGACATTATGACAGTAACAAGAGGTAAAAACATAACAGCTTTGACAAACTTTTTTTAAAAGTAAAAGTTAAGTGAGACTATCAGAATACATGAATCGATTTTAAACAAACAATCAATATATAATATTTAGACTAAGGATGGCAATTTTCTGTAATATATCGATATATCTATCATTAATTGATATATCACAACGTGTTATATTGAGAGTTACGATATTTCGATTAAATTATGATGGCCGCTCTCTTGTAATTATATTCTTTGTCACTTTCAATTTTTAATGTTTTACTTAGCTCTTTGAATAAGACAAGTTTAATAAAAATAGAGTAAAAAAAGTATGATTTATTTTCAATAGATTTAGGGCGTAGTCCGATATATCGTTGCCAAAACAATTATTCACTAATTTCTGGCGAGCTATTGTGCTTATGATCAGTTATGGCAGACAACTTTAAATTTTTGTAACGTGTGAAATGTGTTCTTCTTTACGTTATAAAATCCCCAATTTATTGTATTAATTTTGAGTTTATCTGAATTTTTTGGCTTTGATTTTCAGTATAGAAGACTTTTAGTGTGTTTAGTAAATATCTATAAGATTGTGAGATTAAAGTTTCAAACAACCATGTGATGGTTGAAGTGGTCGAGTCCAAGTTTTGCATTGAGGGGGGAGTAGGGTATCAGGCACGTTAGATGTTCGGTACAATAACAATTATTATATCTAAAAAAATAGTTTTTGACTGTTTTTACAAAGCTAATCTCTTTTATTTGACAAATAATAGTTACAGAAAAAGTTTTTATTTTCAAGTGGCCCTACTTAATTATTTTAAGTTGCTACCAGTACAGTACTTGAATTTTCTTTCCAATGTCATTAATTCAAAACAGTGCACGTTCATTTAACAATCCTATTTGGTGAAATGAATAGACTTGTGTTCTCAACGACTGTTTATTATACCTTTTTTATTTATTTTTTATCTACAAATGTTTGATTCAATGAGGCTTCATTTGTTGGTAATAATACACATTTACTATAATGTAATTCCTAATTATGTTATTATTTTGATTATATGGTTTAATACTCAGTAAAATTGATATTTTTTTTGTTAAAATTAATATTTTTTTTAAAATTTTTTTTTGTATTACTATAAACGTTTTTTAGTTTTTGGCATGTTATGAAGTTGAATACCTACATATGTTTCTATACGAGGTTGGATGCTTGAGAAGAAAAAAAAAAATAATAAGGTTTAAGAATCAGAATCAGAATTAAGAATTGAAAAATCAAGGTTGAACTTAAGAATCGAAATCGAGAAAAACAGGTATCATAACATCTCTAATTTGTTTTAATGAATGAAATACAATCTAAATATAACTTTTATGACTGAATAAAAAAAATCCTAAATACTATTCAAAACTCTTGTTTTCTAAATATAATTCATATTTAATATTTTCACTTTAACTAGATTGATGTGGGTACACAATCTAAATATCAACTTAATCTATTCTGGTTTGCCAGTGAAAGATAGGTTGGAGTTTGAATACCTAAATGGTTTTTTAATCTACCTTCATGGAAATGTGGATACATTTCCTCTAAATTCAACCTTTGTCATCCCTATTTTGTTAGAATAATGATATATATATACACACATATGTGTACAACCAAAATAGGTAGCGAGACTTAGTTAAAAAAATAAATGTAAGCTTGAACATTTTTAAAAGATTTAAGGATCCATCTCTAGTTAAACTGTACATGTTGAATAGAAATCGAGAAAAACAAGAATTGTGACATCTTTAACTTAAATAGATTTTACATGAAAAAATTGTGTAAAATACATATACACAAATTACATGCATAGCCCCATTACTGGGTTGTAAAAGTTTGTGACTTCCAATGATTACAGTTAACTTTTAATCCCCAAGATACTGATTAAACGCACCAAACAACACCTCAAGATATATACACATGTTTTTGAAATGATGCTGCACATAATCCTTATATATTTGATAAAAATGACACAACTGTCATTATGAACTAAGCTGGTATGTATTCAGTTATTCTAAGTGTTTAATAAATAATTTTATTCTAATTAGTCATACTCACTTCCCTGTAAAAAAGGGAAATTAAGTAAAAATATCTGTATTGTAATAAAAACATTGTTTGGGTTATAACAACATTATTCAATAAACATTTTCATAAAACTTAGTAAATTAATCTGTATATAAGTGAAATATACAAATGCAAATCTGAGGTTAAGGTTATGCCTTTAAATTTGTGCATTTTTTAGTAAACCTAGGCACTGACTTTGAGAGCCTAAATGGCAGCTCTCCACTATTTGGCCCTCCTGGGCGGAGGGACAGGACTGTCTGGGGGTGTAAGAGAGATAGTGTCTGTCTTAATCACCAGGGACTTTCGAGCTGTTGTCTTGAAGGAGAGTTTCTTCAGGGGCCGCGGGGAGATGCCGTGTAAGCCGTCCGTGGCAGCAGACTCGGCGCCTGAACAACACAGACATGAGAGAACGTTAGCTCATACCAAGAAGGGGTTGTTTAGTGCAAAATCATAATTTTGTCTTAGATCCAATCCCTAAGGTCCTTGTGGATTTAAATAAATGTTAAATTTTGACACCAAGTTTTTAAATATGACATTGAAATATATATTTAATATGGGCATTTGACATACACCAATATTCATAATATAAATGTGTTGAAAAGACACACTTGAACACGGGTCTAGAGTTTAATTCTAGAGTCCAGGTGCCATTTTTCAACATATGTTTACATGGCTTGAGGTTTTACTCAAATTTATGACTGTCAATTTGAAGCTGGCAATGATGTCGGACACAATTGTGACTTAGGTTAGTTTTAGTTTACATATTTTAACACAAGGGTTATCTAACCTTGACCCACATTAGTGCATATAGAGGATGATGGGAAAACAGCAGTGATGAATCAAATGTGTAAAACAACAATCCAGTGCACCTGGACTTGATTCAAACTTTGACCTATTACGAGTCAGAATTAGTGAACACTGGAGAGTTTCCTAAAGTTTCTTATCATCATAATCATAGTTATCATTATGATGATGTTCCAACCCCAGTTTCCTGGGTGTGGTCAGTTCAATCTCATGGATAGTATCACAATCTTTTAAGTCTTTCTTCACTTGCTCTATCCATTGTAATCATGGTCATCCAACCAATATCATCCCATTTACATCCATTTCAAAGTAATGTCTTGTTGTTTCTAGCCCACTCTGATTTTCCCTAGCATCCCTCATATTGGTCAATCTCTTTTAGTTCTTTTTTAAATTGACAGCTGCAAAAACAGATCTTGGTGCATGAATACATGAAAGAAAAGCTAGTAAATGTCGGATTGAAATTCATCTTATGTCAGTTCTAATACATGTTCTGGTTTTTGATTTTAATTAGAGATGGGTTGATTCCTATATTTATTGAGTATGAATCTAACTTTCTTTCGAACGTTGGACCCAAATTGGAAACCTCAAATCTATAACTAATTAAAATTTTAGTTAAAGTAAAAATAAAGAACGCTATAATATTGACTTTAAAATAGGCAACACTTTCTTTTACCAAAAATAGCCTTTATAAAACATTAGCTCAGCCTATTTCTACTAATGCGCACCAAATGTACCTTTGAGGAGCGAGTGTAGTTATATCAGAATAGTTTATAAGCCTTAACTTCAAAACGTGTTTTAAAAATAGATGAACATTGCCCTCTAAAGATAGATTTGAGCCAATATGGCTGAGTGCATTAAAAGTCGAAACTTCTTTCTCTGCTATGATGACTTTTCACAAATGTTTTGAAAGACTTTTTGTTGCAGTTTGTTGGTCACTATTGGTTTTTTTTTATTGTGAGAAGAATTTAGTGTATTTGTTTACTAAGTTTGGACTGTTAAAGGTTGCAGAACATGATTAAAAAAAACATCTCTAGGCCAATGGTTAAGACATAGTTATAACAACCAATTAGAAATCTTAGTATTATACATGTAAATTATATGAACATTAGGAAAGCTAAAGGAAATTGGGTGCATTTGATTACTTTCGATGTGAATTCATTTTTCAGACAAAAATAATTGTTTCTCTATCAAAATGATCCATAGAGTGTGGCCTATATTTGGGGGCGGATTATTTTCGGGTCAATAAAGTATACTTTTAAAAAGTCGCTGAATGATTTGGTGTTACTGAGAGTGGCTTTTTAATTTATTTATTTTTACATCTACTAGTTATAAAGAGCAAAGAAGACACTTTATTTGAGTAAATTAATTGTTTTTATTCAATTTTTTTAGTCAGAAGCTTAAGTGTCGTGTTTTTCATTAAATAAATATCATTTCTATTATCAGTAACATAAAATTGAATGATTTGTTCAAGTCAAGGACTTCATATTTGGATTAAGATATTTTTACAGTGTTTTTGAATCTTGAATTTCTTTAAAATAATAGGATTATAGCAACATTTTATCTTTTTTTTATTGTTGGAATTATCTTGACTGATTATTATACAAATATTTAGTTGAGTATTCAAATGGTTAAATTAAGAATATATTTAAATGAAGTAAGCCACATGCTGACAATAATGTAATATAAGCTAGAAATAATAACACACAAACCATCATGCAAGCATGGACTACAAAGTGAAGCACATAAATATAAAACGAAGCCCCACAAAATTTCAAAACTTAACCAAATTAGGAAGTTTTCAATCACTATGGAAACATTTAAGAAGACATAATGTAAAGTGGTCAGGTCTCTAGACCATTTCTTTTAAATAACTAAATTAGTTTGACATTATTTACATGTTAATAGGATCATACTGAAGTACTAAATTTATAACATCTTATTGTTTTCCATTTGTCTAGGCCTAATTTAAGCTATATGTTAGAATCAAATGTTTTAATCATATCTAAGTGTGGGGTCTAATATTAAATATAAGTTGTCTAAATCTTAACCAAAGTTGTAAGCAATATTTGTTTTAAATTTCAAATCATTAACTTCATTTTTCGGCCTTTAACTTTTAAAATCTAGTATTATTCATTTTCGTAAAGTCTTTGTGGGAATCTTAGCTTCATCTAAATTTATTACTTTTACTTTTCACTTGCTTTTTAATCTTATCGGTACCCGGAAGCTGTGAGGTGCACCTGTGTCTTGCACGTGTGGCCTCACAGTGGAAAGGGAAGGTTTGGCGCGAACTGCTAGCCAATCAGCATCCCCGATTAAGCGTCTGTTTTTGACCCTAAGTAGAAGGGAAGCGTCAGATGCAAGGCACTTCCTAATTAGCACGCGAGTCGATAGGACGTGCTGGGAGATTTTCCCGATCAGCACGCGAGTAGAAAGGATGGGTATTGTAAAGTTCTAATACGTGCTTAGAGATGGGTTGGAGGAAGACTAGCCCATGTGGCTAAAGGCCCACGGCATTAATTATTTTATCATCTTTTCATGTAATAAGTATTCTGTTTCATCTTTACCTTAATTAACCTAGTACAAATGTCTTAAATGTTTCTCCATAATAAAACTTCTACTTCACAAGTTCCATTTCTTTAATCAGCGACGTCCTCTACCCCCACCATAATACTAAGTTACCCCGAGATGCTCTATCCAACAAACAAACTGACTGCCGTGGACCGATAATAAGCAGAGAAGGTGAGGAGGAGAAGTGACTAGGTACAATAATGAAATAAAAATCTTATTTTAATTTTCAATGCAAACATGGTAGAAAATACAAAAAATGACTGTAAATAATTGGTTGCTATAAGAAAGGCATTCATTGGAAAGCAATCAACTACTACTATGTTTGTGAAATTAAGACAAACAAAGAGTTTTAAATACTCAATTAGCTAAATAAATTCAAGGGTATATTTGTTTATATGGCTCTCCAATAGTCTAAATTCAGCTTGTTTTAGGTTCAGGCTTCTGGCCTTTGAATTTGTGGAAGACTATTTAGTGACCTGAAGAATATATGGCAAAAAAAAAAACAAGCAACATAAATACCCCAGCCAGTTAATTTACTATAAGATATATTAAAATTTTGGACATACATAGAAAACTAAGTTAAACCCCTTAAATTAGTAGATGATCAAGTCTTGTAGAGATGGACCTTTAAAATGACCGCTCTTATGTTAAAAGGAGGGTAAATTAAAAGCCTTAAAATTATTCCAGATACTAATAGAAAAATTCGTAAATAACAAAGAAATGTCCTTTAATAATGTTAGTTTCCCTAAAATGTACAAGCATGCTATTTGTTTAAGCGGAAAATAAAACTCGGACAAGGGAATAAAACATGGGCTCTTTTGGGTTTATGCGCCAATTATCTCCCAATGGAGCCATCCTTGTGTCCAAGACTTCTTTTCACGTGTTAGCCTTGAATATGATACAAACCAGGATGACTCATGAGTTGATCACTGACTCACAACACCAAAAGGTCATGGGTTTGAACTCTGCCTCTGGGTGATTTTAGTTTATGAGTATTGTGTTAATTATAGATAAAAATTAAGCACGGTGTTGTTCAATAGGATGCCCACCTCTACTGCGGGCCTCAGCGCCCCCGAGGTTCCCCCCTCTGAAGGGGAAGCGATGATGGTGGTGAGAGTCGAGGAGGGCGGCCGCCAGCGTGGAGCTCGGGGCGGGAGGGCAGTTGGGCTCAGGGCAGCGGGAAGCTAGAGATGTGCCTGTAAACACCCCTTCCTAAATTACTCCGCTACATAGGGTTCTAGGTTCAACACCAGTATTGACCAGCTCAACCTCCCGCGGCAAGAACAGCTTTAACACCTCCTTAATCTGAATTAAGACATTTAAAACCATGTAAAATGAAATATGAAATAAATCGCCTCACACACTTGAATAAAAAAAGTTTGTGAACTTATTCAAAACAATTAGTAAATATTAGTCAAATGTAGGGGTGTGCAGATCTTTGAACAAAATTACACTGTCAGCAATGATTACTAACCTTTGCTAATAAAAATATTGACAGCTAATATATTCAATTTATGTCCAATTTTTGCAATACCAAACTGTTATATATACATTAAAAATTAATGTTCATATGAAATAGGCTAGGGCTGGGTCTATCAGCCCTTTTGCCGATTTTGCCGATCACTGATGTCGATCATTTGCTTTATTATCTCCACATTATTACAAAGGTTGACCTTGGTGGTCTTGGGTTAAAGACGCTAGCCTCAGGATCCGATGTTAGCGGGTTCAAACCCAGCTGGGGTCAACAGATTTTTCTAGAGCAATAAAAATCCATAGCACAACTTCCTTTAGAGGGGAAGTAAAGCCGTTGGTCCCATGTAGATTGTGGCATGTAAAAGAACCCTGGAAGGTAAGTAAAAATATTTTTCCCGGCAAAATTGGTCAGTCCTTTCACTCTCGCTCATAGAAATTCTCGTGTGCTGATATAACCAATCAGTTCAGAAAGTACACGTTAAATACCTCAAATAAATTAAATTAATATTACAAAGATAACAGGCAAAATGATTCACATACATTTTTTAATATAAATAATTTTTTGTTCACTAAATTCTTGGTAAAAATATTTAAAAACATAAGAAATCATAGTAAAAAAACTTGAATATAGTGTGGCAAATATTTGAAAATGGGAGTGGTGGAAGTAAAAGGTAGATAAGTGTTTTAGAATTCCTTGATATAAATTCTAAATTGTGAACTGTGAGTGTAAATTATTAATAGGTACACTTGAAACATTGAGACAACTTCTTAGGAACTTTTACTACTTACATTAAAATTAAGATATAAATATTATTAAAGTTCATTGTAGCATTTTTAAATATATTTTACACATGCAAAAAATTATGAAATTAGATCTTTTCATTAAATTGACTATTTGGTATTCTATTCCAGAATAATGGTACAATAGGTTGAATTTAGTGAAAATTAACAATCTAAAAAATATTCTATGAAGGCATCATCTTCAGGTCAGATATTAAAACTATGTAATTGAGTATTCCATGTTGAGTATTCCATGTTGTGGAATACTCATTTACATAGTTTTAATATCTGACCTGAGGATGATGCCATCGTAGCATCGAAACATGTCATATAAATAACGTTGCAGCACTAGCAGCAGTAACCAAGGAACAGGGAAATACGGATATGAAAGAAACTCAATTTTTATATTTTTTCAAAATTAAATAACTTATTCTGTCAACTCTCAAAATAATATATAAATAAAAAATATGCATGACAAATCATCCTTTGTTTTTAAAAGCATAGTTTTAAGTATAATTTTGACTCAAATGTTTACAATTTTAATATATACTGAATTTTTAGATGTTTATTATAATTTCAAAATATTCCTAATAATTTTATAATGTAACTAAACTTGTAATTAATATTACCAATCTCTTTCAAATATCATTCAAATACTGTGCATATATATTATATTACACATTTATGTCTTTCACATTATTTAATACAACATGTACAACCTAATTTCAATAAAAATGGAATTTTATTTATAAATATATATCTTAATGTCCTTTCTTGGACCCAACATGAAATCTTTTAAAAGCTGAAAACAAAGAATCAATCTATTTAAATCAAAATTTAAGTACTGAAATGTGTAAAAGTAGAAATAATGATTTTTAATGCCAACCTCAAAAAAACACAACCTAAATCCATGAAAATAATGGTATAACCTGTGATCCCTTTTATATCTTTAAAATCAACAAAAACAGGTACTATCCATACAAACAGAAGCCCTGGCGTAGCGCTATCGCCTGTGTTACCACGTTGAAAAGTATATTGTATGTCGAGGTATTTGCCCAAATTACAAAGATATTGTGTTTATTTAGAAAAAAAAAACCTTAAATTAGTGTTATTCACATGAAAACAGTAAAATTAGTGTAAAAAATCACTTTATCGCAAATTTGAATTTTGCATGTCCCTAGTTATTAGTTTAGACGTAGAGAATAATTAGAATGGAGAATTTAGGCTTGTTACCTGAGGACCGAATAGGCCCGGGATAAAAGGGTGAGACAGGTTGAACTGGAGAGTACACCTGGGCGGCAAATTCTTCAAACGTCGTGGCATCTTTGTGATTGCGCACCACTGTCTCCAAGGACTTGGCCCTCTCCTCATAGCTGGACAGACGAATAAACGGTTAGTGCATTTTTATACATTTAAACGACATGCAATTTCTAAGCAAAGATAAAGGCTATCCAGCATAGGAGTGGTGGTAACTGACAGCTATAGCTATAAGAGGATTTTTACTGCAAACTTTCATTGAAAGTCACTAGTGTTAACTAAGGGCGTGTTCGAAGGCATTTTTAGCTTTGAGTCTAGTTCAAATTAAGCTTGAATGAAAAAGAGAGAACAATTATTGTACTAGAAATATTTCAAGTAGAATTTCTATAATAGATCCATGCATATGCCATGCATAATTACAAACATTATTTTTTTAGAGTTAAAATTATTTGTGAAAATATTTACAGTCCCATAAAATTTTTCCAAACATAATACAATTGCCTCATAAAGCGAAAAGAGTTTTTCCTTATTATAAAATAAATATAATATAATTGTACACATTTTTTTAACTGGACAAAAGGATGTTGTTATGAAAGTATATCTAAACATTGAATAAAATTAATTAAACCTGGAACTTTTTAGAAAAAGATTAAAAAATTCTGAGTACTCAAATTTTTTGAGATTTGGAAAAATCTTTGAGTCGAGTTTGAGCAGCTACCAAAACTCGAGATCAAATTTTCGAGTACTCGCACACCCCTAATTATATTACCAATAAAAAGTGTAATCAAATGTTTCTAATATTACTTCCCTAACTGTTACTGCATATATATATATATATGTATCTTTATATGACCATCTAGCAGAAAAGTTGCAGGTCTATAAAATAATATAGAGTAAACATTAAAAAAGGCTGGTAGGAGGTGTATGTATAAAGTATTAGAGCACTGCTCATGAGACAGCCATCTTCCAAGATTAATCTACAATCGGAAAAAAGGACTTACTAGTTCTGGTAGAATGGCAGCATGCTCCTTTTGGCTCTAGACGCGCTGATGGCCGAAGCCCGCACCAGTCCAGGTAGAACCTGAGCATCTACTATACACTCGTTGAAGAGTGGGCCAAAATATGGGACCTGGACAAAGTAAGCGCATATTCTCAAAAGTTTTTCATGCAAACATTTTCTTAAAACTATTTTATAAATCCACTGGTGTGATTGCATAAAGAGGACCAGGGTTAAGACTGCCAATATGGACACTCACCTCGGGCTTACGAGAGACTTGTATCCTAAACAAATTGTTGGGTAGCGGGTAGATGACAATGAGAACATCGCAGAACTCTGTGGGAATAATACCTCGCCGGTAGTCCCGGGAGTGCTCTGACCACACGATGTGCACTTCGTCATTACCCAAATGGCGAGTCTGGAAACAAAGCAAACATGGTGCTATTGCAAAATAAAAAAGTAATACGATATAGTCAAGTGTTGAGTGAGCCATAATTATTGTGTCAAACAATTTCATTTTATAAGATGTTGCAGAGTTTTAGGTGGGTATTCGAATGAGGTCTTTTGGACTGAGATGAAAATTCCAAGCTTTAGAAGTGTTGATAAAACTAAGGATGTTAAAGACAATTCTTTGATTCTAATTATATTATAATACCATAGAAAGTGTTAGAACTTCCATCCAACTAATAATATTTCAAGTTTCTGGCATGTAAAAGTCTGATTTTTCCAAAATGTATCTTAATTTTCAGAATTCTGCACATGCCTAAAAACTATAGAACTGTTTCAAAAGCCAGTTATGTCGATGTACCTTCTGAAGTAAGGACTCCTGGTTTGCTGAGGGCATTCTGGTAGCAACGTGGAAGATGACCTCCAGAAAGGAAGTGGCATAGTAAGGTGCCGTCTCTCCGGTTGTCTTGTTACGCTGTAGACCTCCAAGGAACCCTGTGTGCGACTCCAGCTCTACCTGAATACACAATAAAGACTCATGGTTAGGGCTGGGCCGATGCCGATTATTAATCCGATCATCGGCCGATTATCGCATAACCGGCGATTCCGATGATCGGTGTTTGAATCTCCGATTATTTATGCCGATTATTCAAAATGTGTGTGTATATTTTAAGTCCTAAAAAAAAAAATCTCTGCTCTCTCGTATGAGATCTTTGAATAATTAGCTTGTTCTTAGCGACTTAGGTTTGAAATAAACAGCACATCCAACATTCCAAACAGAATATATCAAAATAAATATATTTGCCATAGGTCTTTTTCCAATTTATACACGTTATTATAAAAAGAAATACTCAAGTAACAAATCTAATAATCATAAAATAAAATATTAGCAGATTGGTGTTGTTTTATTTCGATTTGTTAAAGATGCCTAAAAAATGAAACATCGGGCGTAATAATCTCGCTCATGCGCACATTTTGTTTTAAATGGAAACCGTTTTTCTTTTAATGCAAGTACAAAACTTTCCACTGGCAGGGAATTTGTTTCGCTCATATTTCAATATGAATTGAATTAATATATATTAATATTTAGATTTTACATTTTCTTTAGTAGTTAAAAGTAAATTAAAATAAGTTTTAAAGTATTTCTTAAAAAAAAACACGAAAAATAACTTTCGTTGCACATTATGTTATTTATTATTTATTTTATCATATTGAAGTAGAGATGGGCAAAATCGTTCTTTTAAATGAACGATTCATTGTATCTGGTTCAGTTCAATGATCCGTTCATTTTGACCCGTTCACCATTCATTCGATTTTATAAAGGTAGTTTATATTTAAATGTAGTTAAAACAACGTTATTTTTCATTAAAATTATTTAAATTGTTAATAAAAAGATCGGATTACTGTTTAAAAATGGTGATGCCTTTTTATTATACTTTTTTTTAAAGAAACCACTTATTTCTATACGATATTAATATTTAGTAGTTAAATTATGATGGAATGCTTTGTAGAATCATAAAAACCTATGTTATCATATATCTAAATGACAATACACAAAAATATTACGATTGTTAAAAATTGTTTAATATTGAAGCCATATTTTAATAGACATTGGATGTAAAAATTCCTATTTCATCTAAAAATAAAATAAATGTAGGCCTATTCTCCTTGTGTGCAAAAATGTGTGTGCCTTGATTATTTTTTATCATTAAAATTAAATTTAAATTTGCTGATTATGATTTGTCTTTGTCTAATGAAAGGGTCAGTAGGCCTATTTAATCATAAATGTGAAATCATATTTTAATTATCTAACATGTACCGGTATATTTGCTATTTATTAATGTGATTTGTTTTTGCTAAATGACAGGTTCACTTGTCCTAACAATAACAATATAAAATAATAATTAAACAACTTTTACATTTGAAAAGTTTCTATTTAAATGTTATTAAAACAAAACTATATTGGACATTATAAAACTAGTAAAAGTAACTTTTTTTTTTGCTTTAAGGGTCATTTTACTTTATACACTTATTACAATTTAAAACAAAATTAATCGGCATCGGTGATCGGCCTAATCGGCAACAAATGATCGGCATCGGACTAATCGGCAAAATAGCTGATCGGCCCAGCTCTACTCATGGTGGTTTCCTTTTAAGATAGTAAAGGAGGACGAGTTGTGGAAGCAAAGAGGAAGATGAAGGCATTTTACTAAACTGACTGGAAATAGTTTTTGGTGATGATGATGATAATGTCTCAGATTATGAATAACACTCAACTAAGGTAGTTAATACAATAAATACATTCAAACCACAGGTGTAGGAAGTGGTGAGGGGGGTTTAGGGGGTTCAATCCCCCCCACACCCCCAAATGTTTTAAGATGGCCTTGTAATTTGTATCAAACTTCAAATAACTTTTAAGAGGCATTAACTTTTCCATGGAATGACTACTCCAAATAGATTCTTAAGACATTTAGATACATGACATTCCCTTATGGGGTAGGCATGAAGCGGGAACTGGGCATATATCTTTAAAAAAAAAACTCGTACTTAATCCATCTTCCCTAACTTTCTCCACACTTCCCTTTCCTTGCATACTCCTTTCGTTTAAAGAACATCTATACACCTTTAGGGTGTCAGGTTATTTACCCCCACCTAGCACACGGCGTTGAGTCACTGGCTGAAAGGTCTACTCCACCACAGAAGCAGGATAGTCTGGCCAAACATCATGTCTAATATCACAATTAATCAGCTGCCAAATGTGATCTTAACGGCACCTTGTTTATTGTGAGTTAGTCCATGGTTTTTCAAGGATTTATATGAAATTTTCTAGGACGTATTATTATTAGAGATGACCTGCCTCGGTGGCGTAGTTGGCTAACGCGCTAGTCGTGTTGAGCCCGACTGCTGAGGACGGGGAGATCGAGGTTCGAATCTCGCTCGGGTGAACTGGGGGGGGGGGTTCCTAAATGGTTTTCCACTCTCCTTCCACGCAAATGCGGGTTCACTTCCTCTATTCAACCTTCCCAATTCCTAATCCATTAGCGTAATTAGTACTTAAGCGTATAACCCGAACGGGTAGTAAGACGCGGTGCTAAATAATAATAATAATTATTATTAGAGATGGGTTGAATCCACATTTTTATTGAATTCAAATTTTTACTTTAACTACAAGTCAATTTGAATTAGAATTTATAAAACATGGAAAGTGTAAGAGGTTAATTTTCCAACTTTAGTATAGTTTTTCATCCCTCAATTATTATTTATTCTCTTTAGTTGCTATAGAAAATAGAAATAGTAAATAGATGTTTTCATTTTTTATTATGTGTGGTCACATTCAGATAACTTGTAAATTAATGGTCTGGGGTCTCGTTGTTAGTATGTCCTATAATTATGTTGTACCAAGCCACTAGTAAGCATCATTATAGATTTTTTTAAAAGGAAATATTCATACCATCATTTATAAAAATAAGATGATGAAATATATTACAAAAAAAACAACACTTAAAACCACGGCATTTTTGTTCAAAGCAATGCAAGCTGCCCTGTGATAATATGCAGTTATCTCACCTCCCAGGCCAGACCAGAGATAAAATCCTCATACGCCTGACTGCCACATGTGTTGGACAGGATTGAGTTCTTGTCCTCCTGGCCTTCTGCCACATACACAACAGCAATCTTGTGCGTCTCGCGACACCTCTGGAAATTAAATCATGTACACCCATATCTAATAATCACGAAAGAGTCAAATTCAATTTAATCAAATAAATTGTATAATTTAAAATACAACTTACATTGGCAGTAATCACATCAAACAAGCAGAAGAGTCATATTATAATTACTATGATATTAAAGTATACTTATAATTACTTATGCGCAGGTTAATTAGTTAGCAGCCTACCTGTGCATCCATTCAGGAGTTTTATATTTTAATTTTCAGCCTCATGTGTACTATACCAAGCAAATTTCAGAGTTCCAAAGGTTCTTTGTTGACCTTATGGTAGGTGTGTGCGAAGTCCATTATTTAAATTCGAATCTAATAAATAAAATATTCTCGAAGCCGAATCGAAGTTGGAATATTTTCTTTTAGTTTTTTTATGCTTGAACAAATATTATATTGTGGCTATTTATATATCAGATAGTGAATAGTTATCGTTTTAATCCATTTTATAAATGCAGACAATCAAGGTTTAAAATTAATCACATTGGCTCAGAGTTTCAGTTGCCTTTTTATTGAATTATGCACAATTAATAATTAATCAATTTACTCAAACAAGAACAATAAATGAAAAGAAATCCAACCATTTTACCCAGAAAGAACAGTAAACAACAGAAAGGATGTTTTCCTTATAGAGATAATTTATTATCACATCCAATGTAATTTTCCTGTGTTTGTCCTTTATGTTCTTCTTTTTACATGTTCCTATCTAAGTGTCCTACCATTCTTTATAAATTTCCTTTCCCTCCCTTTTGTGTTTTATGGTTTCCTTGTTTAGGAAGTTGCGGTGCATGTATCGCACTTCCTCCTGATGAAAACTAGGACGAGAAATTGGGCGACAACGGTCGATTTTCTTTAAGAGGCAGCTATTACTTCTTTGTCCGATGGCAGCCATTTAAAGTATAAACTGTGTTCTTCTTTTCATTTTAGTAGTCATATTGTGTTTGTTACTTTTATATGTTTCTGTCCACATTTCCTGTTCCTTCTTCCAAATATAATACAATTATTTCATAGAGTGAAAAGAGGTTTTCCTTATAAAAGATATAATAGGCAACAAGAGACAGTCAAGTCAGCCCCTATGTTCATTATCTGTCTGATGAAGCTGTTTGTGCCTACAAAAGTTAGAGGAACAACATGTGTTTATGTTAATATTATGTGTTCCAATAGAGAGAAACATCAAAAGGTAGGTTGGGCTCCTATCATTAAAATTCCTAAATGTTTAGCTTAGAGCTCTATTTAGCTACTTATATTCAAGACTTATTTAATTAAATTCCAAGACTTCCGACCAATTTATTTTGTTTTCTGGGCACTACTATACCTGCGTGTCAAGGTTCCGAAGTTCTCGAAGCAGTTTTTCATTTTTGGCTAGCAGGTGGAGCTGAGAGCGCCTCTCCCAACCCGCTAGTCCCATTTGGGAGAACAGCAGTCGGCAGTGCTGGAAGGGTGATTGGGGTGATTGGTGAGGGACTGGCAAGCACTCCTCTGCCAGCATCCTGCACACCACAGCACTTTAATAGACATTGAAAGCTAGAGATAGACGAACTAGTTCTTATTCACTTACCAAACAAACAAAGGTCACAGTGAAAGGTACATTTGGTCTGTAATGTGTAAATAGTTAGGAAGCTGGTAGTTTAATTTTGCCCCTGTGGGGGGTCACTAAGCTCACTACAACTGATCGCCGGTCAACCAACAGGAAGAAGAAACAAAGAAGCTTTTGCAATCTTCTTCACATATAACTTTGACAGGTTTCTATTGGTACAAATTTAAACAAAATGAAGAAGGATAGGAATAAAATGACCAGTAAGACGGGGTCAAGTGAGGTAATAAGAAGGGTTGGACTGAGCAAAACTGTCACTCGTGTTCAATATAAATGCTCTTGTTTAAAATGTGTAGGGACACTTATTTCAAATGTATCTTTCTGTTAGGAGTTGGATTCAAATTATTCTAATTCAAATATTATCATCTGTTAAGTGGTGGTTTTGGAATTAATGAAATCAAACATCATTTTTACATTATATTAAATATCAATTTAAAAACCAGCTCAATGAAAATGTAGTTAGTTAATATTTTCACTAATCAATACTTATTTAATGACCAATTATAGCATACAAAATTAGTGTAACAAACATAGTTGTGTTGTTTTTTAGTTGTGAGCTTTAATGTTTACATTTTCTGATAGGCTTGATATTATGAATTGTACCACTTCAGTGGCCACCATGGCCTCGCCTTTCTATCTTTTTTCGATGTTTATTAAATATTTACACTCAATTTGGGCCATTTTTTTTTCTCCAAGATTTAGATTTGAGACTTGAAGATTTGAATTCAAGATTTATAAATAGAGTATTTGACCCATCTCTAGTTAAAATAAGGTGGAAATTACCTTTGATACAAATACAGCCAACATACATGGAAAGAAATATAATAATTCCTGTATTTTGTCTACTATACTATGAACAGCAGCAAAGAACCGACCCAAGTTACAAGTGGCTGTAATTAATGATTTTTTATAGAAGATGATGAATAAAAACTCCCATCAAAGACTCAGTCTTGTACTATTAACTTTAAAAATGACCCTGAGTACAGGACAATTCCTAGATATCTCAGTGGCAAAGAATTGATGCATCAAGCCAAAAGTCCTGTTCGATTTACACAGGATTTTATCTGGAGTGTGGCTAGGAGAACAATACATACCAGTGCACTAAGTCAGATATAAGCCCCGAATGGAGAATATGTTCCAACATTCAACTAAACTTGAATTAGTAGAAATCTAACCATTCAAGACAATGTAATGATAATGTTTTGGACCCCTCTATATATTCAAAAGGTCATGGATGAAGTGTATTTTTCTATAAAGAAATGTATGTAAATTTTACTTTTAATATTTCATCCATGGATGATCGGGCATTTTCAAAAGTAATTTCAATATATTACGTTTTAAAACTTTCTTTCTTAAAAAAAAACTCCATTCTATTTGAAAATCAGGTGATGTTCTGGCTGCCTTTTACCCAATGGGAAGCTAGCCTTCGCAACATCAGGTTGAAGGAGTTCTCCTATTAGTTAGTTTTAACACTGAAGATTAGGGGTCCAAGAAGCAAGGGGTAGGTAATATATAAGCAGTTTGTAATTATAAATCTATATAGAACATAGTAATATATAGAAAATCTCAGTTTTTAACACACTAAACTCTATAATTGTTGCCCAACTGCGGGGCATCCACGCATCCACATCGCATCAGCATCATAAAATACGGTAACGATTAATAATCAAATAGTAAAAATATGTTCTTAATAGGTTTTCTTTTAGTGAACACGCCCAACACAAGTGTTATTAACAATTAAATCAAAAGAGTATGGATGAGGAGGGTAGTTTAGATGATATGCATCTACCTTCGATCAGAGAAGGAACAGGAAACTCAGTGTGATAAATCCTATACACCAAGCAGATATTAACCTATTCTCCTTTAATCAACAGAATCCAGTCTATTGCGAGCCTGATGCCTTAGACTGTGTTGTCTAGTGTTGCTGTGTTGTGACAAGTGTTGATGAAACCTGAGCTATCTAAGAGAATTTAAGACAATATGGCTGCATTTGTGATGTTTCTTTGAGATCATTTCCCTTTGAGATGTCATGTTAAATTACTCTTGACAGTGTCGAACACCTTAGCTCAGTTGGTAGTGCATCTGCTCTCAAAGCTATGGGTCTTCAGTCTGATCCTGGCACGACTAGACATTTTATAATTGATGAAAATGGAGACCCTTTTCATTGTGATGAATTTATGGCCAGAGGACTAGGTGCTGTATCTTCTCCAGAGCTAGAATAGTTTGTAAGAAGTGTGTTGATATTATAATCAGATGGTTAGGCAAGTGCACGTTAAATACATCTAATAATAATTCTTGAGAAAATAATTTTATGTAAAATCTGACATTGAGTGAGAGAAAGCATCTCCTATTTGTAACACAACT
The DNA here is from genome assembly GCA_033556935.1 of Timema podura. Lineage (NCBI taxonomy): Eukaryota > Metazoa > Arthropoda > Insecta > Phasmatodea > Timematidae > Timema > Timema podura. The sequence goes on from JAVRXN010000008.1 coordinate 21,853,084, forward strand.
TACGCAATGTCAATGGCATGCCGGTGCAAGTACTCCTGCTCCGAATTGCGTTCATTTAACACCGTTGTGATGGTGTCCTCCTCCAGCTCCTGTGTCAGTGGGTGAGGGGGAGGAGCAGGTATGTTGCGAGGGGTGTCCAGACTCTCCAGGCATTCTGGGCTCATGTGGCCGATGTATTGTAGGAGCTGGAGACACAATCAAATCTCTCAAAACTATTAGCATAACGTTGGTGCACCTTCATACCATGGTTCGTGGCTTACCACCCATCAGGGCTGTGAGTCTATTTATATTAATGGAATAGGGATGAGAATAGTAGAATTTTAGATGACGTGTACCAACATTTGCATGGGATCGGGGGATAAAAAACTATCTAGTTAAAACACCCTCGGTACACCCAGTCATGATATGAACGCTGGCCTTGTAGCCTGGTAGGTCTACATGCCCATAAGTACGGGCTACACTCTAGTGCCAGTACTGGTTAACAAAGTGTTTAAATATTTATTCCAAGGAAACAGGATGAAGATGCTGAACAGTGCCATTAATGTTGACAAGAAGTTAAACTATTTAACTTAAGGGAATAGGAGTAGGGAAAATAAGACCAGCACGCACTTCAGAAACAAAATATATAAATTAAGGGAAAGTAAGAGGATGACTTAAAGACATGCACCAGCTTTATGTGAAATGTGGATATAAAAAAAAAAAAATTAAATAAAAAAACTTAATAAAAAGACTAGGTCTTTAAGAAGTTCTGAAATTTAATTTATGAATCTAGGCAGGATTATATTTGATTCAAAATTCTGAATCTTTATATTTAGCTCTTTAAGGAAAAACCTCTTAATTTTTTATGTACATTTTGTTATGTTTGGAAGAAGGCAATCATCCTCTTGATGTCCATTGGCAGCACTGTAAGGTGCGAGCTGTGTTCCTTTTATCATTGCAAAGGTCATGCTGTGTTCGTTCCCTTTTATTTGTTTTCATTCCTCTTTCCTGTTCCGCCTTACATATAAAATAATATAGATCATTATATCCTATTTAAAATATGAAATAGAGTTAACAATTTCAAATCCAAATAGGTTTAGATTTTATGAAATTTTATTCAAAACCTAAATCTAAACATCAAACATTTATAGTAGGTAATTAAAATTGTATATGAACTTCAATAATTTTTTTAACTAAAATACTATAAATAATTTCAACATTGCAGTTCATATTTGAAAGAAGGTACAGGAATGGTGGATAGAAAACCTTTTTCAAAATATAAATTACAAATTATCTGAAAAAGTGGAAAGAAGTTTTCCTTAAAGATATATTATAACAGTTTAGTTAACTCATGTGGCCATTAATTACATTTTGCTTTGGTGGACCAGCTCACATTATTTGACTTGATATTAATAGAAACTTGAACCCACTTCAGTAGTCACCATGGCTACTCCAAGGATACTCTTGCAGTAGACTAAACTGCAGGTGACAGAGATCGAGGTTTGAATCTCGGTCGGGTGTACTGAGGTTGGTTTTTCCTAATTGTTTTCCACTTTCCTTATACCCAAAAGCGGGTACACTTCCTATAATATAGTTTTCCTCATACTTAAAACCAATAGTGTAATTAGTGCATAGGTATATAGTCCAAACAGGTAGTAAAATGCGATGTTAAAAAAAAACCTTGTGAATTCTGTAGTATTGATAATCTGTTCATAGTCTGTAGGCTTAACTTTTATTTTGAGATTTTATTTGGCAATAAATATAATTATACCTGGTATTCAATTTTAAACATTTTTCACTACAGCATTTGTGATTCTAATTTGATTTAAAGATATTCTAAAGCATAGTAATAGATTTGAAATTGATTCACTTTAGTAAGCTAAGGTAGGAATTCATTTTAAAAATAAAAATAGGCAAGTTTTTTCAATTGAATTGGTTTCATTTTGATATCGAATATCATTGACCAAGACTATCTGATCAAGCTGAATGGAAAAAAAACTTGTGTTTTGTGAACAAAGATGGCAATGAAATTTGTATCTGAACATGTTGGCTACATGTGATTTGAAATTTAGCTAAAAGTTTATTCAATTATAAAATTAAAAATGTACCTAATCAAACACTGTTACTGTTGCTTTTATTCACAGAAATTTGTGAAAATCATTTAGTCTTGGTTTAAATCTGTGATAAAAATAAATAAATAAATTATTTATTTATTTCTTACAATTATTTCATAATATGTTATATATTTCAAAAATCTTTTTATTTTTTATTTATTGTTACAAGAATAGTCCCTGTTAGTTTTAAAGTTATTTTAATTATTAATTCTCAGCAAGCTATTTTTTTTTTCAAACCATTTAGTTACATCGATTTGTCAACACTGCAAGTTTTCAGTCACATATTTCAACTCATTCTAGAAACATGTAGTTTTATAGCTTGTTTTTCTTTTTGTTTTTTCAATGTGTATTTTCTTTTGATAAAGGAACATCTCTGAAAATTTAAACTATGTGTGATGTGTAATTTAGTAAAATAGTTTAAGAAGAGAAGAAATGAAGAGAAAAGTGTGTTTCTCTATCTAGTCCTAACCTAATTATCCTTTCAGGTTGGCCTCCTTCACCATCAATTACTTTACATTATTGTACAGCGTTTCTACATCGCCTTATTTTTATATATATATATATGTCTTGAATAAGCTATACTTTAATTTCATTTGATCCAAAACTGAACATTTTTAAGTAATAATAATATAATAATAAATAACTAGTTCACCCAAATTTAAATAAATAATTAGTGTAAATAAAAGAATTTATTTTTAAAAATCACACAAAATAATCTGCAAAATAGAATTGTATAAGAATTTCCAACTATCTATAATAATAAGATATTTTTCTAGATTTCAAATTAGTTATCAACTGCCATAGTCCCGGACCTCCATTAGTAGCTGAACTAGATCTGCACTAGAACAATGTACTTTTAAGTGCTCCTTACATCGTCAAGGTTGTCCATGTCCTCTGCCCCGTTGTCCCAGGTGGGTAGCATGTGAGGGGGACGGTGCCTCAGGGTGTGTTGTGGGGGGCAAACTCCTCCCACAAGTATGCTGGTATCCTCTGTCTTGAAGGTAGGGACAGGTACATACAGAGACGTGGGTTTGTTCCCATTGTTGAGGCCTTCTTCTCCTCCTGGAAAATCACAGCAAGAGTTAAACTCGTGTTGTGTTTACATAGTGGACTTGAGATTCAGAAAAGTTATAAGTGGACAAGTGGAAAGTATTTATAAGGCACTAAGGATTAGAGGAATAGCCTAAGGAAATTGCATCCACATCATAGTGGAGAAAGAATAATAAAGATATGATTTTTTATTTATTACAGTGGAACTCCAACAATCCGAACTAATTGGGGATCAGCAGGCCGATCCGGATATGCGGAAATCCAGATAATTGGATGTAGCTCAGGAATAGTTAAGAAAAAACGATGTCTGACAAAGTAAAAACCCAATTTTTATTGATAAAAACTAACTAAACAAACATAGGTAATGTACTATTAAAATTACACAATGAATATGAGACAAGACGATGCAAAAACACAGTGCAATACAGTAGCGTGAAGTGACAGCGGCCGAGGAGTGAAGGCAGAAGGGATGTATGGTGGAGGTTGGAGTCGTGTCCCGTCCTCCCAGCCAGTGATCACATGCTCTAGGACACTGTTATCTGATCATTATCTGATAACTCATGATATTAATATAATCACACACTTGTAGCCGACGATTTCCACACGTCCATCATAGGCTCTGCCTTAAAATATGAGTGAAGAATGACCCTGGGCATGGGACAAATCCTGGATAGCTAAGTGGTTAGAGCATTGGCGTACTAAGCCAAAGGTACCAGGTTTAATTCCCGTGTCCAGATGTCATTTTTCAATTTTCAGAATATAATATCTAGATGGAGTAATCCTCACTAAAAGCATAAATAATATCTTTGGCTATTCGATTCATAGAACATTTCATTTGTATAATATAAAAAATATATATAAAATATATATATACCGGTAGCTCATGACTCCCACATATATAGTTATACTCCATTCACGGTAGGAATTACTCTATGAAAGGTCTTTTTTCCTTCCAATATCCTATTATATAATAGATTTCTGGTAGGAAAAAAGGCCTTTTATAAAACAATTCCTATGCTAAACAGACTTTAACTGGATTAGAGTGGTTTCCTTCTTTTTTTTTAATACAAAATATAATAGTGGAATAAAATAGTAGATCCTTGTGCTGCAAACATAAACCCTGTGTGTGTGTGTGTGTGTGTGTGCGTGTGTGTGTGTGCGTGTGTGCATATGTGTGTGTGTGCGTGCATGTGTGTGCATGCGTGTGTGTGTGTGTGTGTGTGTGTGTGTGTGTGTGTGTGTGTGTGTGTGTGTGTGTGTGTGTGCGCGCTGACTACCAAGTCACCCAGATAAAAATTTGACGTGAGATTTTTGTCACAAGTATGCCAGTGCCCAAATGCTAATCACAACGTACCAGTGTTGGTGAGGCAGACAGAGTCCTCAGGGCTGCAGTAGAGAATGGAGGCGTCCCAGGAAGCTTTGCCACTCAAGTCCCTCAGAATGACGCGCACTTGGGAGTGGGCGGTTTTAAGCCCCGCTGTGACCCCACCCCCGGGCACATCCAAGGCAGGCAGCTCCACCAAGGAAACTAGAAGGCTGTTGCTGAGGACAAACAGCTGCGTGCCAGACAGATAAGAGAGTTAAAACTTTTTCACTGCACACTAATATTGTTTAGGATATCCATATACAATACCAATAATGAAGCCGGGATAAGAACGGTAGAGCGTTAAAGAAAATGTACCCACATTTGTGTGGATAGAGAGTAGGAAACTGTTTAGTAAAGAACACCTTCAATATAACTCGTGAAGATTCGAAACTTGATTTCTCTAACACAGGCAAACGAGACTAAATAAATCTGACATTCGGTGAGTATGCCCACCAATACAGGTAATTGATATATTAGTACATGATTTAGAAACATTTTTTAGCATTACACCTTACTACCTGTTCAGGTTATACGCCTATGTACTAATTACACTAATGGGTTAGGGATTAGGAAGACTTAACTTAGAAGAAGTGCACCCGCATTTGCGTGGAGGGAAAGCGGAAAACCAATTAGAAAAAAACACCCTCAGTGCAGCTGAGCAGGATCGAACCCTGATCTCCCCATCTTCTGCAGTCTAGTTCAACACGAGATTAGCGTGTTAGACCACGTGGCCACCGAAGCGGGTCTTAGAAACTAAACTAAGTCTAAAATCGAAACAGTGCTCAGTCCCTAGCAGTCAATTCATCATTGTGGAAGGGAAAATTTCATTTGATACTGAATCCAGGTGTGCTACCAACTGAGCTAACGAAACTGGAAGAGGTGACTCACCTGAATGTTGGGCGCTGAGAACACCTCTGCACTGAGCTCATCCATGAGTAGTCCAGGGACATCATCATGTTCAACGACCATGGAGGACAAGCGGGCTGCTCCAATACCCATAGGGAAATGGCCCAGGTGGTTCAGTAAATGCATCAACACCTGACACAATGTTAGCCATTTAATTTTGTTTGAAATATAATACAATCATTGGTTCTGTAAATTGTGATTTCACCAATAATTTTAAAACATTTTGAGAATAACAAAAATTCCACATGGGCCTACAAAAAAATAATGTTAAAATTGTATTTTAAGTATCATACTAGATTTAAATTAAAGCTTATGTTTAATTTTTATCAGCCAATCTTGTAGATTTCAAATATGAATCTCGAATCTAAATCTCCAGTTTACCTTTGAATTCCGAATCTCGGAAAAAAAACTATCAGGGTGTCGAGCCATACTATATTTTAAAATTCCCTTACTTTCCCAGTTTTTTCTAGGGCCAATTTCCAACTTTTCCAGTCACTATATATTCAAACGTTATTTTCTTAAGATCACAATTTAATGCAATAATATATTTAGACACATACACACTATGAAATTATGTCACTCTATGCAAGTGTTAAAAGATATGAACCTAAAGAGATGTGCTATTGGGTAGCGCAGTGCATGTTAGATTTCAGTTAGATCATTTTTAAACATTAAAAGATTGTCTTACACAAATACAGCTTAAAATTGTTGTGAGACACATTCTTTTCTAGTTTATTCTTACTATAACATAATCAATTCTTCCGCATGCACATAGCCATAATTCAACTTTAGCTAAAGACATGTGGTAGTGGGGTGAAAAGTCAACATGAAAATCACATGTTGAATTTGAGAATTGAGATTAGTATGTTCAACTGGGAAAGCAGTGTTAAAATAGATTCGAGATATGTATTAACTGGATTAAATATGTTAGTTTTACCATCGTAAATAAAAGCTGCATATTTTATTGATGAAAATTTGAAAATTCCAGAAATTAGATCAAATTCCATGACCTTTCCCTGACTTTTTCCTATTTTCCAGGTCACTGGACACCCTGATTATTAACAGAAGAAGAAATATAAATATAATAGAATAATAGAAAATACAAATAGTAACTAAATGTTAAATTCTTTCTTATAATCCATTCATCATAACATTCATACGTTCAGTTAATTTTTTAATTCGTTCGTTCGTTCATACATTCAGTTAAGTGTTAAATTACTGGTCTGGGGTCTGGTTGTTAAGTTCATCCTATAATTATAGTTGGTTTTGAACCACCAATAAGCAGTACTTATATCCTAAAACAGATTTCACTTGATTTTTTTTAATGAATTTGAGTCAACCCAAAATTTTTTCGAATCCTCGAATTTTAAATATCTTTAAGGATTTGAGGGATTTGAAGGCTTACTGGTATTATTTTGTGATTGGCCTGCTCTCTGTTGATTGTTTAGGTTTATTTAAAAGTAATCTAAATGCAAAATAATATTTTGAGATTTTTCAACAATTTTTTTGAGTACCTTGAGAAATTTAAACCTAAAAAAAATTTGTGAAATTTTACTACCACAATGGGATTTTTAACTAATGGAAGTATTTTTATGTAGCCTGTTGGTGTGCACATTATTAACAAGAGTGCACACAAATAAATACATTACTCTTTATATCACCCTCCTTTGCCGTTTGTGATCCCTAAATATCAGTTAAAACTCACCATTCTCGCGGCAAGTCTGACAGCCTGCCCACAATGAGGTGTGTGGATATGGTGGGCCGGAGACCCCCCTGTTTCATGGGAGGTGCGGCGACCCGCAGGGGGCGTGGCCGTCTCCCTCAGATTGTCCAGCAAGATGTTGGGGTCAAAGTCATGAACCAAGTCAGGTTGGAAGAGACCCCCGGAATGGGAGCTCTTATCTGCAGAGTCTGGGAGGCCTACCATCAGCTGTGTCAAAACCTTCAAACACACAAGATAGAGCCACCATTTAATTTATTGTTTATTAGAGATGGAACTTTTAAAACTTAAAATTCCTCATATAGTTAAGGTAAATTGAAATGTGAGGACCCAAAAAAATATTTCAGATCCAAGATTGAAAAACAAAAGGAAAAAAAATTCAATATTTAATTTTATGAAACTTTTTTTTCACTCCCACTTTTTGAGGCATATGTTCTCATATAAGGCACGGAAAAGAAGGACAGGAACAAATAAACCAAACAAACAAAATATGGCTTTTACAATTAACAATTTAACACATTATAAAGAGGTAATTTTTAAAGCACATTTTAAATGTGAGTATGGAAAGAATATGTTGTTTGTAAATTAAATAGTGTATAATGAATATTTGTAAAAATTATGAAAAGTTATATTATACATTAGACAAGTTTGAAATTTCACATGACCAATAATTTTATATCATAAAGAATGATAGTTGAAAATTTTATTTTAACATTAGAGCCCTGAAATATTTTAAATATTATGAAATTTTGTTATAATTGATATTCCAAGATTATAAATAACTTGTCCAGGTTATTTCAGTTGTATATAGTATTTCATTGGTATTCACATTTGTAAAATCTTGGATTTGAAATAATATGTTTCTGAATTCTTTAGATAACAATATATAAAGCCTTAACTTATATTCTTGTAACAAAGATAAACAAATTAAAATTGAAAACATGAATTAATGTTATTCACTCATTATTAGTGATAAGTATTATAATAATGAGCAAATAACTTTAATTTGTGTTTGACGATATAAATATATTTGTATTTCTACCTCTTGGACTTCTCAGGGTTGCCACTATTTCTTTACTAAAAAATTCCAAGAATTTTCCATTTTTTCAGGCCAATTAAATTTAAGTATAGAGTTATGAAGATATATTTTTTATCAAAAATATTAAGTCACTACATGTGTTATCAATGCATTTAGATCTTTAGTTTGTTTTTTCTTTTGGTCAAAGATAAATTATATAAGGCTTGGAGTTTAATATTCCAAATTCACATATATTTAAGTATTTCTACAATATTATTGCAAAATTGTCTATGATTTAACCATGTTTTTTTCGCCTGTATTTTTCCAGTTTTTTCAGGTAGTTGCAACCGTGATTCTTGACCAGCAGCGCGGGAGGAAGGTATGTAAATAAAATCCATTAGAAGTTGTGTTAGGTGATAACAAAGGTGTACCTTGGAGACAGTGAGAAGAAGACAGGTACCCCCGTTAGACACAAGCAGGACTTTGGTCGGAACCTTCATACACCACTCCCCGAGGCAGAACATAAGGGAAGTCAGCAGGTGCTTGTCTTGTTCAGAAGTTGGCATGCCTGGTAGCGGCATTAAGCTCGACAATGTCACTGCCAGAACCTGAAATAACAACACAACCTTGCAAGACTGTCTTCATTTGCACATTAATCTTAAAGAAAATAAATGTATACCTAAGGCAAATAATTTATTTTTAAATCACATATTTTTAATAGCACCATGATTATTAATAGCTTAATATAATGGGTAGAAATGAGGAAGTTAAATAACTACATTAGCACGGAGAATGGGAAAATCACAGTGATACATCACTTATGGAAAACCACCCCCAGTGCACTTGGCCAAGCTTCAAGCCTCGACAACTTAACATTCTAATGTAAACTTTAGACATGACCACTAGAGATGTGAGATGAAAAGTATAACACTTTGTAAATATTTTCAATTATTTTTCTCTGGATAAAATGTCATCTATTTAAATTGAACTAATGAAATTGAGCAATTTTAATTTCTCTTAAGGACGTTACCACCAGAAACATTATAAAATGAGTTCCAACAAAGCAATAACAATGATTGCAGTTCTCTTCTCAACTTCGTGAATAGAAAACAATGTCTGGTGGATGAATATTTCATCAATGTCAGATCTGCTGTAAACCACATATGTTAAAACTTATATATTATGGTCAAAGCCTTAACAAATTCATCCCCTTACTGTGGGATTCAATTATTTAAAAAAACTTTACTGGAAAATTCTCATCTCTAATTAACTTTTTTTTTTAATTTATTATTTGAAAACATATCCCCCAAAACACCATTTGATGGTTTTATGTAAATATGTCGGCGGTTCTAGGTGCCACCTGTCTCAACCTAAACCCTTCACCAACTTAGTAGGCCGCAAGCCGCCAAAGCGGGAAATTTTCCGATTGAAAATTTAAATGAAAATGTTCTACTCTAATGACCACTGGCGCAGGTTACAAGAGTGAACAACAGTTTCATTTATGGTGGATTAGGATACAAACAAATGCATTTGATCAAAAAGAGACTGGGTGTAGAAATCAATTCCTAGCGCACCTGGCATGAATTCAACTCCCATCTCCCTACAATGAAGGACTATGTTCAATGCAAGTGTATTGCCTCAACCTACAAGGTCTCCCTCATGGGTTGAATAAAGTGAATAAGAGAAACAGAAGGGTGGTTGATAATGAATTCCCACCGAGCCCTCTGACATGTCAGCCTCCCCCCCCCAGATGGAATGTGACTCACCTCAATGATTCTAGGAGGAACTTCCGAGTAGTGCTCCAACAGACGGTCTGCGTGATCGCATAGCAGGAGAAGAATGTCAGACGCCACCTGACCCACTGTCTTGTTATTGAACTGTTACAACAAACCACACAAATTTTGGGCGGGTCTAGGTCATGTTGATATAAACACATCTACATTTTCTGAGCTAACTAAAACTGGTTGAGTAAAGTGTGTGTACCGCAAAATAGTAACCTTTTTGCATATCGTAAGCTACCACTTATCAACTTTGTAATTGGGAATATCCACACCCCTACCCAGACCTAGCCTTGTTATTGTTTTATTATTTGGGGTACAATGTGAATAATAATTGTGCTTTTAACAATGTGAATTCTAGGAGGGTCAATTTTATAACAAATGGAAAATCTTTACAGTAAAGTTGGAGTACATCCTTCAAATTCTTAAGAATATTCAAGACTTGATGATTTAAAAAAAATAATGTTTTCCTATTGTGAGTTGAAATTTGATTTAGAATTATTATAATGTTTATTGCTGGCTAGGCCATTCCACCTTTTTTGTTTGCAAGCCCAAGAGATAGAATTTATCTTCAACTTTGTATTACATACAAATTAATGTATTAAATAATAGGTTTTAAATGAGAAATATACACACATATGCATGTATACTTAATTTTAAAGTTTATGTACCCCCCAATATGGCTTCGCGTACTCCCGGTTGAATACCATTGATTTAGTCCAACAAAGGACATACTACTTAACAACCTGGCCCCAGAGCATTAATTTACCACTTAAGTGAATTTATGAATGTTATAATGAATAGATTATAGCAATAAAAAAAATTAAAATCAAGACATGATTTCTTTTTCTAGAGCAATTTAAGAATTGATGTGAAGAAAATCTAGAAGAAAGGTGAAAAAAATCATAGCAAACTGGAGAGTTAACCTCTTATGTTTACTATGTTTTATAAGATTCAAATCTCAAAAAAAGTAATATCACAATAAACATCAGATTTACATAATGAGAAGAGTTTCAGAACACCAATTCAATTGATATTCAAATAGTGACACAATGCCAGAGACAAAAGAACACATGAATATTTCTATATAATTATTATTGGCTCAAGTAAATTGGTTTTCATGACTTCTTAGTGATTAGATCACTATCCTAACAAAGTAATTCATGATTCAATTATTAGATTGTAATATAGTTAGCTAACACATCCCATCAAACTAATCAATATGTAAATCAACATGTAAGTAAAAAAAAATAGTATTTTTACTAGTACTGTGTGTCAGTTTTGCCTCACAATATTCCTTTTATAAATATATATAATTTATATCATTATATATATACACAAATTATTACTTAAGTTAATACAATCAAAACAAATCATTACATAATGTAGAACAAAGAAAAGGAATTGATGTATTGTTGGATGAAACTGAGTGAGAGTTTGGGTTGATTTGGGGAGAAATAATCGTCTTAGGAATAAAATATACAAGAGGATTAGTATAGAGTTGCATGTACTTGGTAAACATATGTAAAAATTTGAATGACTTTAGTAAACATAGCAATGTGTAAAACTTTATTTTCAAATAGATTCTGTAGGTAGGCCTTGAATCCTTAAGAATATTTAAGAATTAAAGCTTTGAAAAAATATATTTTTCAATTTTTTATTTAGAATTTGTTTTAGATCTATAATCGTACTTATCCCAGCTTAATTATAGGAAAATCTTAAAAGCTACACCCCAGATAAATTAATTTATCACTTAACTGAAAATATAATTGTTATAATGAATGAATCATAACTTAACAAAAAAGTTAACTTTTAGTTACTATTTCTATTTTCAAAAGAAAATCAAGAATTAATCTAGTAAAGTAAACCTTTTATTTTTTCCATGGGTTCTAACATTCTAATTCGAAATCTGCATTTTGTAATATAGTGAATTTGACCCCTCTTTAATTAAATTATAACATTATTTAACCTAACAATCTGTGATAAAGATAAATAAATAAAAACAAAAAAACATAAAATGAATGTGTGCTGCATGGAAGAAGCTTTCTGGTTTACCTGACCAGGATTTAAAATAGGACCTTCCTTTCAATGGCAGTTAAGGGTAGTATGGGTCTTGAGCATTTTACACAGCTCCATCAACGTTGTTGGTAGATGCTAGTTGATGAGACTGGATTTAGGAGTGGGGGAGATTATAATGGTTACTAGTGGTTTAGCCCAACATAATTATGTAATAAGTTTAACAACCAAACCCTAAATTATTCACTTACCACTTAGCGCTAGCTAAATCAGAAACGAATAATAGAATCTTACCAATTATTTATATTATTTAAATTTCAGGATTCGCAAGTAAAATTAAGATTCAGGTTTAAAAAAATCGATTCGACTCAACTATAGTATAAAACACAACTGTCTTTCCTTATTTTGCTTGCCATAAAGATCATGTGACTCCAGATACCTATTGGCCACTCCCAATAAATTCAAAAGATGGAAATGACAGTTGTGATGTGGTGACCAGGTAGAAGATGAAAACAAATGTTTAGATGGCTATGATTGTTAAAATAAATTAAATAAAAATATAATGTTTATATAAAATAAAGAAAGGTACCTAATATGTTTTATATGCATTAAATTAAAAATAAGATTGTTTCATGAATTCATATGATCAAAAACCTATTTTAATTTCTGAAAAAGCAGGGTTCTTAGTTTTAAAAAAAGCCTATCTCATGCCGTTATAAAAACAAGTGCATAGTCACCCTGTGTTTATTTAGCTTGAATGATTGTTTCTAGCATGCGAGGACAATACCAAAGCCACGCAAAAAACAACAACATGACGCACAGTAAAACATGTGTATGAAATAAATAAAATAGGCATTTCTACCTTACTGTTGGCAGTTTTGAATGCGTAGCCGGCTTGCGTGTAACGTTGCTAAACCAGGAAGTAAAATAACAGCCAGTAAATACACAAATAAATACTCTACTAAATAGGCATTCAAAAACTTAAATAATGGTTTAAAGCAGGAGTACACTTACCTGGGTGATACTAGACTATTAATTCTTTAGGTAAAGAACTAATAAATTCAAAAACACATTTTAAAAACTAACTTTCCCTGCCAAGAATTGCTTCTTTACGTTTGTTCCAACAATGTACACTCCGAACCTGAAGAAGTTGCATGTGGCAGTAAAAGTTAGTTTAAAATATATTTTTTTGTCTATTAGTAATTTATTTTAACAATTTTTACTCCAGCATTACTCAGATAAGTGTGATGGCTATGCATTCCATAGTAAACCATAATTTATCCTAGTGCTCTATTCTAAAAAAAATTCAAATCAAAAATATATGTAAACTCATAACTAAATAGGTACATGCTAAGTAAGCCATTCACAAAAATACCATATTTACATTATGCTAAGACAATCACGCAAAGGAACAAAACCAATGATGGTTCTTCTTGAGGTAAGAAATCCTGCCAGTGTTAAATTAGTCATCCTTTCAGATCTACCTACGGTCAGGGACTATTTCAGGGTTCAACAAAAAAATCATCAAATAAAACTTCCACTTTCACTATAGAAACATGGAATGCAAGGGCGATGAGAAGGGCTGGGAAACTTGGAAATTATAAAATGGAAATGGGAAGGTGTGGTGTGAACATTGCGGGTTTAAGTGAAGTCCGGTGGAATGATCAAGGTGAAATAGTGTCTGGAAATTACACAATGTTATATTCAGGTGGAAAGAGTGCAGAAAAATGATGTGGTGAAAAATGTGGTGCTGGAGAAGACTTTGAGAAGATCAGGTGGAAAGACAGGGTGACAAATAAAGAAGTCCTAAGAAGGGTGGCTGAGAAGAGAACCATTTTGGATGCGATTCCTCAGTATAAAGAAAACTGGATTGAACTCATCCTTAGGAGCAACTGTCTTCTGTATGATGTCATAAAAGGACAGGTTAAGTCAAAGAGGAGCTTATAAAGAAGGAGGATTAAAATATTAGATGATGTGAAGGAAAGGAGAAAATTCTGGGAGCTAAAGGAGGCTAAGGACAGGGTGCATTGGCTGTCTAAGTTCACTGACAAAAGGAACAAATTGATGCTGATGATGATAATTATAATAACATATGCAATAATAATAACAATAATAATAATGATGCCACACCAAAAAAAATTACTAACATATATACTGAAATGTTTACGTAAAGGAAACCAATTGTGTCAAACAGCTGTAAAACAATGAAAAATGCAGGCCTTAAAGAGTTCACAGTTAAAACACATCCAAAACCACTTAGTAATACTCAGGATGGATAAAGATTTTTTCTAGAAGAAAAGAGTATAATACTGGCTGGACTATGGTTAGAGGTCGATCATTGTTGGTTGGATTTTGCAGTTATCTGTCCAAACTTGTGTCGTGATTAGTGAATGTAGTAAATAGATCCCCCCGCTGGTTCTAATAGAGATAACTAGTGTGAGTAGGCTTGCTTAAAGGGAAAGGACAGAAAAAGTGATGGTTTAAGACCTGTCTTGATTTGGTTATATATTGGTGACAAAGTCCTCACCTACAAAGCTGAAAAGCATTTTAAATGTTGGGGAATGCTTGTGTTACTACAATGATATAGGTTGAGTCAAAATCTTAAATTGCATTTGAGCATAAAGTACTACTTGTTTGATTAGGTTAGTATAAGAAACTGAACAGTGATCCTAAACTCGAATACAATAGTCTCAACGAGAGCTTTCTACAAATTCATAGACCACATCAGTGACTCTCTCTCAAATCCTCGGAGCTCCTTACATACACCACACACAGTATTTATCTCCTGCACAATATTCACAACAAGGAAAAACCTACACTTGGGAACATTAGTGTCCCTTACTGATGGGGCCCCTGAAGACTGTATTTCAGCGCTCGACACTCTCATCTACAGCCCCTCCTGCAACAACTTCCCTCACACATAAAGGACACAAATCAACTCTCTCAGCCGCTAACAATATATCAAAGATGAAATCTCAACAAATGCATACTAGGACACCATATATGTCAACTCAATTTAAACCAGGGTTGTTATAATTCTACCCAGCCTAAAATAAACCACCCAAGTTTTATTTTTAAAAAAACACATTAAAAAAAACACTTATTATATTTTGCATACAAAGAAATCGTCTAATAAATTTTTGAAAATGGTAAATCATTCTGTTGAAAACCTTTTGGTTCAAACCCAATAATAATACATTGATTTGTATATGCCTTTATATACAAGTTTAGAATAACATATTTTATACAACAGAGTAAGTCATAAAATATGTTTTAATTGGTTGAAAAAAATAAATATGATCTCTTAATACTCCTTTCATAGCTTTATTAAAATTAAAATATGTTTCTCTGGATCCTGAATAATTAATATATTTGAATTATTGGTTTAATCAGATAACATACGTAATATCTTTAACCATACCATATAAACCACATAAACCAAAAAACAATAAAACCCAATATAGCCCAATTAATTTTGTTTAAATAACCCAGTTTTTTCAACACTGCTTTAACCCAATATACCCCACACCCAAGGACTTTCTGCCATGTATCATTTTTTTGGGCAAACAATACCGAATTTTAAGCCTTCTACTGCCTGGCTTTTTACTGGAATCAGCTTGCCTCATATTTGAAAAGAACAGTTTCAACTTTCTGGATAAACACTTTCTATAAACCAAAGGTACAGCAATGAACACATGTCTATCCCTCTTATGAGCTGACATAATAAAGAAAATATATCTATATTCAAGAATCAAGACAAGTTTGAACAGGCAACTACAAAATCCAAACGACAATGACCAACCTCTAGCCAAAGTCCAGTCATTGTTCTGTTCTCTTCTGCTAGGGAAAATCCTGATACATCCTGAGAATTACTGTGATGTACTTGGTTGAGTTTTAATTGCGAACTTAAAGGCCAACATATGTCTAGTACGTGTGTAGGTAGGCCTTGTTCTTCTATCCTCCTTTCAATGTTTGTAAAAGATAATTACTTTAATAATACAAGTCTACACAATAAACAAATATGAATATTAAGGCCAAATAAATACAAAAAATGTGAAGGTATCCAAAAAAACCTTAAAATTAAGAATATCAATGTCTCAACATGTTTGGTAAAAAAAAATTACATACCACAAACAACAAGAAATGAATATTTAAATAAGTAAACCTCCCTCCAACAAGACAATGTTTTTTGTTTCCACATGGCTGAGTGAGACAACTGAACAAATCATGTTCCTATTTAAATGGCGCGTCATTCTTGATTAGTTTCCTATTTCTCAGTTTCGATGTTTTGGTTTCCTGGCTCAAACCTATGTCTAGAAATCAGGCTAGAGCAAACAAATTTTTTTTCTTCGAGAAGAATCATTATTTCTTTGTCCCGTTAGGAGTGGTGTAAGATGTGAATTGTGTACCTTTTTTTTAACTAAAAATATCATATTGTTTTGGGTTTTTTCCTATCCCTCTTTCTTGTAATTTATTTTGATTCTAGCATTGTTTGGAAAGTTATGGTTTGTGTTAATAGCTCTATATGTAAGTAGTGTGGCAGCAACGGTAAATTGATATCATGGTAGCTGCCATGATGAGCTTAGCTCAGTGCAACTTCTAAGGTATTTTCTAAAGGAAAAAACTTGTATAGCAAATTCACTTATAACAGAAAAAATGTAAAGTATATCTGTAAATTATTTTTAAAAGAAGTATTTTACAAATGAAAATTGATAAAAATAAGGAAAGATAAAACTAATAAAGTGAAAATTGGGTGAAGAAAGCCCACCTAAATAAGGAGAAAAAAATGTTGAGAGAATCTAATGCACAAATGGGACATCATCTACTTTATTTTTGGTTTCCATAATAGGAAAAGTCTCACACATATTTATACACAAATTTTTTATTTTTCAGTATTTAAAAAAAAAAACGAGAGAAAAAAGGGAAGAAAAACACTTTGAAAACCACTAACAGATTTCATTTTGAATTAGTAAAAAATGGTTTAAAATACAGTAGTGAGCCGTTTTTGAAGTAAGATCAAATTTATCACATCTTCCACAGTGTGAGGATACCCTAAACACATAGTCAACAGTCAAATAAACAGAGCCCTATCCAATCAAGAGTCTATCAATAAACAATATTCCAATGACATACCTTTCATCACCCAATATTTTGAAGAACTAGACAAACTCAGATTTATCCTAAATACAGGTTACAATATCATAACCTCATCACCTCTCACAAAAAATATTCTCAACAGTGCTCCTTGGAGAATTACATTCAAACGCAACCCCCATCCCCCCCCCCCCCTATCTTCACAACATTCTGGTTCACCTTAAATTTCCCAATCCAGCCACAACATCAGGCAAAATGTTTCCTACCCATGCAACAAACCGAAATGCAGTACCTGCAAAATTCATCAACCTTTTATCTTATTCAACAGCAGATTCACACAAATGATAATATCCCATGAGAGGCCACTACGACTGGCTGCTCCGCAGAAAATCTTACACACCAGTTACAATACAAATACTGCGTTACTAAATGCATTGGCCTCACCCCAGGAACACTCAAGACAGCGAATGAATGGTCACCGTTTAGACACCAACCATAGTGACCCTGACAAACCCATAGCACTTCAGGCCCAAAGGCATAGTGCAGATTTTGACTCAAGTCATGCTATAGTACTAGAGTTACATGAGCCCTTCCCAATAGTTGCAATGCTTCCCAGCTACCGAGGTGGGAACTTGTTCACCAATTTATAACCAGATCCAGGTTCCCCCCAGGTCACAACCTTAGATAACCTTCTCTCCTTTTCTTCCAAGCAGTCATTTCTATATAAACAATAATAATAAATAATAGCTGATAATTAGTATAATTTAATTTAATAATCTGATTGTTAAATATAGTATAAATACAATATTCTATTCATCTAAAGTTTGATTTTTGTAGGAAGAACAGTGGAATTCACCAACATTGACTGGATGTTACTATGGTCACTAGTTACTATGGTTACTAGTGGTCAGGATGTTTGGTTGGGCAAAAGGTTAGGCCTCTGGATATAACTACTTCTTCTTCCGACTTGGACAATTGGTGGTTGGATATTTTAAGAAGAGGTGAAGTTTTAACTGTGGCTTGTGGTGATGGTGGTTGTGTGCCGTGCTAATGGGGCATTAGCCCACACAAGCCTTTTTTTGATATTTGATTTGTTTTCTTACTTTCTTTTTTTTCTCTCTTACTACTGTTTGTCTTCCCTTTTCTTTACATGCCTCTCGTCTGCGCCTGCGCGGCGATTTCCCCTGCTGGGCGGACGCTCTGACTCCCCCCTTCTCGTCATTTATTCCTTCTCCCCACCACTCTGTTGGGCTGCGCATGCGCCCTCCGTTCTTCAATCCCACGCTAGGCTCTGCTGACCTTTTATGATTGACAAAAAGTTTTCTAGTATTGGAGCTCCCAAGGAGCAGATTGTACGACACTACGCGTAGGAGCTTAGAAAAATTAGGGATAAAGTCTTTTATCTAGATCACTATGTGTTGTGTAGGTCGACCAAAGTAATGCTGGCATGCATGATCTAGAGAACAGTCAACTAGCTCTCTATGGCTCTTCTTGGACGGGGAGCCTAGCTGTTGCCCAGCTAGCCCCCGCCACATACTTGCTGTCAACACACTCGCTACAGCTGCCAGAGTCGGGTGAATGCCATGGGTGGCCTGACTGGCTTACTCACCGGACAGTTCACAAGTTATGTGACCTGGGATCGTCTGACACACGCCAGCTTGTCCATACGTATGTAGTGAGCCCGCTATATCTCGGGCAGTGTTTGACCCAGTGAATCTAGGTCTTATGATTGTCAATTTTTCTTATGTCAACAAGTAAACCAGGGTCTTTTAGTAATCATACTTTCATATAATATACATCATGTTGACAAGTGAATCCTGGCCTAATAGTTACCGGATTTTCTTATAACAGACGTCATGTTAGCAAAAGATCCCAGGTTTAATGATTATCTGTTTATCTCATAATTTACGTCAAGTCTGCCAGTGTACCCGGATCTTATGACTATTTACTTTTCTTATACTAAACGTCAGGTCGACTAGTGAACCTAGGCATTTCAATTACCAATTTGTCATTTAATGTATGTCGTGCTAACAAGTGCACCCTGATCTTGTAATTACCAATTTCACTGTACTATACGCCAAGTAAACAAGTGGGCCCGGATCCAATGTTTGCCTACTAATAGTGTGATATATGTCATGTAAACGCGTGAGCTTGGGTCTAATAATTACCAGTTTTTGGCATTATTTATATACGTTAACCAGTGAGCTTCGATCTCGTATATACCTTTTTGTCTTGTGATATATGTTATGTAAACGCTTGAGCCTAGGTTTTGTTATTACAAGTTTTTGGCAATATATATATATGTTGACCTGTGAGCCTAGTTCTATTAATTACCTATTTATCTTGTGAGATGGGTCGGGTAAACAGAAGGAACAAAATATTATTGTTGCCAGTATTTCTTATTTTATATATCTTGTTAACTATTGAACCAAAATCTTATTAATGTTATTATTATTATTATTGTTACCAATTTTTATTATAGATTTTTGTTGGCTAGTGAGCTGTGACCATATAATAACCTAATGTCTTATTGTATACAATTCGATTATGATGTCAAATAATAAAATCTCATTACCCATCTATCCTGTGTATGTTAAGTTGTACATATCCCTTTAAACCCTAAAAGGGGGGTACAGTTGTAAGGGTTGTCTGTTGGGAAGTTTGGGCAGGGATCCTGTAGGGGTGGCTATTTTCCTAATATTCTATCATTTTATTTATTACCAATTCTAGCAATCTAGTAACTTTTCTTTCCTACCAAAATCAGACTGTACCAAGAGATTGATCCATCTACTAAGAGTCAAGACACAAGTTTGAACAGAAAAACAAAATAAAAAACAAGTAAACAGACAACAACAGTATCTAAGTGACCATGATCTACCTCTAGCCATGCTACCATAGTCCAGTTAGTGTTTTGCTCTCGTCTGCTTAAGAAGATGTACCTCAAATATTTCATAATTGTGTGGGTTTTTTTTGTTTTTAGTTGTAAACTTTTAGGCCTACAGTTTTCTGGCAAGTTTAGCTCAGTTGGTAGAATGTCTTTCCACTGAGCTAAGGGTCCCAGGTTAGATTCCTGCATAGGAAAATTTATCATTGGTAAAATGTGAGTTTATCCTTTCGCAGTGATAAATTAACACCCGGGAACTGGATGTTGTGCCTGTCCTAGTCTTAAGTTAGATTTTAAGGCATATGATGACACTACAACAGGACTAGAAAGTCAGAAATGGAAAATATATAGCTTGAATGAAATATTGATCTAGGCCACAGGCTGGAAACAGTAATAGAAGTAAATTAAAAGTTTTGGTAAGTGTGTAGGCCTTGCCCTTATATCCTTTATTCAATGTTTAGTTTAAAATAGCTGTATGGCGCCCTTTTTCTCTTTGTTTACATATTTATGGTAAGTAGTCGTTTGAGTAAGATAAAATTTCTAACATCTTTATTATTTCATTAATATATGTAATATTTTTCATCATGCACTTTATTTTATACATAGTAATATTAGTGAGAAATTTTATTTTACTTCAACACCGCCTCACCGCAGTAATTTAAATGGTTTTTATTATTTATTTTTTTAAATTTTTATTGTTCTACAATCCAGGCTATACACATACGTTTTAATTACGCAGATGTATTAGGAGTAAGGAAGGTTGCATTTAGAGGAAGTGAACCTGCATTTGCATGGAGAGAGAGAATAAAAACCTAATAAGGAAAAAACAGCCTCAATAAACCTGATTAGGATTCAAACCCTGATCCCTCTGTCATCAGCAGTATAGTCTATTGCAAAAGTTACAACTTGACCAATCGGCCACCAAAGTGGGTGTTTTACTGATTAAAAATGAAATAAGTTAGTGGTTTTCATAGAGTTTTTCTACTGTTTTCTCCTTGATTTTTTTATAACGGTAATAATGTCCGAATATATAAACTTTTTGGTTTGTTATCAAGGGGACAGCAACCCTATTTGTCTTACCAAATTCTTTTCCTCTCTACCATCTAATAAATGTAATAATTAGCAAATTACTTTAATTATTTTGTTAGCGTTTATTTTGGGGTCAAGATGAGGGGTGCATTTTTTTACATAAAATAAACATTCATTTTTTTAAAAAGAAAATTTAAGTTTTAACTTTTTCTACTTTGTGGGTTTTTCCCCTTCAAATCTGAAACATTCAAAATCTATCAATAATTATTTTGTATGTCTATTAAATCTCAATTAAACTTAGATAACAAAAAATAGCGTAGTTAGTTTTTTATTTAATTTTTTTTTAATATCTGTTTTTGTAGGTTTATACAATATCATAAGAAAGGTATTTGTAAAAACTATAATATACTTTCAAAATAATTATTAAAAAGTTTTGTTAGTTTAATTAAATTTAATCAAGTTATTTTGCAAAATCCTAATATTTTGTTTTATAAATCGGTGATTTTTTTTAAAGGCCAGATCAGTTTTGTACTTAGTATTTTCTGCATTTTGATAACAACCAAATTTTAGCCATTTCATTCAAAGTTAACAATTATTTATATATTTCACATACATACCGGTATATGCGTACATAAACACTTAACGGTAATCAACTTGTATCACTCACCCTGAGAGCTAATAGCAGGACGTTGATGGCGTCCTTGAGCCGAGGATGGAAGGTCTGATGGGACAGCTCATGGTACAGGTACACACCAAGGCTTGACAGTGCGATGCAACGTGCCAAGCCAGCTGGTTCTCTTTTGCCGCACTTGAGCAGGACACTCAAGATATGGTCCTACCAACACAAACACACAAACCTGGAGGACGGAATGGTAGCACACTACTAGGTGTGGAGTCAAGATACCTTTAAACAATAATATACATCTAAACTATAGCTAAGAAATTGTTTATGTTCCTCGAGGCTTTTCCAGTATCCCAAGGTTAGCAATTTAGACCAACACAAACTTGATAACTAGATCCCAGACCATTAATTTACTATGTAACTGAATGTGAATTCCCACTCTGGTAAAAATAAAATGTTATAATTTAGTTACAATATAGGATAGGATCTTCAAATCATTTTCGAGTCCTTTGAATTTATATGGATATTTGAGATTTGAAGATATTAGGGGGGGGGGGGGTATTTCACACCGTAGAAAGACAAATTTGTTTCAGCCATTGTGTGTCTCACCTTAGCTCCAGAACACGACATGACAGAGAACTCGGTTGGGTTAGGCTGCAATACTGGGAGGTCCGAGAATGATTCCGGGAGACAAAGAAGGGCCCCTAGGATGGACGCTGCTTCAGTACGAGGAGTCTGGAAACATACATATCTCAAACTTAACAAAGGGATAAGTACAATTCTTGAGTATAATAAACACCAACAACCATTTCTTCTGTTCCCTCCTACAAATAATGGAATAGCTCTCTAAAGAAAAGCTTTTCTCGGTTTTTGAGGTATCTTGTTATATGTATTTGGAAGAAGGTACAGGAAAAGTAGATACAAAACATATAAAATATACAAATGTCAAATATATGTCAATTTCCAGTGTTTGTCCTTTATGTTATTTATTCTTTTTACATGTTCCTTTCTAAGTGTCCCATCATTCTTTAAAATTTCCTTTTTCTCCTTTTTTTTGTTTCCTCTTTTAGAAAGTAAATTTGTGTTACGCGCGCGTTTCACACTCCCCCCTGACGAGTTCCAAAAGAATGACACCTATGTCAGGGAAATGGGCGGTAAATATTGATTTTCTTCAAGAGGCAGCCATTATCAATTTGTCCAATGGCAGCAATATTAAGTGAGAACTGTGTTCTCTTTTTCATTGTAAAAGCCATATTATGTTCATTCCTTTAATATGTTTCTATCCACCTTTCCTGTACCTTCTTCCAAATATAATACAATTACCTCATAAAACAAAAAGAGGTTTTTCATATATATATATATATATTTTGTGTGTAGTATGATTTTGGTAGAAAGAACAGTAGAAGTTAGTTGTTAACGTTACTAAAACAATAATTATTTTAATATAGTCATACATCAAGTAATATATGCATCTGTCTGTCTTTTGATGTATATCATCAATACCTATAAAATAACACAAATAATTTAGTAAAATATTATCAATGTTGGTCGCAAAGAAATGTATTTGTATTTTCTCTACTGTTCTTCCAACCAAAATCAGGGTATATAATGAAAGGTGTGATTGATTATTAGGGCACAATATGGTTTTATAAAAGATATAATTAGAAAAACAGACGTGGCCTTTGATCAGATTAATATGTTATTTATTATTTGAATTGGCAGTTAAATACCTTAAGAGTCGATGGAAGATAAATTGTCCATATTGAAACTACATGTAAATATGAAGGAAAGAATATTTCAAAAACTATAATACCAATTCACAAGTGGGTTTTTTATTTCTCTTCTTCTACATTTATAGAAATTAACAATATTGAGAAAAAAATGAAAATATTTATTGCTAGCCATCAATTAAAATTAAAATAATAAGTTTTACGCTATATGTTGAAATAAATAAAAACAATCCAAGCAAATGATATTTAAAAAATTGTTATTTATAAAAATTACATATTTTTTTACCATTTCCACAAAAAACATTATTTCCAGGCCCAACATAAAAAAATTCTATAGCCGGCTATTTGGTTACACATAGTTCAGCGGTTTTCTGCCAGGGCAACACTAATGTAAGAGTCCCCCCCCCCCCCACATAATAATTCTCCCTGTCTCTCTTTGAGCGACTTTCTTACTAAAAACAGACAACAATTGCAGAAACTTAGAAAATGATTGGAAGGGGGAGAAGGGAATGCCGCGGTCAACTAATATTTCTATTTATGATGATAGCCTTTTACTTACAAATCGTTGAGTATAAATACGCACCTCGGTGGCCGCATGGTCTAATGTGCTAGTCTCTTGTTAGGCTAGACTGCCGAGGATAGGGAGATTGGGTTTTGATCCTGGTCGGGTGCATTGTAGGTGGTTTATCTGGTTGTTGTTGATAGCAAGTAAATCATTAATTTAATCCTGTTTTTATATAAATATTAATACAAGTATGATTTTTTCGGCACATTATCAGAGTTATTATAATAAGACCTGATTGAATATTTATATCAGTTTTATAATATAATGTATTGTGTGACAGTACTTGGATTTTAGGACACACAATCATGTTAGGCTTCCTCTCTTTTTTAACTCAAAAGGGAACAGGACTTTCTCTGATGATTATATTTGAATTTTGTTAAAGAAATTAAAAAATATATTAGAGAATACTTTTAAAGGAACAATGATGACTTTCTGGTTGTTGTTTATAAGAGAAATGATAAAGGTATTTTGATTGTACACTATCTAAATGAAATTTGAGAAACTTGGAGAGAGTAGCTTTAGGCTCTAATACCGCACAGCCCAAAATTAGCTATTCATAATTATCAGGATAAACTGGATCGCCTTGACCAAAACTATATCGAAGTTCCTTTAATAAATTGTAATGAAAGATAAAAAATAAAATCAAAACAGCTATGGGCAGCATAAATAAGGTTAATTTAATTAATGTTTATTTTTTAATTTATTTTATATTGATATGATTTGTTTTATTTATTTTTTTATTTTACCTCTGAATGTAAAAAGGTTAAGAATATAAATAAGTTTATTATTATCATGCAAGATCAATTTTTGTGACTTCCTAGTTATTTTATTAATATTATTTCTGTCACCTTGATTCACCTGTTCGAGTTATACTCATAATATGTCATAATTACCCTAATGTGTTAAGGATGAGGTAGGTTGTAGTTTAGAGAAAGTGTACCCACCTTTGTGTGGAAAACAATTTAGGATAAACTATCATCAGTACACTCAACTGGAATTCAACCCCCAATTTTCCCATCATCGGCAGGCCAATTTAATGAGAAAAGGACGCCAAAGACGTTAGAGCATTCAACTACCGATTATGTGGATTTTTTTTAGCACCGCATCTTACTACCTGTTCGGTTATAAGCCTATGTACTAATTACGTTAATGGGTTATGGATGAGGTAGGTGTAATTTATAGGAAGTGCATCCACATTTGCATGGAGAGCGAGAGATAGTGGGGAAATCATTTAGGGTAAATCTCCCTCAGTGCACCCAAGCGAGATTGAACCCCGATATTTAGTCCTCGACGGGGCTATCCACAAATTTATATTTTGAGGTGGAAAAATAAAAGGTAGGATTCTTGAGGAAATGTACCCAAATTTGCATGGAGAAAACTTGGGAAATAATTTGAACTAAAGTAAGAGAACCGTATGTACACCCAACAGGAACTCAAGCCTCGACTTCTTAGTCATCATAAAACTAGGATAGACGAAACTAATGCCTTTCCCCACGTGCTCACCTGTGTGGGTAGCGTGGTATAAACTACACTCATCACTACAAAGTACTCTAATATATAGTTTTATAGATATATATATACTTTTAACTATATATATATATATATAGTTAAAAGTATATATATATGTAATAGTTATATAAATAAAACACTATCGGTGGGCACGCAGACTTAATGTCAGGTTCATAATTATGTTTTTCTGGGGATAGTCAATCTTGGCAGCAGGAACTGAGGACATATTTCCAAAAATGTTTCTCCCTCTCTCTTCACATAAATGCGAGTATATTTCTCATTAATCCTACCATCTTAATCCTTACTCTATCATCATAGGTAATGGATGGCTCAACATTCGATGCATTCACGTTGTTACCATGCACGGGAAATTCACATAAAAATATTTTCGTGGCTTTATTACTAAAATATTGAAAATTCATGACTTTTCTGGGACTTTCGTGACCTCTTTTGCAATTAGTAACTTTTTTGTGATGTTGGTGACCCAGTAGAAACCCTGATATTATATTATATATAAATATACATATACACTTTTTTTTCCAAAAGTAATAATTACCAAGAATATGAATATATATTAATTATATTTTTATATGACTATTATTATCGCACTGGCTAAGTATATTCTTTATTATTTTATTGTAACTGTTTTATTAATTTTTTCACTAACCATTCAAATTGCCATATTATGTATTAATTATTCAAACTTGAAGTTAGGAATTTAGAGGAAATATACATGCATTTGTGTGAAGGCAAAGCTGCAAACCATTTCATAAAACACTCCCGTACTCTGTAGTTTTTTTTTAAAGCAACGCGTCTTATTACCCATTTAGGTTATACGCCTACTATGCTAATGGGTAAGGGATGAGATAAGTTTAATTTGAGGAAATGCACCCAACCGGAATTGAACCCTGATCTCTCCATACTTGGCAGTCAAGTTTAACACGATAGTAGCGCTAAACTGTGAGGACTGCGCCCACACAACACATATATCTAAAGTTTGTTACTGTTTATTTTGTTTTGCAATTCCACAAAATAAACCTTTGCAAGCTGTGTTGGTTGTTTTCTTTCACTGATAATTTCTCGTCGGTTGTTTTGAACAAGAAATTTCCCCTTATTTCCCCTTCAACTAAAACAAATCCCAATGTAGAAAATTACTAACGCTCTGAAGTACTGTGACAGATTTAATAACTAAAATGCTGTTTTGAAATCAACTCCACTAAATCTTAAAATTAATATTATTTCTGTCTTTTAACATTGTTTTGCAAAATTCTTTATTTTTCCATTTTTCTAGTTACAAAAAATTCCTGATATTACAGGTGTCATGGCTGACAAAATCTGAGGATTGTGATTGTTAGTGTCAGTGTACCTTACTGTTCATGACTTAAAAACTAGATAATCCAAGATAACAAAATGAATTTTAAATTAACACAAGAGAAACATTCATTTGACCATAAGAACGAGAAACCACCCACCTTAGAAGAGAATCCTACCCTCCAACCCCCCAGCCTTAAAGTAATGTAAAAAATAGGGTGTAACAATAAAACATTTTCATTTTTATATATGAAAGAGTTTCCTACCAAAGTTGTTTGCCATGCAGCCCTGTTGCTAACGGTGTTACTCACCGCCCTGAGGTCCGACAATGACACAATGGTGTTGGCTGCATGGATAAAGTCGAGTAACAGCAGTGAGTGCCCTGGTAGCATCAGAGAGAAGAACCGAGGTCCACAGAACTGGACGAGTGTGTTGATCACAGCCTGGGAAACAAATATTAACCCTTCAAACCAGTGAACAGGAGGTTCATGGATACTCCACATTGGTACTAAAGAGGGATATCAAACTCAATTCCTTGATTATTATTCGGGGTGTGTGAAGCTTCTAAAACTTCAACTTTGCTCTGAAATATTTATTAGCTTCTACTTCAATTTGAAAGTAAAATTCCGGATTCAACAACTGTAAAGCTTTGCCAATAAAAGTATTTGAAGATAAATTAATCATACATTCCTGTTCAATTCTTTTAGTCAATTTGGGTTGTTGTTTAATAATATAGAATAATTAACTTACATAATAGTAACTTAATTTATGTTGCTAATCATGTTTGCAATATAGTATTTTGTAAATTATATTTAATATCTAAAAGTTATGCAACACCAAATTTTTTATTTTTTAACTACACTAGACTTTATTTTAAATATTTGAGCTTTGAATTGGCTTTAAAAAATATTTCATATTATTAGTTTCAACTATGTTTCAAATTGAAAAAGTGGACTTTGCACACCCCTAGTTACTAATGGTATAGAAGAAATCATAAATCAATTTAAATATCATAATTATTGATAACTCAATTCTTAGCTCTCAAATGATGGCATATAAAAGTTATGGCATTAAAAGAACGAAAAAATTGGGTAGTTTTTTCACTCTAAGTATTAAAAGATTTTTTTGTGGTTTCTCTTTAGTACCAGAAAATTGTGGATGTATTCAATCTGACCGTTGTGTTCAAGTGATCTTTATTTTTTTTTTACCATTTATATTTATTAACTAGTTGTTTTTTGCAAATGTATTAAAGTATGTAGTAACATATTTTTAGCATGAGGTTGAATGGTTGGAAAAATATTAAAATTGTAAATGTTAAGGAATCAGAAGGAAGGATGAAAAAAATCTAGGTTAAAATTTAAAGATCAGAATCAGGAAAAATAGGAATCGTGATCTCTTTAGTATAAAATAAAGTATTGTAAGCAATAGGAAAGAAAGCCAGTCTAGAAAATAATATGTATTGGTTAGACATTTATAGAAACAAGTAAACATCTTTCTTAATCTATCTGTAGGTACACTTTTTAATATCCTTAGCCACACAATTCCACATTACACATGAGTTTAGAATTTTCAAATATATTCCTTTATTGTAAGAGTAAGAATCCCATCTCTCTAGTTATTCTTCACTCAGTATCGTCAATAAGGCAACACTGCATGACTCAGATAGAGTTTTAAAAATCTAGTTAGCTGCCGTATGCTTTCTTAGTTTCCTCTTATGATAAAGATTTGTTTCTGAAGATTCTTAATCATGTTTAGTGCACAGCTGTTTAAGAATAATGCAGAAAAGAGTACAAAGAAATAAGTTTACATTAGGGATGGACAGGAATGACATTTTTATATCAGAACGGGAAATTATAAAAATGATGCTTTAGATTAATTCTGGATTAAAAATTGATGTTTTTATACTAATACGGTAATAATTGTAAATAGAGCTGGGCCGATTAGCTATTTTGCCGATTAGTCCGATGCCGATAATTTGTTGCCGATTAGGCCGATCACCGATGCCGATTATTTTTGTTTTTAATTTTAATAAGTGTATAAAGTAAAATGACCCTTAAAGCAAAAAAAAAGTTACTTTTACTAGTTTTATAATGTCCAATATAGTTTTGTTTTAATAACATTTAAATAGAAACTTTTAAAATGTAAAGGTTGTTTAATTATTATTTTATATTGTTATTGTTAGGACAAGTGAACCTGTCATTTAACAAATACAAATCACATTAATAAATAGCAAATATACCGGTACATGTTAGATAATTAAAATATGATTTCACATTTAAGATTAAATAGGCCTACTGACCCTTTCATTAGACAAAGACAAATCATAATCAGCAAATTTAAATTTAATTTTAATGATAAAAAATAATCAAGGCACACACATTTTTGCACACAAGGCTTACATTTATTTTGTTTTTAGATGAAATAGGAATTTTTACATCCAATGTCTATTAAAATATGGCTTCAATATTAAACAATTTTTAACAATCGTAATATTTTTGTGTATTGTCATTTAGATATATCATAACATACGTTTTTATGATTCTACAAAGCATTCCATCATAATTTAACTACTAAATATTAATATAGCATAGAAATAAGTTGTTTCTTAAAAAAAAGTATAATAAAAAGGCATCACCATTTTTAAACAGTAATCCGATCTTTTTATTAACAATTTAAATAATCTTAATGAAAAATAACGTTGTTTTAACTACATTTAAATAGAAACTACCTTTATAAAATCGAATGAATGGTGAACGGGTCAAAATGAACGGATCATTGAACTGAACCAGATACAATGAATCGTTCATTTAAAAGAACGATTTTGTCCATCTCTACTTCAATATGATAAAATAAATAATAAATAACATAATGTGCAACGAAAGTTATTTTTCGTGTTTTTTCTTTTTAAGAAATACTTTAAAACTTATTTTAATTTACTTTTAACTACTAAAGAAAATGTAAAATCTAAATATAAATATATATTAATTCAATTCATATTGAAATATGAGCGAAACAAATTCCCTGGCAGTGGAAAGTTTTGTACTTGCATTAAAAGAAAAACGGTTTCCATTTAAAACAAAATGTGCGCATGTGCGAGATTATTACGTACGATGTTTCATTTTTTGGGCATCTTTAACAAATCAAAATAAAACAACACCAATCTGCTATTATTTTATTTTATGATTATTAGATTTGTTACTTGAGTATTTATATTTATAATAACGTGTATAAATTGGAAAAAGACCTATGGCAAATATATTTATTTTGATATATTTTGTTTGGAATGTTGGATGTGCTGTTTATTTCAAACCTAAGTCGCTAAGAACAAGCTAATTATTCAAAGATCTCATACGAGAGAGCAGAGATAATTTTTTTTAGGACTTAAAATATACACATACATTTTGAATAATCGGCATAAATAATCGGAGATTCAAACACCGATCATCGGAATCGCCGGTTATGCGATAATCGGCCGATGATCGGATTAATAATCGGCATCGGCCCAGCCCTAATTGTAAAATCTTTGACATTATTAAATATGATACAAATAATATATCATAAAAACATTTATAAATAAGGGTGTGCAAATAGCATTTTATATTGAAACAGATAGCTAAATTTTGAACAAATAATGAATAAAACAAGGCGAATAATTAATTTTAATATATTATATTTATTAGTTAATCTCTTTTGAAAATGGTGTTTTATATTTAACTACCTATTGGAAGAGTGCAAATAAAAAAAAATTATCCTCCTTGATTGTCCTCTAAAATCTTAAATGTTCTCTATTTTAACACCTCTTAAAAGCTATCTAGATTTGAAACACCTTAAATATTATTTAGGTCTAAAGCCCCTTAAAGTTTATCTAGGTTTGAAACCCCTTATATATTCTTATGTTATTAAACCCCCTAAATGTTTTACGGTTTGAAACCCCTTAAAGGTTATCTAGATGTGAAACCCCTTAAATATTCTTATGTTACTAAACCCCCTAAATATTTTCTCCGTTTGAAGCACTTGAAACTTATCTTTGTTTAAAGCCCCTTCAATGCTCTCTAGAATTGAAACCCCTTGAAGGTTCTTTGTTTAACACCCCTGTAATCTCTACTCTTTGTTTGGTTGCTAACAACAGTGTGGCTGAGGTTCATAAATAGTTGACCTTGGCAAGCTGCTTTCTCCCTCCTATTTCTAGGCCCCAAAATATGGTAGAGTATAATATATCTCTGTCCTTCTCTAAATGTTACAGCTCTCACACTTGCTAAACCTAACAAACAACTGTTGATAGACAGAACGCATTGACTTGGAGTATGTTCATGATACCTGAATGACAGTTCTAAAATCTTATGTTTAGGTTTTGGGTTGCCAACACTTGTAAAAGATCACTGTTTTGTTATAAATGTTAAGTTTTTTAATTACATGTTATACTTTACATTTAAAATAATTAAGTTTTCTCATACTATTTCATTACTTTTAATAATTTATTTTCATCCAACTCGAAACAATATTTTAAACATAATTAAAAGTACTTATTCTTTGTTTTGAAACATTATTGATTATGTGTAATATAGTGCATACCTTAATATCTTTTAATACAAGCATCATATTAACATGGAAAAGAGAAAATACTTGTCTTTTTTTTATATAGATTACATTAATTTATAAATATTTTATCGTATTATGATATATTTAACCAAATAAAATATTTTTACCCACTGTGTGGGTGCATCATTGTGAAAGACGTGTTTCCGTCATGTTCAACCACATGGTTTAAATTTGTCGGTCGCAATTTTGAAGCTATTTTCGTTAAACCTTTTGTTGAAGTGCTGTGAATAGTAATTTTTGTAAGTGGAATAAAACGATAAATAAGCTTTGAGTCCGACCTCAAATAAATATATAAATAATATTGGCCAAAATTACTGTGGTTAACTTCCACAATTCATATATTATCATCTGTTTTCATTACAGTGATCCAAAGTGATATATGTCAGCTGTTGACATAGGGATATATTAGGGACTATTTCTATTAACTTTTTGAGCTTTCATCCAAGTAGACTTAGGTCGTGAATGAATTATACAGCTTTCCAATGTGTTTGTCTCACCACAGACAGTTAAATACCCTCCCACCCCTCTCCAAATTTGCTACAGAACAAAGAAGATGACTGTCTCCAATAGAGATTTAGACAGTAGTACCTGCTGGAACAATAAGTTCCCGCCCAAACCCTTGTCGAGGAAAGGATCTTTCCCGCCCCAGCAATCGGGAATAGATGAATTCCTGACATTTTCCTAAGGTTTTTTTTTTTAATTTATTTAGCACCGCGTCTTACTACCCGTTCGGGTTATACGCCTAAGAACTAATTACGCTAATGGATTAGGAATTGGGAGGGTTGAACTTAGAGGAAGTGAACCCGCATTTGCGTGGAGGGAGAGTGGAAAACCATTTAGGAAAACCACCCCCAGTTCACCCGACCGAGATTCGAACTTCGATCTCCCCGTCCTCAGTGGTCGAGCTCAACACGACTAGCGCGTTAGCCAACTATGCCAACGAGGCGGGTTTTTCCTAAGGGTTCGGGATCCCGGCCACCCCTAGTTTATATATTTTTATTAAGACCAAGCCACTATCATTTCAGGTTGGCTTTTTTCACTAACATTACATTGTTTAACACCGTTCACCACTATTGCTAGATTATTAGGTGATTATTAATATTTGTTAATGCAAACATGTTTGGGATGATCCCTTTACTGTGTTACAATTTTCCTGTGCATCTGAGTCTAATAGCATGAAAATACAACTGGTGTAAGGTGTTATGTTATGTAAGACCTTGTAGAACTGTGTATCTAGTACCAGGAAAATGTAACTAGTAGGTATTATATACCTGGTCCGTGCCTACTAGTCCCTGGTGTAAAACCTTGTAGAATTGGGTGATATGGTCTCGAGGTAGAGGAATGTCTTGAGGTATCACAGTCATCTGGCACAGCAGCCTGTATGCGCACAGCTTGCCGCGGTGGTATTGGCCCGGCAACGTTAATGCCTGTGGTTACAAACTCTTATATCAACATTTGAGAATACATGACAAAGTTACTGAAATAAAGTTATTCGTTATTTAATGTTTCATCTTTAATTAATGAAGAGTTATACTAAAATGTTCATTAAATTTTAAATGTTGATAGTAATATGAAAGCTAATAAAAGAAGCAAAAAGTAAATGGCTTTTATAATGGAAGGATAATTTTAGCTCACACTTGAAATTGCTGTCAATGTATAGTGAGGAACACAGTTAAACACTTTACACTGCTGCCAATGTATAGTGAGGAGCACAGTTGCCACTTTACAATGCCAACATTGGAAAAGGGGGTATATTGCTTTATTTCTAGTGCTAAGTATGGCTCATTGATTGGAGAATTCAGTGATAGTTTAGTGATAGTTTTGTTCAGGACTTTAAAAAAGTTACATAATTTATATTTGGTGCCATTTTTCAAGTTTAATAAACTCAAATGTGTGAGAAAATAAATATTTTCACATCATATTACTAAACATGTTCCTATTTTTGGTTGTTTTATAGTTTGAAAGACTAAAAGAAAAAGAAAAATCTCGACTTCAAATTTTCTTAAAATTTAGTTTTATATTTGATAGTTATCTTTGCACACAACTACAGAGAAAATTCCAAATAATTTAGTATTGAAGTTTACATTAGAAATAACTTGCATATTCAACTCTATTTTCTCACTGACCTTGAAGCACCAGGGTGCTACTATGTTGAGCGGCGGGATGAGATCGGGGGGTGGCGGAGTCATTTGATTGTCACTAGAAACCCCCTGGTTCAGACGAATCTGATAAAAAAACAAAAGTTCAATTAATGTTTCAGAAAGGATATCAATGAAGCGTCATCATATGATACATTATAACAGTGGTTTCCAAACTCTTTCAGTTCACGGCGCCCATAGTGTATCTAGATTTCTCCAGTCAGAACATAGGCCTACCTAACAGTTGCAGTGTGCAGTTGGTGTGATTAGGTTGGCTAAGCTAAGGCAATAAATGAAACCCATATTTAAAATTCATAAACAATTTATGTAGGAATTATTAAATAAGTACATATTTCGAACCACCAAATCATTGAATAAATAAATCTCTATAGAGAAAACCTCTTTTCGGTATATGAGGTAATTGTGTTATATTTGGAAAAAGGTATAGGAAAGGTGGATAGAAACATAAAAAAGGGACAAACCCAATATGGCTTTTACAATGAAAAGAATAATACAGTAACACTTTACAATCCTTGGGCAGTAAGAATCGATTTTCTTTAAGAGGCAACCATTTCTCTTTGTCCAGTGGCAGCAATGTAAAGTGTGAACTGTGTTCTTCTTTTCATTGTAAAAGCCATATTGTGTTCGTCTCCTTTTATATGTTTCTATCCACCTTTCCTATACCTTCTCCCAAATATAAAATAATATAATATGTATAAATAAATCATAATTAGTGGGACGGGTGAACCTGTTGTTCAATGCACATCTTCTCAAATCAATAGATCAATCTAGCAATATTTATCTAGTAGTCATAAGACCGGCCCTTAGAAGTGCTGCTATCACCAAGAACTACAGTACACAAGGACTCAACCTGGGCCTTCCATAAGGCTGTGTATCTGTTTACTTGTCTGTGGCCCAACTCTGTTTTATCACGATAATTTCTACTCCAGCATTACACAATACACAGGTTATGATAATCTTTCCTAGTTTAAACCATAGTTTAAGTGTTCAATCCCGAGCAGCCTTTCTATAGTTCAAGTATGGTCTGGGGCCAATATTAAAATACAATAAGTCTACACTAAATGGTTTTCCACTCTCCCTCCACGCAAATGCGGGTTCACTTCCTCTAAATTCAACCTTCCCATTTCCTAATCCATTAGTGTAATTAGTACTTAAGCGTATAACCCGAACGGGTAGTAAGACGCGGTGCTAAAAAAAAAAAATCTACAGTAAAATCTTGATGATTGAGAGAAGAGTCCTCACCTTCATAAGTGTGTTGCAGAGTTCTATGAGGTACTCAAACACTTGGTGATGAAGCACAGGGTCTGTCAGTTGGTTCACATCGCCCAGTGCCCCCAGCATGCGTCGCCACAGTACCACAGCCACATCTGGTAGCCAGCCTCGTGCGCACCCACCTGCCATCACCGAGCGTCGCTCCAGGCTGGTCCCATCCGGCAAGTCTAAAACATCACAAGATTATTTTATTGTGAAAATTTAAAAATGACAGCTGGGCACGGGAATCGAACCCGGGACCTTTGGCTTAGTACACCAATGTTCTAA
The DNA here is from genome assembly GCA_033556935.1 of Timema podura. Classification (NCBI taxonomy): domain Eukaryota; kingdom Metazoa; phylum Arthropoda; class Insecta; order Phasmatodea; family Timematidae; genus Timema; species Timema podura. The sequence continues at coordinate 21,888,072 of JAVRXN010000008.1, forward strand.
CCACTGAGGTATCCAGGAATGTCCCGTGTCCAGGGTAATTCTTCACTCATATTTCAAGGCAGAGGCTATGATGGACGTGCAGAAATCGTCAGCTACAAATGTGTGATTTTTTTTTTAGCACTGTGTCTTACTACCCGTTCGGGTTATATGCTTAAGTACTAATTACACTAATGGATTATGAAATGGGAAGGTTGAATTTAGAGGAAGTGAACCCGCATTTGCGTGGAGGGAGAGTGGAAAACCATTTAGGAAAAACCACCCCCAGTTCACCCGAAAGAGATTCGAACCTCGATCTCCCCATCCTCGGTGGTCTGACTCAAAACGACTGGTGCGTTAGCCAACTACGCCACCAAGGCGGGTTGTGATTTATTAAGATCATGAGCTATCAGATAACATAGCCACCCTCGACTTGGTAGTTAGCTTATTGCTGCCATTTGTACAATTATTATAATTGTAAGGAATCACCAAAGGTTCCGGGTTCGATTCCTGTGTCCAGGTCTCATTTTTTAATTTTCAGATTATGATATCTAGATTCTGAGTAAATTTTCAATAAAACAAATATAATAGCTTTGGTTATTTGATTCTTAAACAAGATTATTTGTCTAATCCTTGTGTAAAATAAAATTTAGGTCTTATTTTATCATATTTATTTAGTTTGTATTGCCTATATTGCCTAAATTGCCTATATTTATTTAATTAAAAGAACTTCAACAGTTACCACACTTTGACAAAAATAAATATGAACAGCTATTTATACTATTTAAAAAAATGACTGTTTGTATGCACCTATATAATCCATGAGAACTGAACATGGGACCTTTGATTTAGTACACCAATGCTCAAGAAATGAGCTACCCAGATTTGTTTGATGCTATGTGTTTTAAGTTAGTATTTTTATTTTTCAGGCACTTAATCACTTGCATTTCACTTATAAATGTGGCACTTTAAAATGATGAATGGCCAAATAACAACCATCTTAATCCATCTATAGTTATGTTTTTGGAGTTTGTGATAACTTTGACCAGTCTCACTCACCAAGACTAGTGCCATCCCCACTGATGACGTCGATCTGCATGGGTGAGTCTTTTATAGAGTTGCTTTCAACACCACTCGAGGGTGCAGGAGAGGGTGACCTCGTGGGACCTTCAGACTCGGAATACTGGAGTGGTGTGCCTGCTGAAATGTACACAGCTATCAAATGTCATGGTTGATTTAAGTACAACTAATAATACTAAAAAAAAAACTAAAAACATCAATACAACTTTTGTATTTATGTCATCTGTGGCTTACTACCCAGCTAAGCTCCCTGCATATTTATACTCATTGGATGGGAATGAGGTATGTATAATTTTGAAGAAGAGTACCATCAATTGTACAGAGAAATTAGAAAATCAATTTAGGGAGAAAAAAACTCGGTAGACCTGGCTGAGATTTAAATATTGACCTCTCTGTCATCATCAGCTAAGTGTTTGGATATGATGCACAAGTTATTTCCTTGAACTCACTGAGGGATGAAGAACAAATGAACGTAATGACAATAGAGCTACAATTAATTTATCATTATAATAGAGAAAGCTACAGGAAACTGGGTTAGGAGCAAATATCAAATTGCTTTTACAGTGAAAAAAGTGTCCTATTATTCTTTATAAATTTCCTTTTTCCCTCTTTTGTGTTTTTTGGGTTTCCTCTCTTAGGAAGTTATGTTTTACTTTTCAGACTGCCCCCTGATAAGTTTTCAAAAGAATGAAACCTAGGTTGAGGGATTGTGCGGTAATGATCAATTTTCTTCAAGAGGCCGCCATTACCTCTTTGTCCAACAACGGTAATGTAAAGTGTGAAATGTGAAGTGTTTTCTTTTTTATGTTGCAAAAGCCTTATTATGTTTGTTTCTTTTAATTTTTTCTAGCCATCTTTTCTATACCTTCTTCCAAATATAATACAGTTACTTCATAAAGCAAAAAGAGGTTTTCCTTATAGAGATAAGCAAGTTATTAAGTAGGTAGTAAGTAAGTTTTATTTTTTAAATCAATTAAAAGTAAATATTGAAGGACTCTTGTTTGCTATGAAATAATATAATTATAATCTAACATAAGACTAGGACAGGCACAGCATCAGTCTCTGGCCGTTAATTGATCAGTTTGAAAGGGTTCAACCCACATTCCATAAGGGGTGTGCGAAGGCCACTTTTTAAATTCGAAGTGAAGTCCAAGCGAAGCTTGAAACTTGTAAAAATAAGTCCAAGTCGAAGGCCTATATTAACAATTAATGTACACAGGCTTACTGATAAGCTTAGTAAATTATCAATAAAGTTTTAATATTTACCTACATCGTGGAGTTGATAAAATTATTTTACAAATTTTACACATGCATGTCTTTTTATCTGCATTTCTATGATAATAATTATAAATTAAATTCTGTTTTCGTTTCCCAATTTCCGTATCAGCTATTTTGAATAATAAAGAAAACGCAAATAAACTATGAAATCTTCTGTGACAAAATGCACTTGTAAATTTGTCACAATAATTCCAAAGAGATAGAATACTATGGAATTAACATTAGACGCGAGCTGGGATGATAGTACAACTAAAGCAATTTCTCTGCTTCATACTAGTGACCATGGTGTTATTTCTTTATATGTATTTTTATTTTTTACGAAATTATGTTGGTGTTAGTGAATATAATATATTAACATTTACTTACCCACTTTTGATCTATGCTTATGTTTTGGTAGTTAAAATACTAATCAGTGTTAAAATTTTGTTTAGTAACGGTTTTAAAATGATAAAATATTGAAATATGTAATATTAATAAGATAAAATTAAATCGTTTGATAATTTATTGATGGTTTACCCTCCCTTTGAAATTTTTCAAATATGCGAAGGTTATTTATTGTAGATGTCTAAGTCGAAGCCTAAGGAGAATTGACATTCGACTCTGACTTCGACTTTTTGAAGTTTCGCACACCATTACATTTTGTCAATGATAACTTTTTCAGTCATGCTGGAAATCGAGCTCAGGGCCCTTATCTCAGTAGGTAGATATGCTATCGACTAAGCTAAGGTGTCGAACTGATCATATGAGGGCAATATGGTCATTACTTCAATACCTATATTTTAAAGCTGATTGGATGTGAAATAATTTGTGAGACATAACTAGTGCTGAGCCTTTCAGAATATTAAACAATTATAAGACCCCTCTACCATGCCCTCAAAACCTCCCAATCCCCATTCTCCTCAGCCATCCCTCATAGCGAGCAGTTTATTCTTAGTTTGATTTCAGCTGACATAATTTAATATGCCCCTGCTGTATTGAAACAATGAGGACTGTGACAACAAACAAATATTTGAATGGCCTGGTAGTTTGATACGTACCTCTGGCACCCCGGAGAGAGTCCATAGACCTTGACTTGCGAACAAGCCTCGCGGGAGTGGTGGGGGGGACGAGGTCAGGAGAGGCTAGCAGTCGAGCCACCTCCTGTTCCACAGATACGGGTAATACTGGAAACAATGAAACATGCAAACATCCAAGGAAATCAAGCTTTGAAATAATTGAGCACTTAACTTAAAACTATGGTGTTTTATACCTAAATCTTATTTCTTAAATCTCTGTAAATGGAAGATCTAGCCTTGAAATCAAACAGTAATATTCACAATTTGGGATAAGTTTTCATTGTGACCATTATTGGTTATTTTACTTATCTGGCCGTTTCCTTTTTGTTCTGACAAATAGTAAATAGAAACATTACTTTAGTGTTCAAGTGAGCTTGTGCAAATAAACCATGGCCATTTTGTTTTGTATTCTTTTAAGGTTTGCGCTTTTTAAGTTGTTTTTGTAAATACATTAAAGTTCAGGAATTTGAATTGAGAATTTAAAAACAAAGATTAAAACTTTAAAATCAAAAATCATAACAGAGTCTGATAGGAGAATAATAATTGCTCCGACATCACTAGTTTTTTTACATCCATCACTGTTTCCAGCCTGTGGCCCGAGTCAGTTTTTTTATTCAAGCCATATATTTTCCACTGCCAGCTCGCTAGGACTGCCGTAGCTTCATATGCCTTATAATTTAACTTATGACTAGGACAGGCACAACATCAAGTCCTCGGTCATTAATTCATCACTGTGAAAGAGTAAACCTACATTCTACCAATAATAAATTTTTCGACCACACTGAGAATCGAACCTGGGACCCTTGGCTCAGTACAGACACGCTACTAACTGAGCTAAGGTGTCAGACTTGACATCATTACAAATAATTCTTAAGATGAACTTATCAACAAAAAAAAAAGTTTGCTATGGGTACCTGGAATGATGGTGATAGCGTTGCTGTGGATCCGATGTCTAGAAGAAAGTGGAGTTCCTTTCCTCCGGGGTGTGGCCGGCTTACTACCGCATGCCAGGTTACTCTCACTAGCACTGCGGGGGATGTGGGTTCTTAGGCACGACTCCCCAGAACTATCCCGGCGCTTCCTGGGGCTGCTTGAAAGGCGAAATGACCCCATACCGATTTCTGCTGACCAAAAGTGTATGCCAACATTATTGTAAATAGCTTGAACAATTTAATTTTGAAAGCAACATGTATAAAACACAAGAAAAGATGGACAAATAAATTTATTTTTTAACAGCTTGAAATCATAGACAGGCAGACTTATGTTCAAGGGATCAAATTTTAATGTTGGTTTATTAGCTGTTTAGATTCGGCAGTCAAAAACCTTTAGGTATTTTAGTTTGGTTTTCAATAAGTTAAAATAAGATATTAAGCATTATCAGGGTGTTTAGCCAAAATGTATTTTATAATTCCCTGACTTTTTCAGGTTTCCCAGAAACCAATATTTTTCCAGCTAATACAAATATGAATATGTGGTATATTACAAACAGCATCTTATAAAGATCACAGCTAAATGTAATACTATTGTTATACATATACACATTTTGAAACAATGACACTCTATGAATGAGTAAGGATTTCAGCCTGGGCTATTGGATAGTACTGTCTAGTAGATTTCTGTGAGATCAGATTGAATTGTTAAAAAGTCACCTTACATCACTACAGTTTACAATTTTTTTAGACACATTCTGTTTTAGTTTTTCTTCCAATAAGAAAATCTAATTCTCGCACATGTGCATAATTATGAGTCAACTTTGGTTAAGGTCAACACAAAAATTAAAGGTTGACTTTGAGAATTTAGATTAGTCTGCTGGAAAGTGGCAATTGTATTAAAAGACATTCCTGGTGCATATTAATTGGAAGAAAAATGTTATTTTGACTATTGTAAATAAAAGTTTGGTTTTTTTAGTTCATATGTAAAAATTCCAAGAGATTTGATCAAATCCCTGACTCTTCCCTACCAAAAAAGTACCTGACGTTTTCCAGGTCGCTTGACATACTATTAGGTATTTATGATAATATAAATTGATTGTGATGAATATGGTTTAAAATTGATTCAACACATATAATAAATTCAGCTGTTAAGCTCAGTAACCGTTTTTCCCCAGACAACAAATATTAAGAATTAGGAATATGTGAAGTACACTTTTTTCAAATTGAAGCCAACTTGAATCAAATATATGAAGTATTCTCGAAGCAGAATTGAGGTTTTAATATTTTTTATTAGTTGTTTTATGCTTGAAAATATGTTTTATTGTTGTATGTATACAACTTTATACATTAAAATCCCTTGGAAAATTTTTTAATGCGCAATTTGTTTGTAATATTTAGTTTTTGTTTGATAAATCAAGATATTATCATGTCAGTTAATTCATATATATAATGATTTTTAGTGTACATGACAGTTCATGGCAGTAATTAAATATAAATTGAGTATTTTAGCCATTAATATTTTTAATTGTGAAGCTTTGTAATTTTTGAAGCAAAGCCGAAGCTGATATTTGTTTTGAAGTCAAATTGAAGTTTTGAAGCTTTGCACACCTCTAATAAGAATGGAACTATCCAATGTTTAAGAATATTTGAGAATACATCAGATTCGTCATTCTACCAAAAAAAAAAGTCTAATCCTATATTCTCGAATCCAAATCATAAATTTTCTTTTGAATCTCGAATCCAAATTTGTATACTTGAATCTTTAAAAATGTATAGTTTTAGCTATAGTGAAATTATTTGAAAGTGAATTTTAAAAAATGTTTATTTATTTTTTTATTTAGCACCACGTCTTACTACCCGTTCGGGTTATACGCTTAAGTATTAATTACGCTAATGGGTTAGGAGTTTGGAAGGTTGAATATAGAGGAAGTGAACCCGCATTTGTGTGGAGGGAGAGTGGAAAACCATTTAGGAAAAACCACTCCCAGTTCACCCGACCAAGATTCGAACCTCAATCTCCCCGTCCTTGGCAGTTGAGCTCAACACGACTAGCGCATTAGCCAAAAAATGTTGTTCAAGGCTTGGTGCTACTTACAAATGCTATTTTGTTCGTAATGTATATTGGTCATGAATAATACAGTAAACACTTTTTTTATATCTAGCTACATTGGTTACAATTTTGTGATTATATATATATATAAATTTTGCCGGGAAAGGTATTTTAACATTCCTTCCAGGGTTCTTTAACATGCCACAATCAACATGGACCGTAGGCTTTATTTCAACTTCGAAGGCAAATGTGATACAGAATGTTATCGCTCAAGAAAGATCCGTTGACACCTGCTGGGTTTGAACCCATGAACGTCGAGTCCTGAGATAAGCACTCTACCCCAAGACCACCGAGTTCAACTACTTGTTGGTGGGTCAGCCCAAACATATAAGATAAATGTAGCAATCAGGCCTAAGCCGATTAATTTAACCCTTAACTGAATGTTATAAACGCGTACTACAACAACAAAAATGTTAGAAATATTTCTGTTTTCTATCATTCTATTTCATATCTTTCACTGTCCCAAGATTAAGATTTGAATTCAGGATTTGTTGGTAAAATGATAATTTTGATTCATTATATAGTGGATATGACACCTATGATAACATAAGAACAGTTCAATTGTTTGTTCTGCCGTTTGACAAGGTGAGACCATATACTATCATTCTACCATTGGGAACATAAGAATTCTTGCCCCTAATCAGCTGTTTCCAATAATGGTATAGTGTCTGAATTACTGAGCAACTATGACGAGCAATCTACCCTTCTTGCATCTATGTTTGAAATAAGTTCATATTTGGTATTGTCTCTGGTCAAACACCTAAGATTATATTCAGGAACATGACAATGAAAACTGAAGTTTTTGTAATATAATGATCTTGTGAACAACTTAAATGAACACAGTGGGAATTCCACTGATATTTATTACAACAGATCAAACAATGCTTCCCAACCTGACGTGTTAAAACAGTTGGAGCCATCTTCAGGCAACGAAGAGCATTGAGACTGCTGGGACACCTTGCTCTGTCCCGCTGCTTGTCTCCCAGAGCTGAAGCTAGCCCGAGGAGGTACATCCCCACCCAATGATGGCTTGCCGCCTCGCTTTCTCTTGGCCTTCTGCTCAGTGAGTCTGTCGAGCGGCAAATCCGTCAGGTCCAGATTGTACACGTGGCGCGCAAGGACACGTGTCAGTGTCTCCAAGGTTTTCTAGAGGAAACACAATTGCGTTAAGCATTAAAAATAAAACCCTAATAGTGATTGTCTCTGGCAGGTAGTAGTTTGCATTCCAGACTTAGCTCTAGTGGTCTGGGTTAGATTCTAATCAAGTACACTTGGGTTGGTAATTTAAATTGCCGAATTCCTCAATTTTCCCTTCAAAGCTCAGCGTTTCTTATCTTGTAATTTTTGGTTGGTTATATTAATGAGGATAATCGAAATATCAATCAAATGTGTAGCACTTTGTGAATACAAAATGGTGACAAAAGGCCATCTTAAGAGAATTAGAGGCCATGGGTACAGTGAAAATTTGATGCTGGAGGAAAGTAATGAATCCAAAGGAACTTCAAATTCAGGTATTTCGTTTTTATATCGTTACCGGAATAGTATGTGTTTTTTTACTTGTAAAATTAAAAGCATTGCCTATGCTTCTTAAAAAGATTTGCATCACAAGTTTATTTCCTCACTGTGATTTGCTTCTATATTTTAAGTATAAAAAATCAATTCTAGGCATGGAACCCTTGAAATGTCAAACTCTTGATCTTTTAAAGATATATGAGATTTGATGTTCAAGAAAATATTAAATATTTTTTTTTTTTAAATCAATCCGCTTATATATATTTTAGCATTTCTTCTTAGTATTCGTTTGGGTATATGCTTATGTACTAACGGCTATGTGATGATTCGATGATATGCCTAGCCCACTGGAGGATTTACTTATTAGTTCCTTTTTTTTATAATCGTTGAAATTAGTAAATTTCGAGGTTTGTGTATGATTTATTTAATTAATTACACTTTTAATATTTTTAATTCAACATTAAAGTAATATAGTTCTTATGCGTTTAGCCAAATGACGCGGAGAGCCAGAGTATCGCAGAAGCTGTTACAACCTATTTGACCTGCCCCTTGCTTCTTGGACCCTTTGTCTTTAGTGTTAAAACCAACCAATAGGAGAGCTCTTGGTCATTTGATGTTGTGAAGGCTATCTTCCTATTGGGTAGAAGGTGGTCAACTCATAACCACATTTTTAAATGGAATGAAAGAAGTTTTTAAACACAAATACAAAAAGGTTTAAAACATAATATATTTGAATTTACTTCTGAAAATGCCTTATGGGCTTGAAACTCAATAAAATAAATAATAATTTATCAAGGTGGTATTAATAATGAAGGTATAACTAGAATTTAGAATCTTGTACTGAAAATAAAATTGTTTGAATTTGCCTGGTCATCCATGGATGACGTATTAAAAGGAAAATTAACATACAGTTCTTTAAAGAAAAATATACTTCATCCATGACATTTTAAATAAATGAGAGGTGCCCAAAACAGTCTCATTACAATATGGTTGTATAATCTTAGCTCTGATTAAGTCCAAAAAAGAGGGAACTGCTCCTTTCCACATTCGGACTCACCGACCACTCTCGTATGAGTTCTTCCCATTGTGTGAGTGAAGAAAGCACATCCAAGAATTGGTCCCAAAGCTCTGACGAGATCACCACATTCAAGTTGGCCTTAATCCACGTGACTATCAGGGTCTGCAAAATTAAAATATAAATTTAGAGATAGGTTAAATCCTATTAATCCTAAACATAAATCTGAATCCTATAATTCATGTCAAGCATTAAAGGTTAACTTTTCCACATTGATATGGTTACATTTTTCTTTAATCCCAATTTTCCTAACTAACTCTTAAGTTTCTCTCAAAATTGAAAATAATAAAAACAATGATTCAATTTGTTTTAGTATTCATTCTACTAAAACACATATATTTTAATTACACTAATGGTATGAGGATAAGGAAGGTTGTATTAGAGGAAATGTACCCACATTTGTGTAGAGGGAAAGCAGGAAAAAACTTTAGGAATAACAATCCTTGGTACACCCGACCAGGATATAATCCTCGACCTCCCAGCCACCATTATACTAGACTAAATGAGCTTTACATTTAGATTATGTGAAGTTCATCTTTACCGTTTTACTAAAAATATATTACTCTGTTAACATAAATAAAATATTTTCCTAAACCAATATGACTGTTCCCACTTTATTCCAGGCCTATTCCAGTAAAAATAGAGTGCTGAGGAATCGAGACAAGGAATGAAGAATCGGAATCGAAAAACTGGTATTGTCCCATCTCTAATCATTACTAGTCTCCTTTTTTAATATGATGTATGTATATTTATATAAATAAAAAACTAACCATAACCCAAATTTGAGAAATTTATCTTTACTCCCAAAATCAGTTGCCACAGTGTTTTTCTAACATTTTCTTTTTTTTACTTTAAAATGGAGTAATCCAGTGTTTGTGGTGTATTCCTTCTTCTCTCTTTGTGTTTTATAAAGGCAACGATGCCGAAATATTACTCTATTTGTGTTTAAATGTGTGTGTGACTATTTCTACTATTACAGAAGAAAGGAAGAAGATGTCACCTTTGTGCATTGGATTCTTCCCACATTTTCCTCTTTCCCTAAATGGGCTTTCTTCATTAAATTTACTCTTATTAGTTTATTTTTCCTTTTTCTTTATTTTTTTATCACTCTCCATTATTATAAAATTATTTAGCCACTGGGCCACCTCATTTTTAAACATTACAGATCTGAACGAAATTAACTATAAGCGATTTAAATCTTGAATCTCCTCACAAAATTAAAAGAGAGGAATCTTGAATCTAAAATTTGTTTTCATATCCTTGGATCTCAAAACTCTTTAGGGATTCATATATTTGAAGAAATAATTGTAAAAATCAACCAAAAAGAGTAGGCCTAATTTAAAGCGCTTGCCTGAAATATGGCAGGTGCCAACTTCCCTCCAAGTGTGTCTTCTTTCTGTTTTGGCGGCGTTTTGCTCAAAATGAGTGATGTTATTTGCAGCAGTACCAAGAGCAACTGTTCCCTGAAAGGTGAAAGTAACAAAACAATATTTATTTGATGGTGAGAAATATTTTATTTTCAACTTTCACTTTTTTAAACTATGTAATCCAATTTTTTTTAATGATGACTAATTTAAAATATTTAACTTATGTATAATTTTTAGGGATGAGACCTTTGAATTCTTGAATACCTCAATTCCTTATGAAAGAAAAGAAAAATTATTTGATTTTTAAGAACTTTTATACTGCCTAGTGGTGATTTAAGCCAACATAATTATAGGATAGACTTAAAAACAAAATACCAAAAATTACCACTTAAATTAATGTATACATGCATTGATCTGGACACAAAAATAGTTAAAAAAAGAAAGTATCTTTTATGTGTGCGCAATAACAATACAACATAACCACAATGAATAGACGTTGCTGCAACAAACGCTACAAGGCAAACATAACGCCAACAAGCTAGAGTCACTTCAAGACTAAAAACATCCCAATCACTTAGTCAGATACTTGCAAAATTACTCTGCTTACAGAGTCGAGCTACACATTGCCCGCTCTTCTGACTGGAGTTCAAACACCACTTTCACAATGGGGATTGAACAGAACTTGCTCTAAAGTGAGCTTAAGACCAAAATCCACACTAACTCTCAAAAGGAGAAAGACCCTTCTAAATGCTCTGTGGCCCCGCTCAGTCCCTCGCACATCTGACAATAAACTCCCAAACATGGTCACAAGATCATATCCTGCCAACCACAAAACACAAGCAAACACAAACTTGCAGGTGGCAATCATCATCATTGTCATTATGATTATGATTATTAGGTGTTCTGTCTTACAACAGGTCCATTCCTTTTGTCGGTGAACTTAAATTTGCCAATATGACCTGTTCTCCTCCTTCAGCTCCCAGAGGCCTGCTCACACTTTACACAAGACAATGGCATTCCTGTTATTCCTAGAGTAAAATATTGTAAATGGACAAATGTTTTCAATTTTTGTTTGCTATATGGAAATTTGTATATGTGAATATGCGTCCGTTGCTAAGAAAATCTGTTATTGGGAGGTTGTTTCAGCGTAAGAGACCATGCTATTTTGCCGTGGAAATTTATAAACTGTCCGCTATAAAGAAGAATCCACTATTCAGAGGTGTCAGGTAAGGGAGATTTCACTGTAGAGTGTTATTTTATAAGTCACCCCTTTTAAGATTTACTTTTTTTTTAATGTTAAAGCTATTTTCAAAAATTTTTGAACTTTAAACAATCAATTAGAATGCTACTCTTGATTTGAGTGCTAGAATCACGTTTTAAAAGAGCCCAAGGTATGAACATTATCTCAAATTAAGTTTGAACAAAATACATAAAACGGTTTCAGCTGTAGCACCGGAGACAGAGAATTGTAAAAACCTTGTTTTTGGATTCGGAATATACAACGGTAGTATATTACTGTTTCTAGATAGTAAAGTAAAAAGTGTAAAAACGAAAATTTCTCCATCCTTCTCTCACTCTTTGAAATTCTTTTTTTTCAAGAAACTGCCCTCTTTGTTAACCTTGCCAATATTTAACCTCTTTTAGAGCGCATTCACTTGTCAAATTAGTGTAAAAGCTATTCACCAGTTTTAAATTTTGTGGTTTTTAAGTTTTCTGTTTTTATTTGATAGCTTATATGAGCATTTATGAAATATAGTTATATTTAATAGTACAAAGGACCCATGACAAACAGTGTACACTACCTACCTGATTACTGCTGAAAAACCCAAGGATTAGTGAGTTTTAAAGAGATAGAGGATAAGAGAACTATTTGGGCTTGTTATTTAAACTTTGTGGTCACAGACACTATAAAAAAGAATATATACAAAGGCTGGGCCGATGTCAATATCCGGTCCGATTTATCAGCTGATATTGGCACAATCTACCAAGGATTGTTTATCATCATGCAGATATTTTATGCCAATAATTCAAAATCTATAGATATATTTTAAATTCTCAAGTCATAAAAATATAATTCATAGTTCAAACATAAATATTTAAATATAGTCTCTTGAATGTAAACACAAATTCTTTAATTCTGAGTTAGATATTTTATTTTATAATAAATAGCAAAACCAACATTCTAAACAAAATGAACCATTCAATTTTATTTGCCTAAAGGCTTATTTCAAACTATGAAATACTTGATAAATATAGTAGAGATAAATTTTCCTTAAGTAAGAAAGTTAAACATTATCAAAAACAATATTAGGTGGGCCAGTATGATTTTATTTGTTGTGGATTAATAAAAAATTAAAAATAAATCATACTATGGTGCGTGATTTCGGCTGCATGCCGATTACTGAGCGCTCCAAGATCCACTTGATCAATTGCTCACTGAGTGCTCCCCGAGATCAGTTCTTAGAGTGTGTTCAAATTAATATATTGAGCATTAAAAAAAATTAAATCGGCATCGACCATATCTGCAAAAGGCAACTTATCGGCCCAGCCCTTATATATATATATATATATATATATATATATATATAGTTATCCCCATATTTACACTAAGGGGAAAAGAATGAGGTGTGTTGCATTTGGAGGAAATAAACTCAATTTTGAGCATAAGAAGAGTGAAAAGCCATTCTCAGTCAAACTGGCTGAGATTCGAACCCTGGTCTTCCCATCAACCAGATTAGACAAGCTTGATTCCTTAGTCTACATGTTCATTTAGGCATGTTAACAAAGTTACTTCGATTCTTATATAAATATATAACCCGCCTCGGTGGCGTAGTTAGCTAACGCACTAGTTTCGTGTAGAGCTTGACTGCCGAGGACGGGGAGATCAAGGTTCGAATCTCACTTGGATGAACTGGAGGTGGGTTTTCCTACATGGTTTTCCACTCTCCCTCCACACAAATGCAGGTTCAATTTCTCTATATCATGGTGTCTACTCAACTTGACCAATAAAATCCCCGACCTTTTCCCTGATTTCCCCTGACCATTTCCTAAAATTCCCGACTAAATGTATGTCACATCCTAACTCGCTCCCTCTCCCCCTCGTTTCTCTATTGATATTTTGTTATGAATAATAATAAGTTTTAAAATTTAAATAAACATGTTTTTTTAAATTTGTACTAACATTGTTTACTAGGAATGAAAAACCTACAAACAAAAAAATGATGGTTTGAACCACATAATTTACTGATTTAATGATTATTATGGTTCATATTTTGAGTAAAACAACTTTTTCCCGGATTTTTATTGTAATTTATCAAATTCCCGACTTATTCCCATTTTTTCCCAATCACTTCAAATTCCCGGCTAATTCCCGTTTTCCCTGATTTTCCCGGATGGTATATTCAACCTTCCCAATTCCTAACCCAGTAGCATAATTAGTAATCAAGCATATAACCAAATCAGATGTGATTATTTTTAATATTATTATTTTGTTATTATAATATAAATATCAATATCAAGTATGGGGAAAATAATCATATTATTAATGCAATTTTATTGGATGGTCTATTTAGGTTCACTATTTAGATCATTCCAAAAATTATGTTACTCCTCCTACCACTTACATTATCTTACTTTTTTTCTTTAAAATATGAGTAAGCCGGCAAAGTGAGTCTGATTCTTAGGTTTACGTGAGAGAAGTGTCTCACCATGTCTTGGCCTCCATGCGAGTGTGCATGACCATGTATCGATAGATGTTGAGCACCCTCTTGCAAGTGTCCACCTGTTCCTCAAGGAGCAGAGGGTAGTCCGGACTCACCTCCAGCATGAAGACATGGGCTGCATGTGTGATGAATACTTGCAGCACATTCTGAAAGCAACAAGAGAGGCTTGTTGAACCAGTGAAACAAACTTTTATGATAATAGGGATGTGTGAGGTCAAATCAAATAATATGAAATATTCCCAAAGTTGAACTGAAGTTTGAATATTTAAAAAAAAATGTTTATAATTGGAAAAAAAATATTAAATACTGCATCACTACATGACTTTTTTTTCTTTCATAAGGATTTTTATTATTTATATAAATTACATTGATAATTAATGAATAAACAAAACATATATGAAAAAAATAACATACCCCAACCCATTTGGGTTCTCGAATGCAAAATCAATGAGTTATAAATAAAAGTTCTTTTTTCTGTGTCCATCCCCGAATTAGGGTACAACACAATTTACGTGGGGGATTTATGTTCCCTCCACACTGCACATACAGCCCGGTCGGCTATCACCTCGTGGGTGCCCTCCGCGCAACACTGGGCCACACACGCACTTTCACTGAACTCGGCCAACTGGCCGGCATCACCCGCTATCTGGCCTCCCCTCCCAGTCTCACACGACTAGGAGAGGGGTCACGAACCCCACGGTTGGACTCCCAGGTCACCTGCCAACGTCGACGAAGGGATTCACGACGCCGTCCCTTATTCGGCGGTAGGGATGGCCAGGGGCGTCGTAATCGCCGATGCCCCGGACGAATAATATTGCAAATATGATTTACAAACTTTGTCCTAAGCTGATAAATTAAATTATCACATCAGTGACATGTAATTTAAATATTTTAGATTTTCGTCATGTGAACATTAATTTGTGATGTACATAACAGCACAAAGTGACAAAAATTGAACATTAATGTGCATTTAAAATATTTTTATTGGTGAAGCTTTGTAAGTGTCAAATCAGGAATCGTTCTTTCTAATCAAAGTTGAAGCTGAAGACTATTAAAAGTGAAGTCAAAGTTTTTGAATCTTTGCACACCCTTACCTTATTGTTTGAGGAGCTAGTGAATATAATTCATTAAACTTTAAAAATAGAAGGTCAAGGCCTACACAACTATCAGAAAATGTAAACTAAGCTTCAAAGTTCACATAAAACAATATAAAAACAAATCACAGTAATTTTAAGGGCAGATCAGGCTCCTCCTACAGAAGAGAGTATAGAACACTGACTGAACTGTGTCTGGAGGTCGGTCACAGCAAACTACAGGATTCGAGTAAGTATGATTAACCTCTAGTGCTTCTAATGAAGAAGGTTCAAATTTATAATTTATAGTCTAAACTTAACTTTCAAATTCATTTCAATTAAAAATTTAAATAATTCGATAAGTTAAATTGCGTTAAATGTAGTGGTAGATGTCAGCAATATTTTGAATAGTCAGGAAAGAGGACAAAAACTCTGATTCGGTTGTAGTTATTAGTATGGCCAATACATTTACCTTTAACAATCTTGCACACACAACAACAAAAATTGAAGGAAAAAAATATGTACACTTAACATTTTATATTTATTTATTATTAAATTGTAAGTTTTCCAAATAAAAACTTAATATTTGTCCAAAAAGTGTTGAGTAAGATTTTTGATATAAAGTAAATTAAATAACTAGGCCTAATACAACTGTAATGATAGTGTATGTTTTAACAAATATTTTTGGGTTGGTTATAAATAGGTAAATTCTAAAAATAAATTGACTACAGTAAAACCTTGGATTGCGTGCATAATTCGTTTCGTAAACGTGTTCGTAATACAAAGCACTAGTATATAAAAGTGATTTTCCCCCATAAGAAATAATGGAAACTCAGATGATTCGTCCCACAGCCCAAAAATATTTAATCTAAAAATGATTAATACCTTTTTATGTTCGTTATTTAAATGTAACTGTACTGTATTCAAATTTACTTATTAAATTTAATGGTGGCTGGTGTGAGGTGGACGAGAGAGATGAGAGGAGGAGGTGGGTTATAGTTTAGGTCGACTTTCACTGTCACTAACAGAATCACTGCTATATGTTGGATCACTGGAATATTTTTCTTTTTGTGCGACTTTAACAAAGAACCTATCCAATGACACTGCTCGGCAGACAAAGCGTAACCATAGTACTACTCGTATTGCAAGATATCACTCGTTTATCAAGTTAAAATTTATTGAAATTTTTTGCTCGTCTTACAAAACACTCGCAGACCAAGTTACTCACAATCCAAGGTTTTACTGTAAAAGAGTTTTTGAATAAAAAGCTCATGGCGTGAATTTTAATAAATACCTACACAGCAAAACATCAGAATATTCAAACTAACCTGAATAAACACAAGTGAGCCACATTCTTGTTCATAAGAAACACAAAAAACATTTCTCGACCAAGCCAGTGTGCCTACTTATCTTTTACGTTTTAATTACTAAAGCTCTCACAAAAGTGCTGTTGCACTCCAAAAATATTAGCTTATCTAACACTTAATATTTAGAATATAAAATCAAATGGCTGCCATTACAAATAATAATATCTATGTAATATGTGTGTCTTTTTGCAAATAAGTGTGTTGAAGGTGTATTTTGTGTATATTCTGATATTTAGAAGCAACTTTTATCATTATTTTGCACTAAAAATGTGTTTTCCTGGCTTAAATCTATTTAGAGATAGATATTTCCCTCAATTATATCTAGTGTGGTTATGATATTTAATGGCGCTAAGTTATTTTGTAAGGAGTTACAAATTAAGTTACTGAAATATCAAGTGTCCAGCCGCTTGATGGGAGATGAGGTTTATTAAAATTTATAAATTTATAATATTTTTGTGAAAATTAAATACAAACATAAATTTGATGGTCGGTCCTTAGCTGTAACATTTTTATATTTTATCCTGAAAAATCCCGGGAAATATTTTTTCTCGTCCGAATTTTGAGAACAACCATTTTCCCAAAGTTAAGGATCCCACACAGCCCTAGAAATAACTTTTCATCATGAAGATGTATTATTATGAAAAATACAAATCTTTTAATTGAAATATATTTTTATAAAACGTGATATTTAGTGCATCTAAAGTAGCGGTGGACAGGATCCCGAACCATCAGGAAAAGTTTGAGAATTTATTAATTCCCATAGGTCGGGCAGGATAACCCTCCCCCCCTCCCCATTTTATTTTCTGTGTGTAAAATACATTTTAAAATGCTAGTAAGATTTCATAGAAAGATACACAGCGATATTTTGGTGCCTCTGACAACTAGTTATTATTTCCCCAACATAAAACATTTAGTCAAATATTCAAACTTTTATTCCGCTTTAGGGATATTTTATATCATTTGATTTGGCTTATAATAAAAAAAGTAAACTTTGCACATCTCTATAGTTTAATATATTCATAAGAAAATCTATGTGTTTTGAAGCTGTCAGTTTGGCAGACATTGTCCATATTTAAAGGTGTGAGATTAATATAAGTAGTAATCTTTTTTCCAGTGTTCATAAAACAGGTGAAGAGTAACATTACCTGTAGACCCGCCCTGACCAGCAAGTTCTCCCTATGAATGGCACCCAGGTAGGAGTCATTCCTAAGGCGAGTCATACGGTAGGACTCTGGCCCGTCACCCGCCTACAACATACATCAACAACAAATATTTATTGATTTTAAACATTTTTTTTGTACAAATAAATATATATAAGGGTTGGGCGGGAATTACCTTTTTTATTTTAAGACGGAAACCAGATGGGAAATGAGTCAAAATATCGGGATTCAGGACGGGAACGAGAAATTTTAAAATTCTTTAGAATAAATTTATATTAAAAATATATTGATTTCTAAACTAATGTAGTAAGACTTGTAAAAGTTACAATACTATTAAAACCCACTTCGATGGCATGATCTAAGCCCTAGGGCATCAATTTAGCAATAAACTAGATTGCTGATGACAGGGAGATCGTAGTTCGATCCTGGTTGGGTGTACTAAATGGTGGTTTTTCCTAAATGGTTTTCCACTATATCAACACATATGCTGATACACCTTCTCTAAATTCAATCTTCCTCATTCCTAGCACACTAGAGTAATTAGTACATTGGCGTATAACCGGAACGGGTAATAATAATAATAATACGTGGAAAAAAAATTACTAAAAGTAATAAAAATAATAAAAAATAACATTATTATAAAATCAAAAAGTTAATTTTATTACATTTTTGATGAAAATTATTTTTATTGGTTAATTTCTTTTGAAAATGGTGTTTTATATTTAATTAGTTTTGCACAGTGCAAAATATACTACAAAACATAATGTTTGGCACTTTTTCAATGTGCTCTAAGTATGAAACTGTAAAATATTATTTAGGTTTGGAACCTCTTAAAAGTTACTTAGGTTTATTAAAACCACTTTAATGTTATCTAGGTTTGACACCCCTTATACTCTATTCCCTGTCTGGCTCACCAACAACAAACATGCTGATCCCTCATAAACGGTCCTTCTCTAAATCTTTCGAGCTAGAAGAGTACAAAATAAAATAATATTTCTTTACCCTTCTTAAATACCCTCCAAGTTTTAAAACTCTTAAATATTCTTTAGGTATGAAACCCCTTAAATTTTCTATAGGTGTGTTACCTTTTAAATATTCTCTATGTTTGAAACCACTTTATATCCATCCCTTCGACTTCGAGGGTAACTGGTTGATGTAGTTGATGTCCCGACGGCGGTGACGTCGTAGTCAGACCCGCGTGGGTAGAAAAAAGGTCAGCGAGTGTGTTCCGGCAATGTTAGTCGCGGTGGAACATAAGGATGTTCTGGCAACGTGAGTCACGGTGGAACGGAAGGGTGTTCCGGCAACGTGAGTCGCGGTGGAACGGAAGGGTGTTCCGGCAACGTGAGTCGCGGTGGAACGGAAGGATGTTCCGGCAACGTGAGTCGCGGTGGAACGGAAGGATGTTCCGACAACGTGTGTAGCGGTGGAACAGAAGGATGTTCCGGCAACGTGAGCCGCGGTGGAACGGAAGGATGTTCCGGCAACGTGAGTCGCGGTGGAACGGAAGGATGTTCCGGCAACGTGAGTCGCGGTGGAACATGAGGAAGTCCCGGCAACGTGAGTCGTAGTGGGAGGTATGGTGATGGTGGAGAGTGAGAGAGGGTTAAACAAATTGCTCTTTCTTAACCTAAGACAATTTAATAAGCTCTTTAGTATGAGTGGTGCACCCAGGTGGGCCACCACTGATTGGTTGAGGCTAACTGACCGAGTCTGACTGTTGACTGGTCTCGAGACCAAGGAATCACCGTGTTAAATACCCTCCACTGCTGCCTGGCCTTGTCCAATGGGAGAAACAGGGGCTTCCCATTGGTGCGTGCAAATTGGAGGGATAGTACCCATCACCCGAGCCAATAGAGGCAGGAGTTCTCTTTGGCGCTGTGTATAGAGGTGAGCTCGTCACGGACGGCTTCGAGAACATGGACTGTGGAGCGGTCCAGGCAGTAGAGAGGGTGGGTGGCGCGGCCTGTGCAAGTGCGGAGGAAAGAGACAAGGGGCCGACTCAACAGTGAGGGACAACACACTTATGAGTTATCTATGTTTGAAAGCCATTAAAATCTCTTTGTTTAAACCCCCTTTAATGTTCTCATGAATTGACACTGACACCCCTTAGAGATTCTTTAGTTTAACACCCCTGTTATCCCTACTCTTTGTTTGGTTTGATAACAGACAGGCTGATGTTCATAGATAGTTGACCTTGGCAAGCTTCTTCCTTCTCATATAATAGAATAAAATATATCTCTGACCTTCTCTAAATTTTTCAAGCTCTCTCACTTGCTGAACCTAAAAAATAACCAGGGGTGTTGCAGGAAATATATTTTAAGGGGGGTTGGGGGGGGGGGAGCGCGAGCAGGAGGCTCCTATATTTTTTTTAATTTGGGGTGATAATCAAGCCTTTAGCCCGAGCTTTAAGGCAACTGTATTTTTAAATTTATTTATGTATTTATTTGTTTGTTCATACTGGATTTTTAAAGCTACATGGCTTTTTCAGTATCAGTGCATAAGGAAATAACTTTAATTATTATTTATTTCAGTTTACCTGCATCTGAGCTAAATATCTAATTGAGCTTAAATATATTTATTTAGATTTGCATATATCGTTCAAATTGTATATTTTAGATTAAAAAATGTGACTTTATTACAGCGGTTTCCAACATTTTGTAGTTAATTACAACTTTTTTCTCTGCAGCCATCGCGACCCTTTGATAACTTAAAAGCGTTCAAATCCTAGTTCAGTTTTTTCCACTGTGTATTACCACCAGCCCGAACTATCTACAGTTAACTACACCAGTAGGATAAGTAAAATTTAAAGGAAATGCACCCTCATTTGCTTAAAAGAATATTAGGATAAACTACTCCTGGCTAGAATTAAAATCTTTACTTCACCTTCACCAACAAACCAAACCAAAAGAGTGTGACACTAAACCCGCATGTCCACTAATGCTCGTTTTAATTATTATAGATTGCTTATATAAATATATATATATATATATATGAGAATAATATGTGGTAAAAGAGAATCAACAAGCCTAGGTTTGGGGGATGATTTTATATTATACTAGCAGCATTACAAGGCTGCCACAGTAAGCAAGTCAGCAAGAAGCCATCAAAATGGAATTGCCAAAAGGAACCTAAGCAGTAACTAGGTCATTTTTAGCACTTTAACAACTTACATTTCTATTAGAATTATGAATCTTCCTATAATCACTAAAATCCTTGAAAAAGTAAATATAAAGCTAAAACCTCTATATTGTGATGCCACACAAAACACACTGTGACCCCCAAGTTGGAAACCGCTGCTTTATTATTACACACTTGGAAGCAATATCTAACTGGTAAGCTCCCTGAGCTGTAGAGCTCGCTTGTCACTTTAGCAAAAAATATGCAACTTGGCCATGTTTATAAACATTTTTAACTGTAAATAAAGCAATAAAAGATTGAATTTATCGATATTTCTACTGTATTTTGATACCTGTCTATCAATGTCCTGTCTCATGGAAGTTGCCCTAAAATGGTAATACTGGTAAGTGAATAAACTATTTAAAATTTATTGTAATTTATTGTGTGAGGGTGAATGGACTTCCCCTGACATTTTATTAAATAACTTAGGACAAATTCGAAATCAGCACTCTAAACAGCATGGTTGTACGAAATTTCATGCAAATCAAACACTAAATAACGAATTTTAAAATGTTAAAGGGTGAAAAAAATATATTATAAGAGTTGTAACAATGTAACAGAGCCCTATTACTCCTCTTCCTTGATAGTTGCTATGAACCTATTTAAATTGATTTCATGAAAGCCTATTTTAATAAGCAATTAAATAAGATCCATCAGTTCAATTTAAACTAGTATGGATACATGATAGAAAAATTAGTTGGTATTTCAGAAGTTAAACATTAACACTAACCTAAATGTCCTCATTTCATCAGTCAATAAGAAAACAATAAAATGTTGCATAGCATTCACAGCATTTATGCCTTCGAAATTTAATAAAGCCCTAATTAAGGCACTAGCTGTACAACATATGATAATTTTAATTATAAAACTGCAACAGTCTAGCAGCCACGAAAGTCACAACCAAAAACACTAAGCCATAAACAAAACATTGGCTGACAATGCTGCCACTTCAAGCATTGTTGGCTGAGTGACATTTTGCTACTGAGCAGCTCATGTTCCCTTAAGATTCGTTTCCATAACACATTCGGCATACAATGACTGGCCATTGTCTTTGTCTACTGACACCAGTGTTACTAGACTACTTGATTAACTAAGCTTTCTACAAATTACTACAGAAGGAATCTCCTTCCAATGTTTGATGATTTTTGAAGTTGGGATTTTTTTGTAGCGTAGGGATAAATAAATTTTAAATTTGTCTGTACAAGTCTGTGGTTAAGGAATTTCATAAATAGAAAGTAATGGGGTACAGAATAAGCCTAGAATTCCCAACATTCAATCTTTTAGCTGACAATGGGGGGGGGGGTGACCCCCTTCCCTGGTGCCCCTGCAAAAATAACTGTTGATAGATGAAGCACAGTGAGTTATGCACTTCCCAACTTGTTTGTCTCACCACAGGACATAAAATACCCCCTCCAGTCCTCTTTCCCTAAGTATGTTACAGAACAAAGAAGATGACTGTCTACAATAGAGATTGAGCCAGCAGTAAAGACTGGAGCAGTAGGCGAACTTTGAACTTTATTTTCCCTAACTCCTGAGAACCCTTGCCCCCGAATGTATTTATATATAAAATTAACTTTAACTAAATATGTTTCTGCAAAAGCTGTAACATGAGTAGGCTGGCAAATTCTACCACATTTCATTCCTTTTTTTAAAGTGAGTCACAACATGGTAAATTAACTAGTCAAGGGAAGTTAATCATTATGTAATTATTCATATTCAAAGTTGGTCTGTTTACTCCACTACTAAAACTATGAAATGGAAAAAAGATGGTGATACTACCTCAAGTATCTCAAATAATTAGACAAATAAGGTGAAAGATAGTGGGAAGATAAAGTTACAAAATTAGCTAAAACTAATTTCTAATGTTGATATGTGATCTTACAAATATTATCTATGGTGATAAAATTACATGTGTTAAATTTTGTAAATGTTGGCAAAAAAATATAAATGGTTGTGTCCTTAGGCTGCTAATGTACTGCTATTCCATAATTGTTTTCCAGCTAAGCTCATCATACACGTATATCCAAGAATATAATAAAAATTTAAAGTATTAAGTACAGGGAAATTCATTACTTGAATAGAAAGTAATTTGATACATTTTTTGTGCTCCCAGTGTTAATACACCTTTGACCTATTCACATATTTACAGCAATGGGGAAAAGAAGAGGTAGGTACTCTAGTGAATATGTATCTGCATTTGTGCGAAGAGAAAGTGGGAAATCATTTAGAATAAAATCCCCTCTGAACACCAGCCCAGGATTTGAGCCCCAAAATCCATTTGTGACAAACCACTAGAAGAGACCCAACACCTTTCTCAGTTTTCCTACCAGTGCGGGTATTTTTGATATTGTTTGCCTGGAGACAGGATGGGAAACCACAGTGGCCCTAAAGTTGAAACCTGGTGCTAGTGCACACACATCTCCCTCCCTCGTGTATGAGTCACAGCACGGTCAACTCACCTCCATAGAGGAGTACTCGTAAGATGGAGGTCCACTGCGGTAGTTCTCGTCCTTGTGGCTCTCCAAAGGCTCCAGCATGAATGGTGGCAATTCAGGAATCTGGGGAAGTAAGAATATAATTGGGGATGTCAAACTTGATTACTTGATACTTACGCTTGTAGAAAAAATGTTGAATGTAACTTAAAATCACAATCATTGATACCTTGATCTTTGGCTACTAACTCTCTATATATGAAAGTTATGGCAACAAAACCACACGGCAACATTCATAATTGGGTAATTTTTCACTAGTAATGTTAATTTAAATTTGTATACAACCTTATGGTAAGTGACCTTGTTCAAATCAAACACGGCCATCTCATTCAAAGTGGTTGTTTTTTTTTGCAAATACTCGTACATTACGATAAGATATATAAATAAATAACATCATTTTAAAGTAAGGTTGGCTATATGGAGAAAAAAAATTAAAATTGTAAATGTTAGAACAAAGAATCGAAAAATTGAGGTTAAAAGGTTAAAAGTTAAATATTGAGGAAAATAGAATCGTGACCTCTTTATGATAATAATTAGGGATTTGCAGATACTGATTGGTGATCCAATCATCGGCAGTCGGTTAGACAGTGGCATTTTGAGGCTCTTTCCCCTCCCCCATATAATATAAATACAACATTCTATCCATCTACCAAGAGTCAAGACACAATTTGGAACAGACAACTAAAGAATCCAAGAAAAAAAGAACAACTAGGAAACAGACAACAACAGTATCTAAGTGACCATGATCTACCTCTAGCCATGCTGCCATAGTCCAGTTGGTGTTTTACTCTCTTCTGCTGAAGAAGGGGACTGATGTACCCAGAAAATTTGATTATTTATAGTTTATTAATATTTTCACCAAGAATTTAATGAACAAAAAATTGCTTGCATTCAAAAATGTATGTGTGGTGATTTGCATATTCCCTTTGTAATATTGTAGAGAAAAATAAACAAACATGGAGGCAGTTAGTAGTTCCTAATTTGCATTTAAAAGTATCATTAGTGAATTTGTGAGTTTCTATGCCCCTTCTCTATTTTCAGTGAATGAATGACTCAAGTTTTAGTCTAGTGACTATTCCGAATTTCAAAAGCAAGGAAACTAAAAAATAAAAGTAAGGGAGGTAAGTAAAAAAAAAAAAAAAGTGAGCAGTGAGTAGTGTGAAGCTTCAAAAACTTCCGACTTTTCTTTGCCACATTTAATTTTCATCATCTTTAGTGCATGTTGTATTATTTACTTAATTCATTAGGTAAAGCCAAAGTATGTCAAACATTTTCTAAGAAAATGTTTTGTAAATTATATTTAATGTCTAAAAGTATATAAATCTGAACAATATATTTTTTCCAAAATAAAAATTACCCAGAACCAAATTTAACTTCGGGAATATTTCACATATTTCGATTTGGTTTCATTTGAATCGAAAAAGTGAACCTATACTCCTACCAATGTTTCATGTTTACACAAGCATGGACACAGTGAGCTAACTTACATTCATTTGTATCCAGTCCTTGTAGACAGTAATGGCCTTGCGGATAGCAGGGGAATGTGTGAAGTTGAGTAGGAACGCCTGACGATAAATCTCATGTACAAAATTGACGTTGTCCCTGCTGCTGTACAGGACCTCCCTCACAAGGTGTAGCGCAGCCGAGTTGGGGTCCTCACTAACATAAAAAAAAAAAAGACGTGTTGACAAAAAATGTAATCACCGGTATTTACCATCTCTTTTCCATTGTGATTAAAGGAAGAAGAGTGGTGAAAGAAAAGAGGAAATGGAGGCATTTTACTAAACTGACCTGGCCACAGGATGGAAAGAGTTGATGAACCCAAACAACTAAAAAAATGGTAAAACAATTTTTTCCCATTATTAATTTGTACATAAACTTATATAAAGTTGTATAAATTGACAGAGACTATATGTTGTTTCTATCATTCTATCTTATGTAGAGTAAATGTGTAAGTAGTTCACAGACCTACTAGAATGGTCGGACTGGGAGAACACAGAGGAATGGTTGTAGTCGGTAGCCGGCAAGATAGGGTCGTGGTCGAGCCTGCCTGACTAACGCTGACTCTGCGAAGCTCTGTCCCAGGTGAGTGGTCATTATCTTCGTTGGGCATCGTACCACTGAAGAAACATAGTAAGAGAGAAAATCTCAGTCTGTAAAAGCACTAGCTCAGGCTTTCCGTGTCAGTTTCGTAAATGAACAAAAAACGGGTTCATTGTCAATTTTATATTAATTAAAGTGAAATTAATAAAATAAAATCATGTACAATGTTAAATCTCTAATAATTTCGACAATTAACCAATCAGTAATCCTACAGGAGAAACGTAAAATCAGATCGTCAAAGATGTGTGATAACAAGTGCGTAGTAAGACATGCAAGCGTTGTCGTCATCATCATAAAACCCGGTATCGCTATAATTATGCACAACCGTAAGGCTACACGTGTCCACTTCCGCGACATCATCAGTATAAAATCCGGTATCACAATATGTTCTAATATAAACCTCAAATAATAATTATATTATGCTTTCAAAACAAATCTCATGTGTGTGTGTCATATAAATTCTATAAACAATTAGTTCATGCCCATGTTCTATGTGACATTCATCTCAAAATATACATTCCACTTAACAACCAAAAAACATATTGATATGAATTCCAAATGGTCAACTGTGAGCATAAATTATTACTTATTTATAGGGATGGGCCCTCAAATCCTAGAGGATCTTCGATATTCGAGGATTCGAGAAAATTTCAAATTCAAAACTTAAATCCTAATTAAAAAATCAATTTTTCAAGTGAAATCTGTTTGAATGCTTTAATATTGTTTATTTGTGGTATAGAACCAATTATAATTATAAGATGAACTTTACAACCAGTCCCCAGACCAGCTAATTTAACACTGAACTGAATGTACGAATGTTATAGTGAATGGATTATAAGAAAGAATGTTAAAATTTAGTTACAAATTCAATTTTTATAGACTATTATATTTATATTTCCTCTTATGTTCAAAGTTTCAGATTCAGATTTGATATTCAGGAATTCAAAGTTAAATTGGAAATTTGATTCGTAAAATATTGTATTCGACTCAACTTTACTAAAAACATAAAATATAAAGAGCCAGCTAGTATACTTAATGAATACTTCATTTTACTCCTTTATTAAGAAGTCTTATTCCTGTTTTGCACTCACCTGAAAAGTCCTAATAAAATGAAACCTAGCGATTAAATGATAACAATTGATTCTTGACTCACAGTGGGGAGTCATAATTCAAATTTGACATCCCCATAATAAAGAATACATAGTAATCCTGACACCTTAAAACAGCGTGATAACCTTACCTGTTGGACTGCTTGTTAACAAACGGTACTTCACCCTTCTTGGTGACGTGTGTGAAGGTGGCAACCCATTTGATAACCGCCACACGACACACCAGGAACCTGTCTTGCCGCTTGCGTCCGTCGGGTGTGTCCATCACACCTGGTGAGGCTTTCCTGATGTTAGGGAGGTCTGTGGATGAACAATAATCTAAAAATTTACCATCACAAGGTTCTGCCATGGTACTAGAACGCTAAGGCTTATCAGTCGTTTTAAAGAGGCAGTTATTTGTTCAAAAAACATAAAACTTATGGAAAGAAATGGACAAAATAATAAATGAGAGCGTTTAGTTTTTCGGCATATAATGTCAAGCTGGGCTGATGTCAAACATCGGATGGTTATAGCACATTTGGCCGATGCCTATCATCAGCTGATTATGGCACAATCAGTTCAGCCGATGATCAGCATTTGGGTCGGCAATTGGCCCACCAATATTTTGAGCTTTGTGCTAACCCACGCAGATACACCAGGTATTGGTGACTCATCATTTTAAGCTCTTGACAGAGAGCTTTGTACTTTGTTCTGTTGCTAGGACGAGAGTTGGGGGTGGCTGATAGTATACACAAAGTAAATAAGTAAATGGTTACTTCTTAAGGGTAAAATCAATTTATTTTAGTTAATTTGTTTAGCAATAAGGTCAATAAGTACATTAGAGAAAATGCACACACATTTGTTTGTAGAAAGGACAGAAACCCATACACTTTGCACCTGGTTGAAGATTTAAACTTTGGTGTTCTTGCCCTGGTAAACCAGTCTATTGAGTGTATGACACCTTATACTATGTGGTTATCGATGAACGAAATGTAATGATCAAAAAATGCATAAATCAATAGGGGTAGTAGGAAAATGTGTAAAAAAAGCTTTATCCTTGCTGGTTGTAATTCCCAGCATGGCTGAAAAATGTATCCATTGGTGAAATGTGGGTTTACCCTTTCACAGTGAACTAACAACTGGGGACTGGATGTTGTGCCTGGCCTGGTCTTAAGTTATACTATAAGGCATATGAAGCCACTACAGGCCTAGCAAGCGGTATGAATAGAAAACTGACCTAGGCCAAAGGGTGGAAACAGTAATGGATGTAAGTAAAATACTTGCAAGTGTGTCAACCTTGCTTCATAATATTCATTCATAGTCAGGCAACTTAATTTATGACGTTTCAAGATATTTATGGCGAAAATTTCATTCCTTGATTATTATGTGCTGTAGAAACTTTAGATGTTGATAAATGAAATTGGCAGGTCTATGCAGGATCTCAAAAATTTGAAAAATTCCAGGAAAACGAACTTCAAAAGACCCAAAAAATGAGAAACATTTGTTCTCAAAAATTTAGGAAAAGGAAAATTTCTAACACTTTTTTAGCTTAGGTTGGGAGAATGGGTGGTAGTGATTAATTTTTTTTTCAAAAAGCAGCCATTACCTCTTTGTCCAATGGCAGCATTATAAAGTGTGATCTGTGTTCTTCTTTTCACTACAAAAGCCATAATATGTTCGTTCCTTTAATCAGTTTTTATCTATCTTTCTTGTACCTTCTTTCAAATATAACAAAATGTAATGTACCTCATAAAGCAAAAAAAAGTTTTCCTTAGAGTAACACTTTCGTATGTATTTTGGTAAATAAATAGTTTAAAGTTTCCTTATTAAGGTTTGCCAAAAATATACTTAAATATATACACGTGAGAGTAAATTAATTTGAGGAGCTTGTTTTTAAAAGCAAAGTAGTTTAGTGCAGAATACATTTAAAGAGACATGTACTATTTCTCTGGAATATTAATACTGTTGAATAAAGTTTGTTTTAAAAAATATTAATATTCATTGAGCTGATTGCAGTTTTGCTAAGCTGTAGTGACAAAAACATTAAATACATATAAGTGTATTTCCCATTAACAAAGAAATTATCACTTTCCACCTGTCAATTTCTTAAAGATGAGGAAAATAGAATTTATAGGTGATACACCCACATTTGTGTGTAGCTATTTAGCAAGGGTAATCATTTATAAAAACCATTCTCTGTACACACATTCAATATTTAAAACCCAATCTCCTCTTCACTGGTAAGCCAGTCCAAAGCAAGAATGACATGTTGGACCATGAGGCCACCAATGTAGATATTTGTTAAAAGAAAGCTCAAATGTATTGAACCATAAATTCTCGACTCGCACCTACCTAGGACAGGCTTGTAGAGACTTGTTGTGTAGGAGAAGTGGGGGAATACATGGGGGAGGTAGTACTGCTTGAACTTCTCAAACAAAAAGTTGAAGCACCTCCGCTGTTTTGTCACTTTGTCCAACCACTCAATCTTCGGAACCTGCGTATCAAAACACAGGGTGTCAGCCTGCAGTGTTATCAACTGTACAATATGTATATTAGTATTATAACTAGGGAATTATGCTTCGAGTATCCATAAGGATGTTTGAGATTTAAGAATTCAATCCATGAATTGAAAGTTGTTCTTATCCAGGATAAATAATGTGGGTTGTGTGGTGTTGTTCGGGCTATGATCATGAAGGATATTGTTATACAGTAACACTACATCGATGGCATCGAGTATGGTGTTTTGAGGGATAGGTTGTGATAAGGAATTGAGTTTTTGAAGGAAATGGTTGGTGTCTTTGACGTCTGATGGTAATTCTGTGACAAATGGTTACATCTATAAATTATATTAGGCTGGAATTATTTTCATTAAGGCTCACTAAGGTGTCAATAATGTTAAGTTTCTAGTTCTTCATCTGTTGAGTTCAATGCCCTTGAACAGATTTTGTAGCCATTTCCCATGATGGGGATTGTACCAACATTCCCATCTGTACCTCACCTGAGAAACCATGTACTCCAGTAGCGCATCCAGGAAGAACCTCATGGGGTCCTCTGGCTGCTTTTCTCCGCTCTGTGGGGGGAACAAAGGCTGGATGTCTACACTGTTGACAGGACCTTCAGTAGAAACAAGAAAAGACTTGGTTACAATATATAATTAGCATTCTCGGCCATAGTAGAAGTTTACAAGTTTAATAAGAACTAATAATGGGACAAAGGGTTAGACAAGAGGGGTATTTAGAGAGACTGCACCAATATTTACCTACAAAGAGGATGTAAAACTGTTGCATGGGAGGTAAATAACCTTATAGCACCCAAGCAGGGAAATTAACTAACGAGTTAAGGCCATGTACACTAGAAAATGATTTGGGGACACTAGAAAGGGAGACAAGCCCCATAAGTAATGAGTAAGGTCCAATAAGACGCAAGCTAGGCTTAGTAAGAAGTGAGTCAGACCCAAGAAGCAGCAAGTCAGGCTCAAGAAGCAATGAGTTGGGGACACACTAGGAAGTAAGTCAGGCCTAAGCAGGGGGTCAGACACTAGGAAGTAAGTCAGGCCTAAGCAGGGGGTCAGACACTAGGAAGTAAGCCAGGCCTAAGCAGGGGGTCAGACACTAGAAGGTAAGTTAGGACAGAGCAGTGGTCAGACACTAGGAAGTAGGTTAGAACAGAGCAGTGGTCAGACACTAGGAAGTAAGCCAGGCCTAAGCAGGGGGTCAGACACTAGGAGGTAAGTTAGGACAGAGCAGTGGTCAGACACTAGGAAGTAGGTTAGAACAGAGCAGTGGTCAGACACTAGGAAGTAAGCCAGGCCTAAGCAGGGGTCAGACACTAGGAGGTAAGTTAGGACAGAGCAGTGGTCAGACACTAGGAAGTAAGTTAGGCCAAACATGTAGTGGATAAGACCTGGCTCTATAAGGCAGGCAATGTCATTATGTTGACAAGAGCATGTATAAAACCACTCCAGTCATCTTAAATCTGTTTTTTTTAAAGGAGGAATCAAGAAATGCACATAATCGCTTCACTATATTTATCACTAAGAGTTTCATAATCACTTAATATGTATGGGGAAAAAAAATTGTTCTTATATACTAATCATTATAACATTCAGTGTTAAATTTCTGGTTTGGGGTCTGGTTGTTGTTAAGTTCATTCTATAATTTATGTTGGTTGTGAACAACAAATAGGCGGTATTAGGGCTCTAAAACAAATTTAACCTTAAAAATTGAAATAACTTTTTTTTTTTTAAGGATTTGAGTCATAAATCTGATATTTCCCAAATCCTTGAATCTCTAATATTCATAAGGATTTGAGTATTTAATGGTCTCATCCCTATATAACATATGTTTATAAAATGGTGATCATTATCTTTAGTGCCATTGTTGATCTAATTTAATTTGTTGATATAATCTATTTGTCTACCAGTGATTGGCCCTCTTAAGTCACTTGTTACAAATGTCCTTATTAGGTTAAAATTGGTCCAACTTCTACAGACTCTAATGGAGTAAATTATGGACTTATGGATTGTACTGTGTACTCACCATCTTTCAATGTAAATACGGAATATGAGCCATACAGATACGATGTATGTAGACCATAATTTATTTGTTATTTACATACTTTTGTTGGGTAGTGTATTACAAAGTTATGTAAGTAACAGCATTATATTGATGTGCATTACGAGTTTTTTTAAATTCACTTCAAATTAAATTTCACTCAAACTTAATGTGAGTATAAAGCTCATGTGCCAAAAACGCTCCCTTTAAAGATGTTAAGTGTCTCACCATGAGCCGGATCATGAAACACAGAGGAGGATCCCTTGTGGAGGGCTGGAAGGCCAAGCCCTGGGACAGGGGAAGGGAACTCTGGCACGAGTGTGGCAAACATGGCGTGGAGAGCGTCTGGAGCGTTTTCACCCAGAGCCTGGTACCACAGCAGGAAATACCTGAAAACCATGTCAAATCTCATCAAGGATCATTAATCGGCAAAATTAAGACATCAAATCAGGAGATATGTAAAAGTTTAGTCTCAACTCATGGCTGCCACTATTTTCTTTCTAAGAAAGTTTGAACTACGTTATCCAGATTTTCCAAAGTAAATTTATATTTCATCTGACAACTTAAATTGTAGAGAAAAATACATTTAATTTTTCATAAAAATAGCTACTGTCATACCTCAAACTTAAGATAAGTCAGGTTCCAGACCAATGTCATAAATTCAAAATCATCATAAATCAAAGCAATGCATTTTTTTCACTTATTGATGCATGTACTACACTGCAATCATCATATATATGGACCTAACTGTTGTAAATAACATATTTGTAACTAAAATAAACATAGTAGGCCTTATATTTCAAAAAAAGGATAAGCATACAAATTACTGGACACTGATGTAAGTGGTAGTGTTGTGTCACTATGCTGTTGTAAATTACTGGACACTGATGTAAGTGGTGGTATTGTGTCACTATGCTGTTGTAAATTACTGGACACTGATGTAAGTGGTGGTGTTGTGTCACTATGCTGTTGTAAATTACTGGACACTGATGTAAGTGGTAGTGTTGTGTCACTATGCTGTTGTAAATTACTGGACACTGATGTAAGTGGTAGTGTTGTGTCACTATGCTGTTGTAAATTACTGGACACTGATGTAAGTGGTGGTGTTGTCTCACTAAGCTGTTGTATCTGTCAAGTGAGCGTCTCAAGTTTGGTGCAGAAAACAAATAAAAAGCGCTGTAAGTGCAGGGTGTCATAAGTCAGGGTGGGGTATTTCTGTGGTGTGAAGTTATGCAATCGGTGTTTAAATATGATGATTTGACCTTGAGAGTAAGATAAGACATGTTCAAATGCTTATTTTATCCAGTAGGATTTTTTTCTATGCAAATACCTGTTTTTTCTAACTCTTAGTTGAATGCCCCCAATTCACAAATTTTTCAAGTTTTATTTTATTTGTATTTTGCAGATTTTTCAGATTTACCAAGAGTGTGGCAGCCCTGCAAGTGAATGCATGCACCAAGGGGTTTTCCGTGGCAGCCCTGCAAGTGAATGCATGCACCAAGGGGTTTTCCATCCACTTGACATGAAAATTCTGTCTTTAATTTTTATCAATACTAACTATTCTGTTTTAATAAATTACATTGGTTATGTCCCTGATAGTTAGTAAAAGTGTGCAAAATAAAAAATAAAATAACCACCTTTTCTAAAATTATAAAAATATGTATATTTCCCCATTCCTTTTATTATTTAAAATTAATCATTTTGACATACATTATAATCATATCTCTTATCGTCATATTTTATTCATCTTTCTTAAGTAAGTTCAGAATTTGTATATTTGCATTTGTTGAAAGTTAATTTTTACTTCCGTGTTAAACATCTGCTCGGGAAGCAAGTGTACGCTACATCCCTTTTTTTGTTTTCTGCATTTCGATAATAATGAAGGGTGGGGTCGGAACAACGTTTTAATTTAAATTTTTCACAAAAGCCTGTTCTGCATGAAATAACTTTGTTTAGGATATAGTTTATCCCCTGACAAAAAGATGGCACTGTAGTCTGCAATTAGAGCAGGATAAAAGTGTGTTGAAAATTGACTAATGGATGTATTTCCTGGTGTTCAAAAATTTTAAAACTTTATTATATAATCAAAGTATGTATCCCCATTATTTTAAAAATCTAGACCTACTGTGATCTCTCAGAAAATGTAAAATTAAAATATATAATGAACATTACAATCGCAATCCACATGCAAGAGGAGTAATCGTCGTCGTCATCATTATCATTATCATCATCATCATCTAAATAAAATGAAGGAACCAATGAGAACCTTTCATATGGCGCCCAGCATGGGGCATGTAACCTTCACATATCATTATCAGCCAGGGCGTTACAGTTTTCAATGACTAATCCAAGATTATAACCACTGAGCCCCTTGCCTCTGGGAGTCAGATAGATATACCAACAGTGTGTCAATGTTCCTCTGGATGAAGACTCAATTTGTGGGCTGGGTATGTATTCATCATTAACATGTAAAACTTTATTTCTGTTAGTTATATTTTATTTTCTCTTGTCTTCTATTACAAATAATTTTTAAATTAAGAGCCTCAAGACACCGACCCAGGCCAGGTACTATGATGGTACTCTTAGTTCCTCCTTGTGGGAGGGCCTGGTAGTTCTTAAAGTTTGTCAAGTAGGTAGTAAATATTTACACTTGTCTTGCTATCAAAAAAATGTAAAATAAAATATTATTTCTATGAAATTGCTAAAATATAGTAAAACTAATCAATTACAGTAACAATGATAATATTTACATTGTAATATTTAGTTATAAAAACATTAAAATTAAATAGCAGTGGGCAAAATGGATACCATTAGACTTGGCCATTAAATTAACAATTATTTAAAGTTCATGGAAAATTAAATAAATATTAAGATATTTACTGTCTTTCATAAATCTTCAATATAAGTAAAGCACCTATGTTTCTAGACATTTTAAATATTTTTATCATCAACCGGCAAAAACAAACATTTTAACGTGTATTAAATAGTATGTATGGCATATAGTGAATAGCACTCAATCATTTCATGCCATCAGAAGTGTTCGAGTAAACTTGACATATGCACTTCTATAGACTGTGCAGCAGTGATTGAAAGAAGCACACAGTACCTGATGGCTTCACACCGAAGCTTCCAGGAGTTTCCTGGATGCAGTAGCTTGGCCATTATGCGGGTGAGACTGTGGCACTGCCATCTCTTGGACAACTGCTCTGGTAGGAACACCAGCACCTTTTCCAGGACACTCAGTACACACTCCAGCTCTTCTCGGTGGGCCTTATGCACTGCGCACAAAAATACATTAACATACACTTCAATACAGGCATTTAGCCGCACAGGTGAGCAAGCAGACTAAATGTCATAATCATCTGGTTTGATTTGCCAATGATGAGGGGTGTTGGGGTTCCAACTAGATCTAATGTACTGATGATAGGTTTTTATAAATTGTTTCCCCCACTACCACTATGCAAATGCGGACAAATTTACTCTAAAGTCTACCTTCCTCGTCGCTACTCCACACAACGAAAAAACTGACAAAGGCACTTGATATGTGGTGTGGGAGGAGGCTTATTAGCGAGTGGGGATGTGCTTATATTTAACTTCAAATTACTAACACCCCACCTTATTTCACAAAACAGATTATCAATTACTTATTCCAAGAGGAAGGGAGGGATTGGAATTTAGCATGGAAAGGTGATGAGAAAACCAGTGATAAATCATATTTGAAAAACCATATCTAGTGCACTCTGCCAAGATTAGAACCGTGATCCCCCCCAACACTAGCAAATCAATATACCTATAAAGTCAGATCTCAATTTCTTGACTTTTTGTTAGTGTGTGAAATTAAGTGGAGTCTATAATCGAAAATCAGGGACCTAAAACTTAGATAGTAAAACAAAAAGGAAATCATATCATTCTGGAATCAGCCCATTACAAATCAATAATTTTTACAACAAATCTTTAAAATATGTTTGATTTTACAATAAACTCAATCATTATAATCTTGAATTTTTTATCAGTGATGCTGGTAAATTGAACATTTACCATAGATATATTTAAAAAACTTAAATACTCAAATTAGGCAATGGTAGGCATATCAAGGTAGTTATGTTTCAGTATTTTCTATACAAAAAGACATTACCTGTAGAAAACTATGGTTAATTCTAAACTCTACCAAACTGCATGCATCAATGTATCACAATTTACTCCACATCTGGTTTAAACATGCAATTATTTCAAATACCAGAATTAATCTACCAAACATATAGCATATGTTTAAAATACTTTAGTGATAATTTAATAACTCTTTTTACCCCCAAGACATTGTGATTTTTTCTACCAAAACAAACATAAAATAATACAAACAATTCAGACAGTAAGTAATGCTTCAACCAAACTACCCACCTCTTCTAAGTTGTCTAATGGTGCAAAACTATAAGCACATTAACAAATGTGAATTTCTATGTTTGAAACAAATGCAGAGTATAGCTAATTAAGGGCACTCATTATTAATTAATTATTGGTTTAATGATCACTTAATATTTATAAATTAAGTTAAGCATGCTTATGAGTATTGGCAGGGGTGAAGTGGAGCTCTAGCAATGATTTTGAGGGTGGAGCGGCGCTCCGGCTGATTATTAGTATAAATATCATGTTCTTTGTAAATGGGTCTTGTTTGTCTTTAAATGTGTATGTACAGAACTTGTTTTTCCATTATTGAAAGTTAATTAAATTAACAATAGTTACAATAGATATATTTAAACCATAATGAATGACAAACATGAGAAGCATGTGTTTGTTCTAATTTTGTTTTCATCCCTCCCTACCCCCGAAACACCACAAATAAATTGCTCCAGCACTGCTACATTTGGGACTACAACCCTAGTATAGGATGTCTCCGTCCCCCAGCAAATATAGAACAATTCCACTTCCCCTTTATTCATTCTTTCCTTATTATGTTTAGTAAAAGGGTTACAAACCAATTAATCTAAGGAGTATGGGTGTAGAAGTTATTGAAGAATGTGCTATTTCAATGGCATGGAGAGTAGATGGGAAAATTCCACCTATTGATAAATCACATATAAATAACTATCACACCTATTGATAAATCACATATAATAACATCACACCTAATGCACCTAGCCAAGATTTGAATCCGGACTATTCACAATCCAGTTTATTGACAGAATTCCTTACATTGTGTGACCACCTATCAAATATCTGCATTCTTGTAGAGAGAAAGTACTGTAATAATGAAAACATACTAATCCAAATTAGTTTGGATCTTGGCATTTTATGTAACCCCTGAACCCAAAAAAGTGGGATTTAAAATATTGTCTCCCTGTACCTAGAGCCATAGCCAAAGTGATTTAATAGATTTCATTAACTTGACAGTTAAATTTTATAATGTCACACCTCAAGGAGAAATCTTTATTTTAATTATAGCTCTAAAATTAGGGTAGTTTACAAACGCCTGACTTTTGATCGTTCAAAATTTGTTGAAAAAGGCTCCTATAATTTTGTTTAAGATTTATATATGGGGTGTGTTTCACATAAATAGCAATGTATACTAGTTTTTAAGAGAAAATTTTATTTAAGGGTAGTTTACTAATGAATGATTTTTCAACATTTTGTTCCAAACACTATAATAGGTTATGTAGAGTTAGTTGTATTATTACTTTAATTTTACTGATGAAAGGAACAGAGAGTTTTAATATGAAAGGCCCTACCAACTTTCAAACATGTTTGGCAATGTCACAAACATATTTTTACTTTAGTCTCAAAGACATTAAGTTTTTTATTAAAAAATACTGCATTGCACATAATTTACCAGATGCAATTTTCATTTTGTAATCTTCAATCCTCTCTCCACACTAATGTGTGTACAATTACTTTAAGCTACCTTGCTCATCCCTATTCCTTTGATTGGGTAATATATACAATGGGAAACATACAAATGAAAGTTAAAAAGTTTCAAATTAGTCACTAGTTAATGTATAGATAATACATCTTATTTTTACATTAAAGGTAACAGCTGTCATAAAAAAAATCGTGTTTTCTTTGAGAGAAAAATGATATTGTTTACCAGATACCCATATGTCTATATTCAGAACAAATTTGTAGACATTACCAAACTTTAAGAGCTAAAATAAATGTGTATGTTTCTTCTTGTTTTTCTATAAAGTTTTGACCCAATTTTCACAGGAAAAAATCTGCTCCATAAAGCATTAAAAATTTACCAGCACATTTATATATAGGAAATGATAATGTATTTTTTTGAAATATTAATAAATCTACAAATGATAAGACATAATCTTACATACCTTCTCATAATATATTATAGTTTGTGACAAAATGTTCAAAAATCAGTTTATTTGTAAACTAACCTTTAGTAAGTGTTCCACAAAAAAAAAACAATAACTTGATACTCATATGAAATACTCAACAAATAAATATTTCTAGCAAGAATGTAAATAATCATTTAAGAAAATAACAAATTTTGGAAAATTAGTCTCAGGAGACTACCCATAAATGATTTTCCTTTTTTTAAAGAAAAACAAACATGTATTTATCATAAACCACCACCCAGATACCCATTTTAAACAAGGTTGTGGTTACACCCATTTTAAAATAATTCTAAATTTTCAAAAACCACTAATGAATAAACTACCTTTAATTTGAATGCTAGAAACAAAGTAAAAAATACACCCAGAGGTATGACAATACAACACATTAATATTAAGTTTGAAAAAATCCATTTAACTTTTTTGGTTGTAGCCCCAAGGATGAAAAGAAATTCTTATGGCACATACAACATCAAGATTCATCCTAATCTAGAGGTCGAAAATGTTCACGATTACAATACTATATATGTATATATATCCTAAGGAATAAAAAGACACATCAAAAAGTAGTTTAGAAAGCTGGCCTTCTCATGTTAAATTGTGTGGCAGCGAAACCGCAAAAGCTGTTAATTACGGCACCACCAGTTTGACACCGCTGATTTAAAGGTGATAAGTGGCCAGCAAGGTTAACTCATGAGACAATGACAATCTATCAAGTTCACGCACAACATATCATCTTGTATGAGCCATGTTTGACCAATAGTTAGGATCATCGGGGGCACTGATTCACCCGCCTTAGAGAGAGACTTGTGTTTGAATTTAGATGAGGTCCAGGTTCAATTCTTTGCTATCATGGTTCTGGTTCTACCAGTGTTTAATACCATGGTTAGCTTATTTCCCAACTGTCATTAGAAGTATTTCAAACAAAACAAGGATTAATTGAGAATTTTTGCCCTTTTGATATGTTGCACACATCATAATTTACATCCTGTGGGGGAAAGAGTTTTTTATTGGCATGTTGCTAGGCTCTTTAATTAGCTATTGAATCATTAAAGACAAATATGTAATTGATCTTTGCTAAATAGCAGAATTATGGAAACAAACTAATAGTTTACACTGTGTTACACTATTTTATATTTCAAAATTCATACCAAAAGTATAAAAATTTCAGACATTTTTTAAAATTTTCACTGTCACACAAAATTGCCTGATTTTACCTGTTTTTTTACTGGTGTGTATCAAACCTGCTGTACACATATCCTATGATTAAATGAATATATTTGTTAAAAAAAATTGTTTATGATTTACAAATTCTTCACATCATTCATTATATATACCATAAGCTGATGAGTTTTGTAACTACTGATATTAAGGCAAAAACAATGGCGACTAAACCATTTTAGATTGTTTTGTGTGAGGAATTTGGAGCCAGTAACTAAGAATCAAAATAATATAATCACATTATAACCAGACCCATTACTACTACAAACATTTATTACTAATTATTTAAGCACAGAGACATTTCTAACTATATGCTCAAACATTGTAACAACTGGCATCAAGAGTGTAAAAGAGAGTTTTTTAATTATTTTCTTAAAATTCCATTATTTTGTTTTGATAAACCTTTTGTTCTCCCTTAATTAACAAACTTTTTGTTATTAAATAAACATTGTTGAAGACCTCTAATATTGGCACTGTCCCACCATATTTATAGAAGCTTTAGTTATCGATTTGTAAAACCTTAATAGATTCTTTTTTTAACACAATAGATTCGTTAAAGATGTTTTTATGGTGATGAAAATGTAAAAGAAGGTTCCCAATAAAGTTTATTTTAAAGCAAAAGTTTGTTAATAAAGGAAGTACAAATGGTTTTCCCCCAAAAAAATGAAATGAAATGTTAAAAACCTTTCAAGACTTGCTTCAACACCATTGTAAACCATGAAAGCGTGCTTTTAGGCAACAGTAACAAATGCAAGTTATAGTCAACCGATGCATTAAAATGCACTCACTCCTTGCCAGTTTTATTAGCACGCCACAGCCTACAGCAGTGGTTACCACTTTTTTTTTAACTAACAGACTAGCAAAATTATTTGTTCCAAACAATAGGACCAGCAAATTACAGGGATTGCGAGACAAACCCAGATTTTCAATTGCAGGCCTAATATGGGTCAAATCTCGATTTTAAACTTTATTTAACAAACAAATATTATTCCAGATATATAGAGCTAGTGTGACTTTCCTGTAAATATAGACTTGTTTGACCCATGAATAAACCTAGGTAAACTTCATGTAAATTATTTGTAAACAAAATTGGTTCTCAGCAAAAAGAAGTAATAGTAACATATAAGAATAATTACAATCAATAATATCTTTGTGAAAGAGCAGCAACAAACTCTTGTTTAGTTCGCCGGTGACCAGGAGGGTTATGTTTAAATCTTCGGCCAGGTTTAGTATTTGTTTTACACTCTTCCTCTACAGAATTATGGGTGCATTCCTCTCAAATATCACCTTTCTGATTCAAATCCCCACTAGTGTGTATATGTGTATAACTCGGATGGTTTCATATAAGAGTGTTTTCCCTACAATGTTGTCTGTCAGTTTCTTCCCCAGGCAAATGAAGGTGAATAACCTTAAAATATGCCTTAGTTATTCTACTTTCTTAGATTAGATAAGACACTAACAGCCAACACACTGGCGATTTATTGTCCTACTATATAATTACTGAGCTCACTTGCTTTAGAAACTTAATCTTGACGGGTATTAAGTGAACAGGATTAGTAAGGTGAGCGCTGAAGAAACGTGTTTACCTGGAGAGAGGCCATCGGCGAATTTGAAATGTTTGTCGAGTAAAGATTAGCAAAAACAGCCGAATGAGTGCGTATGTAATGATAGTTACTAGAAAAGTAGAATTATCTGAAATTACAATACAGGAATTACAAAACTTGAAGCACATACTGGCTTGTAACTACAGGGGTGTGGAGGGCTCCTGGGGGGCCCTGACTATCACCTCCTCCTAAAATGTCAACTAAAATTCAATTAAATTTTACTTTTTCAAAAAGTAGATATTTGATTATTACATTAGAATAGTGTCTATGAATTATTGTAATTTATGTTACATGTAACATAAGCGGCCATCCAAGGCAATGGATGGTTGGCTGTAGCAGACTACTTTTTTTATTGCCTGTGATGCGACAAATCTTATTGTTTGGACTTTAATAACAAGCTAACATCCCCCCCCCTCCCCCAACATTGCTAAAGGTGTTAGCACCACATCCCCTCTGTCCTCCTCCCCCATTTTGAGCTTACTCTACTTCTCCCAAATTGAGTTCTAGGAACATGTTTGAGCATGAATGCTAGTTTGTAAGTGTGCAATCATGTAAACATGTATTATTTTTCCTTTTATTTTAAACACTTGGGTTACTAGCTCTCAGGACCTCTTTATGATAGTAGACTTAAAACAAGTTGTAGCCTCTCTAATTTTTTTGAAAATTAAGTCCTTAAAGTTGGAGTCAAATAAAGACCCTATGGAAACTCTCAAAGAAGATAAACCATAACTTATATTTAGATCATACATTTTAACATAGACGCTTTGAGAAGGGTTGTTAAATAAAATGCCTTTACATTTGTGTGGCTACCATGCCACTTGACTGAAATTTTCAATATTCCGTGTCAGTCCACAAAGTCTTATTTAAATGATTGACGTGAAACATTCAGCCCGTGACGAGAGCAAATTGGGAATAGTTGAATCATAATGTTACTTTGATACTGGAGTGGTATGCTTCACTCTAGATTATTTCGTAACTTTGTTAGCTTGGGGTGGAGATGTAGGAAACACAAGAAAAGGCCAGCGTTCTTGTAGTTAGTATAGTATAACATTTTTTTGGCTAAAATAAATAAAATATTGCGTCAGTACAGTCATAAAGTTTAATTTTATTCACATAGTGATATCAACAGTTGTTGAATATCTGCCATGAGCATAGCGGCATTAGATGAGAAACTTTTTAAATGAAGATAAAAAGTTGTCATTAAATTCCAGGACATCCTTGACAGATATTCAATAAATGTTGCGGTCACTATGTGAAGGAAATTAAGCTCTATGTTTGTACTTAAGCAAAATTTGATTTATTTTGGTCAAATTTTTCTGCAAAAACACTGACTTTTTCTTGCGTCCTTTAATTCCACACTTTGATAAACTAACAACAGGATCAATCTTAAGGTTACTAGCAGCACCGCCAAGAAAGTTTAAGTATTCCCCTCCAAATATCACCAGCAGAAATGTTCTTGTTTGACAGTGATTTAAAAATCACTTACATGCTGAAGTTACTATTTCTTAATAAATACAAAATTGGCAAGTAGTGAAATGTTTACAAAGGGCTGTTATCATGTGAGAATGCAGTTTTCAAAATGCTTTTAATGGATTTGTTTTGTAAAACTCAAAAAGCCAAAAAAATACTAAAACAACTTTTTTTTAAATAGTGTTGTGTATATGTCTAAGGGCCAGTTTCATAGTCAGATTTAGTACGCCTCAAGTGCAGCGCTATACTAAATACAAGACGTCACCTACCTGAAATTGAATGGAATGGGCCAGTTTCATATGCGAAACTGGCCCATTCCATTCTGGTCTAAGTAGGTGTCGTCCTGTATTTAGTATCGACTCGCACTTGAGGCATACTAAATTTGACTATGAAACTCGCCCTAAGACTAAGAAAATCAACACAGCTGTTTATTATGAAGGCAAAATAACAATTTTAACCACAAAAACATATTTGTCTTTATTTTTTTATTATTGGCAAAAAAAATTGTAGCAGTAATTTCTTGTATCATTTCATAAAACTATACAATGTCAAATAATTTTTAGTTTGACCTGGCCGTGTAATTTTTATCAAACCTGATTTTAAAACTATGCTTTTCTGCGATAACATGTCCTTGTATCGACTACAACATGCGGGTTTAGCCCCGGTAAACAAATGAAACATCCAAGACCATGCCCTTACCACAAGCCCAAGGTAGAAGCCATGTTGGCTCGTACTCACCTAGATGGAAAGACAGCTCTGTAAAGTGAAGAGAAGAGATAAAAAAATTGTTAAAACTTTAAGATCAGTTCAGACATTCAATGCTATAAGGTGGAGAGTATGATTTATTTTTTTGTATTAGTAGGATTAACACCAGGGCTATCAATGACTAAATTTGAGGAGTAAAGATGAGGAGAGTAATTTAGAATACCACCTATATAAGCATAAAAAACACTATAAATATTATAGCTAATACCATAGTTATTAACAGCTTAATATAAAGGATTATGGATGGGGAGGGTTGATTTGGAAAGTGCATCCCTATTAGGATGAATAGAAAATGAGAAAATCACAGTGATAAATCTCATGTGTAAAGTCACCCTTGACACAAAAAAAAAACTCAACCTCAACCTCATCACTAGCAATCCAGTCTCCAGTTTAATAATTACAAGAATGGAAGAGAGTATAAAAGTTGGCAGTGTTAAGGGGAATACCCCAAGTTTTAATCCTTTTATAAATGTATTTCAATTATATAGGCATTTAAAAAAATATTGTTATTCGCTTCATTGGCCGAATGGTCTAAGTCAAGTATGTTAAACTTGTTTGACCATAAAGGACACATTGAACAGTGAAAATAATGAGGGGGCTGAATTTCAGAATTTTCAATATTGTCACCATCTTAGATGGAAAAATCTCAATTTTAAAATCCTTACCATAACAATAGTAAAATTAAGATTACATAAAATGTTAAAACTTATCCTATTTTACTTTTATCAAAAATTTGAAACTTTAGATTTGCATCAATTGTGTGAGTAGATTTAAAACTCTTGTTAAAGTCACGTTCAAAATAAGATGACAAATGCATATGGGTAAGTGTGATCGCTAGTATGTTTGTTAATTTCCAAGAGCAAAAACAGACTTATATGCGGAAAAATTTTCACATAATTTGGTGCGCAAATTTAGCCATTTTTGAGAATTGATCTTTGGTGAGTAATGAGTATAATTTGGTACACCAACCTCACTTTCTAGATTTCACCAAATTATGACTAATTCCCTAATGTCATAATCTCAAATGTTGTATTCCTACATTTATAAAAAAAGACAAATTGGGCCACATCTTATGTTGGTCTATCAAAAGGTCTGCGGGCCACAAATAACCATGAATCGAGCCACAGGTTTGACATACCTGATCTAAAGCATCACCCACATGTTAAACTAGCCTGCTGAAGACTAGGATTTCAAGGTTCGACTCCGTCGGGT
Source organism: Timema podura (assembly GCA_033556935.1). NCBI lineage: Eukaryota > Metazoa > Arthropoda > Insecta > Phasmatodea > Timematidae > Timema > Timema podura. The sequence continues at coordinate 21,931,805 of JAVRXN010000008.1, forward strand.
CTACTGAAATGGTTCCTAAATGATTTTCCCTTATACTTACGTTCAAATGCAGGTAGATTGCCTCTAAATGCTTCCTTCCTCCTCCATACTTTCCTATAGTTAATTACTTATTATCATATACGTGTATAACCTAAACGGGTAAATAGATGTGGTGATAAAAGAATTGTTAGGGCAATGTGATTTAAAAAATGTCATATAGTCCCATACACATTGAGATATTAAAGTGATATTAACACACAACAAAATCATTCCATTAATTCTATAATAAAATTATTCATTTGTTTTTGCTAATTTGTGAAAAGTTTTGTCAATTTGTGTGGTCAATTAACAGTAAGTGACAGGACAAATTAGTACACATATATTATGGTTTTCAGTGTTGCCAGTTCTGATACACCAAAGATGAAATATTTTATAGTCATATTTTAGAGTAATACATGTACAAATAGGTAACCGGCGAGTTTACCAAATAGCAATTTTTCGAAAATCAGTTTTTTGAAATTCAATTATTCAAAGTTTTATTTTTCGGAAATAAATTTTTCAAAATTCAGTTTTTCGAAAACCAATTTTTCTATCTAGAAATTCTTCAAACAAGAAGTTTTTTGAAAACCTCTTTTTCAAAAATGAGCTAACCTCATCTATTTTTTTAAATAAATGTTTCAAAAAGGAGGTTTATGAAAATAAATTTTACAAACGATAAGTTTGAAGTATAATATAATTCTAACTTTCTAAGTAAGGATTAGTAATTTTAAATCATTTAAAATTTATGTTAAGAAACAATTTACTAAGAGTTGTGCTTGATCTTAGCGTAAGTTAAAGTGTGCTGCTAATTAAAACATTATTATTTTACTTTAAACTAACTATACTTTTCCTAGAAAATTGCTGTAGGGTACTGTAGGTAATCCCCCCCCCAAGAGGGTGAGAGTAGGAGTAAGTGATTCCCTTTCCTGTAACTGCGGAGAAGAAAGCAAGTTGAAGAAAGGGTTTATTTCAAAGTGTAAAGTGTGGAGCGCGAGTCATAGCAGAATCCGATAGTATTATTTTAAGTAAGAGAAATGAACATATTCATCTAGGAGACGGTGCTTATGTGGATGCAGAGAATCTACTGGCAAATAGCCGTGACACAGCCAAAAACACCCGCGATACACCAAAGTGTATCTTGGCTTCAGTCTCGAGTGGAGCTAGTCAAAGTGTCGTTGCAAAACTACCTAGTGTGCTGAATATAAAACGAACCATAAGAAATGTTCAAATGAAAGCAAATGCTGGACCAGCTGTTCCTAGTTTTCGTCGCGACATTGCGTTTCCTGATGAATACAAACTAACTCTAAATGGAAAAGAGTTTCTAATGTATGACTCAGGACCTCAATATGACCGTATATTTATATTTTCTACTCGAAGAAACTTACAGCTTCTTGGACGTTCCGAGCATTGGTATGCTGACGGCACCTTAAGACTGTTCCACCCTATTTGAGCAGTTGGATACTGTTCATGGATTTGAAGCAAATAGCTCCATCCCACTTGTGTATGCACTTCTAGCAGACAAGAGACAAGGAACTTACTCTCGCCTTTTAAGAAAGGTGAAGGAGCTAGAGCCAGCTTCTAACTCTCAGAACTTTATGACTGACTTTGAGATGTCAATGATAAATGCAGTGAAGGATGAGTATCCTCTTACAAATCATCGTGGCTGTTTCTTCCATTTTTGCCAGTGTATTTTTCGTAAGATTTAAACAAATGGTTTGAAACTACGCTATGAGAATGATGCCTATTTTTCATTAAAGCTTCGCATCTTACCCGCTATTGCATTTGTTCCTAATAAGTAGTCGTGGACACAACCTTAAAAATAGATTATTTTGAAGGAAGATGTGTAGATTGGTCGTCCAGATTTGGGCCACTGCTCTCAGATTTACGCTGACAAATTTGGAATTGTTATGAAAGTGTTCTTCAGGGGCTACCCAAGACAAACAACAATATAGACAGATGGCAGAGAGGGTTCCAACAACATATCTCTACAAGCCATTCCAGTATTTGTAAATTCGTCTCAGCAATCAAGATGGAGCAGTCTCTCAATGAGGTGCGAATTGGGCAGTACATCAGTGGGCAGGAACCTCCTTGTCAACGTAAGAAATACCAAAACAGCATGGAAAGGTTGAGGCGAATTGTTGCTGGCTGGGCCCAACATGGGAACATGGTGACTATTTGCGAGCTGTTTCACACAACAATGGGTACTAGTTTATGTGTAAAGACTAGTTTTCAGTGAAATTTAATACCTTGAAAATGTTTTTTTAATTTTTTTTGCATCCATAAAAAATATTAACATTCAAATAAATATCCAATAAAAATAACAATACATTTTTTCAATTTGCTAAGTTGTCCTGTGTTGAAGTATAAAAAATAATTTTGATTAGTTTTTTTAGTGTTTTAAAAAGGGTTTGTGCTTTCATAGCTTTTAAAAAATTGATTTAAGTAAAATATATTTTGAGAAAACTTGTTTTACGATAGTTATTTTGGAAGTGTTAGTAATATTATTAACTATAAAATAAATAATCAATAAATATAAAAATTATAAAACACATTTAAATTAAATTTTTATTGTTGTTTTAATGTTTTTAAAAATGTTTAAAATTTTGATTCATATTTTTTTTAAACTTGTTTTATGATAACATTTTTCGATAGTTTTTTCAATAGATAATATTTTAGAAAAAATAGTCCTTGATGAAATAGCTTCCAGGAAAACTTGCAGTTCACTAAATTGATTCTTAAGAAAATTAATTGTTCAAAAAGTTAATTTTCGATTATTTGACTGTCGAACAATTGATTTTCAGTAAATTCACTTAAGGAAATTGATTTTCAATTAATGTGTTTCGACAAACATATCGTTCGGGAAAATGATGGTTTGAAAAATTGATTTTCAACAAAATTACTTTCAATGGTTTTGTATTCGGTGAATTGATTTCGATAAATTGATTTTTAAATAACTTGTTTTCGAAAAATTAACCTAGACCCATACAAATTCTACAAGTAGCTAGCACTAGATTTAAAAGTGTCAAATAATATTTTTTTAAACATGAAAAATATTTTATGGTGGATTTCCATTGAAAAACCCCTATGGTAATGGAAAAAAAAAAGTTGACAGTTAAATTTGATAAGTTAGCTAAATTTATATTACAAATGACACACAAACACACACACAAGTGCATGCACACACACATATAAATAAGTAGATTTACAAGGTTTCAAATTGTGAAATAAGGTTCTTTTAATGCTATTTAACTATAATTAGTATTTATTGAGGGTCAAAGTTGACCAATAAAATTTGCATTTTTCAAGCCAAATTTTCACCAGGAAGGGTATTAAAATGTTTGGAAAATACTCAATTCCTGGAGAGAAAACACAACTTAACTGTAAAGGGTTGTGTTAGGAAGCAGATATTTGTAAATTAATGTTATAGTTAGTAGAATGCAAGAAAGGAGTTTTATTTGCATATATCTTTTTTTAGTTTGCATTTGTAAAGTGCGTGTTTGACTTAGTCGTGTGCATTATTTACAATTTTTCATTCGTAGTTTTGGGTAAGTTTTTGAAGCTTTGAGTCATTTTTTTAGAGTATTAGTGTCATTTTTATAGTAATTTTTTTGACAATTTTTAAGTCATCAAAGTCCAGGCCCTGCTCATCCTCACATACTATTATATATATATATATATATATTTGTAGCTAGGTTAAGCTAGGTTGGGTAAAAAACACAAGGGTAGGTGCCAATAACTTGGAACAGCGCAGAAATAGAAGGAATATATTATATACACCTTGACCTACAACCTCCCAGGTTTAAAAGAATGGCTGTGCTCATTAGCAGAACTTGGTTCCTTCAACACGGGGCTCGCTAGTGCAGCCCCAACTGACAACATCATTATGAAGTTGGCCTTTTAGAAAACAGTTCATTTTAAAAATGGTTTTACTAGAGAACAGACAAAAATTGCCTTCTAGTGTCAATAAACCGGCTTTCACAAAGCTAGGTTCAGGTAGCGCCCCACCCCTTCTCATAAACTAACCCTTCCAAACATGGTCTTGTTTTGTTCAAGCATGTTTGCAAATTGTCTCGTTGTAAACAATCTTCAAATACCTTTGACTAGTTACTTGTTTGAAAAGGTTTGTTCATTGAAGGGGGAAAGTAGATTGTTGGTACCTCAACTAATGTGTTCGGACCACCACCCCTTTAGAAGGAATAATTTGAAAGTTAGATGTTTCACTTGGAAGTGTTGCTACCAATGAGGAATGCAACTAGTGCTCTCCAGTGCCCAAAGACTCAACCTTGCTAAAGGAGCACAGCAAAACATTAATTAGGCTGAGTGTCTAGTGTATACCTAGTCTGTGACCTAGGCATAACGCTATTTCCTCCCCTTACAAAAAAAAAAGTTCCGACGCCCATGGATACACGGTATCTCAAAACATCGAGTTACATATAGGGTGATAAAAACTCTTTTGACTGATCAGAGATCACCTTAGAAAATAAATATTTTAGGAGCATGGATGGGTTCTTCAAAACTTCAAATCCTGACATTATTGAAGGTGATTCAAGGTTCAACCATTTAAAACTCAAAATTCAAAAAAAGTTTTGATTCCTTAAATTTTGAAGTGGAAATTTTTAGAGGTATTATGCAGCTTATAAGTGGTCCCCCATATTAATATAGACCAAACCTAATGATTATATGCCAGGACATTAATTTATTACTTTACTGAATATGCCTCCATGTAACAAAACAGTGTTAGCATGTGAATTATACCAGTCCTTATTTGAAATAACCTTTTAGATATTTAAAATAATAACTTTAATATATCTTTTCTATTACATCCATTACTGTTTCCCGCCTGTGGCCTGTGTCAGTTTTTTATTCAAGCCATATATTTTCCACTATTGGCTTGCCGGGCCGGTTGTAGTTTCATATGTCTTATAATCTAACTTAAGACTAAGACAGATAAAACATCCAGTCCCCGGACGTTAATTCATCACCGTGAAAGGTTAAATCCACATTTCACCAATGATAAATTTTTCAGCCATGCCGGGATTCGAACCCGAGACCCTTAGCTCAGTATACAGACACGCTACCGACTGACTGAGCTAAGGTGTCGGTCGGATTATAACTTTAGCATACCTATAGAAACAAAATGTTACTAAGGATATATTTAGTTTCCACTTTTACATACTTGATTGACTCCATCTGTCAAAATAGGAGCCGCAGAAAACCTCCCTTGGTTTGTACATAAATAAAAGTATATTTAATAATAGGGGACGGACCATTCGAATTTCTCCAATCTTTAAAGATGATCTAGAACTTGACAAAATTTTAAATTCAAGATTTAAAAAAATGATCAAATTTTGAGTTTGAATTATTTTTGTAGCTGGCAGTTATTGAGGGCTGAGGAACTATATACCACAGTATGGCTGTTTTAACTACGCATTTCCAATACTTCTACAGGCTCCACATAATGGTTAAATTATGTACGTAGGTAATTTGTGTACAGCATACAGGAGCATCATCATTTCAGTAGTAGTCATTGAATTTTTTTTTAATTGTCAAAGCATCTGCAGGCTGGATAAACCCATTTTGCAGCCGTAGTTTGGGGAACCCTGCCACAAACCATTAGTTTAGCCCTTTATGTAAACAAAGTTAGAATTGAAGGGGAAAAAATCATATCAATGTTTTTGATTATTATGATGTCAAAGATTCACATATGGATTCAAGATCCATAGAAAAATTATTCAGATTGGAGAAAAAATTGAATCAACCCATCTCTATTAATAATCTTTTAAATTGTCAAAAAAAGGTGGCTTGGTCATTGTAAATTCAATAAAACATTCTTGACCATCACTGAAGCCTAGTAAGAGGAACTATCCCAACATTTAATTGAGAGGGTATATGGAAACATAACTGTCAATAATAACAAGCAAGGAATGAACCTTGGCCTCTTAATGTTGGATCATAACTCCTGAGATGAAGTTGTGAAAACTATAGTTACCCCCACCAGTGGTAAATTTGTGTAGGTTAAGCTCTCAAAAGATGGGATGGATTACCAGGAATGGGGAGGTCAAGGTTTGAATCTCAGCCGAGTACAATGGGGTGATTTTCAACTATGTGTTTTAGGGACTTTTAGCCCTTAGGTTTTCCCAACCTCTCTCCAGGCTAGTGTGGATGTACGTCCACTGAACAACCTTGCTCATCTTTACACCCCATATCTATGTACTTTAATGTGTTTCTTGAGTAGAACCATGTGTTCCTTTAACAGATGGTGTCAACTTTGACAGTTGTAGGGATAAAAGAAAGTGACTTATCAACTCTAAGCTAGTCCACACAGGTTGCAAGAGGTTCTTCTCACAGTGCTCTAACTATAACCTCCAAGTGATGTGTGGGCAAGCCTGTTTTCACACAAACCGCACTACAGGAAGTTGCTATTGTTCCACTACAGTTATAAAAATGGTGCGGAGACATGTGAGCTTCAGGACACAAGATCTTCCTGCCTGTTGATATGGAGGTAAGGAGGAGGGGTATGAGGGGCAGCGGCCTTCCTTTCTGTTCACACCACAGGGGTGGACAACCTACACGCTTGGTGTGGCAAGGTTGGCTCCAAGATTATTTTTAATTGATAAGCTTGTGTTCAGGCTATTAGTGACAAATTATCTAAAACAAGGGAACATGAGGAAGAAGGAAATAACTCAGAATTCACTGAAGAATAAACCAATGTTGGAAGAAACACATTTATGCTAACTGCTTGGTTAGGAATAAACCTAGTCCATTCGATAATTAAAGTCTAGGCAAATCAGTTCTGCTGTGTACCAAGGCTAGTGCACGCACAACAGCCTGACTACAATCTAAGTCTTTATTTAGAATGTTTTCCAACTACTTCCCCCCCCTTCCAAACTAAAGCTAGTACAGCATTCCCTCTTTTTTGGATGTGTCCACTAGTGTATTTATGAGGGGCTATTCAAAAGGTCAGGTCAAGGTCATTTTAAGAGAATATTAAGTAAACATTTATGACACTCTGGTGATCTTCAGTAGATCCCTGTATTTACAAACTAAACTTTTAAGTTGCCAAAGTAAAAGAAAAAAAATAAGGAGAAATCATGAGAAGGAAAGAGGGAAATCAATTCTTTAAACTGAATTTTTTTTTAAATCAAAAGAAAGAATAGAGGGATGGAAAAAAAAGAGAGCTAGAGTGAGAAGGATAAAGTAAGGAAGGTAAGGAAAAGAGGAAGCAAAGACAATGAAGGAAAAAGAGAAGGAAAACAAAATATAAAGTAGTAAAAAGAAATCAAAGATAAGGATATAAAAAGATAAAGAAATAAAAGTTAATAAAACTATTAATTAAATAAAGAGAATAGGATAAAGGAAGGGGGAGAAAGGTTCAAGGACTATAGATATAGGTTCAAGCCACAAAATACACAAACTTTTTTGATCCGTTTAATGATGGCTGCTTGGTGAATTAGTTGAAATTAATTACAGAACAGGCCCAACAACTACCCCTGGAGCACAAATGTATCAAATTGTAATAGTAAACCAAACTCAATTTCAAAACCATTTTTTGGGAAATCAAACCCAACACACTCCGATCAATAGGTATTCGGCTCTACCAACTGTGCTAAATCATCAAAGGTGAGGTAAGCTGAAAAATACATTAAGGAAAATTTAGGTAATAAAATAAAATGGATATTAATTTTAAATAAAACTTATTTTTTACTTTGAAGAACAGTTTTGGAGCCAAAAGAAGATACAACAAAATCTTCATAGCAATTTAATATATCAGAAAATATGTATTTTTTATTTATTTGTTACTAAGATTTTGCCAGAGTAGAGTTAGATATTGTGACTCTTTCACACACACAAAAATAAACACAAGTGCTACATGTGCATGCACCACACACACATACACACAAACAAACAAGGCTTGTCAAGGTTACCAGGCAGGCCTACATACAAATATGGACCCCACATATCGTCCTACACCTTCATGATGATTGATTTATATCATCATCATCATCATCATCATCATATCATTATTATTTATTATTATTATTATTATTATTATATTATTATTATTATTATTAATTATATTAAATTATATTAATTATTAACAAAAGGACAGCATAGCAAAATTGCCTCTATAATGTTTTATTTCTTATCCAAAGTTCTTGCTCAGCTCTCATCACATAAAAGTGGAACCAGAGGCACAACTTATAAACTAAATCAATCCAGGACAATATGTCTAATACACATCCAGTCCTAGCTTATAGATATTTACTAATTGAATAAAACAGGATGTACAAACTAGCTTAAACTAGTCCAGCACATCTAATACTAGAGAAACAGCCTTAGCATTTAGATATTTACTAATTGGATAGCAGGCTAAGTCCATGTAAGAATAGTAAATATTCTCGGCAGCAACATCAGGAGTTAAATCGTGGTTCCTTAGCCTTAGGGTTGACCACTCTAACCACAAGGTGATAAAATAGTATACTATTTGTAGCTATTTTTATAAGCTACAATACCACTAATATAATATATATTACACATGTTTTGTTTTTAAAAGAGGTAAGTTTTACAAACTAGCCTTCTCTTTAAATAATGTGGGCACAGACAAATATTTAAAGATTTAAAAATGATCAATAAACTAAGGATATAAGCGCAGTGGCAAATAAATAATTATGGCCATTAAAGAGTTGCTGAGAGTGAGGCGAGCCCGATGTGCACCGCACACATTGCAACTAAATAATTGCTTATATTGTAATGTTTTCTTTCAGTACGCAAATGACTTCACAGAAACAGCATGTGTAAGTAAATGCTTTTGTACCAGGATAGGTAAAGCGCCGACAAGTAAAAAGCAGTATTGGGTGCATTCAAAAACTTTTAAATTGTCAGTTTCAAATGTTATTCAAGGATTTAATAATAAATAAATCCAAGCTTTTCAATTATTTTCAAGAAATATGTTAAGACATTTTGGTCAAATTATAAAATATTTAAGTCATTTCCTAGAAGCATCCAAACAAATAAGTTTATGTAAAGTTTAAAAGATAATTATTAATTATTTAAATTTTTATTTGAAAGTGCAATTTCTATGAAAGTTAATATTTATCAAGTATTTTAGTTAATTTCATTTTCAATTTTTGTAGGCTGTCTCTAATTTCAGCCCTTTATTTTTTCTGGAAATATAGTAAACCTCATTGATCCAGACAGCCCTTTTCCCAAAATGGTACATTAATAAATGCAAATGAAAAGCTGGGTTGCAGGAGCATGACTGCAAACTACCGTACGCATTTACTGTGGGTACTGTGGGCCAGATTAGGTTTTCATTACTTTAAATGTGAAATAAATGTGGTTTGTTTTTTTAATAAGTTGTTTTATAAAAATTTTTTAAATCCAAACTCTCATTAATCCGGACAACTTCAAGCTCCAATTGGTCCGTTTTAATGAAGTTCTAGCTCTTATGGACAAAGTAATTAATAAATAGATATTGAAGGAGTGAGGTTTGATAGGGAATCCAATAGATCAATGTGAAAGAAGCGTCTTATGTTGGTTTGGGCATGATGAGAGGATGAGTGTGGATCGAGTGACCAAGCAAATATATGAAGGTAGAGTGTGTGGATCAAAAGGAAGGAGTAGGCCAAGTAAGACGTGGCTAAGTGTGGTATATGAATGTGTGAAAAAGAGAAACATTAAGAGTCTTAAAAATAAAAGAGCATGTATGACTTGGTGTATGGAAGTTGTTGAAGCAAAGGGAGTATGTAAGGATAGGTAAGTGTGGAGAAAGTTAGTGAGGATGGATTTAAAAAGGAGCTGTCGATTTTTGAGCTATATGCATAGTTTCTTGCTTATCCGTAAAGGACCGGGGTGATTAGGTATGTATGTCTGTATGTATAGAAGTTCTTCTGTAGTTTAAATTTACAAAGCATCATTCAGAAATAAGTTCCTATAATTTATGTAAATGTAATTATTAGAAATGTTTATTAGATGTAAATCACAAGAACACTGATTGAACCATAGTTTCAATTGCGTAAAATATGTATGTAACAAGAATAATAGCTGCTTATGAAAATATTAATAAAATTCATATATTTTTGTCTGCTTTCATTTTAGTGCAGGCAGTTCATTCAAGTTTGATCAAATTCATTCAGAGACTTCAGTCCATATTTTTCCTTAGTATTTGTATCACTATATTCTTTAAGACTTTTTAAAACAATGCATATCTTTTTTTAACTATCTTGGATGTTAACATCTTTGTATTATCAGTAGTCATGGTGGGACTATCAACAAACTATTTATGAGATACGCACAGCAATATGAAAAGTCAGTACTATATAAACAACAGTTGCATGGACAGACTCAAATATGTGTGTTCTACCGGAAATAGTTTAAGACTGGGGCATGTTGTAACTTATAAGTTCATGCATCAAAAAGTTGCAACTAAAGATTTGCTCGGTAAAAAGTTGCAAGTCAGCGCCTATATTAAGTAGCATATAGTCAGTATGGATTCATAGTGTGCTTGTTTTGAAATTTACATCATAAATTTGATCTTGATGCCGGGATCACGATCAACTTAACCTAACGTTCACTTAAAGTAAACTTAAAGTTAACTTAATGTATGTGTGATCACGATTCATGTAACTTAACGTAACAACTCGAGCCATACATCTTCATTCTCGAGTATGATCTGTGATTTGTACTAGTTTTACAGCGATGATCTGTGAATGTTTACAGTTTTCAATCGATATAATAAATATATATTACAAAACTTTTTTGATAAATTTAGCTTTCCTATTTTAGTTTAATTATTTTGTTTCAATGTCTGATCACTAGAACTTACGCTAAAGAGTAAACATTGGTCATATTACCAACAAATGAGTTACTAAATAGCCCTGTTGACATCACTCGCATAATGATTGGCTGGCTAGATCACGTGATACCCTTCAAGTAACGTTCATTTAAAGTAAAAGACCTCCCAGGACATATCTTATGTTAAGTTAACTGCAAGTCAACGTTAAGTTAACTGCATCGTGATCGCCTCCATTTAAACACACAAGGTGGTCCTTTACGTTAAGTTACGTTAAGTTAACCGTGATCCCGGCATGAGCACACACATATACTGTATATAATTTATATCCTATATTTACATTTGAATAAAAATATTTTGAATTGTCTTTGCTCAATGATACATTGACATTACTGTACCAGACTATTCATGAAGGCTTATTATTAAACTTTCTGGTCATTTCAGTGCCAACATGCCATTTTAAATATCGACTATGCAAAAGTGTTTGGGATAGTGCTACCTAGAAGTAAAATATTTCTCATAAAAAGCAAACAAATCAGTTCAATTTAAAGTGTTCATAAGAAAATATTTAATATTAGTAATATTTTATTATATTTAATAGTGGGATTATCTATTTCAACATTATGTTAGAAACATAGTTATATAGTACTGATCTGTGTTATCAGTTTTTAAAATATGTCTAAAATTAAATAAGAAAATGAAGTTCATCGGCTTAAATGTGGCGGTGTGGATTTACACTATGGAAAAAAAGGTTTATATCAAAATGAATTATTATTCTTATAACAACTTAAAGGGTAACCTGGTGGTCTAGGGGTAAGGTGTCAGACTTCTGTGCTGAGGGTCCGGGGTTCAATCCTCGGTCCCGGCACAGATTTATTTGATTGCCAAACCCTTCCTTCACCTATGACAAGACGTGTATTAATCACAACTTGTGAATGTGAGGAATGCCAGGTCTCTACCGTGGTTCGGATCCCACGTTAAACTGTAGGTCCTCCATTTCATCCCATAATCACCCTACCATTGCACATTAGCGTAAGTGCGTATAACCCGAACGGGTAGTAAGACGCGGTGCTAATAATAATAATAATAATAATAACAACTTAAAAAGTGAAGAAATGAATGTTATTGAAATCAGAGAAATAATCCTTAAGAAAGTGAAAGCTATTTTACACTTAAGAGCCCATTTCACACCACAGATAATGTGTAAATAAACTTTGGTAGGTTATATCGTTTGAACCAGGCATCCCAACGTAAAGAAATGGTTTTTTTATATACTTTAGAAAACAGTATAATTGATAGCAGTGAAACTATTTTACCATATTTATAAAATTAAAAACAAAATTAAAAATAAATATTTAAAAACTAAACAAAAACTATTTCACTGATTCCTATTTAGTTTTTGCCAAGTCCAGAATGCGGAAAACCATAATTTCCCCCGTTTTGTTTCTTAAGCGAATGGCAGCCCTGCCATCTTAAAACCACAAAAGAATCCTCATTTGACTTGAATTATTTTGTTGATACCATTGAAGCAAATAATAATTGAATACACAACTGGTTAGAAATAACAAACAACAGTTTAAATATTGTGAGACAGTAGAACATCTGCAATGCATTTAAACCACCCAGAAGGCAAATGTATTCATATTTCTCTAAATGAGAGTATAATAGAAAACATTTAAATGTATTAACAGTGAGACAAGTTAAGGCCGTAACAAATAAATACCTCTTTGCCGTAGATTGGCCTCCGCTGTCATGAAGCTGTCATATAGGATGTAGTAGACATAGCTATAGTTTGACTCAAAGAACGCCCTTGCTTCCTCCATGTCCACATTTTCTGGTAACAGAATAACTCATATATCACACTTTAAAAGTGACAAGGAAAGTTTGTATTTTGTTCAGAAATTATCAGACACATAAAAGAAACATTATTGATCTAGAATTTTTAATTCAGATATTTAACAAAGAGTTTGCTAAACATATAGATTTTAAACAACTCAAAAGAACAGACAACTCACCCAGTTTCCCTGGCTGATAATTCACCAATGTTAGATCTACAGCCATAACCGAGAATGTAACCCAATACCCATAACACAGTAGATAAAACTTTTTACAGAGTGAGCTGAAGTTTGGGACAAACATTCGTTTTATTTAATTTTAACACACCTTATTCAACAGCGTAGGGATGAGGTGGGAAGATTTGAGAAAATAGCAAGTGCCATTATTTTCTTAAAACAAAGTTCCCTGTGTTTTCCAGGTGCTCAAGAAGGAATTTGACAAGACGTGTATTAATCACAACTTGTGAATGTGTGGAATGCCAGGCCTCCACAGTGGTTCGGATCTCACATTAAACTGAAGGTCCTCCATTTCATGTCACAATCACCCTACCATTACACATTAACATAAGTGTGTATAACCAGAATGGGTAGTAAGACTAATAATCATAATAAGAAGGAATTCCTATTTTTTCATCAGACACTTTTGACAGTAGTATAAAGAAATTAAATTTTGTTTTTCAGAAAAATGACATTGGTGCTGTTTGCAACAGGATAGTTTGACTTTAACGGGGAAATGTAAGTAGTTGCTAACCAAAGCCCTTGTTTCAAGGATAAAATAAGAGGGGAGGAGGAATATAAGAAGTCATTGCTTATTTCTTTCATTCACTTTTTTTCTATGTAAGAAACTACTATTTAAATCTTGCAGCTCAATGTCCAGGGGTTTTTTTTAGCCTTTTGTAAAATTATCCATGTTTTCCAATTTTTTCAAAGACACAAATCTTTTCCTGTGTTTTCCTGACCCTCCCAATTTTCAGCTGACTGACAACACAGCTTTGTAAAAGAACCCCACATTAAAATGGAAAGAAGCTGGAGGAATGGTGGTATTACAATAACATGTGGCAAAGAATCCCACCTGTACTCAGTTGAATTTGAACCATGACATCACCATGGGTGACAGTCGAGAGCCATGCAAGTCTAAGCCTCGAACTGCCCGGACACTATATTATCAGTGTTTCTCTAAACTTTTTTCAATGCCGGACTACTTGAAAAGCATTTGATGCATATGCAGACCACTCATGTTAATACTCTACCTACCTGTCCCCTTGCCAAAGCCGAAGAATCTATTAATCTAAATGTTTTATCAAGCAGTAAGATACAAAAATTTTATTTGACTTAAGTTGGAGTATTATGTAAGCACCTATGTAAGCACCCGAACCTCACCCCTGCCTCCTCCCTGCCTTGCTTACGTTATACTTGTCAACTTTTTTTTTTTGTAATTTAAATGTCACAGAAATGACCATTAATTATTTTTTTCTTAATTTATAAATTTCTGGTTTTTACAAATGTAAAGGTGTAAATTAATTTTCCAAAATATTCACAGTAAGTATTGTTGTAAAATGAATTTAAATGTTTTGTGATAAACAGGTAAAATTTTAAAAAAGCTATAAAATTATTATATGAAAAAATATTTGAATTTACATTTAATTTAAATTATAAAAAAAGTATTACTAGTGTATACATTATTATAATTATCAAAAAACAATAAAGGTCCTTAAATTTCCCATCTCAACACCTTTAATTATTACATGTCCATTTAGGGTGGCTGGGTTACTGCACCAATATTACCCATCTCTCTCTGTCTTACATAAACATTGTTTTGAACCCTCCTGCCCCCTTTCAGCAAAAATAAGCAAAGCAGGAACACCTCCCTACCCCCTCATCTCCCTAGGGCACTTATATAATACTTGAATGCCTCTTATTCCCATTCCACAAGGAAAACTAATTAGGACTTTGCTTGTCAATCTTGTATTCTTAAACTCTTTCACATATTTATTTATCCCCTATGGTTCCTTCTGTGGACCCCCTGGCATACTAAAGTGGACCAGTGGTGGTCTGAGAGCCACTGTTTTAGAGGGTGCAACCCTTAAGCTTTCTAGGCTTTATGGGTGTTATTCAGTTTCCCGTTTTTTTGTTTAAGTTATTTTATAAAAACAAATATAATGTAACTTCAATGATCCATAAAAGATATTATATAGAATAATATAATGTTTTATAAATATGTTGTAAAAATTTTCCTTATAGAACAAAGTGTAAGGTCTTATCAAGAAAATGGGCAACTATTAAAATTTAACCTTACATGCAAAGTAGTTAAAAATGTAACTGTACAATATGAAGAGACAAACTACCACACTTTGGCTTTCAATTAATAGAGCAGCTTTGGTGATCAAGCTTTTAAAGTTTCATACACCATTTGTAAATATTTTTGGCATTACCTGTGTCCATTTTTGTAGGTTACTTATTGTATTGTACAATCTTTGGAGAAAAATGTGATTAACAAAATTTATCAACGGGTGGGGGACAAGTCTTTTTACCATGTATTTTATAAAATAAATATTTGTCTTTTATAAAAGAAATATGGCAGTGTAATACCATTCTAAGACACAGAAACCAAATTAAAACATGTAAGGTACAAATTTTGAGTAGGGCCTTTTGAGAAGAAGAGTAAAAGTGATTATTTTTCATGCACCAAATTTGTATTTTTATTTTTTTTTGTGCCATGACTTACTACCCTTTCTGTTATACACCTATGTACTAAATAGAGGGGTCAGGGCAAAAACATTATAACCCTAATTGATTTAAATGTGATATTTTCACTATTTAAACGTCAATAAAATCTGTAAATCAGCTATAAAAAAATAAGTAAAATATTCATGGATATTAGTTATCCTCAAGGCCTTGAATGACTATAAAAATAACTTTTAGTCCAAGTGGTCTGAAACCCTAGAAATCATTGTTAACATAATTTTGTCGTCAAATGAGGGTTATCATGTTTTTGCCCCAACCCCCTCAACTGTGCTAACTTAATGTGTTGAATTTTAAGAAAGTGTACCTGCATTTGCGTGTAGGGCACTTGGGAAACCATTTAGAAAAAAAAACTCAGTACACCTGACTGGGATTCTAACCCTAATCTCACCATCATCGGCAGGCCAGTCTATTGTGAGAGGACGCCTTAAACCACATTGCCACCAAAGCAGGTCACCACATCTTATAAGGTCTAACCGTTAAATCTACACACATTTTATCACACTAATAAAGTAGATATGAAGCCATGAAGAAGGTAGAATGTAAAGATGTGTATCCAAATTTGGAAGCCATTTTGGAACAATCCCCCTTAAATACAGCCAGTCAGAATTCAAACACTGACCTCCCAGTCACCAACAAACCAGACCAGATGAGACTGACATTTAGTCCCTATGTCTGCCGATTGGGGAATGTGAAATGATTTAGGTCAATAAATTAAAACCAGTATAATAGATTGATAATCTAAATATGTGTCGATTCAGATAGAATAAATTGTACATAGTCAAGGAGGGCAGTGAATCAGTGTGCAGTGTGCACAGTTATCCTTAACCCCATGCAGGCCTGTGCAGTGTAATATTAAATGATTGTCAAACTCAGGCTGAGGTTTTCAATCTGCATACAACACACTTTGCCAGATAAGATAAGGCTGCCATGCTGGGAGGCGGATATCAGTGAGCCACCTTGTCATAGATGGCAAAAAACTAAAACACAAAAAAAGGACAAATCAAGCTGACGCTTAATAAACATACAGGTGGTCTCACACAATCTAATGCACCAGTTCAAGGATATGTAGAATTGCCGGTGACAGAGGGAGGTTAAGGTTTGACTCTTATGCCGATTACACTAGAGTTTGTTTTTCCATATATATTTATCAGTTTGTGGTTTCCTTACCCCTTTACCCACAAATTTGGGCGCATTTCCTCTAAATCTCTTCCACCACCCTTTACACCCCAGCAGATTCTACTCCTAAGAAAAACAGATATGAACTTATGAGCATGTTAAAAAATTAAAATATACTTCATCGGCTAATAATAATTATTTTTAGAACTAACATTCCAAAAACAAATATGCATAGTCAGGTACAACTTAAAATAATGTTTGATTAAGGAATGAAAATATCTCTCTTGACAGCCATTATATATACAATTTTCCCTGACAATAGTTCCATGTTTCCCCCGACTGTGGTCACGATGTTCTCACTCAAAATCTAAGGCCTCAAACCCTTCCTCTACAATCAAGCTGTTAGTTAATTGGTTTATAAGTAAAAAAAGGTCGTGTTCTTTCATGTACAAAAAAAAATTGTTGATTACGCCTCAACTTTCTCTTTGGGTGTCCATTTCCAACAGCATTATCTTATCTGTGCTAGTAGCAAAGCAGTATTCAGGTAACTATCTAGCTTACACACAGCTCCAGGGTTTGGTTTAGGGCAGAGGCAGCCGAATTGGGAGAGAGGTGGGATGGTACATTGCCCCCTCTTCCCCGATCTCTTTCGTGTGGGAGGGGCAAATTTTAGGGGAAAATCTGCAACAATTTAATTATGATTCTCGCAACTACCAGTAAAATTATGCATACACACACACATACACACAAGAGTCCAACGATTCCCTAATATAAAGATCAGGCTAAAATAGTTATGACTGTACAATTAATATGTTTATGAAATTTGAATCTTATTGGTTACTAAATAATTCTTTAATTCTGTATCAAGAAATTTTCTTTACTTTATTTTTACTTTTCTTCAACCTTTTTTCAACTTTCTTAAATACAAAGATATACACACACACACACACACACACAACAAATACATAGAACATATCAAATAGTGGCTCAGTGGTAGTGGTGCAAAGTTGTGTTCACATATTTTTTTAATTCAACTAACTTAGCAAGGTCATTGAATGAATATTGCATAATTTTGCCCCCCCCCCCCTTCCCCACTAGTCCAAAAACTTCCTGCACTCCTGGTTCGGAGGTTATAAAATCAAATATCCATATGAGGAACTTTTTTTAATATAGAGTATCCAAAATTTAAAAAAAGGTCTAGACGGAAGGTAAGTTGAAAATAAAGACATTTGTTTGCGGTAAGCAGTGATGGCACTGTTATTTTTTAGGTATTAAGTATCTAAAAAAAAAAGTCATAGCTACAGATCACATTACTTGACATATGAAAGTAGTCAATTAGTAACTGTCAAATATTGTCCTTCTAACCAGAATCCTACTAAGATTTTAGTGCACATGTCTTACTTACTATGTATTCAGGTTACCTGCATTCATAATTTTTAAAATTAGATTAACGATTAAAAAAGAAGTAATTGTCACTGGCCCACCCTCTCTATCATTGTTGTTTGGTCAGGATTGCTCTTAGGAAGGGATGTGCCGTTTAAGACATATTGAAGTTTGTTTTTATGTTTTTTATTCATCTTCATCATCATGATCATCCACTGTTTCCAGCCTGTGGCCAAGTCAGTTTAATTAAATGCCTCCATCTTCCTCTATCTTCCACCACTCTTCCTCCTTCAATTGTTTCCATTCTTCTCCTCTCACTTGAAAACTTTGTTATCCACTACTCCCATTTCTTTCTTCGCCTCCTTTGTAGTCTTTTACCTACATACTATATTTCTATCATTTTCTTTGGCATCCTCACCTTCTCCATCCTCATTACATGCCCATACCATCTTAGTCTTGCTTCCTTTACTATCTCATGTACTCCTCTCCTCCTACTCTTTCCCAGATAGCTTCATTCCTTATCCTGTTTGTCGTCATGTCAGCTAAACGCTCTTCACAAACTTCATTCACATAGTCTCCACTTTCCTAATCCCTCTTACATTCATTGTCCATGTTTCTGACTGCATTTGTATCAATGGGTACAAAGTACACTTCCAGGGGACTCCTCTTCTTCATAGCAGTCTTTTAACACACCTATAGAACTCTCCTTGCTGTTCTCTTCTCATTATATCCTCACTACTTCCACCTCAATCATGTTTCCAATATATTTTAGTTCTGTACTTTTCTCACCTCTACTCCATCCAACTTTATAGCTTTACTAGGCTTTATCCTCTTCCTTATCATTACCGGTACCATCACTTGACACGCCATGTTTAATTTCATTCTACACTCTTTCACTACCACATTCCATTCCTGTAGCTGTTCCTGTACTCTCTCTTTCTTCTCCCCCCAAACAATCAAGTCAATGGCTTAGCTAGGTTTGGTGTCCCCCAGTGGGGTAGCTTATGGTGTCACCTCCATAGATCTCCTCCCGTAGCAGACCAAACAGAATTCTTGATAATATTTTTTGTACTAACGTTTCTCATAAATCAGAACTTGCAAAAATTAAAACTAAACCTTTAAATTACAGGTGTCATATGCATAGCCAAAATATGTTTACATTTCAATTAGTTTAATGTGGTTAAAGTGAACATTTGGTAAAAAAACAGTAGCAAAGAAAAACCATTTAAGAACATCAAAACAATGTTCATTTTAACTAGCTAAACTTTATCAATAAATGAAATACATTAATGGAATATGTTTGCATAATCAATAATGGTGCAGATAATGTAGAAGTTGTATACAAATACATTTTGCAATATACTTCGTACATAAGGGTCGAAATGTTAAATTACAACAATTATTGTTCAAAATGATGACCTACTTCAATACACTTACCAATTCGCTTTATAAAAGAATTGTGGATATTTAATAAAGTTTCTCAAGCAATATCTCTGCAAGAAATTCTAATGTGTTCCATCATGTTTATTATTTTTCTGTTTAGTTGTTGGTACATCATGGTATACTATTTCTTTCAAGTAGCCCATAAGAAAGAATCTGGTGATCTAGCAGGCCAACTAATTGGACACCTCTATCGATCCAGCGGCCATAATTCCGATCCAATACTTGTCGTGCAGTTCTAGAATAATGGGCAGGGCACCATCGTGCTGAAACCACATGTTCTGCCTTTCTTGTAGGTTTAAGTTTTCTACAGCAATTGGCAATCCTTGATCTGGAAAGGTTCTGTATTTGTCTCCATTCAATGTACCATCAGTAAACCAGGGGCCAATCAATTTGTTTCCAATAAGTCCGCACTAAAAGGTTCACAAATCAAGGGTGCTATCTATCAACTTGGCGCAACCGTAGATTTTCTGCATTCCAATAATACATGTTGTGTCAAATAACTTCCCCATGATGTGTAAAGCTCAAATCATCAAGAATAATACTTGAAGAAAAAATGTCTTATTTATTCCGACTCGTTCAAGTGCCTGTTGGCAAAATGCAACTCGATTGTGAAAATCTTCTCCATGAAGCTCTTGATGCAATGACACATGGTAGGGATTAAATTTATTATGCTTAAATATTTTGAGCACACTACTCTTGGATATTCCTAAATAACTAGAAATTGCACAAGAACCTACATAAGGATTATGAGCTACTGCAGCTAGGACTACGATCTAATTATATTCACCGGTTACAGTTGTTCGGCAGCTCATTTGGTTCGCTTGAACACTTTCATTTTCCACAAATTCTTTAACTACACAATAAAAAGATCTACATGACAGTGCATTTCTTTCATGAAAATGATCAGCGTAAAGTAGAATAGCATCATTAACTTTTTTTCTCATTCACCATAAATTAAAATAATTTCAATATCATCAGCATCAGAATAATACTCCATAGCTCACAATTTAGTAGATTTACAATAGACAAAAATAGCTCCCGTTATGAGGAACTGTGTATTCTGTTTAGTGTGAATGTTTATTCATAAAGATCAACATGTTAGATTGTTCTACTTATTATGTAGGCCTAGAGATATTAGGTAGACCAATTTAACATTTCGATTCTTATGAACAAATGTTTGTTTTTTGTTTGTGAGAGTGTTTTTCTCACATTTGTTTAAGCCTACAGACTTTAGTTGGTAATAAATTGAAATAAAAACATTTCCAAACATATCATAGGTATTTCTTTAATTCATTAAATATTATCAAATATAGACCTCGGGTAAAAAAGTGTTTCAGACAAAATGCATTGTTTCTTTTTGTTGTATATGATTCTGCAATAAAAAAATACAGGGTCACATTTGAAAAACAATAGTTGACCTTGAGGACATCCACTAAATAAGAAATAAACTACATCATTTTGTCAGCGTCTCAAAACTAGCCAACAATGTATGAAACATTTTTCCTTATATGCACATTTTTTACGATTTTTCGCTAGGCAAACTCCAAAAGATCACCCAGTAGGTATAGGCCTAGACATAGTCTTTAAATATATATTTTATTTAATTAAACTATACTAAGGTAGGCCTGATTAAATTAACTTGACAAATAATAAATGTATATATATTTATTTTATTTACCGGTACTTAAAATATACTAAATAAGCTAACAAATAATAAATGTGATTTGAATTATTTTTTCAATAATTGGCACAATACTTAGCCTGCTTTACATGAATAGCAGGCCCTGGGATGTAAAAACCTGGGAACAATGGCTACTGTTTGGTGGGGAGGGAAAAGGGAGAGTTTTGTAGCCCTATAGAGATTGTTCAAGGTCATTAGGATGTCTCCAGCTCAGCCTGTTGTTTCTGGGGTCTAAAATCTGGTGGGTAGACGCTTTGAAAGAAGAACTACTTAAAACAAGATATCAATGTAAAATAAAAATATATTAATTTTCATAATTGTCCATATTAGTATGGGTATGCAGCGCAGAACTAGCACACCCAGAGAATAGGCCCTATGCCACTGGTCTTCATCAAAGAATGTATTAACATATTTTAGTAGCCTATGTGGGGTTGAGGGCGGAAGTTTTAAATATTATTATAACTAGGGCCTACTATGTTTATCTTGCCTCACAATATTAATGACTAGCAAATTTAATTTAGGACATTTTCATGACAATCAGGATCACAAGTTAGTATCAAAACTCTCATGACTTGTAAAGACCATGAATATCAAATGTGATCTGTGAACCAGAGGTTACACATAATACTAATGGGATGTTTAACCTACCAAAGCCAGTATTTCTGTTTCTGAGTTGCCATACATCCCGAATTTTAAAATTTTCATAAATATTTTTTGAAATAGGTACTAGCTGCATTTGCAACATTATAATTTGATTTTGTAGTCCTATTTGTCCCCATTACATTGGATTCTTCACTGGCATTGGTGCTTTATTTATATGTGTGCACACATATTTACTGTTGTGTGATTGATAGTCCTTAGAAGTCTATACCGACTAGTACTTAAAAGTTAAAGTTGAGTCAGCTTCTAGAGGTTTAGAAGGACTAAGGATAAGGACCCTGTGGATAGCGCAATCTGTTAGTGTGGAGTTTATCTCTTATAGACCACTATGAACCTTTAGGTTTTTAGCAGGTTTGTGTGTGTTGGAATCCTTTCATAACCATAAATACCAGTACTTAAATTGTTAAAGGTTGTTATATTATTATTATTATTATAGCATCACGTCTTAATACCCATTCGAGTTATACGCACTTATTCTAATGTGTAATGGTAGGGTGATTGTGAGATGAAATGAAGGACCTACAGTTTAACGTAGGATCCGAACCGCAGTGGAGGCTTGGCATTCCACACATTCACAAGTTGTGATTAACACACATCTTGTCAGACATGAAGGAAGGGTTTGGCAACCAGATAAATCTGTGCCAGAACCGAGGATTGAAACCCGGACACCCAGCACAGAATTCTGACACCTTACCCCTAGACCTCCAGGTCACCAAAAAGGTTGTTATAATCATGTTTACACAATAAAATGGTAAAATTGATTTAAAATGTGATTTACTTAATTTTAGCCTTATTATTTTGTCCACCCAGAGTCTGAGCCTAGCAAAACTGTTGTCTAAAAATATTTATGAGATCCACTCGGTTGAGCTAATTTATAACCAATTGGAAATAGGGTAAACTAAATAAAGGTGGCAAATGGGACTTGCATCTAGCTAATTATGGGCTGTAAAGTTTACCTACACAAGGGCAAAAGGAGAACTCGCTTTAGCCAATTTATAGATATAAGACCCTAAACTTCAAAAGGGGTAAAATAGACAAGTGACTTGACCATTCTTAAGCTGTCAAATTCAAATGCAGCCTTGAGATGAATAATCCAATATTTCAACTTTTGTGTGAATTCCTCTATTCTTACAGTACTGCGATTATTATTTTAACATCCTACCTTTACACAAAATACAAAAATTACATCAAAAATAATAAAACAAAAAATTAATTACCTAGCACAATTTTTAGGTGTTTCAGACGTGTAGCAGAATCTTTCTTGAGGTCTTGAACTTTTTGTGTTGATTTCTTCACATCTGCGTGAAGCTTTTTACTAAACATGTTATTAGGTTGGGAATAAACTTTAAGATATACGGTTTAAATCACATAATGACACTTGATAAAGAATACAAAAACACATATTAAACAATAACAACAAACTGCTTGTCAAAAAAAGATCATCCCTTCATAATACACCTTGCAACCTTGTCAATTACGTGCACTGACATTTGGGTTTGATTCATGCTCTCTTTGCTTTGCCTGTTCAGGGATCCCGATTATCATGGATCAATTTAAAACGCCATCTATAAACGTTGCCCACAAAATAGAAGTCATGGCTTTATTATGGTGGGTCTACAGCGTGTACCTACTTAGTTCTGAGAATGACCGCTACATTTCTTTGCTACATATTATTGTGTCATGTGTTTACAAAATGTCTAGTTTATTTATGACTTGGTACATCAATTAGTGCGGAAAGATTATATTCATAACTATACTACAGACTTTTCTTTAGTTATTATGCTAAACTAAAACAACGTTACTTTGTATAAGTAGCTGCAGCCAGTCAAGAAAGTAGCATCGGAGGTGAATCGGATACTACTGTTACTGGGTGATTGAACTAGATGTATTCAGTGGAATTAGAGATAGGTGAAAAGAAAAGTTTATCTAAAGGACACTAATCAATACTCATTAAAACTAAATATAAACCATAATAAGCACGCTATAAATATAAAGAATATAATCCTATTATGTATAGCTAAACATGATAATTTCTAAGTAAAAAATCTTCATTTAGTGTATGGCACTTCTGGTTTAGCGCGTGTCCTAGCCATTTATAAATATATATTGGTATTTCTTAAACAGCTTGGATTAAAAGGTTTTTGCATGGATTTGTTTCAATAACTATTTTTATCAAATTATATTTAAATCTCAAGAATAGGCCTAATATGTTAGCATTTCTTAACCATCTCAATCAGAAATAAGTATTCTAAGGACATATGTCATGCTATCATATTAGAAATATGTGTGTGTGCTGGGCGCAAAGCCTGAAAACGGCCAATGGACGGATTTTTTTGCTCAATACTAGGATTGGACGTTTTAAAATGACCAAAGATTGAAGTTCTATTAAATTTGGGGCTTTGACCGTCTCCAAACAGTCAAACCTAAGATTGTGCAATTATTAAACGACCAAAGCTTGAAATAACATTTTAGTTAGTTTTTCAACCAGACTGAGCAGGTGGCGCGTGGGTACCGTTGACAATATTATTAGTCCAAACGAGCGACGTGTCAGTTGTGTAGATGTATTCTCTCTTTTAACGATGTCTGCTGTGAGTGAACACGAATTAAACTTGAAATCAAATGGTCATATTCAAAACGTTGGACCGAATAATAATAATACATCCTTGCTTACTTCCGATAAGTATGATGAAGTAATATCCTAAATAAAAGCTTCGTTATGTAAAAATAGACTGGGAAAGCCACCACCATCACTAGATTATCAGCGCATGAAGAAGTATGACATTTTAACCATTTATGATCTAGAAAAACTTATAAGAAAGAGATCCCCAAATTAAAATGAAAAAATATATATTTTTGCCACATAGGTGAGCTGTATTATATTATTCACAAATCCCGTATAGATACTGGACACAAAAGGACTTATAAGAAGATACTGTAATACCACTCGTGAGGTGATTGATATTTATTTACGGTTATGTAGACAATGTCAGCTGAAAAATAAAGCATAAAGGAAAGAGCCTAGTCACTAGTGATAAGGCCAATTTTGCGCAACCACATGAAATCAAGAGGGCAAGTGGATCTCATTGATATGCAAACAGAACCGGAGTGAGATTACAAATTTATTTTAAATTATTAAGAACACCTGACCAATTTTTTTAAGGCTCTAAAATCCAAAAGTTCTGCGGATGTAGCTTGCAATCTGTTAGACATTTTTTGTCTAACTGTGGCTTCTAACATTCACCGAAAAACCAGCGCAGAACAGAAATGTAGTCACACGACGAGCTTTAAGTCAATCACAAGATTTCCACCTTATCGGCACGAGCTGTTGCGCTAAAGTTTAGCTCATATCTACTTCATCCGCTCTGCCTGAGATGTTTGGCAAAGGAGAACCAATCAAATCTCAGAACCAACCATCTCAAATCCGTACGCATGCACATTTTACAACGCATGCGCTCTACGGCCAGAAGCAAGCAGGCAGCTTCGTTGGCCTTTGTGAGGAGATTTGAAATAACTCATTAATGTAAGGCATGTGTATCGATGTATTGAATTGTGCCACAACACAACATTATAATTAGAAAAACATTTATTGGTAGAATGATCTAGCTAGGGTATAATATGTTTATCCACTGGAAAATAAAATATATTTATAATAAGCGGTTTTAAGCTAGCGTAGCAATGCATTGTGGGTCAACATACAGTGAGTGAATTGCTGTGCCACTCAAGCAGATTCTGCTCTCTATTTACAGTGAACGTGTGAATCAAGCTTAATAGGTGCTCCTTACATATTCTGAAGTGACAATGGGAGAGAATTTGCAACAACTGTCGTTAATGAGCTTACTAGTATGTTTGGAGCCAAAATAGTTCAGGGCAAACCAAGACATCTCAAAGCCAGGTAAGTGTGGAGAGGGAGAATCAGGATGTTCGGGACATTTTGGCTCCTTGGATAGCCGATAATAGGAGTAGTAATTGGGTTGGAGGACTACGATTCGTTCAGTTTAAAAAAAAAAAGAACTTCCATAAAGGTATTAACAGAAGTCCATAAGCGGCAATATTTTGGGTTCTTGTACAAATTGGCCTATTAGATTCTGATGCCTCGTGAGGCTCGTCAAAATATTACGAGAGCAGAAGAACTGGAATATTTTGTTGAATGAGAATTCCAATGCAGACGCCTCCAACTCCAGTGACTCAGAAATATAAGAAGAAAATAATTTAACTTTAAGGGAAAGCTCAAGCTTTCTAGCTAAAGAATGTACCTGTAGCCTACATCTGAAAATTTATGTGAGCTTTGAAGTCGCAAAGAAAAAATCATGTGAGCACGTGAAGCGTTATGCATACCCCAGAAAAGGCAAGCCGATGAAATGCTGCAAAGGTCCAACAAAAAATTCCCACCTGTGAGTATTGGATAAAACGTTTTGGTAAGAATCTCAGAGGTAGACAGAAGGCCTGCAGCACCAAGAAATTTGAAAGCTGTTTTTATGGGACAGAAAGTAGAAAGTTATTTCTATCAGCTAGGAACATCGTCAAGAGTCCTTCAAAGATTGTATGCGAGAAAGGAATTCCAATTAGCTTACCATCAGTTCATGGAAATGAATGTTCCACAAAAAGAGCTTACATTAAGACTCGTCGCAGCTGTTGATTCTCAGTCAAAGCAGGGTTTTGTGAGACGTGGCTGTAGAAATAACTGCGCAAACAAAATATTCAATTATTTGAAAAAAGAGGTGAACTAGAAATACCATTCATCGGCAAGATGCAGAAATAATAATTGCGAACATTTTTTTATTGTATTAAATTAGTTTCGTTGTATTAAGTTATCTTAATTCTCTGTTTATTTCGTATGTTTACTGCCTATTATAATAGTAGTATGCATCAAGTATTTGGGTTTTTTTATTCTGTTTTACAGTTCGTAAGATTTTCTTAAGCGTAATAGGAATTATTTTGTGTCCTATTTTATGTTATATAGTCTTATTTGTTGATTTCAGTTCAAATGTTATCAATCAATTTATATTATGTCATAGTATGTTCAAGGAAGGACATCACTTCGATCTGTCCAATACATATATTAAATATATAATATATTTATTATATGTATTTTTATATATAATATATAGATTTTAATATATATATAATATAGTAATATAGATTTTAAATATATTGAAAATATTTTAAATATAATATATATTTAAACTTTGTATTCTCTTCTTATTTCATGATTGATTTGATTATAAAACAGCCCTAATAGAATATTTCTTGATGAGAGTTTTAAAGATTCCTGTGTCCTATAACTTATTTATTTCCTTTATCATATCCTTTTTGTAGCAACCATACCTTTGTAGGTACTCTTGTAAATTGTTTTTAGGTGGCCGCAACTAATCAACGGAGTTGGTCAAGGTTCGTAAGGTTGTCTCAAGAAATCCTAGAATGTTTTTGCTCAAATATATGCAAGGTAAATCTATCCTCAAAGGATTCTACGCTTATGAGATGAAGAAAACTTCGCATCCTGACGCTTACTTTGGGAATAAGGCTATCAAACGTAAAGGAGATAAGACTTCCTTTAAATGGTTCGGTGATAGTTCTTCACATAATAATTCATTGATTGATGTAGCAAATAGTATATACTATTTTAATTTTTGAATAAATCTTATATTTGTGTATTTGTCTTGATACGTTCTTCTGAACCATCAAGCATCACTGTCCAGGGATTGAGTGGTGACCACCCCACCCCTCCTCTTCAGCATAACCCATTGATCACGATAATATAACTGGATGGACATCTGTGGCTGAAATTTTCAAGCTGTCGTCTACATACCATTGTCTAAGAGAGAAAAAAAACTTTCGGGTATCTCTTTCTCTCTTACACCCATACAAGGCAATGGGGTATTTTGACATCGTCCATTAATTTTATTGAATATATGAGATAAATCAATGTGTGATTAGTTAAATGAAATAAATATGTAATTTAAAGCTTTGAAGAACATAAAAAAGTTTGAAACTGGTTAGTTTTTTCTTTAAATAAGTTTATGTTGCCTAATATTTACGATGATTTTTGAAGGAAGCTCGCTTGTAAGGCCTTATCTTGTACCAGAATCCTAATCTATAATTGTGTTTAGGTAGGATAAAAGACCTTCCAGAAGGATGTTTCTACTTCCTTTCTAAATGGCTGTTTATCCTACCAAAATATTATATATATGATAGTATTCTGGTACGAAATAAAACCTTACAGATTTGGATTATTACTAAAATCAGGGTTAAATAGATACCTTACTTCCTACAAGCCTATAACCTATATCATCGTTTGAACGTAAGACTTCTACACAAAGTACGTAATTCAAACAACTGTAATATAATTGTTAGCTAACTTGTTTCACTATAGTTTTCAAACTTTCAACAAAATATGGTTTCTGAAAGCAATATACAAGATATGAGCAAAAATTTTTAAAAAAAATTGTAATATAATAATACTTTCTACAAGCCTATAACACAAGTGATAGTTTGATGTATGGCAACTACACAAAGTTTGTCATTCGAACAAATGTAATCAAGTTTTAAGATTCCTTATTCATTATATTTATTGAACTTTCAATATAATATGGTTTATGAAACCAATATACAAGGTAATAACCAACTTTAAATATAAGTGTAGTCTTGACAAACTGTGAACAACATTGATGATAAATACATATTTAAATATGTTAAAGATTTTATTCGTATGTGTACAGTATTACATGTAAAACTGAATTGTATATCCTTTAATGCAAATGTTTCTTCAGGAAAGTGTGGAATAATGCTTCACTATTTTCAAACAATAACACTTTTATTTATCAGAGACGTGTTTTCGCATAATAACATTGAAAGAAACCGTTAAATTTGTCCCCCCACAAAGTA
This sequence comes from Timema podura, assembly GCA_033556935.1. NCBI lineage: Eukaryota > Metazoa > Arthropoda > Insecta > Phasmatodea > Timematidae > Timema > Timema podura. Next base: position 21,960,360 of record JAVRXN010000008.1, read on the forward strand.
GCATACGATAAACTTGAGCGTCACGCTTTTGTCCTTGGCAATGTGTATGTGTATGTCCATCCAGTTATATTATAGAGATCAATGGCATACCCTCAGTATAGAAATCCCCTGGAGGAGCTCTAGCCATTATAGACAAGGCCTGAGTAGCTGGCTGGTGACACTTTTTTGATACAAGGATGAATGAGGCTAAGGATGGGCTATCATTGTAGGTAGGTCCTTGGGAGTAGGGTAGCCATTGTTGGTTTTTAACCCTCTCCCACTGTCGGCACATCTCATTTGTCACAGGACTGAACTTTCTCAGCTCGGCACTGTTCACAAGCTAACACACAATGGACCTGTCAGCCTAGACCAGGCGTGTCAAACTCGTTTGATCATAAGGGCCACATTGAAATTAAAAATACCAAGAGGGCTGCGTTAAAAAAATAATTTAAATGTCACAATCATAAGTAAAGAAAACTAATTTAGTACCTTGTTTTTATAGAAAATTATTTTTATTTTTGGCTATACAAAATATTAGAACTCACCCTTTATTTTTCCCCAGAGATTTAAAAACCCTTTTATTTGCGGCAGTGTGTTAATGTCGGGCTTTAAATGTTGAGCTGAAGTCATTATCATAATTGATGACAGATGAGTATCTGTAAGCCGTGATCTCCCGGGTGTTTTGTTCCTTTGAATAAGTTAAAACAACGTTCACACACGTTTTGCTACCAAACATTTCACATATTTGCAGCGCAAATTAAAAATTTTTTGGATATCAATCCTTAGAGAGGAAAGAATAAAAATTTGGTACACCAACATCACAAAACTTTTGTTTGCGTATTGAGTCGCACTGTATTTCAATTAATTCCATTTGAAAATATTCAACTGCCATTTCCATATCCAAGGTAAATAGTCCCGTGATATGACAAATTTAAGCTCATAGTTTTTAAAATCCTGGAATCTTTTTTTGAATTCACAAATCAAGTCTTCAATTTTTTGTGAGTGGTCACTAATAGATAGTCGCTATTCACAAAATCTGTCATCCGTCCATAGAACACATGACCTATAAAGTACCTAACGGGGCCTATTGAGGCGTGTGAATCCTAGCATCGCTGCAAAGTTATTCTCTAACTGAATTAGTAAATGCTTGTATTGTTTTAACTTGAATATTTATACTAAGAGAAAGCGTTAGTGATATAATATGCTGTATTAAAATCAAGCTATCGTTTTCCAGATTGTGTTTTGCATAAAGTTATTATTACTTAAATAATAGACACATTTCTTGCCTATGGTGAACATGATTATACTATTCAGTTAGGGCACTAATTATTTTAGGACCACACCTTTGCCTATAAATATACTTTATCTATTGATATATACCCACATTTGCGTAGAGGTATAAAGTGAGTACCATAAGGGAAATTTACCCTTAAAGCACCCAACCTTCTCGTCACCAACAAACCAGACCATAATTGTCTGAACATTAAATTGGCATGTCCACCAATGCGGGTATTTTTTAAAGTAGATCTAGTACTATTTAACGTTGTGAAAGGTTTCACCAATTATTTCAATTCGACAGATATGTCAAAACCCTTTATGTGTATCATTATTTTACTAGATTGTTTGTAAAATCTCTGTTTTCTGTTTCACAATTATTATTTTTCTCGCATACTAGCCCCTCTTTTGTCTTATGTTTGGGTAGTTTTGATAATTTACTCTTAACTTCTAAACTTCACGCAAGCATAGCCACTGCACCTGTGCCGTACCACAAACATCTCTCGGTGGCTGTGGAGTCTTTTAAGCCACTTTACAAACCGCAGACGTAAAACCTCTAGATAGCACATGCGCAGTCTATCCTCCTGAGCCCTACGTGACGTGGCGTGACGTAATTTTTTTAAAAGCGCTGCGTCTAACTATCTGTTCCGGCTTTACGCATATGTCCTAATTTCGCTAGTCAGCTAAGGATGAGAGAGGTTTAATTTATATTAAGTGTACCACATTTGCATAGATGGAGAGTGTAAAAGGATTTTGGGGAAAACCACTCTCAATACACCCGACCAGAATTAGAAACCCGATCTCCCTGTCATCGGTAGTCTAGTCTTACCACACGAGTGACGCCTTAGACCACGTGGCCACCTAAGCAGGTATGACGTTAGTTCGTTATTTTAATACACGTGTTGCATATTGTAAAACACGTGATTAGAGCTTCCTGCGTGCTATGGATTTTATGCGTAATCTAGTAGTAATAATTATATCTAGAGATGGATTAGCGAATACGAGAACATTTTAAAAAACATTTTTTTTTTAATTTAAACATTAAATATTTATAGGGAAACTTAAAAATCCGACATCAGACCATTACCCTACCAGTTGATGTAAACAAAATCAGAATTGAAGAAAATAAATTTATACACATTGAGAAAGCTACCAACCTTTATGGTCATTAGGTGTTTTAGAATCGGAATATAAATTCAGGTTCGGGAAAAAGTGGGTTTGAGTTCGACCCATCTCCAACTCAACAATCTCATTAAATCCACGTGAGTGTCATGGTCTGTCGCACACACGCACAGCCCAGTCAGATAAAAGGCGTGTTTCCCAAAAAAGGAGAAGGAATAATCGGAGGAAAACCCCTTGCCTAATCAATCAAGGAATGGAATACCAATGTCCATGGCCGTATCCAGGATAATTTATTGGTGGGAGGAAGGACAGTGCTGTTCAAGAAAATCATGATTGGAGTTGTGGGGGGTGAGTGAAATAAATTAAATAAATATATAGATATCAAAAACCAAATTTGAATGTTTTCATTGTTTTAGAACAACGTGTGGAGTCGAAACAGCAAAGCTATTTTTATTGTATTGATATAATACTTTACTAACAATACTGGTTGTATCAGTAATTCACTTAACTTTAACTATGCATACCATCTATTATTATTGAAATATTATATTATTATGTCTTTTCAAGCGGATTTAAACCGCTTAAATCTCCCCTCTTGGGTGCAGCCCCACCAATATTGTACGTTTACCAACATTAAAAAAAAAAAAGAATTCTTACTCTTTGTACAGGCAGAAAGGGTACACTCCGTTTATTTTGAATCGTGATAGTTTTACTTTGATGATTACACTATTGCCTTATCTCATAAGCTACATGGTTTAATACATCAAACTATGCTAAACCGTTATTTCCTTACGAATAGCTTATCTGACAGATAAGAAAAGTTACCAAATCTACTTTCATGTATTCATACACCAAACAAGTATTATGACCTACAAGCTCATATGTTGAATAGTGGACAATGGTCACTTTTGTCAAAACTTTGGCAACAAACAATTATTTTAATTTATTCTATTTTATGAGTCTTTACACCATTGAAATATAAAAATAAAAGTTTGGATGTTTATTTTTTTGTAGGAGTATTATTTGTAGTTCAATTGTTCAACTAAACAAGATTTATATAAATGGGAACTTATAAATGGTTGATTTAACTTTATAGATAAATTTGGTGAACCGAATGAAATGAAGACAGTTGATGTCAATAAAACTCGTATTCGTACTTTTGTGTTTCCAAAATAAAAGTGTTTTATTTTGGAGCAAATGTTTTGTATGGATTTTTCTCTAAGTATAGAAAATAACATTTATTTATGTTAAAACTTATGGTGGTCAATTATAAGAAGATAAAAGTATTAATTTTAATTTTCATGCACTATAATAAATCTCGTTGCCAGAACCGCGAAACAAAAAACATAATAGGCCTAATATTATAAGTTTCAACTAGCCAGGAAAATATCAATTTTGTATGGTAATACGTAAGGAAGTATTATAAACAGCTCTTGATAACAATTTTTTTTAATTATAAAGTTTTACAAAGCAAATAAAAAATATGTCTACTAAGGTTGACATTAGTGACTTTCAATCAATGTTGAAATGAAATATTTTGGTGCCTCAACTAGAAATTGAATATAGCTAGCTACCTTCAAGGTAAACAAAATGTACTTAGGTCATAGTGGCTAGATAATTAGAGTGTGACTACACGTTTAGGACCTACTTTTACTCTGATGGCCCTCTAAATTCTAGAAGATATTTACGTCCATACAGGTTTGTCCCGATATCAACCAAGGGAATGTATATGCACTATAGCTGAGTTTGAGAATGTAGTATTAGACGTACCGTATTAGCTTAAGTTAGTTTGTAAGTCATTGAGGTGTTTTGTCCTACGACTCCGGGATGACCACTCACTCTGAGATGTTTTGCTTCCAAGCCATAGAATTATAATTACTTTATTTGAGGAGTTATGCCTTGCAGCCCTGAAACTGCCACCCGATTTAGGCGCGTCACGCATGCTAGAAGCACAACATGACGTCATGCTAGTGCCTGGAAGAGAGGCCGGATCGCTTTGCCACACTGACTAATTATTTACACTAAACACGAATAAAAATCCGCAAACTGGACGCTTCTAACGTCACGTTTTGGTTTGTTTGGGAATTATCCAACGTCCCATCTTCCCTTCCACGCTGCCTATCCGCTAAGTAGCCACTTATAAGGAAGCTGTAGCGAATGAGTACTGCAAACATAGACGGTTTTGGTGAATGGTTCTTTTCATTGTTGCATGCAGTTGGTGGTCAGCCGCGCTACCGAGTGGGCATTACAAGTCTCTTCTGCGCAAGCTCCGACCGCCGTTCATTTGTTTATCGCCAAACAGTGAGTACCATCAATTTGGGTTCTGATTCCTCTATCAACATAAAAAAAAAGAGTTGACTGGATTTATGGATCAATGATTGTTTATAAGTTTAGTATAGTGTTATTATATTTAGTAGAACTGTTTTTTTATATGCGTAATATTATAAGTACCCGCAATCTACTAAGATAATATCCTCGCAGTTTAACACCGATTTAATTTGACAGCTCTGATAGAAAGCGGTACTGCTAGATTCAGAGAAGAGGAGAAGGACTATTAAAGGGCTGGTAAATATTAAATTTGCTATAAAGTAAAGTAAACCAAAAGGATACAGTGAGATAAGAAAATAAAATGTTTTCTATGCAAGAAGTACTTGTATCAGTTTTATCGCTTTGGAAACGGTTTTTAAACTTGTAATTACATCATATTATATACGTTTGATATTTATTTTATTTATTATCCAGCAGAAGTTTTGGGAAGACTTAGTCTTAACACTCAAGTTACGCCCCTAATACAAGTTCTAGAACCGTGGGAACGACTAAGGGCCTATTTCAGGAAACTAAAATTTACTAAAGAAATAATTAGTAAAAAAATTAGAGAATGATGTCTAACAACGTTTCAAGTAAACTATTGTTGCTACAAGTTATGCTTGGCAAGAGCGCTTTACAAGTAAAGTTTATAGTTAGGTTTCAAGAAGCAAGTTACAGCTTACAATAATTGTTATACCGCCTGGACTCTTTTTATAGTATTCGGCGCCCCTGGCTACTGATCTAGAATTCCCGGGTTCGATTCCGGTGGAAGCTTAGGTATTTTCCCCGAAAGGGGAATTGTTCTATGGTCACCATCGTCTGATTAATTTGGCTTAAGTTAGGTTTAAGATTTCGACAAGCTCTACACCTTCATAATTACTATCATCCCGTTATCTCATTGCGGTATGACGTGTAGACAACCTTCAAGGGATTCCCCGGGCGACGTTTTGCTAACAAAACGCGGCTAAAAGTCTCCATACAAGCCGACACTGCATTTCTCACGGTATAAAATATGCCTTACCAAAAAAAGGCAAACTTGTAGATCAAAAAGTATTTTTTTAAAAGACCCTGCAAGTAAATCAAATACTTTATTAGTGCCACTACATTGGGTGTTTTCTACATTTCACTAGGCTATAGACCTACTATTTCAAAACTCGTGTTAGATTTTTTAAAGTAACTTAGATAACAAAACGATAGATTCTGAAGGTGCTAGTGTAAAAGAATTGATAAAGGAGGTTGTGACAGCCATGTAATATCATAAATATATTTATATGGAATAAGATGCATTATTCGAGTTCAACAAACGGCTCCAAGTGATTACATAGAAAATGGAGGAACTATTACAAGTATAGGACAAATATATCAGCATGTGTCTTAGTTCGGAAAAAATCAAATTATCCATGTAGGTATGCTAAAAAAAAGTTAGACCAAACAAGTTTTCAATGTGCTCTAGGACATCTTGAACCCAAGAACAATTATTACTTTAAAATATGGTCCTTAAATACAACAAAATTAATATACTTCATTCCATAATCAAAGTCTATTGTATCCTTTTTTCTAAGTTTACCTTATAAATCTACAAAGTTTTTTCCTTTTTAATTCTTTTAATAGCTGATGTTTTATTATTTAATTGCAACTGTTGCCAACTTATTTTCAATAGTTCGTGTACTTTATGTTGCTGCGACAATACTGACTAAAACTTGTCTTGTAAATAAAGCAGCTGACCTGTAAATATTTCCTAAGAGCACGCCAATTTTTACAAGCCAACTATTTTATTTACAAAACCATTTCTAATTACATATAGACTTATAGCAAGATGTTAAGTCTTTGCTTTACGCTGTTGTTAAGTTTTAAAAGGTAACTGTTAATCAATTTTGTGAAACATTCACGTATGCACCCCATCTAACTTCAAACTTGCTATGGGTAGGATTGGACCTTGCTCTAGCTATCGTTAGGTAGTCAGACCCTCTAACCTTGCGGCCATTGGAAAGAAAATAGAGCTGCTTATTAATGTGTCAGGTGACAAGGTCCAATCAGACATTATTAGGACAACTAAGTTTTGACCCTGACCGCAATTTCAGTTTCGGGGAATCCCCTAGTGATATAAACTTCCCCATTCAGCCACTTTGTTCGATAGGGAGCAGTGTGGTGGAGGGACTGGGGAAGCATTTCCCTTAAAAAAAATCCCCCCCCCCCGTCCCCCTTTTCTCACCAAGAATAAAGTTGCTACGGTTGTAAATCAATTTAACTCTCCCATTCCCCTCTGATACTCATGAATATGAAGGTAGTTGGTGGTGTGTAAAATTCCAAAATAGGATTTAGAAATATATTTCAGGAAAGTACCACTCAAAAAATTAAAGTAATGTAATTTTCAAAATAATTCCGGACGAAGAATACTTCAAATAGCTTCTGTAGGAATCTATTTTTAAAAAAAAGTCCAGGCAAGGACATCTTAAAATAGCTTTTTAGAGGCATCCAATTTTCAAAAATTTGCTGAAGGTGTGTCATTCAAAATAGTCTCTAGTGACATCCAAATTTGTAAATAATGTCTGGAGGAGGTTCATTTAAAATAGCATGTAGGGGAGATAAAAAAATTTCAGATGAGAACCAATTAATATAACTTCTAGGGAGTTCAATTTTTAAACATTTTTTGGGAGAGAGCGCATGGACTCCTCTTTGGCTTGGGTAGCCAAACCCCTAAAAAGCCCGTCTTTATTTTTGCTAGTTGTCCCCCCCACCTCCTACACAAATAAAATTACATCTCTACTGATAAGAATAACTTTTTTTTTTAGGAGATACTCTACGAGTTTTGCTCCAGTTTTCAAATCAAGTTTCATTTTCCTTTCCTTGACGTGGTTAGGCGTGGGAGAGTTAATTCCCTGTTTGAACCTTTTGAGCTGAGGGCGGGATTCCCCTTTCCTCTGTAAGAAAACATCCCTTTACCGCGCAAGGAGATCAACACGTTTCTGAGGAGGTCTACAATTTTAGTTTCTATATTCAAAACAAGTTTCAGTTCCCTTTCCTTGACGAAGCCGCGTGCGCAGGCTACTGACTCACTGTCTGACCTTGCGTGTAGGTGTAGTATCGGTTAAGGTAGAGGTAGGAGATGAAGACAAATTTAATGTTGGTTGTCCTTGACCGCCTTCAACCTCAGGGAATCGAAAGTGGGAAAACCTCTGTGTGTTTTGCTATTTGGCTTGATTAGGAGGCATTTCTTTCAGGTCAAAGTATATTAGGGATTACCATGAGGGTGCAAATTGTGTCGAAATATGAATCACCCTCATCGGTGATCGAATGCTATAAACTCTATTTAAGTCTGGTTTTCACGATGATAGTACTATCACGATTGTAACTGTTACGATAGCAGCTATCACTATAGTCTGCTGTCTACACGGAAAGCAACAAAACACTGTGATAGCGATATAGTTGGCTACAAAATGGCTGAAGGTGTGCAGGTCATTGCTGAGGTTGTACAACTGGTGGAAAATGATATTAGTAGACGACGTAAAACGAACGGTGCACATGAATTGCGGAGCAACTCATCCGAGCTCGGTAATACCCTTACACAAACTGCGGGGTAAAAATTAAATTCATAGTAACTTTGTTCAAAATGGAACATGGAGGTTAGGTTAAGTTGGTTAGGAGTTGAATGGGATTACAGGTTGTTCCGCAATTCATGTGGACCGGCTGACAGGTATACTTTATTCCGCAATTCGAGTGGGCCTTAATTGAATGTCTACTGACAGGTATACCTTATTCCGCAATTCGATTGTGTCCAAAAAGAATGGAGTATGGATTATAAAATGGTAAACAAGGAGAGGTTTAACACTTGGTGCCTCTTTTGCTTAATTCCTTTTGTCTCGGTTTTTATGCTTGGGGTTCATTTTTTCCCACAAGCAGGAATGCTGTTGGTAAGCGTCAAGGAAGGTCGTCATGTCAAATGCAGACATACTGCAAGTTATTGTACACTACACACACTCACGACGAACAAAGCATACAAACAAAATAAATAGAACAACCCATGAATTACAGCCACAAAACAACAACACACAGGGGTGACCTGGTGGTCTAGGGGTAAGGTGTCAGACCTCTGTGCTGAGGGTCCGGGGTTCAATCCTCGGTCCAGGCACAGATTTATCTGATTGCCAAACCCTTCCTTCACCTCTGACAAGACGTGTATTAATCACAACTTGTGAATGTGAGGAATCAAGGGCCTCCACCGTGGTTCGGATTCCACGTTAAACTGTAGGTCCGTCCATTTCATCTACAATCACCCTACTATTACACATTAGCGTAAGTGCGTACAACCCGAACAGGTAGTAAGACGCGGTGCTAATAATAATAATAACAACACCAGTGATAGTTGGGTTATTGAAGAAACTCTCGCGATAGCGCGCTTCACTTTGCATATCTATCTGACTTGAGAAGTATAACGGCTAGATGATGAGAGCGAGTACATGAAGCTACCCTACTATCACATTTACTACCGGTAACCAGGTGCATCACACAAAGACTGAGTAGAGTAGCGAAGTTTGGGGTTCGAATCTTTACTGGGTGTACTCGGGGTAATTTTCCTGAATGTTTTTCCTACTATCCCTCTTCGCAGATTTAGATACATTTCCTCTAAATTTTAACATTACTACATTTTTATCACACTAACCGCTAACGTAATTAAATGTGTAATTATAGTCAGGATGAGTAATAATACGCGGTGAAAATAAAAACACAATTAAATGCTGAAGGATGCGCGTGTGCGATCCTAGCATTTTAAAAGAAGACGGAGGATATGTTAGGAAGTTTGTCCTTGTGATTCACGGTTAATGGACACACCTTAGTAATTATCGTAGCCTTGTTCTCTTCTGTTTATTCTTCGCATATCCTTTTTGACTGGCAAGCAGTCAGCTTTTATAATATGCTCAAGTTCTCAGGTTTAAAGGCAAAAATTTGAAGATGTTTCTGTCATGTAAATACAGTATCTCCAATGTAAGTTATAACTTTGTTGCCCATAAAATTAATAATAATAATAATAATAATAATAATAATAATAATAATAATAATAATATAATAATAATAATAATAGTTAATATTTATATTTTTGCGTGCATCTTACCACTCATCTGGGCTACACGCATTTTTAATACATCTATTTTTTTTAGCACCACGTATTACCACCCGTTTGGGTTATAAGCCTATGTTCTAATCACACTAAGGGGTAGGGATTAGAAAAGCCTAATTTAAAGGAAATGTACGCACATTTGTGTGGAAAGAGAGTGGAAAACCATTTAGGAAAACAACTCTCAGTGTACTCAACCGGGATCGAACCCGATCTCCCCGTCTTAGGTAGTCTAATACAACAAGAGTAGTGCGTTAGACCACGCGGTCACCGAAGTGGGTATTTTTTAATATTGCTAATAGTGTAAGGAAGATAAATATATAATTAGAGAAAAGTTTCCCGCATTTTCATGGAGGGAGAGTGGGAAACCATTTATGATAAATCACCTTCAGTGCATCCGACTGGATTCGAGCCCTTAATTCTACAACATTGGCAAACCAGACTAGACTAACTTGACATTTAGTCTGCGTGACCAACAATGGGAGTAAGAATTTTTTTATTCTAGCTCCGCATCTTAATTACTACCCGTTCGGTTTATACGTCTATGTAATGGTTTAGGGATTAGAAAGGTTGAATTTAGAGGAAGTATACCCACGTTTGCGTGGAGGGAGATTGGAAAATAATTAAGGAAATACCACCCTCAGTACTTCCGACCGGGATCGAACCCCGATATCCCCATTTTGGACAGTATTGTCTATTACGAGAGTGACGCCTTAGACCATGAGGTTACCGAAGCGGGTAGTTATTTAATTAAAGTCAAAATTTAATAATAGTGCCTACGTTTATTAAAATATAATTTTTAGTGTGATGATGGCTACCTGTCAATATTAATAACACCCTCATTTTCTAATCTAAAAAAATAGCTGAGAAAGATAATTTTAAGAGCTCTACGCTGGTATTCGCCAAATGGTGGTGTACAAATCAAATCAATCGGGAATGATCCCCCCCCCCCCCCCCGGTCAAGAATCTGGGGCGCACGCAGACCACTCGCTGGGCCTGAATAAATAGGTGCAATTCTTCTTGGGACTAGTTTTCTTATCACCGCCTCTGAATACTTCCTCTCTATCAACCATTGAAACCTGACTACTCCCTCCCCTCGGTATAACTGCTCGACAATGAATAATTCATCCTGTTAGGCTGATAGTTTATTTCCTCCTGATAATTCTTCTTTCCATTTCTCCATGCACACAACGTTTAGTCTTTCACTGCACTGTTTGTTTGTCTCTGAACTGCACAACTGAACAATTTAAAAAATATAATGTTTATTGTTTCCTTCTTTGGACATATTTTGTTTACATGGACAATTTTAGGCCTATATTAAACCAATAAATGGTTTGCAAATATTTTTTATGAATAGCCTAAATAAGCCTAGATGTGGACTGTTTTCCCAGAAATAATCGCTTAAATATACACAAATATTTGTGTCTACTAAAGTTGTATGGACTATTGAAGATTAGCCGATGGGAACCCGGAAAGAGGTGATGGTCTCGCCTTATCTGATTTGTCAGTGATAGTAAGGTTTGGGTTCGAATCTCAGTAGGGTGTGCCGGGGATGGTATTTTCTAAATGGTATCCCACTTGTACTCCCTGCAAATGTGGGGTACACGTTATCAAAACCATACTTTCCTCATATCTACCTCCATCAGTGTAGATAAGTGGTTATCCCGGACAGATAAGATGAAAAATAATATGTTCGTAACACTCTAAAGCGTGTGAAAATATAGATCCAGAATGGAACATTAAGAGCATACTATGAGCTAGCCAGCCTTCTTTGAAGCGTAAGAGAGATAAGTTTCAATTTGCGAGTAAAAGAGGTCAATAGCTACGACCCTAATTTATTTCCCCTTTCAAAACGACCTTGATGGGTGTGCGTTTAGCCTAGGTAAGTCTTGATTACAGCTCCAGACGGATCCAAACTTTTTAAAAATACAATTCTCTAATATTTAAACGTTTAAAGATTTTGTGTTGTGGAAATAACATTTTTAAATGTAGTTTTTATCACTAATTTAATAATTCTGAATAATAGCTTAGGAAACCCTGTAAAATGATCAATAATTTTTGACCAAAAAAACTTTGTTTGTCGCTTATAAATTAGAAGAAAAAAACCGCGCGAATGACAAAAATTATCTGTTAGGCAAATTTTGGAGAAAGTATCATATTAATTTCTATCAAATTCGTTATTTATAACAAACAGCAGGTTTTGACATCGAATTTTACATCATGGTGGCCAGAGACGTCGCTAGCGCTTGATTATTGAGGGGGAAGGAACAAACCCACTTTAATTTTAAAATAATAAAAAAATCCATGCCAACTGAATAAAACTAATATAAAAACACTAAAAGCATAAATAATAGCTTTGGCTATTTGAATCTTATAGATGCAATCCCTTACAATTATAATATTTGTACAAGTGGCAGCATTAAGCCAACTATCGAGTTGAAGGTGGCTGCGTTATCTGATAGCTCGTGATATTAATAAAATCACAAATTTGTAGCCGACGATTTCCGCACGTCCATCATAGACTCTGCCTTAAAATATGAGTGAAGAATGACCCTGGGAACGGGACGATTCCTGGATAACTCAGTGGTTGGAGGATTGGCGTACTAAGTCAAAGGTCACGGGTTCGATTCCCGTGTCCAGGTGTCATTTTTCAATTTTCATAATATATGATAGCTGAACTAATTATAATATAAGTACCTACTTCGGTGGCCTCATGGTCTAAGGCGCTACTCTCGCAGTAGACTAGACTGCCGATGACGGGGAGATCGAGGATATAATCTAAGTCGGGTGTACTCGGGGTGGTTTGCCACTGTCCCTCCACGCAAATGCAGGTACACTTCCTCTAAACAAAACCTTACCAATCCCTAAAACCATTAGTGTAATTAGTACTTAAGTGTATAGCCCGAACGGGTGGAAGAACGTGGTGCTAAAAAATTAAATAAACTATAAAAAATACACCTTTATAATTTATGCATCACGGGAGTCATGGATTTTCCATTTTCTGATTAAAACCATTCTCTGTTTCTTTTACGGTACTACAAGTTTCTCATTTGCTCAGATTGTTGGGGGCTGGTGGGTGTCCCCCTCATACCCCCTCTAAAGACTAAAGACGCCCGTGATGTTGGCCTCTTAGGTAATGGTCAGCGTGCGTGTTTTTTTATTAAAATAAGGGGGGATATTCCTACTCGTAGAAGATGTAATTTCAGTCGTCAAACCGGTCTCCAGAAGCTGTGTTGAGTCACAAAGGTAATTGGTGTCAAGTACATAAGCTCTCAATACTGTTTTAGAATTTTTCCTAGGAATTTAAAAGGTGGTATTAAAGTAACACTACTTACACACTCACTTAACCTAGTACAGTAACACTGAAACATTAACCAAATAATGTGTAATATCTGGCTAATAGGACGAACATAATAAGAGAAAGTGTATTGACTTACAAGTTAACTCAAAGGAAAGTAACATCAAACACCTAATTTTCGCGCCAGGAAGTTTAATTAATATCAAAGTAACATGACGAGCACACAAGCAGGGATATAGACTTACAAACAAGCTTAAACAAGTGCAACAACACTAATTAAAAAACATAGTACCAGTACCAGGATTTCCAATATCTCGTTAACAGAGACTACACAATAATAAATCATAACTATTGTAAGTCAAGCATTACTTGGGATAGAACCTGTGTCCCATATACCTGCTGTCAGCCCTTCGATCCTCTGGCTGACAAATACGAGAAATGTGTTTTTATTAAATAATAACCTAAGAATCTTGTACAGTTATAGCTATGGTGATCATATTTTTTCAGAAAAAATAGGACGAAAAATATCAAACTTATATATATTTTTTTAAAAAAAGAGAGAGAATAAAATTAATAAAGTATATAGAGGAAAAATAATAAAGAGAGAAATATTTGAAATGTAGAACTATTATTTTATTAAAATTCTCCTTGCTAATTAAAGGTAACAAAATCATACCAAAAAGAGCATTAATTTAATCGTCAATTTCAAGGAACTAATATTTATGTCAAGAAAAATTTTTTTTTCGCACAAACACATAAAATAGATTTAATTTTTTTTTTACTTTCATTATTGATTAAAAACAAATTCAGTATGGTGGTTGCTAATCACTTCAAACTAATATTTCAGTGCTAAAGTTCTAATAATACGTAGCATTAATAGCAAAACAACCCTAGCAAATCCCTAGGTACGCCTCTGAGAAAAGAACTGGCGCGCCTCGTTTATTAAACACTTCAGCCCCTGAACGTACGTTTCACACACGAGCTGACCCATTCCGAGGTGAGAGGGTTTACCTCTTGAAATGACCAAATTGAATGCATCAAAACGTAAATAATACGCAAAGTTAAAAATTAAGTGATTTACATTCATTTCAAAGACAATATTGCACTCCGCAACAATACATTTTTAGGGGACTAACAAGTTTGAAACATTTTTAGTTTTATATCTACTTTTATAGGCATCTCAAGAAATAAATTTAAATTACCAGGGGTGCACCACGGGTGGATGGGCCGGGGGGGGGGGACTTTGGGATTCGAATGCCCTTCCCCAGAAAATTAAGAATATTACAAAATTATGATAAGCACCATGTTCTGTCAATTAATCAATTATATTTTGTTTAATTATATTTAATATAAAACAAATAATGTTGTGCAGTAATTTGGGCTTTTAAAAGGAATACTTTTTTTGTTGATTTTTTAACTTTACTGTAAATTTACACTTAAATGAAAACTGGACCTGTGATACCGTAATATTTTCTAGAAATTGTTCAAGTCTTTACTCTTTGTACATAAAGTTTTGAAGTGGGTATAGTAATTGAAATTATTATTTTAGAGCAATTATGTAAACAATATTGTATCAGGAAGAGTGGAAGGGGCAGTTGAGATATTATTATATGCCCCCACCCCCACCAACTGCAAATCCTGGGTGTGAAGAAGAATGTGTAAATACAGACCTGTTAACCAGTGGCGTACACAGTTACAGAGGGTAGGCTGAGGATACGATTTTGGTACAAATTAGCTTAAATATTACCAATTTGCATCCTTTGAAATCAAAATTTTTATCATGGGAGAAACTCCCGGACCCCCACATTTTAGAGGGCGTCGCTGATTCTCTATCTTTATTAACCCCCTACTTCGAATCAAATTTCCAAATATTACAGTAATTAAAATAAATAATGGTGCAATCATGAAAATTATTATGTAAAAAGCCCCCCCCCCCCAGCTCAAAATCCGGGGTGCGCCCCCTGTATATTACCAACACTTTTTGTTGTTTAAATGATGTGTTTCTTTTATTTTAAAAGGTGTTAGCACATTGTAAATTGTTATTTATTAGTTTATTTAACTCCCTTACGCAGCCGCCAGAGTAATTTTCTTAAATATATGACCCCCCATTCCAACACACCAATATATTTCCTGGCCTGCTCAATACAACTTTTAATTTTGTTACTATGAGCCAATCTTAAATTGGCATCAACCACGATGAAAGGAAAAGGTGAGGTATGCTCAGGATCAGTTTGAATAAGGACGAACTTGTGGTTCCAAAAAAAACAAAACACGGGAGACCATTCGGCTTTTCGACGAGCCGGTGTAATGCAGTATGTTTTCGTCCCCTGACATAAATCACTATTTTTGACGGCGCAACTGAGCAAAGCTATGGAATTGACTCTTCACGCTTGAAGCGGACGGATATGTCAAGCCTGTCTCCTCGTCATTGTTGTGTACACTGTTCCATCTAGCGGCAACAATGGAACGACTCACAGCTACAAATTGAGCACTAAACCTGTCAGTCATAATTGTTATTTACTAGCACGGTCTAGTTTTTACTACCAAGAGTTCACTACAACCGGAAACCTACGGGCTTAGAAGTTCCTGGTTCGTCCCAAACCGAGGTCTGGTCGCATGAAGAGTGTGTGTGTGTGACCCTGAATCTGAGCACCGGGGGTTCGTCGCCATCAGCTACACTGAGTTCCACACCTTTCTTCCCCCATTAATTTGTCAAATAATACATTTTATTATATATTCACCCTCACCTCACCTATTTAGACAATTTAGTTAACTGACAATCATTTCTAGAGCTACACTTCACAATTAAAAGTCACCATTAAAAAAAAGTTCTAGAATGTTATGGTCATAGTTCCTGGCTACTGATCCAGAGATCCCGGGTTTAATCCCCGGCGCTTACAGAATTTTTATTTGAAGCAGTAGGTCGGGAATGGGGTCAAACTCAGCCTCGTGATGACAATATATGTGGAGCTACTTGAATAGATAAGTAGCAGCTCTGGTCTAGAAAATTGAGATTAATGGCTGGAGGGCTGACCACCTGACACCCTCTATCCGCAAATGTTGGCACTATCATCGCTAACGGCGGCGGCCGCTCTGTCGGTATAGTTCGGTTCAGGGCTCACGCCTTGGAGTTTTAGTCTACTAAATATTTATGTACTGTATTTTGTTGGTTTATCATCGGCTTATTTATACTTAGTCCTAGGAAAAATACAACCCCTTACCTTCGAATTGTTTATTCTCCACTAAGTGAACGATAGCAAACCCAATCCAACCCCCCATCGGTGGTCACACAATCTAAAACGTCGCTTTCGCAAGTGATTGAATTACCGGTGACGGGGCAGTTGAGGTTAATATCCCAAGCAGTTGCACTGATGCTGGTTTTTCCTAAATAGTTTCACATTCTACCTCCCCGAAAATGCGGGTATAGTACCTCTAATTTCTACCTTTCTCGTCCGTACCTTATTAGTGTAAATATGCGGACGGCCCGGACGCGTAGTAAGATCCGGTGTATGAAAAAACTTACACACTAACTTAACTCTAAAAACAGCCACAAAATTTAGTTTCCCGACCGTCAATTCATCAACATGGAAGGGGAAGCCCAATTTCTATGACGATAGATTTCTCAGCCGGAATAGGATTTGAATTGAGGACCTTTCACTTAGAAGACAGGCGCAATATTGACTAAGCCAATATATCGGAAGTGCTATCTTATTTGGGAGCACCGCGTATTAATTAAAACCGTTTGGATTTTCCGCATTTATATACAGTAATGAAGTAAGAATGAGCCAGGTACCAGCATTTACATTTTCAATACACCCGGCCGTAAAACGAACCTCAACCTCCTCGTCACCGGCAAACCAAAGTACATGAGCCTGAAATTTAGCCAGCGTGCTCACCGATGCGGGCAAATTAAGTTGGAATACAATTATTGTTATTTTCCCGAAAGCTCCTTCCTTTGAAGCATCGTCAGTACTACGCGCTCAACCATAAAATGTCATCAGTCATCACCTTCTCACGTGCTAGCTGACCTTGACAGTCATTGCTAGCTACCTGAAGTCTCTCCTGTCTTCACAATATGTGATGAGCATGCTATACTTCTCCTCCCTCCCTAACCCCTCATCCAGTACAACGGCGATAAAAATCTTTACTATCACCAGAAGCGGATTTACATTATAGGCCCATTAGGCACGGGCCTAGGGCCGGCGGCCTTAGGGGGCGGCACATTTTGAATTACATTATTTTATTATAATATGTTGTTTATAATAATTACGTTTGAAAATCATTGACTAACATTATCGAAATAGTTCAAGTTAGAAGTTAGAGCAACAATATTTATTTATAAATAGCTGTACTTTACAATCGCTTTGTAACTGACGTCAGTCTCCCCATCTTAATAATGTTAACTCAAGCTACTGTAGGTCATGTACAGTACATGCCTGATTATCTTTCATGGACACATTTTCTCGAATACTAACTTCCGCCCCCCCCCCCCTTTTCCCTCCAAAACTTCCTAAAGCTATTGAAAAAAAATTGGGAAAGGGGGGGCTCATTTTATAATGGTGCCCAGGGGCGTAAAAACATTAAATCCGCCACTGACTATCACAGCTTCCTTTCATCCACCGAGGCCAACGCGTTAATTCCCCAGAGGCGGACCGAGAATTTAGACGAAGGGAAGTGCTTCTAGGTGGGGGAAAACAACTAAAATCCCGTCTCATTTCACGGATAGCGCGTAACTTAAGAAGGTAATCAAAGTTGAACCAGGCATTGCAAAGTGTAATAATTTGGTGCCCATTTTAATGCATTAATAATGAAAATAACTAATCTAATTTTCCTAATTTGTTGCTGTCAAGTAAAGAATGCGAAAACAATTTGATGCGATTTTTTTTTGTTCATTAATTGTGTATCCATATCGTGGTTAAATGACATAAGATGAGCTCATAAGATGGCAGTCTTCATCGGTGAAACACCAGGTAGGGATGAGAGGGGGGCAAAGGGTGCGGGAGTTGCAATAAGACTTAATGTAGGGATCAACATAAACTTAACGTTAACGCAATGTAACTTTTACGTAAAATAAAGAAACACAGTGTGTGCCCAGGATTTACGTAACGTAATGTAATAACTCGATCAAAATCACGGACAATGAATTTGGACTGTTTGAAAACAGTTCCCCCCCCCCCACCCCTAAAAGGGAACACAAGCATTTAGGTCTTATTGGGCTGCAAGTACTTGTAATGAAAGCTTAATGGGACAAAATAAATGTATAATTACAGGCTACGGTGTTTTTAGTGTTCACGAGACGGGGACAAACTACACCGCAGAAGTCCCCTGCATATTATATTTAAAAAAAATAGTACCTACTAAATAGCCATGTTGATGTTGCTCGATACATGATTGGCTGGCCAAAACACCTTTCAACTTAACGTTGACTTAACGTAAACGTTATCCTGAGGACAACTCTTAGGTTAAGTGAATGTTAAGTTAACTGTATCGCACTCTTAAACGGAGGCCATCGCAATGCAGTTCACTTAACGTAAACTTAACTTAAGAGTTGTCCGGGCGAGAACTTTCACGTTACGTGAACGTTAAATGATGGGTACCACACGTTCTAGCTAGCCAATCCTATTGCGAGCAACGTCAACAGGACTATTTATTACTTCATGTATTTGTTTATGGCATGCAGGTGACTTTTTCAGTATAGTTTGTGTACGTCTCGCGAACCCAAATAGGTAGTAGCCTCTTGTTACACTTCATTTGTTTGTTGTTTAACGTTTTATTATACAACTTCAATAATAATAACATGTAATAACAGGAAACAAAATGGGAACAGTTAACACCAGCCCGTGGGGCTTCGGAAACAACAGTACACGAACAATTAATAAGATACATAAGAATTACTTTACGCTGCGGCTGATTAATATGGTCTTTGGGTAGGGGTGGAAATTTATAAACCCACCCCGCCGCACATTTCTTTGCAATTTCCAAGTACTTGTAACCTGTTCAGCCCTGAATGCGTGGGTTTCATTTTAATGAACAGTTGGTTTCAAACAGTCCAAATTCAATGTCCGTGTTTTGCTCGAGTTGTTTGGCTACGTTATGTGAATGATTCTGATCACACACTAGTTTCTTTACATTATGTGAACGTTACGTAAACGTTAAGTAAACATTACGTAATGTGAACGTTCGGTTGATAGTGATCCCGGCATGAACTACTATTTTTTTAAGTGAACATCACGTGAACTTTAAGTTAAGCGATTCGAGATGGCTCCCATTTAAAAACACTAAGTTAACCCATAAGTTAGGTCATCCTTACGTTACGCTAAGTTAAATTAATATTTATTTGATCTTGATCTCCCTCTGCATTAAGAAGGAGTACAAAAATATAGTAATAATACTTTCGAGAAGTCCTGGGAGTATTGAACCCCCAAAATAGCCTCCATCGGTAAGGTTTTTTTTTTACATCGCACTCTTTTAATGCTACACTATAATAAAAATCACATGGTAAATTGTAAGTTCAGACCCCAGTCTCCTGGTTGATTTATCATTCCCCCTGACAATGCATCTAAACTTCATTTACTAATGTACTTGAACTAGGGACTCTTAGAACATTATGCAGACGCTTTACCAAGTGAGCCATAGGTCTCCGGTTGTAGTGAGCTTTTGGTAACAAACACACTATCCTGAAAGTAAAAAACAATAATAATTATGGGTGACAGGTTTATTGCTCAATTTGTATCTGTGAATCGTTTCAATGTTGCCATGAGATAGGATCGTGGACACAACAATAGAAAGGAGACAGGCATAACATATACGTCCGATTCAAGGATGAAGAGTCTATTCCATAACCTTTCCATAGCTGTGCCGTCAAAAATAATAATTTATGTCAAGAGACAAACACACATTTCATCATATGGCGCTAGAAAATTGATAAATGCTTCAATAGTTACTTAGAGCTATAATGTGTGTATCTCCTTTTCTCCACGAAGTAGTGCTGTATTCCACTGTCTTCATCGAACTCCGTGGTTTGGTTATACATTTTTAAGGTCAAAAGTTACCAATGATTGACCATGCTAAACTCTCGGTAAAGACAATCAATGTTATTCATAAAATACAACGTAAGGTTTGGTTTCCCAATAAATTTGGATTTAATGTGTCAGTTATTAATTGGCCTTTATCAGCCTATCAAGCAACAACCACCACTTGCTTAACCTGTTTTATACAAGAGCTTAGCGCCAAAAATGTTTTAAAACACCTTGTAAAGCCCACACAACGGTTCACTCAGGGTTGCATCGAGAGGGGTGTGGAAAGGGGATTCAAGCCCTTTTTCTAGAAAGTATATTAATAATTTATTTCTCAATGTCTGGGATAGAGCTTATTAAAGTCTTAAAGTTAATTTTTAGGCTTAATTTACCTTTTCAACACATTTTAGAAACGGTTATATATAATTTTAATATCAATAATTGGTTACTCAAGTAGAAGTAGTCTATATTATGTATAGCATCACATAAATATAATAAGTTTTGAGATAAAGAGTAATTTTAAAATAAAATACCTTTATCGTACTTGTCAATGTAACTAAACTATGGTTGAAATACTGTACTACCCACATAATGGCCTATTATCACTTAGCAACACTTTACCTCACTTCATATTTCTCTGAACAAATTGGTTTCATATTTATGATTTTGTCTTCTCGTCACTCTTTAACGCAAAACTCTCCCCTTCAGCCTGACCTTCTTCAACTGTTCCTTGTTGTAAACCTAAAATTCCTCAGATGAAGAATCTCCAAGATGAAAGCTGGCCCCAAACAGGTCGCCAAGGTGTTATATCTGTCGGTGCACCAGTCCACAGCCATCAGCAGCCCGATGTCATGAGCAGGGAGGTTTAATCCACTGAGGATCATCACAAGAAGGACGATAGATCCGAAAGGCACCCCAGCAGCAGCGACGCTCGTTGTCACCCCTAGTACGACGATATCATGTACTGTCCAAAGGACAAGTTGATGTTGTTCAGCTGAGCAATGCAGACGGGAGCGACGCCGAACATGCTCGCGGCTCCGTCTTTGCTAGTGGTTATTCCCACGGGGATGATGAACCTCACCAGACGACTGTCGTACTTTCCCACGTCTTCAAAGGCTTTTATGGCGACTGGAATAGTTGCCAAACTACTCATGGTCGCCAGGGCTGTCAACATGGCATTAAAGTATATACGATATAGTTTGAAAGGGAGCGAGTGGGTAAAGACGAATAGAATAAGTGGGTAGACCAAGAAACACTGGATGGTGAGTGCTAGGAAGTAGGTGGCTACGTAGAGACCA